>CM060925.1:508182013-509432013 GCA_030737875.1 Allium sativum
AGTCGAATGGGCTTAGGAAACATATTCCATTGTGTCTGAAATAAGGGTATTGAGCTGGAGGCGACCGTCATTGGGTTTGGTTTGGAGTTCATATGGAGAAACAATTTTTTTGGAATTAAATAAATTAAATAATTTAAAATATATAAATGGGCCAATGAGATTTTTTCCCCAAACCCTCGTTACTCTCCAGAAACCCGTAACCCTCAAAAAGTGAACGATGGCTATCCTTCCAATCTTCTCTCCTCATTAACTCTTAATCCACTCAATAAAATCCTTCGATCCTTTAGAGAATTTTGTAGAGCTCTGTCCCCTCTTCAAATCCATATAAACTTCATCCCCTATGGTTGCGTGTTTCTCGAGTTCTGAGCCTCGAAAGTGCCGCCGTTTCAACCACCGTACCTCTACCTATGTGCGTTCGAGTTCGCCATCAAGGGGTGGCGCAGTTGCGCCTCTCCTCCCTCTCTGACGTGGTACTAGCTGATCGTCCTCTCGTACACCGATTTACATGAAAATTGGTAACCTAGTTTTGAACAGGTTGAACTGAGGTACGGGTTTTATAATTTGAAAGGGTTATAACACTTTAAAGCATTGCAAAGTTAATTTATCGAATAAAAATCATATCTTTTTTGTATGTTGTCGAAATCCAGTGAAACAAGAGATATTGGAAACGTGACAGCGTACACTACATTCTAGAAGTGACCGGGAGAATTTTACAGCTAGCCGTCAATTAAGAAGGAGTAGAACCCAATGTGAGATTTCTAAATTCAAATTGGAATGGATACGCGTTGTATAAATTATATAAGCGATGTATAAATTATATAAGCGTTGTATATGTCATATATAAACTTTGTATAAATTATATAAGCGATAGTATAAATTATACATACGTTGTATAAACCATATATGCGTTGAATGAAATTGAAATGAAAATAAATATATTTATATGTATATGTATACCTTCCTCGTCCACAGACAATGGACGATTTGAATTGATTGTGGTGTGAAATTGATCGTGATCGTGAATGATTGATTGTGATTGCAACAAAATGGATTGTGTTTGTGGTAAATTCATTGTGTTGTGAAAATTAATGGTATTGTGGAAATTATGGAAATTAAATTATTGTAATGCTGCAAGGCCTAGGTTAGTAGAAGAGCCATGCTCAGACACGGTGTCGGTGCTAAATACCCTGCCGTTTTAATGCTGAAATTTTATGAAATGAACTACTAAAAATATTCATTTGTTGAATAAATTCTTTAAACAATAAAAATCACATTTTTATTGTTTGTATGAACCGCTAAAAATATTCATGTGTTGAATAAATTCTTTGAACAATAAAAATCACATTTTTATTATATGTATGAACCACTAAAAATATTCATCTGTTGAATAAATTCTTTGAACAATAAAAATCACATTTTTATTGTATGTATGAACAACTAAAAAATATTCATGTGTTGAATAAATTCTTTTAACAATAAAAATCACATTTTTATTGTATGTATGAACCACTAAAATATTCATGTGTTGAATAAATTCTTTGAACAATAAAAATCACATTTTTATTGTATGTACGAACCACTAAAAATATTCATGTGTTGAAATAAATATTGGATTGGTAAAAGTATTATTTTTAACATGTTAATGAAGTGAATAAAATTGTCTTGTACGGAAATAAATGTTTGTTCGCTAAAAATATTATTCTTAGCTTAGATATGCATATATATATACATATGCTGAACAGGAAAATGGATTTGCTGTTGAGTAAAGAATTTATTTGCGTGCCCAATAAATAGGTAAACCTTAATGAGTTGGCTGCGCAATTTTTATATAAACTCCTGTGAATGCCATTGGATGCGGTGTGCTGGTTTTTCTGTGTGAGATTATATACATCCCCTATGATAGCAACAATAAATTATGAACTACACTACATGACATACTTCGTGAAGATAGCATACTCTATCATATACCACATAAATACTTAGAGCTTATGTGACGAGGTTGGAATTACCATACAAGCAAGAGGCTTGTATGTCGAGGACTGAATTACAGGTTGAACTGGGGACTGATATGGACTAGATAAAATATAACGGTAAATTGTCAGATTTAATAAAAACCTCACACGGGTCTAGAGCTAATAATAATCACGTCTCTCTAGTTATTAGATACGGCACATGGTTTATTTATTATCCAACATTGGACAAGGTGACGAGAATTTATTCTCTGGAGTTATGATTTTTACACACTCCCTTGGGCTTAGAATTGGTCATTAAAAATTGTGTAAGCTTATTCTGAATTTATTGGGTACCTAATCCGACCGAATAAATTTCCAAACCCCTCCCTGTACAAAGGAGACTATGCGAAATTTTCCGAATTTAAAGGCATTAGCCAGAATTTTGGAGTGAAAATGGTTTGAAAATCATTGAATTATATATATATATATATATATATTAAAATTAAATGAATCGCGCGTGGTAGTTCGCGTTTTGGAATCGTAATTTTACGATTATTCCGAGAGATCCGACCGTCGGTTTTTCTCGAAACTGGAACCGTTGGGTTCGCTTTGAAAAGATATTTCCAACGATATTAAATTTTTTAAGATCCAATTGTTAAATTTTGAGAAATGTGTAATTCAAATCTGAAGAAAAATAGCGCCAGGGCCGCATAATGACCCGAAGCGTCGTTTAATTAAAATTGACTATTTTCATAAATATAAAAATAGCGATAAATTGTTTTAAAATATTATAAACGATGTGGAATGGAAATAAACCCATTTTACTTGGTTTATTGGATATTCTGCTGGTTAGATGTATTTGACATGAAATTATTATATAGAATTGAAACGTAAATGTCAAATAGTTTAACGATGAAAAGAATTGATTTGAATTCTGTGTGTACGTGAATTATTTGAAAAGGCCGAGTTAATTCTCTTTTCAAATAATTGATCGACGATTAGAAGTCGAAGATATTAAAGACGGTGCAAGACCGATAATATTCACATCGAATGGATTACTACTGATGCTTTTGATTGGAGTTGCTGCCTTGAAAGTGTTAAATTTTGTGATACAAAATCACAAATTGACTGGAGCAAATTTGCAAAGAATGGATAGTAAATATTTTTATAATGGGAATGCATTAATTGCATTTGATGAGATGGTAGAGAAATAAATGAAGGGATTAATTTCTTCCAGCTATGCTAAAGAAACAGATTGATTTACTTCCTATATTTGCACACCTGTTGTTATGGTAATTTGCCTCCATTATATTATTAACATATGTTTGTAATTTAATTGTTGACTCACATAGATTTGCACGGGCTATATATTGAAGGGTAGACTTTAGTGTAAACCCATCCTGGCCTGGAGCCAGTGATCCCCAATGGTGTCTCTTCTTGTTAAACCTGGTTGAGGTTTGGATATGTAAACTCTTATTTTGTAATCTCTTGTAATTCTCTCATGTGGAATAAAATCCCTCTCTATTGGACTGGACATACGCTATTTCGAGGATAGTGGAACCAGTATAAATATTGTGTCTCTTTGTTTCTCTGCTATAGTTATTTACTATTTTGTTGATGTAATAAAATAATTGCTATCAGATTAGGTTGATGTACAATTGGCAAATCTAGATCCTTCTTATTGCGCTTCCGCATTTATGCACAAAAATCATAAAAAATTGGTATCAGAGCGAGGCGATTTGTTTTAAATTGTGCATCAATTATTTCTACAAAGGTTGGTAGATTCAGTGGTGATTATGCTATTACTATTTTGGAGAAAAGGAGACTTCGGTGTAGGAGATTATGCTGAGAGAAAAGAGCATTCCAATCTGGGAATTTTGACGTGATATGGAGTTTACTGCGTTGAAGGGACTATTGGATTTGGGAATTTTTGATCATGTTTTTGACAGGGGTCTTCATGTTGATGATGCTCGAGGGATCCAAGATGATCAGGAAAGAAGCTCAGGTCAAGTGATAGACGGGTGTCGAGACAGAGATCATTGTGGTTTAGACAGGGGTCTTCATGTTGATGATGCTCGAGGGATCCAAGATGATCAAGAAAGGAGCTCAGGTCAAGTGATAGACGGGTGTCGAGACAGAGATCATTATGGTTTAGACAGGGTTCTTCACGTTGATAATGCTCGAGGGTTCCGGGATGATTGAGGAAGGAGCTCAGGTCAAGTGTTAGACGGGTGTCAATGTTATTGCAAACACTTTTAGACCGTTAGTGTTGCTTGGTGCATCTCGAGGGGAAGATGCATCTTTGGAAGACGGTGGGTTTGTGTTTGTAATGGTTTTAATTGAGAGAATTAAATTTTGGCCTAATTGGTGGTGTTAAGATTACGTTGGTGTCTGCCTTCTTTGTTATTTTGGATATTTGCAACAGTTTGTTGGCGGGCGGGGACGTAGTCTGAGCTCGTTAACAATTGTGTGATGGGGGTGGCTTTGCTGGAACCCATTTGGTAAATATTCATCTTTTGGTGCATCTCGTCGTGAGATTTTGATTGACGGTGGAGTTCTATGGAAGAGTTTTATGATGTGAAGAGAATTTGATAGGAGATGGGGTGTTGCAGATATGTGATTTTGCATCAAGGTGGAGTGTTAAATTTTGTGATACAAAATCACAAATTGATTGGAGAAAATTTGCAAAGAATGGAAAGTAAATATTTTTATAATGGGAATGCATTGATTGCATTTGATGAGATGGCAGTGAAATAAATGAAGGGATTAATTTCTTCCATCTATGCTAATGAAACAGATTGATTTACTTCCTATATTTGCACATCTGTTGTTATGGTAATTTGCCACCATTATATTATTACCATATGTTGGTAATTCAATTGATGACTCACATAGATTTGCACTGGCTAAATATTGAGGGGTAGACTTTAGTGTAAACCCATCCTGGCCTGGAGCC
The DNA here is from genome assembly GCA_030737875.1 of Allium sativum. NCBI lineage: Eukaryota > Viridiplantae > Streptophyta > Magnoliopsida > Asparagales > Amaryllidaceae > Allium > Allium sativum. The sequence goes on from CM060925.1 coordinate 508,186,922, forward strand.
AGTGATCCCCAATGGTGTCTCTTCTTGTTAAACCTGGTTGAGGTTTGGATATGTAAACTCTTATTTTGTAATCTATTGTAATTCTCTCATGTGGAATAAAATCTCTCTCTGTTGGACTGGACATACGCTATTTCGAGGATAGTGGAACTAGTATGTCTCTTTGTTTCTCTGTTATAGTTGTTTACTATTTTGTTGATGTAATAAAATAATTGCTATCAGATTAGATTGATGTACAATTGGCAAATCTAGATCCTGCTTATTGCGCTTCTGCATTTATGCACAAAAATCATAACAGAAAGGGTTACAGTGGTAGTAGTCCGGACGTATTTGTTGATTGTTCGGATGTGCGAGGGCCTCTCTCCTGTATTGGACATATGGGACGAAGAATAAGGTGCCTCCGGTTTCGTTCAAACCTAGAACGAACTAGTAAATGGATGTGTGTTTGACATTGGATTTTATTCTGTGCTGATTGATTTCTATTAAATATATATCTGTTTGGTGGTGGAGAATTTATTCTCTTGCTTAAGACCCTTCTCTAAGACGTACAAGCTTAGAGGTTATATATCGATAGACATCATTTGCATGGCATGGAATGTCAATGTGGCATGCTAAGATGCAAGTGATCAAGGCTTTTGTTGAAAAGCAGAGCCTTATGGTTGATGATCAAAGCATGACTTTAAATAGCATAGCTTTGTGTATAGCATTAATTCGGGAGCCTCACACCCCGGTATGAACCAGAAACGGGAGAGGATCCAGGGAGAACATGCGTTTCTTTCTAGCTAGAAGTGGTGTCAAGGTATGGAGCCCAGACAGTTTTACTTATGTGGGTGATGGAAAGCGAGGTGCCTCGGATATATCGGTCACTACGAGCCCGATGGATGGTATGGTCGATATACTGACCAGATTTACATCCCAAAGGACGGGGAAATGTATTGTTCAGGGATTATTAATCCACTTGGTGTGGACCGACCCTATGGCTCCTAAGGGTCGATGCGTTCTTGTAACAAATGGGATTTTTAACCGTTGAATTTTGAATATTTAAATTTGTTTTAAATAATTTACATGAATTATAAATGGAAATTTATATGGGATTTATTTAATAAAATGATATTTAAATGTATAATTTATAATTTAATTTAAAACGAGCCCGTAACGTCACGGTAGTTCGTAATATTACATTTTGAACTTCAATTGGATATACCGGATCCTATATAAGTCGGATTCCTTTGAAACAAGAAATGTTCGGATCCCTTTGAACTATATATTTCTAATGAAAATGAAAAATCTAGATTTGTCATATATATTGTGAGTTATGTCCAAATTAAATTTTCAGAAAGTCGCTATGAAATAGTTAAAAACCATCATGATTAATATTTTATAAAATAAATGTATTTTAAAAGATATCGAGTATTGTTTTAACTTAAAAAAGTAAATATCGTGTTTAAATTTCAAATTGGATTATTCTGAAGCTATGTGTATATATTCAGATTGGATATACATTATTTGTTTATTTTGAAATTTGATTCAATTTAATTTCCAAACGATATCGGATTTTAACAAGATTTATTTTATAAAATCCGAAATAGATTATTTTTGCAAGATCTTTGAGACGTAGTTATAATTTAATTTTTAGAATTTTTCTGTAATTTTTATTTTGAAAAATAAGCAACTTTTTATTTGAAGTATTTTACACCCTATGTTAGCATTTTGGGATATTACAATATAAATTAACTAGTCTATTTTATTATATTCCTAGAATCGTAGCGCATTGCTCAACAAAATGGTATTTTTACTTTTTTGTTTGCAGCTCATGTATAAATATATATATATATACGTAATAGTTTGTAATGGAGTACTAATATTTTTCTATCTTACATATATATACATGATTGGTTTTCCGCTTATTTGGCTTCGATTATATCTCCGTATATGGCATGTAGACTTATGTTATGATTTCTTAAAATATTATGACTTGTCAAGATTTATACTCTGCTTAACTTATGCTTAATCTTACTTGCACAACACAAAAAGTGAAGCATCACTTATAATAACTTCAACTAGTCAAATTAATAAAACCATATTTATTCGTTGGAACTAGATAAACAACTAAGCTATGATACACTTCATCAAATATTCATTTTTCTTCCTTACGTCTACGTATACCATAGTTGTCCGAAGGTATGGATCAGTCATACACCATAGTTGTAACCTGGTGGCATTACACGCAACAAGTCTAGCTATCAAGCTAGCTTTAATCCTCATGACATTTTTATGGCTGAAGCATAAAAGAATGGTTTCTAAATCCTGTTTCCATCCACACATGGTTTTTTGATTTTGAATATACTGGACACGTGAAACTGAAGTATACAGACCAGGTTCTGCCAAAGAATTAAATAATGCACATGCAACTTAAGACAAGGTTGAAGAAACAATTACCTACCCTATGAAAACACACCATAAACACTCGCACATGCCTACTCCTAACCAAGACGAGCTATAGTTTGAAATTTTGACTCTCTGCCTATACGTAATGAAAACGACCCTCCCATCCTCTACTATTTAAACTCGTGTACTCTTTCATTTTCAGCAGTAGGAGAAACCACCAATGAATTCATCCAAAAATAACAATAATAGTAATAATATAAAATCTAATACAATTCGAATAAATACAATATAAAACCGTAAAAACTATAACTTGGATTATGGGTTCGTGCTTGCATCCCTCTACCCGTTTTAAAGGATGCTGCGGGGGTCTGAAACGCAACAGCGGGCATTGATTGGAGTTTGATAAAGGGAGTCTCCTGGGTAGAGTTCGAATTGGAGAGGTAAACGGAAAAATCTATGCGAATTTTGTTTTGTGTTGGAGGATATAAGTTGAGGGGGAAATATGGCATGAAGGCTAAAATCAGTCATGTTTCTGGGAAAAAAGAAATATATACTGGAGTGGCATGAGTAGCAAAAAAAAAAGGAGATCTGTAAAATGGTTGTGGGTAAAACTGTGGAAAGGTAGGATGCGTTTTGTGGGGGGAGGGGTTTAACGTGGATGTGATGGAGAGGTAGCAGTGCCTGATCGGGATTTAGTGATGTTGAACGTTAGCGGTGATAGATGAAGAGGTTGAAAAAGGAGCAGATGTGATCTGGTGGACTTGTGTGCGTATTAAACAGTAGCGTTGGGATTATTATGTACTGTAAGAGAAACTGTGAAGGAGAAGCTGTTGAGGGCGAAGGGGTAAGAATGGTTTTATGGGAATGGAAAAAAGGAGTTTGGCATATTTTTTCTGGCTTCCTGTGTAAAATTGATGGGAAGAAAGGACAAAGGCAAGGTGGTATGCAGGGAAGATGTGAAGGTGGATTGTATGATGTTAGTAGCGAAGTCTTAGCAGTGATATATTGTGATGATAGTTTGCTTGAAAATAATAGGTCTTAGACCCTGTATAATATCATGGTGATGTCTGGGAAAGATGCTACGCGAGGGACGAACAAGAAAAGCATCGAATCTGATGGAAGAAAAATTAAGAGGCACTAAAACAGGATTAAGGAAAGGATAATTTAAGGTGATTAATTTTAGATTTTAATTAATGATGTTTAAATTTAATCAAAAATTGAAATCACTATAATTACTGTACTCGTGGACAGAATTGAACGATACTGGTCACGTTGAAATCTGGGTGACGGGATCTCCATTGCAGAACAGATATCGCTGAGAACGGTGCTACTGGAATTTCGTAATTAAATCAAATGCTTGTTTGATTGTAAACGAAATAAAAGTAGAATCGTCAACTGCAAAACAATGTGCGTAAACTCACTAACTCTGACTCGTTTATATATGTGATGGCTGTTTGGATGAATGGTTGATAAAATTGGTTGAAATGGTTGATATAGTTATATTGTTGATTGATTATTAGTTCTGTTTACACTGATATTTCATATTTATGTGAAATTAATGTTGATTAACATCTGTGGATGCAGGGAAACAGGTTGGAGGGATCCAACAGGATCCCTCAACATTTATATTATTGTTTGTTATTTACTGTGATATATATACTTGATTGATTATGCTGTGATGAATTGCCCTAGCCCTACAAATTTGGTATTTTAAATACCATTATATATTTCAAAAGAAAAAAAAGGAAATTTAAGATTTTAAAAAATTATTTATTTCCAAAATGGAAATTGAATGTCAAATAGATTTGAGGATAGAACTTGTTTAATAAATAAAACGAGCAATTTAAATTTAAAAACAACATTTGTAGATTATCATTGTATGATTAATACTTGGTTTAAGATCAATATTTTATAATCGAATGTAGGATTGTTATAAGGTTTAAAAGGAGATTTTAAATAGAAATCTATTTTTAACAGATAATTTGAGAAGATTAATTTATAAACATTGTTTATTAATTCAGTAAAATATTTATTTTGAAATAAATCGAAATATAAATTCAATTTGAGTTTATGTGGAAAAGTGGAAATTGGCTTTTGAAACCAATATTTTAAATGAGATTTAAACTTAGCAATTATTAAGGAAACGTTAAACGAGATTTTAAATGATCAAAATAAAAAGAAATGAGATTTATATGAATAATTATGAATAGATGTTATAAATAAAATTTGGGTTTAAGATAGTATTTATAAGTATGAAATCAAACTGTATATAAAAGAAATATATTCACAATGAAAGTGAATAATGGTTTAAAGGAAAATTTTTGCAAATGAAATACCTCTAAAGGAAATATAGATTTGAAATATGAATCCAGATTGAAAATTTAATGAAAAGGGAAATGGGTAATTGTTTTAAAAGAAAACGATGAGTTTTAGTTCAAATTTCGGAATATAAAATAAAGTGTGATAACGTTTTGTAGACAGGAATGGTTATAAAGGAATTTGGAAATGATTTGGAAAGGATAAATTCAACAACGAATTTGGAATTTGAATTTACCTAAAATGGTAGATAAATTCCAAAGTTCGGAATATAAATCGAATATAGATTATTAGAAAGAGAATTATTTATTGATATTCGATTATATCGAATTTAGGGAAGTAGTTATTTTTACTTTCCGTTTTGAATCAAATTTAATTATTTAATTATTTACTTGTTAATTGAAATTAATAAGTACAAGTTATATTTTTATATACCAAATATTTGGAAACAGCGATTATAACGTTATTGTTATAATAAATGTTTTGTAAATCTAAACAACAATTTTAACGCTACAGGTATAATAAATGTTCTACAAATATAGACAGCGATTGTAATGCTATCGTTAAAATAAAAGTTTTATAAAACAAATATTCAGAAACAGCGATTATAAAGCTACCATTATAATCAATGTTTTTCAGTAAAAGAAGTGGATTCTTAGATTGAATCTGAGAGTAGAGTAAGCGATGTTTTGTTTGAAGTTGTGAGCTTTGACTATTTCGAAGTTAAGAATGTCGTTTTATTATGGTCTGAGAGGTAATTATACCCCAACTTGATTGACGTCATGATTGACTGAGAAATAGTTAAGGTTCGGTGGTAAGGTTTGGTTAGTGATATGTTCGGTTAATGAATGATAAATGTGTTGAGTTATAATAACGATGTTCCATATAACATCGTTTTAATCAAATAAAAAGGATTTTTGGAAACGTTTCCCGAATATAAAGCAGAGGTATTAAAATATAGAAATTGAAATGATTTAATTAATGAGAAGTTAGAACAAGAAGTTGGAAATGTTTTCCAATATTAATAATGTAAAATTTCTAAATATAGAAAATAAGAAATGTGAAGAGTTGGAAATATTTTCCGATGTTAAAAATATATGTCTTTTGCAATATGGAAAATAAGAGTTTAAATATATGGAAATGTTTTCCAAGAATCATGAGAGGCTAAACGTGTTATGAGAAATATCTGGAAAGATATGGGAAATTGGGAAATGATAACTTAATAAGAAATTGATTTAAAAAGTTGCCAACATTGTTTGATGGATGATTAGTAGAAATTCCATTTGGAAATAGGATCATTATGCAACGCCCCGTATTTTTACGGTATAATAATTAATTTATTTAATTATTTAAATATCGATTTGGCGACATCGATAACTTGAATTAAATAATATTTATATTTAATTAATATAAATAATATATTTATTTCCGAAATAGTCGGAAATAGTAGAATTCGCAATATTGTGTGAATTGCATAGTGTAAGAGATTTGGTTAAGTTTGCAATTGAATTATAATAATGAATCTATTTAATAAACGACGTTAGAATGTATAAATTATATTATATTTATAATCAAGCTTCAAATGGCACGGTAGTTCATAATTTGGCGATTCGAACTTTAAACGAATATACATAATCTGTTTTAAGTCGGATTTCTGTGAAACAAGAAACGTTCGGATCTGGTGAACTATATTTTTCTAATGGAAGAGAAAAATTGAGATTTTGTTGTGTATATTGTGAGTTATGTCCAAATAAAATTTTAAAATAGTCGCTATGGAATTCGTTTATATTTATAACGATTTATTTATATTGTAAATAGATTTTTAATATAAATAGAATATCGGTTTAACTTGGATTTGAGAATATCGAGTTATAAATCCAAGTATGTTTATTTTAAAGCTATATGATGGTGTATGTGAATATATACGATAATATTAATTTATTAATATTAAATTTAATTGGTTTTAAATATAATTATATATTTAACTAGTTTATTTAGACCTTAGAAAATAGCCATTTTTACAAACGACCTCCGTTTTCGACGAAACTAATTTTGTTGGATCCGGAATGTTAAATTATTGTTAGTTTCAATTTTCATGATTTTTGGAGTCAATATGTGGCCGTACGGGATTTTAATGTGAAAAACAGTCGATAATTTGACCTTTAAAAATACGCTATGTGAGCAAATGGAGTCGGAATTCGTCGAAACAAGTTTCGTTTGGTCCATAATGTAGCTGTAGGTTCATTTTCGTCGAATTTGAATATGTTGTGTGATCGTATGAAATTTTTAATAACAGACGGAAGTTACGATTGAATGAAAATCAATATTTTAATAGAATAAATTAATATAAAATTTACCTATAAATATATCCTAATCTTTCTAACCCTAACACATTTCATTTCTAAGTCAACCACAAACTCGTCGTATGTTTTCTTCTTTACAGTAAGATATCTCGATCAAAATAAAATCCAAAGTAAGTCATGTAAAATCCTATAAATAATATGATATGTATGTAACAACCCGTAAAATGCGAGCCAGTTTGAAAATTTTATTTTTGCAATTTTAGCGAATTTTGATTATTTAAAATGAATTATTTTAAATAATATTGACGAGAAATTTATTTTGAATATAATTCGAGCGTATATATTATACGCGTCGTCGTTAGAATATAAATAATTATATATAATTATAAATAGAATTGAAAATGGCGCGGTAGTTCGATAATTCGATTTCAAACTTCAATTGAATGTACCGGGTGCAAAACAATCCGGATTTTAGTGAAACCAAAAATCATAGAATCTATTTGATAATATCTTTCCAACGAATCCGAAAAATCAAAATTTCATAGCGGGGATAAAAAGATATGTCCAGTTGAAAACTCTGAATAGTCGCTATGGAATTCAGGCCCTTAAAAATAGCCATTTTGCAAACGATCTCGGATTTCGACGAAACCACTTTTGTTGGATCCGTGATGTAAAGTTATTGCTAGGTTTCAGATTTCATAATTTTTCGAATCAATATGTGAGCGTGGCAAAAGAAAACGCGTTTGACCAGTTTCAGTTGATTTTAATCAACTGGAAAATGGCCATTTTTCAAATGATCTCAGAATTCGATGAAACTAGTTTTGCTAAGACCGTATCGTCAATACGAAGCTAGAAAATATTTTTCGGGAATTTTTCGAGTTAGTGTGTGACCCGGGTAATTTGAAATGTGCGTTTAAATTGAATGTATAAAGAATTATATTTTAATTTAAATCAAAACTGATCGAAACAGCCGAATTACCCTACGAAACATATCCCATTGTGTTTGGAATGGGGGTAATACGCTAGGGACGACAGTCGGCATGTTTGCTGTCGTGGTCGTATGAAAGGTCAACTGAGTCGGAGAATAAATTAATAATTAATAAAATATATAATAAAAAAAACCCATCTCTAAAACCTAACCCCCCTTCACTATTCAACCCGTCGCCTTCTTTTTCTCATCCTCCCTCCCCGATTCTTCGTCGCCTTCCACTCCAGGCGGACCCACCGCCCAACGTTGGCCCTCCGGCGACCCCCCCTTCTTCCCCAATCTCGCTCCATCCCCTTCTCCTCCTCTGCTCGAACGTGGCTCCTCCAACGAAGATCCAGCGCGACCCAACTCTCCCAAAACTCCAACCGCGCCTAACCCTAACCCCCCTACGCCTTTGCTCAGTCGATCCGACCACTTGGGCGCGAGCTCCGACACCCCCTGCTCCGGTGAAGACCAACGCAACACTCCAGCCGTACCTATTTCCGCCGTACCCCCCCTCCTCCCACTTAGGGCAACAGAGGTAAGTTTTACTTAATATAAAAAAAAATGGTTGTTTAATTTGGTAGTTAAGCAAATTTCTGGATTTTAATTAAAGAAAAGTATATATTTTTAATAAGGAAAAAATACGTATGTCATTGAGTTAAAAATTGAATTTTTATATATGTAGAAGAATAATTAAAATTAGATTTTTCATGAAGTGAAGGTTAGATTTTTATCTACAGAAAGATATGATTTTTAACCGAAGTAAAAATATGATTTTTATATTTTTAAAGTAATAAAAATATGACTTTTATATTTTTAAAGTATTAAAAATATAGTCTTTACTATATAGATGATATAAAAATATGATTTTTGGTTAGGTAGAGAATTAAAAATATAATTTTTACAAGATAGGAATATTAAAAATATCATCTTTATATAGGTAGCAAAATGAAAAGGCGATATTTTTAGATATGAAAAGACGATATTTTGATATGAGTAGTGAAGTAAAAATATGATTTTTACTTCGAGGAAAATATAAACTTTATTTTTATAAAGAGAAATCTTTATTTTTATAAAGGCGAAATATATATTTTTGAAAATCCTATTTCTACAAATATGAAATAGCGATGAAAATTCTATTTTCACAATATGAAGTTAGCGATAAAAATATGATTTTTATATAATAGAAAATAAAAAGGTAATTTTTATATATACAGTGTATACGGGCGACGAAGCTGACGAAGATGCGAAAACGATGAAGATTTCTATCAAAGAAGAGTCAAGATGTTTGGATAGCTTTCTGTGAGAATTTCTCACCTTTCAATTTCATTTCTATTTATATATATATACTAGGATGCAGACGGTGCTTAGCAGCACCCGACACAATCGTCCACAGACCATGGACTTGTTTGTTTGATTGCAAATTAGTTAGACTATTTGGTTTGAATTGAATGGTTTGGTGAAATGAAATTGAATTTGATTGATGTGTGAATGGCATGGGCCTTCACTAGACCGGGGATAAGGCTAGGCCTCGTCCCGTTTCTAGTATCGTGCCGTTATGCCGCCGAAATTTTCTAAAATATGTTAGAAAATAAAAATATCATTTTATTTACTAAATGAACTGAATAGAAATTCATATGTTTAAAATAAAATGTTTTATCGTTAAAAATATAATTTTTAACGTGAAGTGAATAAAATAAAATATTCATTTATAAACCGAACGGTTTGTTTATGTACACCTATTTGAATGACATTGATTGGGATGATAAATTTTACACATCGCCCAACCGCACAATTAGAATCTGTGTTTGATTGTTTGAAAACCCCACCCGGGTGTTGGGATGAAATATGAAGTTCACTCGTCTTGATTGATTAAATAGGTCGATCGATTGATTGACAGGCTGTTATAAGCGTTGAATATCTATATTTGATGCTTATACAGTGTAGTGCACTTTGGTTGATGGTTGATTATTTTTCAATGCTATTATATGTGTGTAATGTATGAAAATCCATATAATTAACTTTATATGGTAATTGATTGGGCCTCATTCCAATTTGAAAAATAAAGAATATTATAAAATAAAAGTTCATGTGTTGACAGTACTCATCCATTGAGATTGGTCATGTGTTGAACGAAATATTTTAGTAATAAGATTTACATCTTTATCAATATAAAATAAAAGTCCATGTGTTGACAGTACTCATCCATTGAGATTGGTCATGTGTTGAACGAAATATTTTAGTAATAAAATTTACATCTTTATCAATATAAAATAAAGGTTCATGTGTTGATAGTACTCATCCATTGAGATTGGTCATGTGTTGAACGAAATATTTTGATAATAACAACTATTTTGAAAAAGAAATATTTGAAATAGAATATTTGAAAATAGAAATTTATGAAGCCGTGCTGATTAGATTGACGCCATTTTGACGTAAACGATTTCGAAATGAATTGAATTGAAAACGATTTCGAAATGAATTGAATTGAAAACGATTTCGAAATGAATTGAATTGAAAACGATTTCGAAATGAATTGAATTGAAAACGATTTCGAAATGAATTGAATTAAAAACGATTTCTAAATGAATTGAATTGAAAACGATTTCTAAATGAATTGAATTGAAAAAGATTTCGAAATGAATTGAATTGAAAACTATTTTGAAATGAATTGAATTGAAAACGGTTTCGAAATGAATTGAATTGAAAACGATTTCGAAATGAATTGAATTAAAACGATTTCGAAATGAATAGAATTGAAAACGATTTCGAAATGAATTGAATTGAAAACGATTTCGAAATGAATTGAATTGAAAACGATTTCGAAATGAATTGAATTGAAAACGATTTCGAAATGAATTGAATTGAAAACGATTTCGAAATGAATTGAATTGAAAACGATTTCGAAATGAATTGAATTGAAAACGATTTCGAAATGAATTGAATTGAAAACGATTTCGAAATGAATTGAATAGAAAACGATTTCGAAATGAATTGAATAGAAAACGATTTCGAAATGAATTGAATTGAAAACGATTTCGAAATGAATTGAAAAGAAAACGATCTCGAAATGAATTGAATAGAAAACGATTTCGAAATGAATTGAATTGAATTGAATTCAAATTGAATTGAAATTTGAATTGAATAGAAATGAATTTTAAAACGAACTTATAAAGAAGAATTCAATTTTGCTTTGGATTGAAATGGAAGTTGAAATTGTTTTGAAACGAATTAAAAACTATTTATATAATTCATTTTAAATAAGAAATCGACGAAATATATATTATATATATTATATATATAATATAATGGCCTGAATAGAACGCGCCGCGCCGCGGCAGTTCGTGAATTTCGACCATTTATTTCAAACGGACATTACGGGAGATCCGACCGTCGGATTCTCCTGAAACCGGAACCGTTGGGTTCGTATCAAAAAGAGCTTTCTAACGAATATTAGAAATTAGAAATATAACGGTTGGATTTGGAGATACGTCCAAATCAAATTCGAAAAGGTCGCTGTAAGTGCAGTTCGATGGCCATTGATGGAAATCGACTGTACGGGCCTTGATAAAATTTTTAAAAATAGTAATATTTTTTGTAAAATCATAAGAAATGATTTAGAAAGAATTGGGATGAAAAACTCCATATTTGAAAAGATAAAAATAGATTTTTATCGAAATGAACTAGTTTTGAACTAGAATTATAATTCTATTTATTTTAAAATAAATAAATTGAATTTGAAAAGGGTTTTAAAAATAACCTGAATTTCCAATGATTGCATTGGAGTGGATTTGAATCGAAATTGTCTTCGGAATATTTCGATGTTGGAATTCGGGATTATACAGATGTTGTTATGGAAATTTGAAAGATATATATATTTATATCGTTATTTCCAATACGACATTTGTTAATCGTAGGATTTGATACTGAATATAAGCCGATATATTTTCTATTCAGAGCCTTGTATTGAATATCAAATGTGATTTGGGTTTGTCGTGAGTGGTGTCTTCACTAACACTGTTCTTGAACCCAGTTGAGAAAAGATTAAATCTTTTTATTTGGATTTAATGAAGAGTACCAATTAAATAATATTTAATTGAATGGATATTGATTTTTGGGTTTATCGTGAACAGTGTTTTAAATAACACTTGTTCTTTAACCCGATAATTAATGGAATGTGATTTTGGGTTTATCGTGAACCGTGTTTTAAATGACACTGATTCTTTAACCCAGTTAACGATTAAAACTAAGTGGAGTTTTAATGAATCTTTAATTAGATTGAAATAATCGAGAATGGAGTATCACCAGTTTTGCTCCAGGCGATAGTTAAATCTTTAATTAGATTTGAACGTGAAGTGGTAATTGAATTTACCGATAACACCGTGGTGTTAGATATGAAGTATCACCAGTTTTACTTCATGGGATGAACAGGTTGGGATTGGGAAATTAAAACAAATGATTACTTCGGTAAGGTTCGTTAATCCCGACTAGTTGAATCGAAATTCAAAGGATGATTAAAGAATAAATTCAAGGAATTTATCTTGGATAAAATTAATGGGAACCTTTCCCTATGAATGTGAAATTTAGAAACTAACTGTCGGTTAGCCAAGCAGAATGGTTTTCTGGATATTGATCTGATGTTGGTTTCGGCCTTCGGGGTTAATATTTGGGGAATTATTCTCTTGATTAATTTACGGTTAGTGACTAATGGATTGGAATGAGGCGTATGTTGTGTTTGTGTAACACTTATTTAAAATATACGCGAGTTATTCGGAAAGACCGGGTTTATCCCATTCTGAATAACTGATACGACGATAAGTCGAAGATGAAGACGATGGTCGAAGACCGGAGGTCTTCACGTCGTTTGGGTAATTACTGATGATCTTGATTGGGCTGTACACCCAAGAAGATGGAAACAGTTAGTGATCGTCCAGACGTACTTGGAGATCGATGGATATGCGGGGTACTAGGTGCCTCCGGTTTCGTTCAGACCCAGAACGGACTTGTAAATGGACTGTGTGTCTGACATTGGATTTTAGTCCGTGTGATTGATCTCTATTAAATATATATCTGTTTGGCGGCGGAAAATTTATTCTCTTGCTTAACGCCCTTCTCTGAGACATACGAGCTCAGGGGTTATATATTGATGGATATCAAACGCATGGAGTGAATTGCCTGTGTGGCATGCCTAAGTGGCAACTGATCGAGGCTTCTGTTGAAAAGCAAAGTCTTGTGGTGATGATCAAAGCACGGCCTTTGTGGCGTAGCTTTGTGTAACGTTTGCTTCGCGAGTTTCACACCCGGTATGAACCAAAAACGGGAGACGGACCTCAGGGAGGACTTGCGTTTCTTTCTAGCTAGAAGTGGCGTTAGTGATTTTACACGCCCTGACGAGTTTGACTTATGTGGTTGTTGCGGTTGCGAGGCACCTCGGTTATATCGGTTTCGGCCGATGCATTCTGGTCGGCTGACGGGCCAGACTTACACCCCATAGGGTGGGGAGACGTATTGTTCAGGCATAATAATCCACTCCGTATGGACCGGCCCTGACGATCTAAAGGGTTGATGCGTTCTGATCCTATGGCTCGGGCTAGAGAGTCACGAATCGGTTGAGGACTATCTTTTGCCTCGGTTCATAGACGGAAATCCAATTTCCAATACGTGACATTTGCGGTTTTATTTGTAAACCTATATATGGCGACATAGTGGCATGGGATGCTCACGCCGCCTATGATTGATACTTATGATTTGAAGTTGTTTTTATACACTATGCACTTATAATAGTATCAAATGATTTGTTTTAAACGTATCAAGCATTCTTTGGCTGTTATAAGGGAAAACCCTATCCCCCGGCTTGCGTTGCATTGTGTGATAGGACCTGGGTCTTATAACAGCTTCATTTTTCTTTATTTAGCATTGCGCTGTTTGTTTTATGCACTGGTACTCTTAGGAGGAAACCCGTTCCGTGTTATACGGCGTGGTCCCTTGATTTACCTAACTTTAAAAATAAAGATTAACTGTTTTAGTTCTCACACCAGTCACATGACTGACCTGGAGTTTATTGTTTTAACCTAAACTCTGGGTGCCCCTATTTTGACACGGGCAGCTAGTAGTTTTGGTTTTGCAGATTTGTATTCACAGCATCCTGGTTTACAGCTGGAACGATATCCGGAAAGCTTTGTATCCGTATATCTCTTCTAGTTGTGCATTGTCTTATTTTCCGCTGCTATGTATTTAAATGTAATTTAAATCTCTGATATTTCTGTGTAGTATTTATTTGTTTATACTCTGTATATTCTTGTAATCTGATGCATTGTTGTTATATACAGTGAAATGTTCTTTTGCATGCGTTCTATTTTGTCGTGTTCTCAAACGATAGGGCGTTTCGAACGGTCTGGGTCGGTTTAGCGACTGGTTCGGACCGAGCGAAATTCCTTGCCGTCACAGTTGGTATCAGAGCTTTGGTTTACAAAGCTCAGAGAACAAGACACATTAGAACCATACGAAAGAATTCATTAGATATTGGATTAGTAATATCCAATGAGAATGACTCGTTAGAGAAGGGATCAGTAGTATCCTAGAACGAGTGTGAAGAGTATATTTTTAAAATGAAAACAAATTTTGTTTTGAAATATAAACCAATTATTCGTATTTGGTTATTTATTTATATGAATTTGGGCAATCCGGTATATATAAATTTTGCGTATACGTCTGATCCGCGTGTATTTGAAGTTTTAATATACTGGATAGATATAGATTCACACTCTAGTCGCCCGGAGATGATTCTTATGATTGTAGCTACATCATCAGAATTAGAGTTCGTGTGTCGAAGGTGTGATATTTATATATTTCCTATTGACTGTTGTGAGAACCAAAATTAGATAGGGGTTATTGTTGTGATTTGGCATCAAAAATTTGATTTTTGTATATGTACCAAAATTATGAATTTGAAGCTCTAATTCACTAATTGATTGATGTTTGTGTTTCTTGTTTAATTGTTTGATAATTTTGAACCATTATGCCTAATTGCATCACATATTGAACTGTATTGAAAATTGGTCGCGTTTGCTTGCATATACATATATATCATTGAACAGGTCATAGCAAGGAGGCTAGAGCAGAGAATAAAATTTGTTTGCCCGACAAATAGGTACATGTTTATTACATAATTTACTGTTTTGTTTGGGTGATGATGATTTTATGAGCCTATTGGCTAGCCGCTTGGCTTTTTCTTTTTCTTTTTGAGATCTGAAGGACCGGGGAAGCTATTTGAAATTCCCCGATGCTCCTGATGCAGGGGAGGTTATGGCGAAATTTTTCGAAAATTTAGGGAGTTAGCCAAATTTTTGAAATTTTGAAAATTCTCAGAAACTAAAGAGTTGGAGAATGGAAGCCAGATCGAGCGTAGAGCTGAATAATCAAACCACTTTCGACTTTGTTCCTTTTCGGGGACGAAAAGTTTTAAGTGGGGGAGATTGTAACAACCCGTAAAATGCGAGCCAGTTTGAAAATTTTATTTTTGCAATTTTAGCGAATTTTGATTATTTAAAATGAATTATTTTAAATAATATCGACGAGAAATTTATTTTGAATATAATTCGAGCGTATATATTATACGCGTCGTCGTTAGAATATAAATAATTATATATAATTATAAATAGAATTGAAAATGGCGCGGTAGTTCGATAATTCGATTTCAAACTTCAATTGAATGTACCGGGTGCAAAACAATCCGGATTTTAGTGAAACCAAAAATCATTGAATCTATTTGATAATATCTTTCCAACGAATCCGAAAAATCAAAATTTCATAGCGGGGATAAAAAGATATGTCCAGTTGAAAATTCTGAATAGTCGCTATGGAATTCAGGCCCTTAAAAATAGCCATTTTGCAAACGATCTCGGATTTCGACGAAACCACTTTTGTTGGATCCGTGATGTAAAGTTATTGCTAGGTTTCAGATTTCATAATTTTTCGAATCAATATGTGAGCATGGCAAAAGAAAACGCGTTTGACCAGTTTTAGTTGATTTTAATCAACTGGAAAATGGCCATTTTTCAAATGATCTCAGAATTCGATGAAACTAGTTTTGCTAGGACCGTATCGTCAATACGAAGCTAGAAAATATTTTTCGGGAATTTTTCGAGTTAGTGTGTGACCCGGGTAATTTGAAATGTGTGTTTAAATTGAATGTATAAAGAATTATATTTTAATTTAAATCAAAACTGATCGAAACAACCGAATTAGCCTACGAAACATATCCCATTGTGTTTGGAATGGGGGTAATACGCTAGGGACGACAGTCGGCATGTTTGCTGTCGAGGTCGTATGAAAGGTCAACTGAGTCGGAGAATAAATTAATAATTAATAAAATATATAATAAAAAAAAACCCATCTCTAAAACCTAACCCCGCCTTCACTATTCAACCCGTCGCCTTCTTTTTCTCAGCCTCCCTCCCCGATTCTTCGTCGCCTTCCACTCCAGGCGGACCCACCGCCCAACGATGGCCCTCCGGCGACCCCCCCTTCTTCCCCAATCTCGCTCCATCCCCTTCTCCTCCTCTGCTCGAACGCGGCTCCTCCCACGAAGATCCAGCGCGACCCAACTCTCCCAAAACTCCAACCGCGCCTAACCCTAGCCCCCCCTACGCCTTTGCTCAGCTGATCCGACCCCTTGGGCGCGAGCTCCGACACCCCCTGCTCCGGTGAAGACCAACGCAACACTCCCTCCTCCAGCCGTACCTATTTCCGCCGTACCCCCCCCCTCCCACTTAGGGCAACAGAGGTAAGTTTTACTTAATATAAAAAAAATGGTTGTTTAATTTGGTAGTTAAGCAAATTTCTGGATTTTAATTAAAGAAAAGTATATATTTTTAATAAGGAAAAAATACGTATGTCATTGAGTTAAAAATTGAATTTTTATATATGTAGAAGAATAATTAAAATTAGATTTTTCATGAAGTGAAGGTTAGATTTTTATCTACAGAAAGATATGATTTTTAACAGAAGTAAAAATATGATTTTTATATTTTTAAAGTAATAAAAATATGACTTTTATATTTTTAAAGTATTAAAAATATAGTCTTTACTATATAGATGATATAAAAATATGATTTTTGGTTAGGCAGAGAATTAAAAATATAATTTTTACAAGATAGGAATATTAAAAATATCATCTTTATATAGGTAGCAAAATGAAAAGGCGATATTTTTAGATATGAAAAGACGATATTTTGATATGAGTAGTGAAGTAAAAATATGAATTTTACTTCGAGGAAAATATAAACTTTATTTTTATAAAGAGAAATCTTTATTTTTATAAAGGCGAAATATATATTTTTGAAAATTCTGTTTTTACAAATATGAAATAGCGATGAAAATTCTATTTTCACAATATGAAGTTAGCGATAAAAATATGATTTATATATAATAGAAAATAAAAAGGTAATTTTTATATATACAGTGTATACGGGCGACGAAGCTGACGAAGATGCGAAAACGATGAAGATTTCTATCAAAGAAGAGTCAAGATGTTTGGATAGCTTTCTGTGAGAATTTCTCACCTTTCAATTTCATTTCTATTTATATATATATACTAGGATGCAGACGGTGCTTAGCAGCACCCGACACAATCGTCCACAGACCATGGACTTGTTTGTTTGATTGCAAATTAGTTAGACTATTTGGTTTGAATTGAATGGTTTGGTGAAATGAAATTGAATTTGATTGATGTGTGAATGGCGTGGGCCTTCACTAGACCGGGGATAAGGCTAGGCCTCGTCCCGTTTCTAGTATTGTGCCGTTATGCCGCCGAAATTTTCTAAAATATGTTAGAAATTAAAAATATCATTTTATTTACTAAATGAACTGAATAGAAATTCATATGTTTAATATAAAATGTTTTATCGTTAAAAATATAATTTTTAACGTGAAGTGAATAAAATAAAATATTCATTTATAAACCGAACGGTTTGTTTATGTACACCTATTTGAATGACATTGATTGGGATGATAAATTTTACACATCGCCCAACCGCACAATTAGAATCTGTGTTTGATTGTTTGAAAACCCCACCCGGGTGTTGGGATTAAATATGAAGTTCACTCGTCCTGATTGATTAAATAGGTCGATCGATTGATTGACAGGCTGTTATAAGCGTTGAATATCTATATTTGATGCTTATACAGTGTAGTGCACTTTGGTTGATGGTTGATTATTTTTCAATGCTATTATATGTGTGTAATGTATGAAAATCCATATAATTAACTTTATATGGTAATTGATTGGGCCTCATTCCAATTTGAAAAATAAAGAATATTATAAAATAAAAGTTCATGTGTTGACAGTACTCATCCATTGAGATTGGTCATGTGTTGAACGAAATATTTTAGTAATAAGATTTACATCTTTATCAATATAAAATAAAAGTTCATGTGTTGACAGTACTCATCCATTGAGATTGGTCATGTGTTGAACGAAATATTTTAGTAATAAAATTTACATCTTTATCAATAAAAAATAAAGGTTCATGTGTTGACAGTACTCATCCATTGAGATTGGTGATGTGTTGAACGAAATATTTTGATAATAACAACTATTTTGAAAAAGAAATATTTGAAATAGAATATTTGAAAATAGAAATTTATGAAGCCGTGTTGATTAGATTGACGCCATTTTGACGTAAACGATTTCGAAATGAATTGAATAGAAAACGATTTCGAAATGAATTGAATAGAAAACGATTTCGAAATGAATTGAATAGAAAACGTTTTCGAAATGAATTGAATTGAAAACGATTTCGAAATGAATTGAATAGAAAACGATTTCGAAATGAATTGAATTGAATTGAATTCAAATTGAATTGAAATTTGAATTGAATAGAAATGAATTTTAAAACGAACTTATAAAGAAGAATTCAATTTTGCTTTGGATTGAAATGGAAGTTGAAATTGTTTTGAAACGAATTTAAAACTATTTATATAATTCGTTTTAAATAAGAAATCGACGAAATATATATTATATATATTATATATATAATATAATGGCCTGAATAGAACGCACCGCGCCGCGGCAGTTCGTGAATTTCGACCATTTATTTCAAACGGACATTACGGGAGATCTGACCGTCAGATTCTCCTGAAACCGGAACCGTTGGGTTCGTATCGAAAAGAGCTTTCTAACGAATATTAGAAATTAGAAATCTAACGGTTGGATTTGGAGATACGTCCAAATCAAATTCGAAAAGGTCGCTGTAAGTGCAGTTCGATGGCCATTGATGGAAATCGACTGTACGGGCCTTGATAAAATTATTAAAAATAGTAATAATTTGTGTCAAATCATAAGAAATGATTTAGAAAGAATTGGGATGAAAAACTCCATATTTGAAAAGATAAAAATAGATTTTTATCGAAATGAACTAGTTTTGAACTAGAATTATAATTCTATTTATTTTTAAATAAATAAATTGAATTTGAAAAGGGTTTTAAAAATAACCTGAATTTCCAATGATTGCATTGGAGTGGATTTGAATAGAAATTGTCTTCGGAATATTTCGATGTTGGAATTCGGGATTATACAGATGTTGTTATGGAAATTTGAAAGATATATATATTTATATCGTTATTTCCAATACGACATTTGTTAATCGTAGGATTTGATAATGAATATAAGCCGATATATTTTCTATTCAGAGCCTTGTATTGAATATCAAATGTGATTTGGGTTTGTCGTGAGTGGTGTCTTCACTAACACTTTTCTTGAACCCAGTTGAGAAAAGATTAAATCTTTTTATTTGGATTTAATGAAGAGTACCAATTAAATAATATTTAATTGAATGGATATTGATTTTTGGGTTTATCGTGAACAGTGTTTTAAATAACACTTGTTCTTTAACCCGATAATTAATGGAATGTGATTTTGGGTTTATCGTGAACCGTGTTTTAAATGACACTGATTCTTTAACCCAGTTAACGATTAAAACTAAGTGGAGTTTTAATGAATCTTTAACTAGATTGAAATAATCGAGAATGGAGTATCACCAGTTTTGCTCCAGGCGATAGTTAAATCTTTAATTAGATTTGAACGTGAAGTGGTAATTGAATTTACCGATAACATCGTGGTGTTAGATATGAAGTATCACCAGTTTTACTTCATGGGATGAATAGGTTGGGATTGGGAAATTAAAACAAATGATTACTTCGGTAAGGTTCGTTAATCCCGACTAGTTGAATTGAAATTCAAAGGATGATTAATGAATAAATTCAAGGAATTTATCTTGGATAAAATTAATGGGAACCTTTCCCTATGAATGTGAAATTTAGAAACTAACTGTCGGTTAGCCAAGCCATATGGTTTTCTGGATATTGATCTGATGTTGGTTTCGGCCTTCGGGGTTAATATTTGGGGAATTATTCTCTTGATTAATTTACGGTTAGTGACTAATGGATTGGAATGAGGCGTATGTTGTGTTTGTGTAACACTTATTTAAAATATACGTGAGTTATTCGGAAAGATCGGGTTTATCCCATTCTGAATAACTGATATGACGATAAGTCGAAGATGAAGACGATGGTCGAAGACCGGAGGTCTTCACGTCGTTTGGGTAATTACTGATGATCTTGATTGGGCTGTACACCCAAGAAGATGGAAACAGTTAGTGATCGTCCATACGTACTTGGAGATCGATTGATATGCGGGGTACTAGGTGCCTCCGGTTTCGTTCAAACCCAGAACGGACTTGTAAATGGACTGTGTGTCTGACATTGGATTTTAGTCCGTGTGATTGATCTCTATTAAATATATATCTGTTTGGCGGCGGAGAATTTATTCTCTTGCTTAACGCCCTTCTCTAAGACGTACGAGCTCAGGGGTTATATATTGATGGATATCAAACGCATGGAGTGAATTGCCTGTGTGGCATGCCTAAGTGGCAACTGATCGAGGCTTCTGTTGAAAAGCAAAGTCTTGTGGTGATGATCAAAGCACGGCCTTTGTGGCGTAGCCTATTGTAACGTTTGCTTCGCGAGTTTCACACCCGGTATGAACCAAAAACGGGAGACGGACCTCAGGGAGGACTTGCGTTTCTTTCTAGCTAGAAGTGGCGTCAGTGGTTTTACGCGCCCTGACGAGTTTGACTTATGTGGTTGTTGCGGTTGCGAGGCGCCTCGGTTATATCGGTTTAGGCCGATGCATTCTGGTCGGCTTACGGGCCAGACTTACACCCCATAGGGTGGGAAGACGTATTGTTCAGCCATAATAATCCACTCCGTGTGGACCGGCCCTGACGATCTAAAGGGTTGATGCGTTCTGATCCTGTGGCTCGGGCTAGAGAGTCACGAATCGGTTGAGGACTATCTTTTGCCTCGGTTCATAGACGGAAATCCAATTTCCAATACGTGACATTTGCGGTTTTATTTGTAAACCTATATATGGCGACATAGTGGCATGGGACGCTCACGCCGCCTATGATTGATACTTATGATTTGAAGTTGTTTTTATACACTATGCACTTATAATAGTATCAAATGATTTGTTTTAAACGTATCAAGCATTCTTTGGCTGTTATAAGGGAAAACCCTATCCCCCGGCTTGCGTTGCATTGTGTGATAGGACCTGGGTCTTATAACAGCTTCATTTTTCTTTATTTAGCATTGCGCTGTTTGTTTTATGCACTGGTATTCTTGGGAGGAAACCCGTTCCGTGTTATACGGCGTGGTCCCTTGATTTACCTAACTTTAAAAATAAAGATTAACTGTTTTAGTTCTCACACCAGTCACATGACTGACCTGGAGTTTATTGTTTTAACCTAAACTCTGGGTGCCCCTATTTTGACACGGGCAGCTAGTAGTTTTGGTTTTGCAGATTTGTATTCACAGGATCCTGGTTTACAGCTGGAACGATATCCGGAAAGCTTTGTATCCGTATATCTCTTCTAGTTGTGTATTGTCTTATTTTCCGCTGCTATGTATTTAAATGTAATTTAAATCTCTGATATTTCTGTGTAGTATTTATTTGTTTATACTCTGTATATTCTTGTAATCTGATGCATTGTTGTAATATACAGTGAAATGTTCTTCTGCATGCGTTCTATTTTGTCGTGTTCTCAAACGATAGGGCGTTTCGAACGGTCTGGGTCGGTTTAGCGACTGGTTCGGACCGAGCGAAATTCCTTGCCGTCACAATGTATATATGGATTCATCGACCAAGGAGCTACGATTCGGTGTGAGTTTTATAACGTGCGATGCACATTCCTGGAACGCGGAGGCTAACAGTAAAACTAGGGTTGCCGATTTGGGGTAGGAGGAGCCTCGATGTTGATTTTTGAGTTGATATTTGGATTGTTGAGGGGTTTTAAAGTATGTATGCAAAACTTTGGCATTTTCGGTGATAAATGATGTCGCTGGAAAATTTGGAGTTCGACAGAACTGCTGTGCGACGCGATTTGTATAAGGGTGTCGGAATGAGGGTGGAGGCGGAATCTAGGTGAAGCTCGGAGAGAGAGGAACGACGACGATGTCGGTTTGATGAACCGTGAAGCGGTGAAGAAATGGTGGAAGAATGAAGTGGCATTAGTGGGTTAAGGAAATCTCCTGTAATCGGTGATATGAGGAAGACAATACTATTCCTCACGGTCAGGTTTCCATGTTGGGCCACGGGCCATTTAACTTTTGGTAAGGCCTAAAAACAAATTATAATTTAGTTAATTTCAAATTTAAATAGCGTGTAACTTGTAATCGTTATAACTTGAGCATACCTTATCAGAATTAAGCGTCGTTGGATCCATTGGGATCGTATCGACGAGGGCTACACCATGGTACTGACATGGAGCGAATTGCACCTCGTTACAATTTATAGAGAAATAAATTTCTGATCTGAATCAAAGACAGTTTATCGTTATTTAACGATAAACGTCCAAAGTGGGTAAAACTTACTAACTCTGATCAGTTTATATTTTTATAACATATTTTTAGAACTGCTAAATGTTGGTTGATTTCTATGTGTTGACTGTTTGGATTAACTGTTAATTAATTGGTTGAGAATATAGATAACGATATATATAAATCGTTAATCGAATATTGATTCTGTTTGTCAGAATATTTTATATTTGTTTAACTTGTGTTGATTAACATCTGTGGATGTAGGGAAACAGATCGGAGGGATCCAACTGGATTCCTCAACATTTATTTTACTGTTTTTCATATATTGTTATATATGGTGTGATATATAGCCTGTTGTTGATTATAAATGTTTCGATGATATTGATCGTCGTTATATGGTAGGTTAAACACCATAGAGAATACTGGAATGTAAAACGAGAGTTTTTAAAGTGTATATTGAAAATGAAATATTTGTATAAATAAGTAGACATTTCAATAAGGAATATTTTAGAAATGAATAAACGTTATAAAAAGAGACATTATGAAATGAATAGATGTTATAAAAAAGGAGTATTTATGAAATAAATAGACATGATTAAAATGAATTATTTGGAAAATAAACTGCATTTATAAAATGAACATATTTTATAAAGGAGAACATTTATAAAATGAACAGATTTTACAAAAGGGAATTGACAAGATATTAAGAAAAATGAGATGATGAATTCAAAGTAGATTATAAACAGAAATCTGTTTTAACAGATAAATGGAGACGATTAATTTATAAATAATATTTTATAAATTAAATAAAATATTTATCATTCGATAAATGGAATATATAAGTATGAACTTATATACAGAAGAAGAAATCGCTTTTAGCACAGATATTTTTAAATAGAATGTGAACTCAACATTTATAAAGAGAATTATAAATAAGATTTTAGTAGTAAAGATGAAAAGGAGATTTTGTATGAATAATTCTATAATTAGAAGTATAAATAGAATTCGGAAATAAGATATTATTTTAAATACGAAATTGATTGACACTGAAAAGTGTTTATTTTATTACTCTTATGCTTTATCTTTTGTAAATAAATAAATGATACTTCGGTTACTTTTGTATGTTTTTACAGGATGTCAAGAAATGCCTCCTTCAATTCAAATCAAAGGCCAACTACAAGAAAGAGCTACTTCCTCACATCAAATTCATTTCAATTGCAAAAGAAGTAGCAGCTCACTGGTAAAGGTATAGGAATTGGTGCTGAGAGACCTGAGTTCGAACCCCGTCAAGCTCACTTTTTGCCAAAGAAACGGAGCGCGTTCACACTGGCCCCTTTGCTTTGAGAAATATCTGGATTAGTGTTATGTTATATATATACATACACATATTCATGTGTATGTATTTATGATGTGCACCAATTAACATCTCAGCAATAGCCATATTCTCATCATGGAAGTAAATTCAAATCATTCAATTTCAATTAGAAGAATTTCTGATTGAATTGTTGCCAAGAAGAAAAACCAATTTTGAAGATTTTATCTTATATTGCCTTTGGAGTCTGATAAGCGTCCTTGTTTGGAAGAATTAATTAGATGCAATCTTCTATCAATCAAGCCACATGGGAAAATTGAAAGATATGGAAAATATTTACCATGATATGCCCAGATTTTCTCCAATCAGGTAGTCAAGGAAGGCAAGAAATATTCATGAATAAGGAAGGCCATTTATTCATAGACCTAGTTAGGGTTTTCCCATTCTCATCTATAAATATGTGATTGTAACCATTGTAAAAATTCATTCATTCTTCTGTACTCTCTTATTTTTAATAAAACTTTCGTTTCTTTAGCTTCTGCATTTTATTTTCATGGCAAATTGTGTTGTCTAGTCAATTAGATTTGCTAGAACACAATTTGCTTTTGCTTTTATTTTTCTTACTAGTGATTGACCGTCTGATTAGATTCAGCGGTAATCCTAGTTTTTATTCTCAGTTGTTGATTTCCTTTCTGCAATTTTATTTCTAGTGTTCTATTTTATTTTAATCATTGAATTTACTACAGATCCGATTAGATTCGAATCTGTAGTGAATTTAATTGCATCTTTTATTCGTAGTTTCAGTTTTTATTTTGCTTTGCGAAAAAAATCAACCTCCAGCTTCGCCTAACACGCCCACGAAACATATAAATAATAAAATTTAACTTTCCTCCCTGTGTTCGACCTGTATGCTACACACCTGTATGCTTGCAGAATTTATTACAAATGTCGCGCTTTTCTAATTCATAGATTAGCGTCGATCAAGTTTTTGGCGCCGTTGCCGGGGAGGTAACGATTAAATTTTATTATTTATTTAATTTCTGATTCGTGTTAGTTTTTATTTTTTTTCCTTGTTTTTGCGTATTCTTGTAAACAAAAAAAAAGAGAGAGAAAAAAAATTCCTTTCTGGTTTTTATTTGATTTCTTTCCTTTTTTATTTCTCAGTCTATTTCTTCTTATACAAGTCTCAAAAAAAAAAAATAACAAGAACAAAAAAATCCTTTCATTTCTCCCATTACAAATTTCCTTCCTAATACCTCTCACACTCTCTTCTTTTACAGTATCTGAAAAAAAAAAAAGGGTTCCTCTTTGCAATTCTTTCTTCTTATACTTTGATTTCTTTCCTTGCTGCATCACCATCCTACCCATCTTTTGCTGATCGCACTACCTACCCACGTCCAAGATCATACCACATACTCCACTTCACCCTTCTGCCGTACAACACCCCTACAACAAATACCACCCAAACCACAATCCCGTCCTCAACAATTTCCGAAATACCCTTGACCCAATTCACAGATCCACCTTGCCCACGTTAATCACAGATCGATGCCTTCACACCCTTCACAGAGCCATCCTTCATACCATACACTGTAAACCATCACCATCTCAATACAACATCTCCTTCCCACCAATTCAAAGATCCGCAGATCACCATACAAACCTTCACCCCATCTGCAAATCGAATCATACATCCATCCACTGATTAGCACTTCAACCACCGTAGTTCCTCTCACTACAATCACCGAGCCACAAGTCGAAAGCGACCGCACCTGAATTCTCCAAGAACCCAAATCGTGAAACCCTGAGTTGAAATCCACCAAAAATTCATCGATTCCTTAGAACCGCAAGTCAACTTCTAATTCTACTTATCAGGAAGCCAGAAACCAATTGTAAGGCTGTGATTTTGTTTGTAATTGAAAGAAACAAGTAAAGGAGGGCAGGTTTTAAAGGGTGGGGTTTTGGAAATAGATTTGTTCCCTATTTTGTTTTTGGCGTGGCTTGACCTTGGTGTGTGGTTTTTATTTGACCACTGAGTCCCCTTTGGTCTGAGAGTTGGCAGGCACGCAGGGCATGTGTTTGTTTTGAGTGCATTCTGATTTTGAGATTTTTTTTTTTTTTGTTAATTAGGTGGGTTCATTTTTATTTTTTTTTTGGTTTTTGCTTTTCCTTATTTATTTATTTTCTGTTTTCAATACACAAAAAAAAAAAAAAAAAAACCGAAAAGGAAAATTTTTCAAAAACAGGTACAGCTGAAATTTTAAAAAGGGTCTAAAATTTTTTTTTTCGAGCTCCTAGCCCGAACCCGTGCCGCAGCGCAGTCAAGAAATTAATAGAAGGGGACAACAACAGAAAGCAGCGGACGATTCAGATGGGTTGGAGCGGTTGCACACCAAGTGGGGTGTGAACGCGCTAGCGCTTCCCAAATTCACTGGAGGACAGCCGATCAAGGTGAAAACTTTTAAAACTCTATAGGTGCTCTGCCGCAAAGAAAAAATATATGGACAATTGTTGTAAAATTTTCAGCAGGGGCAGCGGCTTTGAATGTACAATTTTTTTTTTTTTTTTTTTTTGCAATTATTTTGTGTGATTGTTGTTATTTCTGCATCTTTATTCATTCTGTTAAGGGCAATACCCCAATTCACATAAGGTGAGGGATTTCATCACCCTTTCCTTAGCCCACAAATTGTATCTCATCGTAGAATTTGACTAATAATAACGGTTAGACGTTGGACTTAAGGGAGTCACGGGCTCATCTAGGGCTTAATTGTATTGTGATAGTTGATTCATTTGGAACGAATTATTTCTTGGTGTCTAGACTACGGCAGAAAAATAACCGTTTATAAATATTACGGTGATTCGTAAATATTATATTGGTTGTTACTCTGAAGGTACTTAAACCTTCGGCTGCATTGCTAGGGTGATTCCTGGTGCACCGATAACTCCTGTCCGTTAACTGGCTGAGAAATCTTTTGATCTAAGTAATCAAACACATCACTTTATAATTTTGGGTTAGGAGCCAATAAGGACAGAAAACTTCATTGTAGCTAATTTCTGTGCTTGCAGTTAACAACAATGAGTGAAAAAAGTGTTAGCCAACAAAATTCTCCTAGGGGTTCTCGAATCAACCAAAATTTTCCAACCGAATTGGATCAAAATCGAGTGAATCAAAACCTTCCAAACTTTGGGGATCAAAACCAAATAAATCAAAATTTTCAAAACCTCAATATCCAAATGGATAGACCCCTGTCTCTTCGTGATCGATGTTAACCTACTAGGACCGTTCAACCATCTGTCATTGTGTTCCCACCAGCTGAAGGAAACAATTTTGAGCTAAAACACTCTTTTATCCAAGGGGTACCAAAATTTACTGGGTCTGAAAATGCTTATGAATTTCTGAGTGAATTTGAATTGTATGCGTCCACAACAAAAATGCAACAATTGTCTAACGAATCGATCAAGCTAAGGCTAATCCCATTTGCACTACTTGAAAGCGCTAAAAGATGGCTAAATTCTCTTCCAAAACATTCCATAAGAAGTTGGGATGAATTTGTCACTGCATTTTTGAAAAAGTTTTTCCCTTTCCATAAAACTCTCAAAATCCGAACTGAGATAAATCAATTTTGTCAAAATGAGGGGGAAACTTTTTCAAAATATTTTGAGAGATTCAACCAACTACTGTATAGTTGTCCTCATCATGGAATTCTAAAAGACAACTTGTGTCAAATTGTATATGAAGGGCTTAACTATCAATCTAAAACTCAACTAGAATCAATGTGTGGAGGAGATTTTATGTCTAAAACAGCCGATGAAGCTTGGCGGTTCTTAGAAGATTATTCTGAAAAGGACATGCAATGGGAATCAATTCGCGTTCCCAATCGTACTTCTACTAGAGGAGTGCATGTCGTGGACCCAAATCAAATTCCCGTAGAAAATCAAACTCCTCAAGCCGGAGAAGGGTTACCCCACTACTACTCTCAGGACCAAGCCAATGCTATAGCTCAAAATAACCCTTACTCAGCCACGTACAATCCTGGTTGGAGGAACCACCCAAACTTTTCTTGGTCAAACCCCAATAATTCGGCAAACCCATCTCACATGCAACCCTTTATTCCCAATCCGAATTACCAAGCTCCACCCCCCAATTCTCAAACCTCTCAAGCTGCACCTCAATCCAAACAACCGTATAGGCACCCCAGTTTTCAATCATCGAACCAATCCTCTCAATCTTCTCAACCATCACAAGATATTGTTCGATTAGAAAAACAAATAAATAATCAAGACGCTAAAATCGACCAAATGTTTAATATGATGAAGGAATTTATGAAAAGTAATGAGAAGGGAAAATTGCCTAGTCAACCTGAGGTGAATCCAAAGTATAACTCTCGTGCTGTAAATTCTTGTGAGGACGAAAACCATAATCCAGTCAATGCTGTCACAACCCTTCGATCTAGAAAGAGGATTGATAATAACGTGGGCAACCGTGGCGAACCTTCTAACTCGACCCCAACCCCTATTCTTGATGATCACCCATTGGCTTCGAATGCCAACTCTTCTGAACCTCAAGTTCCCTTAAATGTTGGCAATCCCAACAGTTCTTCTCCCAGTGTCGGCAAACCCGACCCACCTTCGAAAACTAATGTTGGCAATCCCAACATTTCATCTTCTACATCCCTACCACCTTCTATCTCCTTGGATAAACCTTCTTCCTCGAATGATGAAACTGATCGTAGAGTCGAAAAACCAGTTGCTCCTTTTCCCCATAGACTCAATAATAAGAAGAAAGCGGCAAATTTTGATAAAATTTTGGAGATTTTCAAACAAGTCCGTGTGAACATTCCTCTTTTAGACACCATTGAACAAATCCCTCAATATGCCAAATGTCTTAAGGAATTGTGCACACAAAAACGTGCGACCAATGTCCCAAAAACCGCCTTTCTAACTGCGAATACAAGCTCTGTTCTTTAGAATCTTGCCCCAGTCAAGTATAAAGACCCTGGCTGCCCTACGATTGATTGTAAAATAGGAAACACTCACATCTCTCGTGCCCTACTCGACCTTGGTGCCAGTGTCAACCTTCTTCCTTATACTGTTTATCGTCAACTTGGACTAGGGGAGATTAAACCAACAAACATCACTCTTCAGCTAGCCGATCGATCTGTCAAAAAGCCATTGGGAATTATCGAAGACGTCTTGATACAGATCGAACAGTTCTACTTCCCTGTCGATTTTATAGTTCTAGAAACAGAGCCTGTCTCAAATCCCAACGTTCAAATACCATTGATCTTAGGACGCCCCTTCTTAGCAACCTCTAATGCTGTCATTAATTGTAGGAATGGTCAACTTCGACTTTCCTTCGGGCACCTAACCATTGAGCTAAACATCTTTAATCTCAACAAACAACCTAGGGATTTTGAGATCGATGAAATTGACATGATTCAAACCACAGTTGATGAAACCTCTAGTGACACTTCTGAAGCCTTGAAAATGTGTCTTGACAATTTCGACTCCGATTTCGATGAACTCGAATACATTTCTGAACTAAACAAAATTCTTGACTCCGACACTTCGTCACCTGAATCTAATCAAGGAATGTTGACCAAAGTTGATACACAAGAACTTCCTAAGTTAGACCTCAAACCCTTGCCACCAGACCTTAAGTATGCCTACCTAGATTCCTCAGAAACTTTCCCCGTAATCTTGGCCTCTGATCTTACCGAAGCCCAAGAAGAAAAAGTTTTGGAAATTTTACGGGAAAATAAGGACGCCTTGGGGTGGGAAATTAGCGATATAAAAGGAATTAGCCCATCAATCGTGGAACATCGCATACACTTAGTTGATGAGGCTAAACCCACCCGTGAAGTTCAAAGGCGATTAAACCCAAACATGAGAGAAGTGGTCAAGGAGGAGATAATCAAATGTCTAGACAATAACATCATCTATCCCATCTCTGATAGTACTTCGGTAAGTCCGGTACAAGTTGTACCAAAGAAGTCGGGAGTCACAGTGATCAAAAACGACAGTAATGAACTCATCCCAACAAAAATCAAAACCAAATGGCGTGTGTGCATCGACTATCGAAAGCTTAACTCAGCCACACGAAAAGACCATTTTCCCTTGCCTTTTATTGACCAAATGCTCGAACGCTTAGCGGGACATGAGTACTACTGTTTTCTCGATGGATACTCTGGCTATAACCAAATCCCTGTTGCTTTAGAGGATCAACATAAGACCACCTTTACTTGTCCCTTTGGAACCTTTGCTTATCGTCGCATGCCTTTTGGTCTTTGTAATGCCCCCGCGACTTTCCAAAGGTGTATGATGAGTATTTTCTCTGATATGGTGGAAGAATTCTTGGAAATATTCATGGACGATTTTTCAATATATGGATCATCTTTTTCCCAATGTCTCACTCATCTAGAACTCGTCCTTAAGCGTTGTAAGGAGAAATCACTCGTGCTTAATTGGGAGAAATGCCACTTTATGGTAAAAAGGGGGATAGTTCTAGGTCATGTCGTCTCCAAAGATGGCCTAGAAGTCGATAAATCCAAAATCGATTTGATTGCTAATTTACCTCCTCCTAAATCTGTCAAAGATGTTCGTTCATTTCTTGGCCATGCGGGATTCTATAGAAGATTCATTAAGGATTTCTCAAAAATTTCAAAACCTCTCTCGAATTTACTTGCTAAAGACGTAAAGTTTGAATTTTCCACTGATTGCCAAACATCTTTTGAAACTCTTAAATCACTCTTGACCACAACTCCCATCATTCAACCTCCTGATTGGACTCAACCCTTTGAACTTATGTGCGACGCTTCTGACTTTGCAATTGGAGCCATTTTGGGTCAGCGTATCAATAAACTCCCTCGAGTCATTTACTACGCTAGCAAAACCTTGAACGAGGCCCAATTGAATTACTCAACTACTGAAAAGGAATTTTTGGCAGTTGTCTTCGCTCTTGAGAAATTCAGACCATATCTCATAGGATCCAAAGTCATAGTTTACACTGACCATGCTGCCTTACGATATTTGCTTTCTAAGAAGGATGCCAAGGCCCGCTTGATCCGTTGGATCCTTCTTCTCCAGGAGTTTGACATAGAAATACGAGATAAAAAGGGTTCTGAAAATGTCGTAGCTGATCATCTCTCTCGAATTGTGCACGAAAATGATAACGACACTCAAATCGATGACTATTTTCCTGACGAACAACTCCTTTCGATCTCTAACACCCCTTGGTACGCTGACATTGTGAATTATCTTGTCACACAACAAATGCCCGCTGAATGGTCGAAACAAGATAAACAAAAATTTCTCTCAAAAGTTCGAAACTTCTATTGGGATGACCCATATCTTTTCAAATACTGTCCAGACCAAATCATTCGAAGGTGTGTGCCCGATCATGAACACCAAAGTATTCTCTCCTTCTCACATGACCATGCTTGTGGCGGTCACTTTGGTGCAAGAAAAACTGCTGCAAAGGTTTTGCAAAGTGGTTTTTATTGGCCCACACTCTTCCGTGACGCTTTCGAATTTTGCTCTAAATGTGAGCGATGTCAAAGAACAGGTCGAATCTCTAAGCGAAACATGATGCCTCTCAACCCCATTCTAGTGATTGAGTTATTCGATGTTTGGGGCATCGATTTCATGGGACCATTCCCTAATTCATTTGGGAATCTTTACATCTTACTTGCGGTAGATTATGTCTCAAAATGGGTTGAAGCCATTCCGACCAAAACCAACGACAACAAGGTTGTTGTCAAATTCCTCAAAGAAAACATCTTTTCACGCTTTGGTACACCTCGAGCTATCATTAGCGATAATGGCACTCACTTCTGTAATCATGCTTTTGAGTCCTTGCTCAAGAAATACTCAATCACACACAAGCTGTCGACCCCCTACCATCCACAAACGAGTGGGCAAGTAGAAGTTTCCAATAGACAAATCAAACAAATTCTTGAGAAAACCGTGAATTCCAACAGAAAAGATTGGTCCGTAAAACTGATTGATGCACTTTGGGCTTTTCGCACTGCTTATAAAACCAATCTAGGGATGTCACCATATCGATTAGTCTTTGGAAAGGCCTGTCACTTACCTCTTGAATTAGAGCATCGTGCTCTTTGGGCCATAAAATTTTTGAACTTTGACTTAGAAAAGGCCAGCTCACATAGGAAGTTACAAATTTCTGAATTGGAGGAATTAAGAAATGAGGC
Source organism: Allium sativum (assembly GCA_030737875.1). Taxonomy (NCBI): domain Eukaryota; kingdom Viridiplantae; phylum Streptophyta; class Magnoliopsida; order Asparagales; family Amaryllidaceae; genus Allium; species Allium sativum. The sequence continues at coordinate 508,219,295 of CM060925.1, forward strand.
GTATGAAAATGCGAAAATCTATAAAGAAAGAACCAAAGCCCAACACGACAAAAACATACTTCGTAAGGAATTCAACGTAGGTCAAAAAGTTCTTTTATACGACTCTAGACTTCACTTGTTTCCAGGAAAACTCAGATCTCGATGGACTGGACCTTATGTCGTGAAAACAGTATACCCTCATGGAGCGGTTGAAATTGAAAATCCTAGAGATGGAAAAGTCTTCAAAGTAAACGGTCAACGACTGAAACCATTTTTGGAATTCGAGCAATATGACGAAGACGACTCTATCGATCTGCATGATCATCCACCATGAAATCAGGTGGTACACGTTCTTTTTCTTTTATTTTTATTTTTTATTTTTTTATTTTTGTTTTTCTGCCTTAGACAGTTGGGACACTGTCTGAATCAAGTGTGGGGGGGAGTCTGCATTTCATCCATTTTCATTTTATTTCTTTTTATTTTCAGCCATTTAAGTAGGACCATCATACATTTTAGACTGTAGTAACATACCATAATTTTTTTTTTTTTTGGAAATTACGACTCATTTTCGATTGATACAACAAAAAAAGTTTACAATTTTTAGTCAGTTGATAGTATTTTTCTCTCTCAACTAAGATCAAATAAGAAATATGATGAAAAGTTGAATTTTGAGGGATAATAGTGTAACCGGTACATAGGGAGATTCTTAGGTGATGGCCATGAAATCTATTCTATATTGTAGACTTTGTTTAAATAAGTGGAGGACTTAAAATGCTTATAATGGCTTGTCAAATCTTTGAAACTAAGTTGTGTTAAGTTGAATTCGCGTAACTCTCTTTTGTGCTTATATTTTCGATAATAATAATAATAGTATTCCAAGGGTATCCAACATTGCTTGTATATCGAGCGTTGGTGTGCAAACCCGCCAAGCTCTATCCGACACGTTGTTGACAAAGTCAAAGTTGGAATATCTTGGTCTCATTTTATGAGATTGGACACCTAAGGATTACCGACACGTTGTTGACAAAGTCAAAGTCGGCCTGCACAATCCGCCAAGCTCCTTACCTACTCTCCGTTAGTCCGCGAGGCAGTGCATGGGTGGTAAACCTTGGTCTTTTTAGTTAGGTGTATGTACTTAATCATAAATCTTAAATTTTTATAGAATAAAGAATAAGCGATGATACCCAAACACTTCTTGACCTTATTGATTTGACTAGCCATACATGAGAAAATTAGAATACCACTTTGCAAACTGTGCCAAGCAAACTAAGAATTTATTTCATGGCTGCACTATGTTATCGACCGAACTAACTGGCCAAACTGGAATTTAACATTTGAAAACTTGATTTATATTGAAAATTTGTGACCAGTCGAGGTATCTAAAATAAAATCAACTGACTAGAAATTGTTAACTTAATCTGTTGTACCACTTTCCTGAAACAAGTCGTGCTTTTATTTTTTTTTCTCGTTTTTATTTGCATATGTCCATTGCATTCATGTAGTTTCATTAGAATCATAGCATACTGCATTTGGATTTTGTGGGTAGTATCCGCTAAAAACCCTCACGAGACACCACTCGTCCTACTAGGGACACCTAGAGGTTTAACGGCTTGTTGCATACGCTCAATGCAATCGTGTTTCCTACGAAAGTGCGACCTATCTAGTTAGTTTTCTTTTTTTTTTTTTTACTCGAGGACGAGTAAAAGATAAGTGTGGGGGTATTTGATTGACACTGAAAAGTGTTTATTTTATTACTCTTATGCTTTATCTTTTGTAAATAAATAAATGATACTTTGGTTACTTTTGTATGTTTTTACAGGATGTCAAGAAATGCCTCCTTCAATTCAAATCAAAGGCCAACTACAAGAAAGAGCTACTTCCTCACATCAAATTCATTTCAATTGCAAAAGAAGTAGTAGCTCACTGGTAAAGGCATAGGAATTGGTGCTGAGAGACCTGAGTTCGAACCCCGTCAAGCTCACTTTTTGCCAAAGAAACGGAGCGCGTTCACACTGGCCCCTTTGCTTTGAGAAATATCTGGATTAGTGTTATGTTATATATATACATACACATATTCATGTGTATGTATTTATGATGTGCACCAATTAACATCTCAGCAATAGCCATATTCTCATCATGGAAGTAAATTCAAATCATTCAATTTCAATTAGAAGAATTTCTGATTGAATTGTTGCCAAGAAGAAAAACCAATTTTGAAGATTTTATCTTATATTGCCTTTGGAGTCTGATAAGCGTCCTTGTTTGGAAGAATTAATTAGATGCAATCTTCTATCAATCAAGCCACATGGGAAAATTGAAAGATATGGAAAATATTTACCATGATATGCCCAGATTTTCTCCAATCAGGTAGTCAAGGAAGGCAAGAAATATTCATGAATAAGGAAGGCCATTTATTCATAGACCTAGTTAGGGTTTTCCCATTCTCATCTATAAATGTGTGATTGTAACCATTGTAAAAATTCATTCATTCTTCTGTACTCTCTTATTTTTAATAAAACTTTCGTTTCTTTAGCTTCTGCATTTTATTTTCATGGCAAATTGTGTTGTCTAGTCAATTAGATTTGCTAGAACACAATTTGCTTTTGCTTTTATTTTTCTTACTAGTGATTGACCGTCTGATTAGATTCAGCGGTAATCCTAGTTTTTATTCTCAGTTGTTGATTTCCTTTCTGCAATTTTATTTCTAGTGTTCTGTTTTATTTTAATCATTGAATTTACTACAGATCCGATTAGATTCGAATCTGTAGTGAATTTAATTGCATCTTTTGTTCGTAGTTTCAGTTTTTATTTTGCTTTGCGAAAAAAATCAACCTCCAGCTTCGCCTAACACGCCCACGAAACATATAAATAATAAAATTTAACCTTCCTCCCTGTGTTCGACCTGTATGCTACACACCTGTATGCTTGCAGAATTTATTACAAATGTCGCGCTTTTCTAATTCATAGATTAGCGTCGATCAGAAATCAAAACTAAATGGATTATATAAAGGATATATTATTCACATTCAATGTGAATAATGAAATTAAGTAAAGATTTTGCAAATAAAACATTTGTAAAGGAAATTGGACTTTTGAAATGTGAATGTAAACAGAAATTGAATTTCGAATGGCTAGAAAATAAATAACTTGTTTTAATAATAAAAAGATGTAGTGTGATTTATAAACAATGTTTATAAATAAATTAAAAATAATTATCAGTGGGTAATTTGGATTGTAAATTCAACAGTGAATATAAAGGAGAGATAATCGAAGAGATAATCGAATATAAGTTATCTGAAAGAGAGTAAAATCGAATATAAGTTATTCGAAGTGAGTTAATCGAATATTAGTTATTCGAAGGAGAGTTAAATCGAATATTAGTTATTCGAAAGAGAGTTAAATTGAATATAAGTTATTCCAAGAGAGTTAATCGAATATAAGTTACTCGAGGAGAGTTAAATCAAATAGAGATTACTCGAAAGAGAGTTATACGTCGAATTCGATTATATCGAATTCGGGAAAGTATTATTTACTTTCCGATTCTTAATCAAGATTTATTTATTTTTAAATAAATTGTTTATTTAGTTATTTATTTAAATTAAGGAATGTAAGTTATTTTTTTAAATAAGATATTTCGAAAGTAGAGATTATAACGTTATCGTTATAACCAATGTTTTTAGAAAAGAACAGGATTTATAAACTGAATCCAAGAGTTGCATAAGCAATGTATGGATAAGAAGTTAAGAAAAACGGAGTTAAAGGAAATTAGAAACTGACTAGTGAGTAGTTAAGTTGAAAGATTTTCTATGTATCGATCTGATGTTGGTTTCGGCCTTCGGGATTAATACTTAGGGAATTGTTCTCTTAATAGTTTACAGTTAGAGACAGATATATGTGAGAAGTTAGTGATGCGTGAACCTGAAATGGAAACGTTTTCCAACGTTAATAACGTATATGAATTGACCCGAGCTTCCCCAGTAAGGAAAGGCCGGATAGAGTTGAGGACAAAACATATCGGAACGCAGAAGGAAGAACATTTCATTGTTAATTACAATGCTTCCACCAGATTACAAGAATATACAGAGTATAAGTAAATATTACACAACAGAAAAATATCAGAGATTACAATACATTACATAGCAGCGGAAAATAATACAAAATACAACTGAAGAAGATACACGGATACAAAGCTTTCCGGATATAGTTCCAGCTGTAAACCAGGTTCCTATGAATATAAATCTGCAAAACCCAAAACTACTAGCTGCCCGTGTCAAAAATAAGGGCACCCAGAGTTTAGGTTAAAACAATAAACTCCAGGTCAGTCATGTGACTGGTGTGAGAACTAAAACAGTTATTAATCTTTATTTTTAAAGTTTGGTAAATCAAGGGACCACGCCATATAACACGGAACGGGTTTCCTCCCAAGAATACCAGTGCATATAACAACAGCGCAATGCTAAATAAAGAAAAATGAAGCTATTATAAGACCCAGGTCCTATCACACAATGCAACGCAAGCCTGGGGATAGGGTTTTACCTTATAATAGCCAAAGAATGCTTGATACGTGAAGTTTCATGTTTTATTATTACTATAAGTGCATAGTGTCAAAACAATTTCAAATCATAAATATCAATTATAGACGGCATGGGTACCATATATCATGTCACCATACTAGTTCTACAATTAAAACCGCAAATGTCACGTATTTGGAAATTGGATTTCCATCTGCGAACTGAGGCTAGGGATCGTCCTCTACCGATTCGAGACAATCTAGCCCATGTTTCAGGCATGTACTCAGTCAAGCCTTTGGATCGTCAAAGCCGGTCCACCGATGTGGATTAAAATGCCTGAACACTGCGTTTCCCCGCCCTTTGGGGCGTAAATGAGCCAACGAATGACTCCATCGGTCCCGGGTCGACCGATATATCCGAGGCGCCTCGCAACAGCAACAACCACATAAGTCAAACTCGTCAGGGCATGTAAAACCAGTTACGCCACTTCTAACTAGATGGAAACACATGCCCTCCCTGAGGTCCTCTCCCGTTTCTGGTTCACAATCGGGGTGTGAGGCTCGCGAATCAATGTTACACAAAGCTATGCCACACAGGCTGTGCTTTGAACATCACCACAAGACTTTTCTTTTCAACAGAAGCCTTGATCAATTACCACTTAGGCATGCCACACAGGCAATTTACTCCATGCGTTTGATGCCCATCAATATATAACCCTCGTACGCCTTAGAGAAGGGCGTTAAGCAAGAGAATAAATTCTCCGCCGCCAAACAGATATATATTTAATAGAAATCAATCACACAGACTAAAATTCAATGTCAGACACACAGTCCATTTACAAGTTCGTTCTGGGTCTGAATGAAACCGGAGGCACCTAGTACCCCGCATATCCATCGATCTTCAAGTATTTCTGGATGACCACCAACTGATTCCCTCCTCTTGGGTGTACGACCCAATCAAAATCATCAGTAATTATCCAAACAACGTGAAGACCTCTGGTCTTCAACCACCATCTTCATCTTCGACACCACGTCGAATCAGTTATTCAGAATGGGATAAACCCGGTCTTTCTGAATAACTCGCGTATATAACAAACAAGTGTTACACAAACACAACATACGCCTCATTCCAATTCATCGATCACTAACCGTAAATAGAAAGAGAATAATTCCCCAAACATTAACCCCAAAGGCCGAAACCGACATCAGATCAATACCCTGGAAACCGTTCTGCTTAGCTAACCTACAGTTAGTTTATAAATTTCACATTCTTAGGGAAAGGTTCCCATTAATTTTATCAAAGATAAATTCTTTTTAATTTATTCTTTAATCTTCCTTTGAATATCACTTCACACTAGTCGAGATTAGCAAACCACACCGAAGTAATCATTTATTTTAATTTCCCAATCACAACCTATTCATCACATGAAGTAAAACTGGTAATACTTCATATCTAACACCACGGTGTTATCGGTAAATTCAATTACCATTTCACGTTCAAATCTAATTAAAGATTTAACTATCGCCTGGAGCAAAACTGGTGATACTCCATTCTCGATCTTTTCAATCTAATTAAAGATTCATTAAAACTCCACTTGGTTTTAATCTTTAACTGGGTTAAGAAATCAGTGTCATTTAAAACACGGTTCTCGATAAACCCCAAATCACATTTGATATTAAATACAAGGCTCTGAATAGAAATATATCGGCTTATATTCAATATCAAATTCTACGACCAACAAATATCGTATTGGAAATAACGATATATATTTATATATCTTTCAAATTTCCCTAACAATATCTGTATAACCATGAAATCCAACATCGAAATATTCCAAAGACAATTTCGATTCAGATCCATTCCAATGTAATCATTGGAAATTCCGGTTATTTTCAAAATCATTTCACATCCAATTTATTTATTTTAAAAATAAATAAATTATTATTCTAGTTCAAAACTAGTTCATTTCGATAAAAATCAATTTTTATCTTTTCAAATATGGAGTTTTTCATCTCAATTCTTCACATATCATTTCCTATGATTTTACACAAGTTATTGATATTTTTAATAATTTTATCAAGGCCCGTACAGTCGATTTCCATCAACGGCCATCGAGCTGCACTTACAGCGACCTTTTTCAAATTTGATTTGGACATAATTCCAAATCCAACCGTTAGATTTCAAATTTCTAGTATTCGTTAGAAAGCCCTTTTCGATATGAACCGAATGGTTCCGGTTTTAGGAGAATCCGACGGTCGGATCTCCCGCAATATTCATTCGAAGTCAATGGTCGAAATTCACGAACTGCCGCGGCGAGGCGCGTTCTATTCAGGCCATTATATTATATATATAATATATATAATATATACTTTGTTGATTCCCTTTTAAAATGTATTTTATAAATCGTTTTAAATTCATTTTCAAAACGATTTCAACTTCCTTTTCAAATTCAAATCAAAATTGAATTTTTCAATATAAATTCGTTTGATTTCATTTCTTATCGATTTCTTATCCAATTTCAATCCGTTTTAAATTCAATTCAAAACGATTTCAATTTAATTCGAATTTCAATTCTATTTGAATTTCAAATCATTTTAATTTATTTTGAGTTTCAAATCAATTCAATTTATTTCGAATTTCAAATCAATTCCAATATTCATTGAAAATGAATAAAATCGATGTAAATATCGATCACGTCAAAATGACGTCAATCTAATCAACACAGCTTCATATATTTCTATTTTCAAATATTTCTATTCCAAATATTTCTTTTCAAATATTTCTATTTCAAAACTGGAATGAGGCCCAATCAATTACCATATAATGTTAATTATATGGATTTTCTACAACACATGTATAAAATAACGACGATAAATAATCAACCATCATCCAGAGAGCGTTCTACACTGTATAAGCATCAAATATAGATATTTAACGCTTGTGACAGTCTGTTAATCAATCGATCGACATACAACTAATTATTGGGATTAGTGTATGTCATGTATCATCCCAATACCCGTGTGGGGTTTCAAACAATCAAACACAGATTTTATTTGTGCAGTTGGGCGATGTGTGAAATTTATCGTCCTAATCAATATCAGTCAAATGTGTGTATATAAACAAATCGTTCGATTTGTTTATATTAATTTATTTCACTTCATATACACGTTAAAAATTCTATTTTAAACTATAAAATATTTTTAACTATATAATTATTTTATTTCATTTCACATCACATCACACAGTCAACTACACATCAAAATCAAACAAACAAGCATACAAGTTGTCCATGGTCTGTGGACGATGGGTGTCAGGTGCTACTAAACACCGTCTACATCCTAGTATATATTTTAACTAGAAAATTAAATTAAAAGTGAGAAGTTCTCACCGACTAGCTAATCCAAATGCCACAACTTTTATTATGTAGGAAATCTTGTCGTTCCCGCCTTTTGTCACTTTCGTTGCCCGTATCCACTACATATATTAAAATCACATTTTATAATCACCCTTTATATGGATAAAAATTCTATTTTTTTCACAGCTACTATATAATAAAGATTATATTTTAATCACGCTATTCACTATATAAAAGTTATATTTTTATATATATAAATATCGCATTTTATATCACTGCTTCATATGTAAAAATCACTCCTTTACAACGCCACTTCCATGATAAAAATTCTATTTTTATATAGCTACTATATAGATAAAAAAATCTATTTTTACACTGTTAGTAATATAATAAAAATTATATTTTTATTACTCTACATGAATAAAAATCATATTTTTATTCTTCCTATGATAAAAAGATCATATTATTATATGGCTACTTCTATAAAGATCACATCTTTATTACTCTATATTATATAAAAATCGTATTTTTATACTTTCTACCTTATAAAAATCAGATTTTTATTATCTGTACTATATAAAAATCATATTTTTATATCTTCTATAAATTAAAAATCAAATTTTTTTATTCTTTCAAAAATATAAATTCATATCTAATCTGAGAATCATTTCTATTCCTTCTACTATATAAAAAAAACTGATTTTATATTTTTTTATTAAACTGTTTACTTCATATAAATAAAATAAGTAAAAAAAAGAACTTACATAGATTGATCAAGGAAGGGGGGTTTTTCACTGTCGGAGGGGTGCTCGAGGGGGGCCTGCGGCTTCAGGGGGGTCTGGCGTCGGTCTTGGAGGCTAGGGGAGGCGGCGCGGCTAGGGCGAGGGGGGTTCGATTTGCTGGAGGTTTCGTGGGAAAGGGGGCTCGGTCAGGGAAGAAGAAGGGGAGGAGGGAGAGGCAGAGGCTGGAGGATCGGTGGCGGGCTTCGGGCGGCGGCGGCGATCGCTGGGTGGTGGGATGACGCGGTTGATCTTCGTTTTTTTTCCTTCATTTGATTAGCAAATGAAAAGGAGGGGGGCCTGAGAGAAAGGTTATATAATAATATTTTATTTTATTTATTTAATCAATTTCAAAACGTAACTTTTATTTTCGACCTCGAAATCGAGCCCACCGCCTGTCGTCCATAGCTAATTACCCCCATTCTGAACACAATGGGATATGTATCGTAAGCTGTTTCGATCGTTTCGATCAGTTTTCGTCAAAATCAAAATATAACTCTATATATTGAATTTGAACACGCATTTCAATTTACTGGGGCCACATACGAACTCTAAAAATTCCAGAAAAAATATTTTCTAGCCTCGTATTGATGATAAGGTCCCAACAAAACTAATTTGGTCGAATTCTGAGACCGTTTGAAAAATGGCCATTTTCCAATCGATTAAAATCAATTGAAACTGGTCAAACGCGCTTTCCTTTGCTATGCTCACATATTAAATTCAAAAATTATGAAAATTGGAACCTAGCAATAATTTGACATCGTGGATTAAACAAAAGTGATTTAGTCGAAATCCGAGGTCCTTTGCAAAATTTCCATTTTTAAGGGAAAGAATTCCATAGCGACTATTCTGAATTTTCAACTGGACATAACATTTTATCCCCGTTATGAAATTTCAATTTTTCTGATTCATTGGAAAGATATTCTCAATTAGATTCAAATATTTTTGGTTTCGCTAAAATCCGATTTATTTTGAATCCTGTACATTCATTTGAAATTTGAAATCAAATTATCGAACTACCGCGCCATTTTTAATTCCTTTTATATATATGAATAAATATTTATATTCTAACGATGACGTATATGAATGTATATGTTCTAATTCTGTTCAAATTAAATTTCTCGTCGATATTATTTAAAATAATCCATTTTAAATATTCAAAATTATCTAAAATTGCAAAAATAAAAATTTTAAATTGGCTCAGAATTTCCGGGTTGTTACATTCTCCCCCACTTAAAACTTTTCGTCCCCGAAAAGGAACGAAGCCGAAAGTTGTTTAACTAATCAACTCAACTTCCATAATTTTTGTTACGGCTTAAGTTCTTTAACTTTTCAGTTTCTAAGAACTTTTCAAATTTTTCAAAAATTTGGCTAACACCATAAATTTCTGAAAAATTTCGCCGTAACCTCCCCTGCACCTGGGACTTCGGGATATTTCATATAGCCTCCCATGGCCTTCTTCAATCCAAAAGAAAAAGAAAAAGCCAAGCGGCTTGCCAATCGGCTCACAAGATCATCATCACCCAAACAAAACAGTAAATGATGGTAAACATGTACCTATTTGTCGGGAAAACAATTTTATTCTTCTGCTCTAGCCTCCTTGCTATGACCTGTTCAGTGTAAGTACACGTATATGCAGGCAAATGCGACAAATTTTCAATACAATTCACTATTCGATACAATTTGGCTAAGGGTTCCACGTTTAATTTATTCAAACAATAATCAAACAACACAACCAGCAATCAATTAGTTGATTAGCTTTTCAAATTCATAACTTTGATATATAGTCAAAAATCACATTTTTGATGCCAAATCACAACAATAGGCCCTATCTAATTTTGGTTCTCACACCAGTCAATTGGAAATATATAGGCATCTCACTTTCGTCACTCGAACATAAATTCTGATGATGATTCGAACCACCATCAGAATATCCATGGGCGACTAGAGTGTGATTCTATATCTACCCAGTATATTAAAACTTCGAATACACGCGGATCAGACGTATATTCAAAATTTTTATATACTGGATAGTCCGAATCAATATAAATAAATATTCAAATACGAATAATTAGATTTAAATTTTTAGATTTAAATTTTCAAACCAAAAATTGTTTTCACTTTAAAGATATACCCTTCACACTCGTTCTAGGATACTACTGACCCCATCTCTAATGAGTCATTCTCATTGGATATTACTAATCCAATCACTAATGAATTCTTTTGTACGGTTCTAATGTGTCTTGTTCTCCGAGCTTTGTAAACCAAAGCTTTGATACCAGTTGAAACGACCCGAACTACCCCGATAAGGAATGGCCGGATAGAGTTGAGAAAAAACACATCGGGATGCAGACAGAAGAACATTTCATTGTTAATTACAACACTTCCACTAGATTACAAGAATATAGAGAGTATAAGTAAATATTACACAACAGAAAAATATCAGAGATTACAATACATTACATAGCAGCGGAAAATAATACAAAATACAACTGAAGAAGATACACGGATACAAAGCTTTCCGGATATCGTTCCTTGACAAGACCCGTATCTTCCCCGGTGAGGAAAGCGCGGGTAGTTCGAGAACAAGCCACATCAGAATGCAGACGGAATAACATTTCATTGTATATTACAACAATTCATCAGAATACAAGAATATACAGAGTATGAATAAATATTACACAGAAATATCAGAGATTTAAATTACATCGCAGCGGAAAATAATACAATACACAACTAGAAGAGATATACGGATACAAAGCTTTCCGGATATCATTCCAGCTGTAAACCAGGATCCTGTTAATATAAATCTGCAAAACCAAAACTACTAGCTGCTTGTGTCAAAATAAGGGCACCCAGAGTTTAGGTTAAAACAATAAACTCCAAGTCAGTCATGGGACTGGTGTGAGAACTAAAACAGTTATTAATCTTTATTTTAAAGTTAGGTAAATCGAGCGACCACGCCATATAACACGGAACGGGTTTCCTCCCAAGAACACCAGTGCATTAAACAAACAACGCAATGCTAAATAAAGAACAATGAAGCTATTATAAGACCCAGGTCCCATCACACAATACAACCCAAACTAGAGGATATGGTTTTACCTTATAATAGCCAAAGAATGCTTGATACGTTAAAAGAAATCTTTTATTATTGCTATAAGTGAGGAGATCAATTTCAAATCATAAATATCAATCATGGACGGCATGGGTACCATATATCATGTCGCCAAACTAGTTCTACAATTAGAACCGCAAAGTCGCGTATTTGGAAATTGGATTTCCATCTATGAACCGAGGCCAGGGATCGTCCTCTACCGACTAGAGACAATCTAGCCCATGTCTCAGGCAAGCGCGCAGACAAGCCTTGGATCGTCAGGGCCGGTTCACCGATGTGGATTAAAATTCCTGAGCACTGCGTCTCCAACGAATGACTCCATCGGACCCGGATCGTCCGATCTAATCGAGGCGCCTCGCAACAGCAACAACCACATAAGTCAAACTCGTCAGGGCGTGTAAAACCTCTGACGCCACTTCTAGCTAGAGGGAAACGCATACCCTCCCTGATGTCCTCTCACGTTTCTAGTTCACAACCGGGGTGTGAGGCTCACGAATTCGTGTTACACAAAGCTGTGCCACACAGGCTGTGCTTTGATCATCACCACAAGACTTTGCTTTTCAACATAAGCCTTGATCAATTGCCACTTAGGCATGCCACACAGGCAATTCACTCCATGCGTTTGATATCCATCGATATATAACCCCTGAGCTCGTACGTCTCAGAGAAGGACGTTAAGCAAGAGAATAAATTCTCCACCGCCAAACAGATATATATTTGATAGAAATCAACCACACAGACTAAAATCCAATGTCAGACACGCAGTCCATTTACAAGTTCATTCTGGGTCTGAACGAAACCGGAGGCACCTAGTACCCAACATATCCATCGATCTCCAAGTACGTCTGGACGATCACTAACTGATTCCCTCCTCTTGGGTGTACGGCCCAATCAAGATCATCGGTAACCACCCAAACGACGTGAATACCTCTGGTCTTCGACCACCATCTTCATCTTCGGCACCACGTTGAATCAGTTATTCAGAATGGGATAAACCCGGTCTTTCTGAATAACTCGCGTATATAGTAAACAAGTGTTACACAAACACAACATACGCTTCATTCCAGTTCAGAATATTCTTTTATTCAAATATTCTTATACTTTGGGAAAGGTTCCCATTAATTTTATCAAAGATAAATTCTTTAAATTTATTCTTTAATCTTCTTTGAATATCAATTCAAACTAGTCCGGATTAGCGAACTACACCGAAGTAATCTTTTATTTTATTTCCCAATCCCAACCTATTCATCCCATGAAGTAAAACTGGTCATACTTCAAATCTAACACCACAGTGTTATCGGTAAATTCAATTACCATTTCACGTTCAAATCTAATTAAAGATTTAACTATCGCCTGGAGCAAAACTGGTGATACTCCCTTCTCGATCTTTTCAATCTAATTAAAGATTCATTAAAACTCCATTTAGTTTTAATCTTTAATTGGGTTAAAGGATCAGTGTCATTTAAAACATGGTTCACGATAAACCCAAAACCACATTCCATTAATTATCGGGTTAAAGAATAAGTGTTATTTAAAACACTGTTCACGATAAACCCAAAAATCAATACCTATTCAATTCCAATTAAATATTATTTAATTGGTACACTTCATTAAATCTAAATCTAAATAAAGAGATTTAATCATTTTCTCAACTGGGCTTAAGAACAGTGTTAACGAAGACACCATTCACGACAAACCCAAATCACATTTGATATTAAATACAAGGCTCTGAATAAAAAATATATCAGCTTATATTCAATATCAAATTCTACGACCACCAAATATCGTATTGGAAATAACGATATATATATATATCTTTCAAATTTCCATAACAACATTTGTATAATCACGAAATCCAACATCGAAATATTATGAAGACAATTTCGATTCAAATCCATTCCAATACAATTATTGGAAATTCTAGCTATTTTCAAAACCATTTCAAATCCAGTTTATTTATTTAAAAAAAAATAGAATTATAATTCTAGTTCAAAACTAGTTCATTTCGATAAAAATCTATTTTTATCTTTTCAAATATGGAGTTTTTCATCCCAAATTTTCCCAAATCATTTCTTATGATTTTACACAAATTATTAATATTTTTAATAATTTTATCAAGGCCCGTACAGTCGATTTCCATCAATGGCCATCGAACTGCACTTACAGCGACCTTTTCAAAATTTGATTTGGATATAATTCCAAATCCAACCATTAGATTTCAAATTTCTAATATTCTTTAGAAAGATGTTTTCGATACGAACCCAACGGTCCCGGTTTTAGGAGAATCTGACGGTCGGATCTCCCGCAATATCCATTTGAAGTCAATGGTCGAAATTCATGAACTGCCGCGGCGCGGCACGTTCTATTCAGGCCATTATATTATATATATAATATATACTTCGTCGATTTCCTTTGAAAACTATAAATCGTTTTAAATTCGTTTTCAAAATGATTTCAACTTCTTTTCAAATTCAAATCAAAATTGAATTTTTCCTTATAAATTCGATTTAAATTCATTTCAGATTGATTTCAATTCAAATTGGTTTCTAATTCAATTTCAGTTCGTTTTCAATTCAATTCAATTTCAATTCGAATTCATTTATATTCAATTTCCATTCGAATTCATTTCTTTTTAAAATATTAGATTTTGAAATCACTTTCTATATTCATTATAAAATGAATAAAATCGATATACATATCGTTCACGTCAAAATGGCGTCAATCTAATCAACACGGCTTCATATATTTCTATTTTCGAATATTCTATTTCAAATATTACTATTTCAAAATTTTCTTTTTCAAATATTTCTATTTCAAATTTTTCTATTTCAAATTTTTTTTTTCAAATATTTCTATTTCAAATTTTTTTTCAAATATTTCTATTTCAAAACTGGAATGAGGCCCGATCAATTACCGTATAATGTTAATTATATGGATTTTCTACAACACATGTATGCAATAACGACGATGAATAATCAACCATCATCCAAAGTGCATTCTACACTGTATAAGCATCAAATATAAATATTTAACGCTCATAACAGTCTGTCAATCAATCGATCGACATATAACTAACTATTGGGATTAGTGTATGTCATATATCACCCCAATACCCGTGTGGGGTTTTCAAACAATCAAACACGTATTTTATTTCTGTAGTTGGGCGATGTGTAAAATTTATCGTCCCAATCAATATCAGTCAAATGTGTGTATATAAACAAATCATCCGATTTGTTTATTTTTATTTCATTTCATATGCACATTAAAAAATTCTATTTTTAACTATAAAATATTTTCAACTGTATAAATATTTTATTTCATTTCACATCACATCACACAATCAACTACACATCAAAATCAAACAACCAAGCATACAAGCCGTCCATGGTCTGTGGACGACGGGTGTCGGGTGCTACTAAACACCGTCTGCATTCTAGTATATATTATTAACTAGAAAAAGAAAGTTATAGGTGAGAAGTTCTCACAGAAAGCTAATTCCAACGCCGTGACTCTTCATATGTAGGAAATCTTCACCATCTCTTCTTTCGTCACTTTCGACATCCATATTCACTACCTATACAAAAATTGAATTTTTACTTCGCTATTCAATATATAAAAATCGAATTTTTACTTCCCTATTCAATATATAAAAATCGAATTTTTACTTCGCTATTCAATATATAAAAATCGAATTTTTACGTCGCTATTCAATATATAAAAATCAAATTTTTATTTGCTATTCAATATATCAAAATCGATTTTTTACTTCGCTATTCAATATAAAAAAATCGAATTTTTACTTCGCTATTCAATATAAAAAAATCAAAATTTTACTTCGCTATTCAATATAAAAAAATCGAATTTTTACTTTGGTATTCAATATATAAAAATCGAATTTTTACTTTGCTATTCAATATATAAAAATCGAATTTTTACTTTGCTATTCAATATATAAAAATCGAATTTTTACTTCGCTATTCAATATATAAAAATCGAATTTTTATTTGTTATTCAATATATAAAAATCGAATTTTTACTTCGCTATTCAATATATAAAAATCAAATTTTTACTTCGCTATTCAAAATATAAAAATTGAATTTTTACTTTTCTATTCAATATATAAAAATCGAATTTTTACTTTGCTATTCAATATATAAAAATCGAATTTTTACTTTGTTGTCATATGTATAAAAATCACATTTTTATACTACTACTATATAGATAAAAAATCTATTTTTACACTGCTAAAAATCGTATCTTTTCTATTTTAAAAATCTTATCTTTTCTATCAAAAAATCGGTTTTTATTATTAACAGAAATCAGTTTTATTATAAATAAAAATAATAAAAATAAATAGAAAATAACTTACAGCACGTGGCGAGGAGGGAGGGGGGTCCTCGACTGAATGACGCTGGAGTTTGCAGGGGGGTGGCGCCAGGGGTCTCAGGCGGCGGATGAAGGGTGCGGTGGGCTGTGGGTGTCGCCGTTTGGGGGGGGGGGGTGTCTCGTGTTTGATCGGAAGGAGGAGGCGAAGCAGAAGGGAGGGGGTGACGACGGAGGCGACTAGGGGGTTGTGCGGCGTCGCGAGGGGTTCCGTCTATCTCTGGTTAGGGCTTAGGTTTTTTTTCTTATTTCAATTGAATCATACGGCGGGGGGTGGGGGGAGGGGGGCCTGAGTGTATAGAGGGAGAGGAGTGATTTTTTTATTTTTATTTATTTAATTATTTAATTCCCAAAAGGTACTATTAATTTCGACCTCTAAACGAGGCCCACCGCCTGTCGTCCATAGCGTTTCACCCCCATTCCGAACACAATGGGATATGTATCGCAGGCCAATTCGACCGTTACAATCAGTTTTCATCAAAATCAAAATATAACTCTATATATTGAATTTGAACGCACATTTCAATTTACCAGGGCTACATACTAACTCGAAAAATTCCAGAAAAATATTTTCTAGCTTCGTATTGACGATACGATCCTAACAAAACTAGTTTCATCAAATTCTGAGACCGTTTGAAAAATGGCCATTTTCCAGTCGATTAAAATCAACTGAAACTAGTCAAACGCGTTTCCTTTTGCCACGCTCACATATTGATTTGAAAAATTATGAAATTTGGAATCTAGCAATAACTTGACATCACGGATCTAACAAAAGTGGTTTCATCGAAATCCGAGGTAGTTTGCAAAATCTCCATTTTTAAGGGCCAGAATTCCATAGCGACTATTCTGAATTTTCAACTGGACATATCTTTTGATTCCCGCTATGAAATTTCAATTTTTCAGCTTCGTTGGAAAGATATTATCAATTAGATACATATTTTTTTTGTTTCACTAAAATCCGGTTTATTTTGAATCCTGTACATCCATTTGAAGTTTGAAATCGAATTATCGAACTACCACGCCATTTTCAATTCCTATTTTAAATATAAATAATTATTTATATTCTAATGGCGATTCGAATATGTATATACATTCGAATTCTATTCAAAATAAATTTCTCGTCCTTATTATTTAAAATAATTCATTTTAAATAATCAAAATTCGCTAAAATTGCCAAAATAAAAATTTTAAACTGGCCCAGATTTCCGGGTTATTACAATATCTCCCCCACTTAAAACTTTTCGTCCCCGAAAAGGAACAAAGCCGAAAGTTGTTTCACAAATCAACTCAACTTCCACTGTTTTCACTACGGCTTAAGTTCTTCAACTTTTCAGTTCCTAAGAACTTTTCAAAAATTTCAAAAATTTGGCTAACACCCTAAATTTTCGAATTTTTTTGCCATAACCTCCCCTGCACCGGGAGCACGGGAAAATCCCGAAATTGCCATACAGGCCCTCTGATCTCAAAAAGAAAATGAAAAAGCCAATCGGCTGTTAAAATCATCATCACCCAAATAAAACAGTAAATTATGATAAACATGTACCTATTTGTCGGGCAAACAAATTTTATTCTCTGCTCTAGCCTCCTTGTTATGACCTGTTCAATGTAAGTACATGTATATGCATGCAAATGCGACAAATTTTCAATACAATTTACTATTTGATTCTATTAGGCATAATGGTTCAAAATTTCAAGCAAATAACCAAACAACACAAACATCAATCAATTAGTTGGTTATCATTTCAAATGCATAACTTTGATGTATAGTCAAAAATCAGATTTTTGATGTCAAATCAGAACAATAAGCCCTATCTAATTTTGGTTCTCACACCAGTCAATTGGAAATATATACAAAGCTCACTTTTGTCACTCGAACATAAATTCTAATGATGGAGCTCCATCATTAAATCATCTCTGGGCGATTAGAGCGTAATTCTATATCCATCCAGTATATTAAAACTTCGAATACACGCGGATCAGACGTATATGCAAAATCTGTATATACTGGATTGTCCAAATCAATATAAATAAATATTCAAATACGTATAAAAGGATTTAAATTTCAAAACAAAATTTGTTTTCATTTTCAAAAATATACTCTTCACACTCGTTCTAGGGTACTACTGATCCCATCTCTAACGAGTCATTCCCATTGGATATTACTAATCCAATATCTGATGAATTCTCTTGTATGGTTCTAATGTGCCTTGTTCTCTGAGCTTTGTAAACCAAAGCTATGATACCAGCTGACAAGACCTGTATCTTCCTCGGTGAGGAAAGCGCTGGTAGTTCGAGAACAAGCCACCTCAGAATGCAGACAGAAGAACATTTCATTGTATATTACAACAATTCATCAGAACACAAGAATATACAGAGTATGAATAAATATTACACAGAAATATCAGAGATTTAAATTACATCGCAGCGGAAAATAATACAATACACAACTAGAAGAGAGATACGGATACAAAGCATTCTGGATATCATTCCAGCTGTAAACCAGGATCCTGTTAATATAAATCTGCAAAATCAAAACTACTAGCTGCTCGTGTCAAAATAAGGGCACCCAGAGTTTAGGTTAAAACAATAAACTCCAGGTCAGTCATGGGACTGGTGTGAGAACTAAAACAGTTATTAATCTTTATTTTAAAGTTAGGTAAATCAAGGGACCACGCCGTATAACAAGGAACGGGTTTCCTCCCAAGAACACCAGTGCATTAAACAAACAGCGCAATGCTAAATAAAGAACAATGAAGCTATTATAAGACACAGGTCCCATCACATAATGAAACACAAACCAGAGGATAGTGTTTTACGTTATAATTGCCAAAGAATGCTTGATACGTTAAAAGAAATCTTTTATTATTGCTATAAGTGAGGAGATCAATTTCAAATCATAAGTATCAATCATAGACGGCATGGGTACCATATATCATGTCTCCATACTAGTTCTACAATTAAAACCGCAAAGTCACGTATTTGGAAATTGGATTTCCATCTATGAACCGAGGCCAGGGATCGTCCTCTACCGATTTGAGACAATCTAGCCCATGTCTCAGGCAAGCGCACAGACAAGCCTTGGATCGTCAGGGCCGGTCCACCGATGTGGATTAAAAAGCCTGAGCACTGCGTCTCCCCGCCCTATGGGGCGTAAATGAGCCATCGAATGACCCCATCGGGCCTGGATCGTCCGATTTAACCTAGGCGCCTCGCAACAGCAACAACCACATAAGTCTAACTCGTCAGGGCGTGTAAAACCACAGACGCCACTTCTAGCTAGAAGGAAACGCATGCCATCCCTGATGTCCTCTCCCATTTCTGGTTCACAACCGGGGTGTGAGGCTCGCGAATTCACGTTACACAAAGCTGTGCCACACAGGCTGTGCTTTGATCATCACCACAAGACTTTGCTTTTCAACGGAAGCCTTGATCAATTGCCACTTAGGCATGCCACACAGGCAAATCACTCCATGCGTTTGATATCCATCGATATATAACCCCTGAGCTCGTACGTCTCAGAGAAGGACGTTAAGCAAGAGAATAAATTCTCCACCGCGAAACAGATATATATTTAATAGAAATCAACCACACAGACTAAAATCCAATGTCAGACACGTAGTCCGTTTACAAGTTCGTTTTAGGTCTGAACGAAACCGGAGGCACCTAGTACCCCGCATATCCATCGATCTCCAAGTACGTCTGGACGATCACTAACTGATTCCCTCCTCTTGGGTGTACGACCCAATCAAAATCATCAGTAACCACCCAAACTACGTGAAGACCTCCGGTCTTCGACCACCGTCTTCATCTTCGACACCACGTTGAATCAGTTATTCAGAATGGGATAAACTCGGTATTTCTGAATAACTCGCGTATATAATAAACAAGTGTTACACAAACACAACATACGCTTCATTCCAGTTCAGAATATTCTTTTATTCAAATATTCTTATACTTTGGGAAAGGTTCCCATTAATTTTATCAAAGATAAATTCTTTAAATTTATTCTTTAATCTTGTTTGAATATCAATTCGAACTAGTCGGGATTAGCGAACTACACCGAAGTAATCTTTTATTTTATTTCCCAATCCCAATCTATTTTTCCCATGAAGTAAAACTGGTCATACTTCATATCTAACACCACAGTGTTATTGGTAAATTCAATTACCATTTCACGTTCAAATCTAGTTAAAAATTTAACTATCGCCTGGAGCAAAACTGGTGATACTCCCTTCTCGATCTTTTCAATCTAGTTAAAGATTCATTAAAACTCCATTTAGTTTTAATCTTTAACTGGGTTAAAGAATCAGTGTCATTTAAAACACGGTTCACGATAAACACAAAGTCACATTCCATTAATTATCCGGTTAAAGAACAAGTGTTATTTAAAACACTGTTCGCGATAAACCCAAAAATCAATACCAATTCAATTCCAATTAAATATTATTTAATTGGTACACTTCATTAAATCTAAATCTTAATAAAGAGATTTAATCATTTTCTCAACCGAGCTTAAGAACAGTGTTAATGAAGACACTATTCACGACAAACCCAAATCACATTTGATATTAAATACAGGGCTATGAATAGAAAATATATCGGCTTATATTCAATATCAAATTCTACGACCAACAAATATCGTATTGTAAATAACGATATATATATATATATATATATATATATATATATATATATATATATATATATATCTCTTTCAAATTTCCATAACAACATCTGTATAATCACGAAATCCAACATCGAAATATTCTAAAGACAATTTCGATTCAAATCCGTTCCAATGCAATTATTGGAAATTCTGGTTATTATCAAAACCATTTCAAATCCAATTTATTTATATTAAAAAAATAGAATTATAATTCTAGTTCAAAACTAGTTCATTTCGATAAAAATCTATTTTTATCTTTTCAAATATGGAGTTTTTCTTCCCCAATTTTCCCAAATCATTTCTTATGATTTTACACAAATTATTGATATTTTTAATAATTTTATCATGGTCCGTACAATCAATGGCCATCGAACTACACTTACAGCGACCTTTTCCAAATTTGATTTGGACATAATTCCAAATCCAACCGTTAGATTTCAAATTTCTAATATTCGTTAGAAATCTCTTTTCGATACGAACCCAATGTCCCTGTTTTAGGAGAATCCGACGGTCGGATCTCCCGCAATATCCGTTCGAAATCAGTGGTCGAAATTCGTGAACTACCGAGGAGCAGCGCGTTCTATTCAGGCCATTATATTATATATATAATATATATATATAACATATACTTCATCGATTTTCTTTTAAAATGTATTATTTAAATCGTTTTAAATTCGTTTTCAAAACGATTTCAACTTCTTTTCAAATTTGAATCAAACTTGAATTTTTCCTTATAAATTCGATTTAAATTCATTTCAAATTGATTTCAATTCAAATTGATTTCTAATTCAATTTCAGTTCGTTTTCAATTCAATTCAATTTCAATTCGAATTCATTTGTATTAAATTTCCATTCGAATTCTTTTCTTTTCAAAATATCAGATTTTGAAATCACTTTCGATATTCATTATAAAATGAATAAAATCGATATACATATCGTTCACGTCAAAATGGTGTTAATCTAATCAACACGGCTTCATATATTTCTATTTTCGAATATTCTATTTCAAATATTTCTATTTCAAATATTTCTTTTTCAAATATTTCTATTTCAAATATTTCTATTTCAAATATTTCTTTTTCAAATATTTCTATTTCAAATATTTCTATTTCTAAACTGGAATGAGGCCCAATCAATTGCCATATAATGTTAATTATACGGATTTTCTACAACACATGTATACAATAACAACGATGAATAATCAACCATCATCCAAAGTGCATTCTACACTGTATAAGCATCAAATATTAATATTTAACGCTCATAACAGTCTGTCAATCGATCGATCGACATATAACTAACTATTGGGATTAGTGTATGTCATCTATCACCCCAATACTGTGAAAACCCATAACTTCCCCGGTTAGGAAAGCGCGGATAGTTCGAGAACAAGCCACAACAGAACATATACAGAAGAACATTTCATTGTATATTACAACAATACATCAGATTACAAGAATATACAGAGTATAAATGAATAAATATTACACAGAAATTATCAGAGATTACAATAAAGTACATAGCAGCGGAAAATAATACAATACACAACTAGAAGAGATATACGGATACAAAGCTTTCTGGATATCATTCCAGCTGTAAACCAGGATCCTGTGAATATAAATCTGCAAAACCAAAACTACTAGCTGCCCGTGTCGAAAATAGGGCTCCCAGAGTTTAGGTTAAAACAATAAACTCCAGGTCAGTCATGTGACTGGTGTGAGAACTAAAACTGTTGTAAATCTTTATTTTAAAGATAGGTAAATCAAGGGACCACGCCGTATAACACGGAACGGGTTTCCTCCCAAGAATACCAGTGCATATAAGTAAACAACGCAATGCTTTTCTAAAAATGAAGCTGTTATAAGACCCAGGTCCCATCACACAGTGCAACGCAGCCGAGGATAGGGTTTTCCCTTATAATAGCCAAACATGCTTAGTACGTTTAAAACAAATCATTTGATACTACTATAAGTGTATAGTGTCAAAACAATTTCAAATCATAAATATCAATCATAGACGGCATGGGTACCATATATCATGTCGCCATACTAGTTCTACAATTAAAACCGCAATACACGTATTGGAAATGGGATTTCCATCTGTGAACCAAGGCAAAGGGAATATCCTGTGCTTAATTCGAGACTCTCTAGCCCGAGCCTCAGGTTGCAGCCGCGACTGCACCCGGAACGTCGGGGCCGGCCACCCGTCGATGGTTAGTAATGCCGTAAACGATATGCTAGCCGATTCTATGGAACCTCATAGTGATCTGGGACCCGTAAGCCTCTGCAACCACCGTTAACCGAGACGCCCCGTTGAGCAATAAGTAATGATAAGCAACATCCACATAAGTAATGCCAGCCAGTTTAAGCACTAACACCACTTCTAACTAGAAACCAGCATATGTCCATTTCCCGGAGGTCCTCCCCGTTTTTGGTTCACACCGAGGTGTGAGGCTCGCGAATCAACGCTGTACACAAAGCCATGCCATATCAGCTGTGCTTTGATCATCATCTACCAAACTTTGCTTTTCAACAAAATTCTGGATCACTGCATCTCAGCATGCCACATTATCAATCCATATCGTACCACTGATTTCTGCCAATATATAACCTCTGAGCTCGTATGTCTCAGAGAAGGGCGTTAAGCAAGAGAATAAATTCTCCGCCGCCAAACAGATATATATTTAGCAGAGATCAACGAATATAATATAAAGGAATACAATGTCAGACACACCATCCATTTACAAGTCCGTTCTAGGTCTGAACGAAACCGGAGGCACTTTCCTCGTATATCCATCCATCTCCAATTACGTCTGGACGACCACCAACTATTTCCATCCTCTTGGGTGTACATCCCAATCAGGATCGTCAGTAATTATCCAAACGATGTGAAGACTTCCGGTCTTCAACCACCGTCTTCATCTTCGACATATCGTCGAATCGGTTATTCAGAATGGGTATAAACCCAGCCTTTCCGAACAACCCGCATATATCAAAAATAAATGTTACACAAACACAACATACGCCTCATTCCAATTCATTAGCTACTAACCGTAAATCAACAAGAGAACAATTTCCCAAATATTAACCCCGAAGGCCGAAACCAACATCAGATCAATACCCAGGAAACCATTCTTCTTAGCTAACCTACAGCTAGTTTCTAAATTTCAATTCTTAGGGAAAGGTTCCCATTAATTTTATCCAAGATAAATTCTTTAAAATTTATCCTTTAATCATCCTTTGAATGTCATTTCAAACCAAATTATGGTTTTCCCAAACTAGTCGAGATTAGCGAACCATACCGAGATAATTATTTGATTTATTTCCCAATCCCAATCTATTCATCCCATGAATTAAAACTAGTAATACTCCATATCTAATACCATGGTGTTATCGGTAAAATTAATTACCATTTCACGTTCAAATCTAATTAAAGATTTAACTATCGTTTTGGAGCAAAACTGGTGATACTCCATTCTCGCTCATTTTCTAAAGTTGATAATTTAAATTATCAATCCACATTTCAATTTAATTGAAGAACCATTAAAACTCTTTTTACGGGGTTAAAGAACTAGTGTCATTTAAAACACGGTTCACGATAAACCCAAATCACATTCTATTTATCATCGGGTTAAAGAACTAGTGTTATTTAAAACACAGTTCACGATAAAACCATGAATCCATTTTATTTAAACCCGTTTCAAATCCAAATTATTTATTTAAAAATAAATGGGTTTCAATTTCAGTTCAAAACTAGTTCATTTCGATAGAAATCTATTTTTATCTTTTCAAATATGGAGTTTTTCATCCCAATTCTTCCCAAATCATTTCTTATGATTTTACACAAATTATTAATATTTTTAATAATTTTATCAAGGCCCGTACAGTTGATTTCCATCAACGGCCATCGAACTGCACTTACAGCGACCTTTTTCGAATTTGATTTGAACGTATCTCCAAATCCAACCGTTAGATTTCAAATTTCTAATCTTCGTTAGAAAGCTCTTTTCGATACGAACCCAACGGTTCCTGTTTGAGGAGAATCCGACGGTCGGATCTCCCGTAATGTCCGTTTGAAATAAATGGTCGAAATTCACGAACTGCCGCGGCGCGGCACGTTCTATTCAGGCCATTATATAATATATATAATATATATAATATATATTTCGTCGATTACTATTTAAAACGAATTTTATAAATAGTTTTGAATTCGTTTCAAAAACAATTTCAACCTTTATTTCAAATTCAATTCGAAATTGAATTTTTCTATTATAAATACTTTTTACTTTCATTTCTATTCGATTTTAATTCAAATCGATTTTAATTCGATTCGAATTCATTTTCTTTTCAATCCAATTCAAAATCGTTTTCCTATTCAATTCAAATTCAATTCATTTTCTAATCAAATCAAATTCGTTATATATTCAATTGAAATCAAATTCGTTATATATTCAATTGAAATCAAATTCGTTATATATTCAATTGAAATCAAATTCGTTATATATTCAATTCGAAATCGTTTTCAATTCATTTCATTTCGTAATCGTTTTCAATTCATTTCATTATCAAAATATTCGATTTCAAAATTACTTTTCAATATTCATTTCATTTCGAAATTGTTTTCAATTCATTTCATTTCGAAATCGTTTTCAATTCATTTCATTTCGAAATCGTTTTCAATTCATTTCATTTCGAAATCGTTTTCAATTCATTTCATTTCAAAATATTCGATTTCAAAATTACTTTTCAATATTCATTTTAAAATGAATGAAATCGATATAAATATCGTCCACGTCAAAATGGCGTCAATCTAATCAACACGGCTTCATATATTCCTTTATTCTATTCAACAAATGAATATTTATTTTTGTCAACACACGACTAATCTCAACGAATGAGTACTGTCCACGTGTGACTATTTTTGTTAAGTTATTTCGTTCAACACATGACTAATCTCAATGGATGAGTACAGTCAACACATGAACCTTTATTTTATATTGATAAAGATGTAAAGTTTATTGTTAAAATATTACGTTCAACACATGACTAATCTCAACGGATGAGTACAGTCAACACATGAACCTTTATTTTATAATATTCTTTATTCTCTAAATTGGAATGAGGCCCAATCAATCACCATATAAAATTAATTATATGGATTTTCATACAACACATGTATATAATAGCATTGAAAAATAATCAACCATCACCCAAAGTGGACTACACTGTATAAGCATCAAATATAGATATCTAACGCTTATAACAGCCTGTCAATCAATCGATCGACATATTTAATCAATCAGGATGAGTGAACTTCATATTTCATCCCAACACCCGTGTGGGGTTTCAAATCAACAAACACGGATTTTATTTGTGCAGTTGGGCGATGTGTAAAATTTATCGTCCCAATCAATGTCCTTCAAATAGGTGTACATAAACAAACCGTCCGGTTTGTAAATGAATATTTTATTTTATTCACTTCACGTTAAAAATTATATTTTTAACGATAAAACATTTTATTTTAACATATGAATTTCTATTCAGTTCATTCTTTAAAATAAAATGATATTTTTATTTTTCTAACTTATTTTAGAAAATTTCGACGGCATAACGGCACGATACTAGAAACGGGACGAGGCCTAGCCTTATCCCCGGTCTAGTGAAGGACCACGCCATTCACACATCAATCCAATCAATTTGTTTTCACCAAACAATTTAATTTCAAATCAAATCATCTAACTAATCTATGCAACCAAACAAACAAGTCCATGGTCTATGGACGATTGTGTCGGGTGCTACTAAGCACCGTCTGCATCCTAGTATATATATATAACTAGAAAATGAAATTGAGAGGTGAGAAATTCTCACATTGATCGGATTCGAAATCGTGATTGATTTAACTGAACTAAACAGTGCGTTCCATTCAGTCAAAAATTGCAGTTAGCTCCTATCACAGTCCCCTCAGTTCCATTGCGTAGAGTTTGAATTTACGGTTGCAACAGACTCAACTTCGTGGAATTCTGATTCAGTATGACCAAGTTACAAGGTACTAAACATTAATTATATAGTTAGTTTAGTCTCTGGTAATTAAGAAATAATTAAATTAATTAACCCTTACTTTAATCTCCCTCTTTCCCGATTCTCCTTCAGGAACACGCGAAACCCATGCTCGCCCTCAAATCCTTTAGCGCGCATCGAGACTCGCACCACCAGAGCTGAATCGGACTGCACCTCGACGAAGCTCATGTCGACACCTCCTACCACCTGGAACAACGAGAAACTCGCTGGCCTTGTTGGTCCCCAAATCGAGCTCGAACGTGGCAAGGTTGGCCACAAAATTTGTGCAAAATAGACACTGAAAGTCGATCTCAATCGTATGGGATTGAAGATCAAGAAGAGGGCCACAAATTTCGTTTAATTGCTGGTGTTTAATTCGAATTGAATTGGAAAATTTTTAGGGATTTAGATCGGTGCTTTTCCGCCCTTGAACGAGGTGGAGGCGTGGACCAAATGTTGACCACGGGAATGAACTGTCTGACTAGGGTTTTGACTTAAAATGGCTTATATAAATATTTATTTTAATATATAAATTCACTTATTAATTCATTTCGCATCTGAACTCCAAACCAAACCCGCCGACTGTCGCCCATAGCTAATTATCCCCATTCCGAACACAATGAGGTATGTACCGTAACCCAATTCGGCCGTTACGATCAGTTTTTGCTGAAATTAAAATATAAATCAATATATATTTAATTTTAACGTACATTTCAATTTGCCGGGGCCACAAACTGATTCGAAAAATTCTAGATAAATAAATCTAGCTATGTTTTGACGATACTGTCCCAACAAAACTAGTCTCGTCGAATTCTGAGACCGTTTGAAAAATGGCCATTTTCAAGTTGATTAAAATTAACTGAAACTGGTCAAACGCGTTTTCCTTTGCCACGCTCACATATTGATTCGAAAAATTATGAAATTTGAAACCTAGCAATAATTTGACATCACGGACCCAACAAAACTGGTTTCGTCGAAATCCGAGGTCGTTTGCAAAATGTCAATTTTTAAGAGCCTGAATTCCATAGCGACTATTCAGAATTTTCAACTGGACATATCTTTTGATCCCCGCTATGAAATTTTGATTTTTCGGATTCGCTGGAAAGATATTATCAAATAGATCCCAATATTTTTGGTTTCACTAAAATCCGGATTGTTTTGCACCCGGTACATTCAATTGAAGTTTGAAATCGAATTATCGAACTACCGCGCCATTTTCAATTCTATTTATGATTATATATAATTATTTATATTCTAACGACGACGTATATAATATATACGTTCTAATTATATTCAAAATAAACTTCTCGTCGATATTATTTAAAATAATTCATTTTAAATAATCAAAATTCGCTAAAATTGCCAAAATAAAATTTTTAAACTGGCCCAGATTTTCGGGTTGTTACAATCTCCCCCACTTAAAACTTTTCGTCCCCGAAAAGGAACAAAGTCGAAAGTGGTTTGATTAATCAACTCTACGTTCGATCTGGCTTCCATTCTCCAACTTTTCAGTTTCAGAGAATTTCCAAATTCTTCCAAAATTTGGCTAACACCCTAAATTTTCGAAAATTTTTGCCATAACCGCCCCTGCAATGGGAGCATGGGGAAATCTCAAATAGCTTCCCCGGTTCTTCAGATCTCAAAAAGAAAAAGAAAAAGCCAAGCGGCTAGCCAATAGGCTCATAAAATCATCATCACCCAAACAAAACAGTAAATTATGTAGTAAACATGTACCTATTTGTCGGGCAAACAAATTTTATTCTCTGCTCTAGCCTCCTTGCTATGACCTGTTCAATGAAAGTACATGTATATGCAAGCAAATGCGACCAATTTTCAATACAATTCAATATTTGATACTATTAGGCAAAATGCTTCAAAATTATCAAACAAATAAACAAACAATACAAACATCAATCAATTAGTGAATTAGAATTTCAAATTCATAATTTTGATATATAGTCAAAAATCTAATTTTTGATGCCAAATCACAACAATAAGCCCTATCTAATTTTGGGTTCTCACACCAGTCAATAGGAAATATATAGAAATCTCACTTTCGTCACTCGAACATAAATTCTGATGATGATGCATCGATCATCAGAATTCTCTCCGGGCGACTAGATGGTGATCCTATATCTACCCAATATATCAAAACTTCGAATACACGCGGATCAGACGTATACGCAAAATCTATATATACTGGATTGTCCACATCAATATAAATAAATAACCAAATATGAATAATTGATTTATATTTCAAAACAAGATTTGTTTTCATTTTCAAAAATATACTCTTCACACTCGTTCTAGGATACTACTGATCCCATCTCTAATGAGTCATTCTCGTTGGATATTACTAATCCAATTTCTTATGAATTCTTTCGTATGGTTCTAATGTGTCTTGTTCTCTGAGCTTTGTAAACCAAAGCTCTGATACCAACTGTGAAAACCCGTAACTTCCCCAGTGAGGAAAGCGCGGATAGTTCGAGAACAAGCCACAACAGAACATATACAGAAGAACATTTCATTGTATATTACAACAATACATCAGATTATAAGAATATACAGAGTATAAGTGAATAAATATTACACAGAAATTATCAGAGATTACAATAAAGTAAATAGCAGCGGAAAATAATACAATACACAACTAGAAGAGATATACGGATACAAAGCTTTCCGGATATCATTCCAGCTGTAAACCAGGATCCTGTGAATATAAATCTGCAAAAGCATAACTACTAGTTGCCCGTGTCGAAAATTGGGGCACCCAGAGTTTAGGTTAAAACAATAAACTCCAGGTCAGTCATGTGACTGGTGTGAGAACTAAAACCGTTGTAAATCATTATTTTAAAGATAGGTAAATCAAGGGACCACGCCGTATAACACGGAACGGGTTTCCTCCCAAGAATACCGGTGCATATAAGTAAACAACGCAATGCTTTTCTAAAAATGAAGCTATTATAAGAACCAGGTCCCATCACACAATGCAACGCAGCCGAGGATAGGGTTTTCCCTTATAATAGCCAAACATGCTTAGTACGTTTAAAACAAATCATTTGATACTACTATAAGTGTATAGTGTCAAAACAATTTCAAATCATAAATATCAATCATAGATGGCATGGGTACCATATATCATGTCGCCATACTAGTTCTACAATTAAAACCGCAATACACGTATTGGAAATTGGATTTCCATCTGTGAACCAAGGCAAAGGGAATATCCTGTGCTTAATTCGAGACTCTCTAGCCCGAGCCTTAGGTTGCAGCAGCGACTGCACCCGGAACGTCGGGGTCGGCCTCCCGTCGATGGTTCGTAATGCCGTAAACGATATGCTAGTCGGTTCTATGGAACCTCATAGTGATCTGGGACCCGTAAGCCGCTGCAACCACCGTTAACCGAGACGCCCCGTTGGGCAATAAGTAATGATAAGCAACATCCACATAAGTAATGCCAGCCAGTTTAAGCACTGACACCACTTCTAACTAGAAACCAGCATATGTCCATTTCCCGGAGGTCCTCCCCGTTTTTGGTTCACACCGAGGTGTGAGGCTCGCGAATCAACGCTATACACAATGCCATGCCATATCAGCTGCGCTTAGATCATCATCCACCAAACTTTGCTTTTCAACAAAAGTCTGGATCACTGCATCTCAGCATGCCACATTATCAATCCATATCATACCACTGATTTCTGCCAATATATAACCTCTGAGCTCGTATGTCTCAGAGAAGGGCGTTAAGCAAGAGAATAAATTCTCCGCCGCCAAATAGATATATATTTAGCAGAGATCAACGAATACAATATAAAGGAATACAATGTCAGACATACCATCCATTTACAAGTCCGTTCTAGGTCTGAACGAAACCGGAGGCACTTTCCTCGCATATCCATCCATCTCCAAGTACGTCTGGACGACCACCAACTATTTCCATCCTCTTGGGTGTACAGCCCAATCAGGATCGTCATTAATTATCCAAACGATGTGAAGACTTCCGGTCTTCAACCACCGTCTTCATCTTCGACATATCGTCGAATCGGTTATCCAGAATGGGTATAAACCCGGCCTTTCCGAACAACCCGCGTATATTAAAAATAAATGTTACACAAACACAACATACGCCTCATTCCAATTCATTAGCTACTAACCGTAAATCAACAAGAGAACAATTTCCCAAATATTAACCCCGAAGGCCGAAACCAACATCAGATCAATACCCAGGAAACCATTCTTCTTAGCTAACCTACATCTAGTTTCTAAATTTCAATTCTTAGGGAAAGGTTCCCATTCATTTTATCCAAGATAAGTTCTTTAAAATTTATCCTTTAATCTTCCTTTGGATGTCATTTCAAACCAAATTATGGTTTTCCCAAACTAGTCGAGATTAGCGTACCATACCGAGATAATTATTTGATTTATTTCCCAATCCCAATCTATTCATCCCATGAAGCAAAACTGGTAATACTCCATATCTAATACCATGGTGTTATCGGTAAAATTAATTACCATTTCACGTTCAAATCTAATTAAAGATTTAACTATCGTTTTGGAGCAAAACTGGTGATACTCCATTCTCGCTCATTTTCTAACGTTGATAATTTAAATTATCAATCCACATTTCAATTTAATTGAAGATCCATTAAAACTCTTTTTACGGGGTTAAAGAACTAGTGTCATTTAAAACACGGTTCATGATAAACCCAAATCACATTCTATTTACCATCGGGTTAAAGAACTAGTGTTATTTAAAACACAGTTCACGATAAACCCATGAATCCATTTTATTTAAACCCGTTTCAAATCCAATTTATTTATTTAAAAATAAATGGGTTTTAATTTCAGTTCAAAACTAGTTCATTTCGATAGAAATCTATATTTATCTTTTCAAATATGGAGTTTTTCATCCCAATTCTTCCCAAATCATTTCTTATGATTTTACACAAATTATTACTATTTTTAGTAATTTTATCAAGGCCCGTACAGTCGATTTCCATCAACGGCCATCGAACTGCACTTACAGCGACCTTTTTTGAATTTGATTTGAACGTATCTCCAAATCCAACCGTTAGATTTCAAATTTCTAATCTTCTTAGAAAGCACTTTTCGATACGAACCCAACGGTTCCGGTTTTAGGAGAATCCGACGGTCGGATCTCCCGTAATGTCCGTTTGAAATAAATGGTCGAAATTCACAAACTGCCGCGGCGCGGCGCGTTCTATTCAGGCCATTATATTATATATATAATATATATAATATATATAATATATATTTCGTCGATTACTATTTAAAACGAATTTTATAAATAGTTTTGAATTCGTTTCAAAAACAATTTCAACCTTTATTTCAAATTCAAATTGAAATTGAATTTTTCTATTATAAATACTTTTTACTTTCATTTCTATTCGATTTTAATTCAAATCGATTTTAATTCGATTCGAATTCATTTTCTTTTCAATCCAATTCAAAATCGTTTTCCTATTCAATTCAAATTCAATTCATTTTCTAATCAAATCAAATTCGTTATATATTCAATTGAAATAAAATTCGTTATATATTCAATTGAAATCAAATTCGTTATATATTCAATTCGAAATCGTTTTCAATTCATTTCATTTCGAAATCGTTTTCAATTCATTTCATTATCAAAATATTCGATTTCAAAATTACTTTTCAATATTCATTTCATTTCGAAATCGATTTCAATTCATTTCATTTTGAAATCGTTTTCAATTCATTTCATTTCGAAATCGTTTTCAATACATTTCATTTCGAAATCGTTTTCAATTCATTTCATTTCGAAATCGTTTTCAATTCATTTCATTTCGAAATCGTTTTCAATTCATTTCATTTCGAAATCGTTTTCAATTCATTTCATTTCAAAATATTCGATTTCAAAATTACTTTTCAATATTCATTTTAAAATGAATGAAATCGGTATAAATATCGTCCACGTCAAAATGGCGTCAATCTAATCAACACGGCTTCATATATTCCTTTATTCTATTCAACAAATGAATATTTATTTTTGTCAACACACGACTAATCTCAACGAATGAGTACTGTCCACGTGTGACTATTTTTGTTAAGTTATTTCGTTCAACACATGACTAATCTCAACGGATGAGTACAGTCAACACATGAACCTTTATTTTATATTGATAAAGATGTAAAGTTTATTGTTAAAATATTACGTTCAACACATGACTAATCTCAACGGATGAGTACAGTCAACACATGAACCTTTATTTTATAATATTCTTTATTCTCTAAATTGGAATGAGGCCCAATCAATCACCATATAAAATTAATTATATGGATTTTCATACAACACATGTATATAATAGCATTGAAAAATAATCAACCATCACCCAAAGTGCACTACACTGTATAAGCATCAAATATATATATCTAACGCTTATAACAGCCTGTCAATCAATCGATCGACATATTTAATCAATCAGGATGAGTGAACTTCATATTTCATCCCAACACCCGTGTGGGGTTTCAAATCAACAAACACAGATTTTATTTGTGCAGTTGGGCGATGTGTAAAATTTATCGTCCCAATCAATGTCCTTCAAATAGGTGTACATAAACAAACCGTCCGGTTTGTAAATGAATATTTTATTTTATTCACTTCACGTTAAAAATTATATTTTTAACGATAAAACATTTTATTTTAACATATGAATTTCTATTCAGTTCATTCTTTAAAATAAAATGATATTTTTATTTTTCTAACTTATTTTAGAAAATTTCGACGGCATAACGGCACGATACTAGAAACGGGACGAGGCCTAGCCTTATCCCCGGTCTAGTGAAGGCCCACGCCATTCACACATCAATCCAATCAATTTCTTTTCACCAAACAATTTAATTTCAAATCAAATCATCTAACTAATCTATGCAACCAAACAAACAAGTCCATGGTCTATGGACGATTGTGTCAGGTGCTACTAAGCACCGTCTGCATCCTAGTATATATATATATAACTAGAAAATGAAATTGAGAGGTGAGAAATTCTCACATTGACCGGAATCGAAATCGTGATTGATTTAACTGAACTAAACAGTGCGTTCCATTCAGTCAAAAATTGCAGTTAGCTCCTATCACAGTCCCCTCAGTTCCATTGCGTAGAGTTTGAATTTACGGTTGCAACAGACTCAACTTCGTGGAATTCTGATTCAGTATGACCAAGTTACAAGGTACTAAACATTAATTATATAGTTAGTTTAGTCTCTGGTAATGTAAAAACCCGTAACTTCCCCGTAAAGGAAAGTGTCGGATAGTTCGAGAACAAGCCACAACAGAACACAAACAGAAGAACATTTCAGTGTATATTACAACAATGCATCAGAATACAAGAATTTACAGAGTATAAATGAATATTACACAGAAATATCAGAGATTTAAATTACATTTAAATACATATCAGCGGAAAATAATACAATACACAACTAGAAGAGATATACGGATACAAAGCTTTCCGGATACCGTTCCAGCTGTAAACCAGGATCCTGCGGATATAAATCTGCAAAACCAAAACTACTAGCTGCCCGTGTCAAAATAGGGGCACCCAGAGTTTAGGTTAAAACAATAAACTCTAGGTCAGTCATGGGACTGGTGTGAGAACTAAAACAGTTATTAATCTTTATTTTAAAGTTTGGTAAATCAAGGGACCACGCCGTATAACACGGAACGGGTTTCCTCCCAAGAATACCAGTGCATAAAACAAACAGCGCAATGCTAAATAAAGAAAAATGAAGCTGTTATAAGACCCAGGTCCCATCACACAATGCAACGCAGCCGAGGATAGGTTTTTCCCTTATAACAGCCAAAGAATGCTTGATACGTTTAAAACAAATCATTTGATACTATTATAAGTGCATAGTGTATATAACACTTCAAATCATAAGTATCAATCATAGGCGGCATGAATGGCCCATAACACTATGTCGCCATATATAAGTTTACAATCAAAACCGCAAATGTCGTATTGGAAGTTGGGTTATCATTTATGGTATGAACCGAGGCTAGGGGCAAGATCCTCTACCGATTTATGACTCTCTAGCCCGAGCCACCGGAACAGCCGCAACTGCCCCTTGGATCGTCAGGGCCAGTCCACCGATGTGGATTATAGTGCCTGAACAATACGTTTCCCCGCCCTTTGGGGCGTAAACCTGGCCTGTCAGCTGACCAGAAGCATCGGCCGAAACCGATATCACGAGGCTCCTCGCTTTTCAGCAAGTAATAATAAGTAACATCCACATGAGTCAAACTCGTCAGCCAGTTCAAGCACTGACGCCACTCCTAACTAGAAAGAAACGCATGCCCTCCCAGAGGTCCGTCTCCCGTTTTTAGTTCATACCGGGTGTGATACTCGCGAATCAACGTTACACAAAGCTACGCCACAAAGGCCGTGCTTCGATCATCAACCACAAGACTTTGCTTTTCAACAGAAGCCTTGATCATTTGCGACTTAGGCATGCCACACAGGCAATTCACTCCATGCGATTGATATCCATCAATATATAACCCCTGAGCTCGTACGTCTCAGAGAAGGGCGTTAAGCAAGAGAATAAATTCTCCGCCGCCAAACAGATATATATTTAATAGAGATCAATCACACGGACTAAAACCCAATGTCAGACACACCGTCCATTTACAAGTCCGTTCTGGGTCTGAACGAAACCGGAGGCACCTAGTACCCCGCATATCCATCGATCTCCAAGTACGTCTGGACGATCACTAACTGTTTCCATCTTCTTGGGTGTACAGCCCAATCAAGATCATCAGTAATCACCCAAACGACGTGAAGACTTCGGTCTTCGACCACCGTCTTCATCTTCGACTTATCGTCGTATCAGTTATTCAGAATGGGATAAACCCGGTCTTTCCGAATAACTCGCGTATATTTTAAATAAGTGTTACACAAACACAACATACGCCTCATTCCAATTCATCAGTCACTAACCGTAAATTAATCAAGAGAATAATTTCCCAAATATTAACCCCGAAGGCCGAAACCAACATCAGATCAATATCCAGAAAACCATTCTGCTGGGCTAACCGACAGTTAGTTTCTAAATTTCACGTTCATAGGGAAAGGTTCCCGTTAATTTTATCCAAGATAAATTCCTTGAATTTATTCTTTATTCTATTCTTTTGAATTTCGATTCAACTAGCCGGGATTAACGAAACTTACCGAAGTAATTATTTGTTTTAATTTCCCAATCCCAACCTATTTATCCCATGAAGTAAAACTGGTAATACTTCATATCTAACACCACAGTGTTATCGGTAAATTCAATTACC
This sequence comes from Allium sativum, assembly GCA_030737875.1. NCBI lineage: Eukaryota > Viridiplantae > Streptophyta > Magnoliopsida > Asparagales > Amaryllidaceae > Allium > Allium sativum. The sequence continues at coordinate 508,255,465 of CM060925.1, forward strand.
ATTTCACGTTCAAATCTAATTAAAGATTTAACTATCGCCTGGAGCAAAACTGGTGATACTCCATTCTCGATTATTTCAATCTAATTAAAGATTCATTAAAACTCCACTTAGTTTTAATCGTTAACTGGGTTAAAGAATCAGTGTCATTTAAAACACGGTTCACGATAAACCCAAAATCACATTCCATTAATTATCGGGTTAAAGAACGAGTGTTATTTTAAAACACTGTTCACGATAAACCCAAAAATCAATATCAATTCAATTCCAATTAAATATTATTTAATTGGAACACTTCATTAAATCTAAATAAAAGATTTAATTTTTTCTCAACTGGGTTCAAGAACAGTGTTAGTGAAGACACCATTCACGACAAACCCAAATCACATTTGATATTAAATACAAGGCTCTGAATAGAAAATATATCGGCTTATATTCAATATCAAATTCTACGACCAACAAATATCGTATTGGAAATAACGATATATATATCTATATCTTTCAAATTCCCATAACAATATCTGTATCATCACGAAATCCAATATCGAAATATTCCGAAGACTATTTCGATTCAAATCCATTCCAATATAATTATTGGAAATTCTGGTTATTTTTAAAACCCTTTTCAAATTCAATTTATTTATTTAAAAATAAATAGAATTATAGTTCTAGTTCAAAGCTAGTTCATTTCGATAAAAATCTATTTTTATCTTTTCAAATATGGAGTTTTTCATCCCAATCCTTTCTAAATCATTTCTTATAATTTTACACAAATTATTACTATTTTTAATAATTTTATCAAGGCCCGTACAGTTGATTTCCATCAATGGCCATCGAACTGCACTTACAGCGACCTTTTTCAAATTTGATTTGGACATAATTCCAAATCCAACCGTTGATTTCTAATTTCTCATATTCGTTAGAAAGCTCTTTTCGATACGAACCCAACGGTTCCGATTTTAGGAGAATCCGACGGTCGGATCTCCCGTAATGTCCGTTTGAAATAAATGGTCGAAATTCACGAACTGCCGCGGCGCGGCGCGTTCTATTCAGGCCATTATATTATATATATATAATATATATTTCGTAGATTTCTATTTAAAACAAATTATATAAATAGTTTTAAATTCGTTTCAAGAGCAATTTCAACTTCCTTTTCAATTCAAATCAAAATTGAATTCTTCTTTATAAATTCGTTTTAAAATTCAATTCTATTCCATTCAAATTTCAATTCAATTTGAATTCATTTCAATTCGTTTTCAATTCAATTTGAATTCGTTTTCAATTCAATTCATTTCAAAATCGTTTTCAATTCAATTCATTTCGAAAATCGTTTTCAATTCAATTCATTTCGAAAATCGTTTTCAATTCAATTCATTTCGAAAATCGTTTTCAATTCAATTCATTTCGAAATCGCTTAAAATCGATATAAATATCGTTCACGTCAAAATGGCGTCAATCTAATCAACACGGCTTCATAAATTTCCATTTTCAAATATTCTATTTCAAATATTTCTTTTTCAAAATAGTTGTTATTATCAAAATATTTCGTTCAACACATGACCAATCTCAATGGATGAGTACTGTCAACACATGAACCTTTGTTTTATATTGATAAAGATGTAAATTTTATTATTAAAATATTTCATTCAACACATGACCAATCTCAATGGATGAGTACTGTCAACACATGAACTTTTATTTTATAATATTCTTTATTTTTCAAATTGGAATGAGGCCCAATCAATTACCATATAAAGTTAATCATATGGATTTCATACAACACATGTATATAATAGCATTGAAAATAATCAACCATCAACCAAAGTGCACTACACTGTATAAGCATCAAATATAGATATTCGACGCTTATAACAGCCTGTCAATCAATCGATCGACATATTTAATCCATCAGGATGAGTGAACTTCAAATTTCATCCCAACACCCGTGTGGGGTTTCAAACAATCAAACACATATTTTATTTGTGCTGTTGGGCGATGTGTGAAATTTATCGTCCCAATCAATGTCCTTCAAATAGGTGTACATAAACAAACCGTCCGGTTTGTAAATGAATATTTATTTATTCACTTTCACGTTAAAAATTATATTTTTAACGATAAAACATTTTATTCAACCTATGAATATTCTATTCGGTTCATTTATTCAATAAAATGATATTTTTATTTTTCTAACTTATTTTAGAAAATTTCGGCGGCATAACGGCACGATACTAGAAATGGGACAAGGCCTAGCCTTATCCCCGGTCTAGTGATGGCCCACGCCATTCACACATCAATCAAATCAATTCATTTCACCACACAAATCAATTTCAATCAAATAATCTAGCTAATTTTTGCAATCAAACAAACAAGTCCATGGTCTGTGGACGATTGTGTCGGGTGCTACTAAGCACCGTCTGCATCCTAGTATATATATATATATATATATATATATATATATATATATAACTAGAAAAAGAAATTGAAAGGTGAGAAATTCTCACCAATAGCTATGCAATAACACGACTCTTCCTTTATAGTAATCTTCGCCTATTTCGCCTTCTTGTCGCTTTCGTTGCCCGTATTCTCTACATAGGTAAAAATCGAGTTTTTACTATGTTATTCAATATATAAAGATCATATTCTAAAAACAAAGATTATATTTTTTATATTCCTATGATGTAAAAATTATATTTTTATTGCTTTAAAAATATAAGAATCATACCTTACTTCTTCTACTTAACAAAAATTCCGTCTTTTCTATGTTTAAAAATATGATCTTTATTTTTGCAAGTTCAAATCTTTTTCTTTTAAAAGATTAAACCTTTTTCTATTTCAAAGTTTAAACCTTTTTCCTATTTTAAACCTTAAAATAAAATCAGTTTTTATTTTCTTTAAAAATCAGTTTTTAAATTCTTTTTCAAATCAGTTTTTATATCTTTAAAAAAAAATTAGTTTTTATAGCTTTAAAAAATTCAGTTTTTAAATTCTTTATAAATCAGTTTATATAGCTTTAAAAAAATTCAGTTTTTATAGCTTTAAAAAAATTCAGTTTTTGTATTCTTTATAAATCAGTTTAAAATTCTTATAAATCAGTTTATAAATCTTTAAAAAAATCAGTAATTAGTTTTTTTTGCAAAATAAAAATAAAAATAAAATAACCCAAAATGCTCACCGTAGCCTGCGAACGGGAGGGAAGAAGAAGGAGGCGTCGGCGGCAGGGTGGTGGTGTTCGATGGTGTCGGCGGCAGGGCTTCAGGGGCTGCTCGATTTGATTCGACTGGGGGGGGGGTGGCGTCGCGAGGGGTTCGTCGGTTTCGACACTGGAAGGAGGAGGTTGGACGGAGGGGGGCGGCGGCGAAGTCTTCGTCGGCGGCGATGTCTCGAGGGGGGAAGCGGTTGTCCAGGTTTAGGTTTTCTTTTTTTTTCCGTTTCTGATTAATGAATCGGGGGGGGGGGGGCCAAAAAGAAGAAAAGGAGGGAAATAATATATATTTTTTTCCTTTTTATTATTTAATTATTTAATTTTGCAAAAAGGTTGACTTTTACATACGACCTCGAAACGAGGCCTACCGCCTGTCGTCCATAGCGTTTTACCCCCATTCCGAACTCAATGGGATATGTTTCGTAAGCCAGTTCGGCCGTTACGATCAATTTTCATCAAATTCAAAATATAAACCAGTATATATTGAATTTGAACGCGAATTTCAATTTACCGGGGTCACATACGGACCCGAAAAATTCCAGAAAAATATTTTCTAGCTTCGTATTGACGATACGGTCCTAATAAAACTAGTTTCGTCGAATTCTGAGACCGTTAGAAAAATGGCCATTTTCCAGTCGATTAAAATCAACTGAAACTGGTCAAATGCCTTTTCCTTTGCCACTCTCACATATTGATTCGAAAAATTACGAAATTTGAAACCTAGCAATAACTTCACATCCCGGACCCAACAAAACTGGTTTCGTCGAAATCCGAGGTCGTTTGCAAAATGTCCATTTTTAAGGGCCTGAATTCCATAGCGACTATTCAGAATTTTCAACTGGACATATCTTTTGATTCCCGCTATGAAATCATGATTTTTCGGATTCGTTGGAAATATATTATCAATTAGATCCTAGTGTTTTTGGTTTCACCAAAATCCGGATTGTTTTGCACCCGGTACATTCGATTGAAGTTTGAAATCGAATTATCGAACTACCGCGCCATTTTCAATTCCTTTTATAATTATATATAATTATTTATATTCCAACGACGACGCGTATAATATATAAGTTCGAATTATATTCAAAACAAATTTCTCGCCAATATTATTTAAAATAATTCATTTTAAATATTCAAAATTCGCTAAAATTGCCAAAATAAAAATTTTAAACTGGCCCAGATTTTCGGGTTGTTACAATCTCCCCTACTTTAAACTTTTCGTCCCCGAAAAGGAAAAAGTCGAAAGTGGTTTGATTAATCAATTCTACGCTCGATCTGGCTTCCATTCTCCAACTCTTTATTTTCTGAGAATTTTCAAAATTTCAAAAATTTGGCTAACACCCTAAATTTTCGAAAAATTTCGCCATAACCTCCCCTGCAATGGGAGCATCGGGGAATTTCAAATAGCTTCCCCGGTCCTTCAGATCTCAAAAAGAAAAAGAAAAAGCCAAGCGGCTAGCCAATAGGCTCATAAAATCATCATCACCCAAACAAAACAGTAAATTATGTAGTAAACATGTACCTATTTGTCGGGCAAACAAATTTTATTCTCTGCTCTAGCCTCCTTGCTATGACCTGTTCAATGTAAGTACAAGTATATGCAAGCAAATGCGACCAATTTCAATAATATTCAATATTTGGTTCAATTAGGGATAATAGTTCAAAATTAGCAAACAAATAAACAATCAACACAAACATCAATCAATTAGTGGATTAACGTTTCAAATTCATAATTTTGGTACATATACAAAAATCAAATTTTTAATGTCAAATCACAACAATAGGCCCTATCTAATTTTGGTTCTCACACCAGTCAATAGGAAATATATAGATATCACACCTTCGAAACACAAATACCAATTCTGATGATGTTCGAACTATCATCAGAATCATCTTCGGGGGACTAGAGTGTGATTCTATATCTATCCGGTATATTAAAATTTCAAATACACGTGGATCAGACGCATACGCAAAATCTTTATATACTGGACAGTCCAACACAATATAAATAGATAATCAAATACGAATAATTGATTTATATTTCAAAACAAGATTTGTTTTCATTTTAAAAATATATTCTTCACACTCGTCCTAGGATACTACTGATCCTATCTCTAACGAGTCATTCTCGTTGGATATTACTAATCCAATATCTGATGAATTCTTTCGTAAGGTTCTAATGTGCCTTGTTCTCTGAGCTTTGTAAACCAAAGCTCTGATACCAACTGTAAAAACCCGTAACTTCCCCGTAAAGGAAAGTGTCGGATAGTTCGAGAACAAGCCACAACAGAACACAAACAGAAGAACATTTCACTGTATAATACAACAATGCATCAGAATACAAGAATATACAGAGTATAAATAAATATTACACAGAAATATCAGAGATTTAAATTACATTTAAATACATATCAGCAGAAAATAACACAATACACAACTAGAAGAGATATACGGATACAAAGCTTTCCGGATACCGTTCCAGCTGTAAACCAGGATCCTACGGATATAAATCTGCAAAACCAAAACTACTAGCTGCCCGTGTCAAAATAGGGGCACCCAGAGTTTTGGTTAAAACAATAAACTCCAGGTCAGTCATGGGACTGGTGTGAGAACTAAAACAGTTATTAATCTTTATTTTAAAGTTTGGTAAATCAAGGGACCACGCCGTATAACACGGAACGGGTTTCCTCCCAAGAATACCAGTGCATAAAACAAACAGCGCAATGCTAAATAAAGAAAAATGAAGCTGTTATAAGACCCAGGTCCCATCACACAATGCAACGCAGCCGAGGATAGGGTTTTCCCTTATAACAGCCAAAGAATGCTTGATACGTTTAAAACAAATCATTTGATACTATTATAAGTGCATAGTGTATATAACACTTCAAATCATAAGTATCAATCATAGGCGGCATGAATGGCCCATAACACTATGTCGCCATATATAAGTTTACAATCAAAACCGCAAATGTCGTATTGGAAGTTGGGTTATCATTTATGGTATGAACCGAGGCTAGGGGCAAGATCCTCTACCGATTTATGACTCTCTAGCCCGAGCCACCGGAACAGCCGCAACTGCCCCTTGGATCGTCAGGGCTGGTCCACCGATGTGGATTATAGTGCCTGAACAATACGTTTCCCCGCCCTTTGGGGCGTAAACCTGGCCTGTCAGCCGACCAGAAGCGTCGACCGAAACCGATATCACGAGGCGCCTCGCTTTTCAGCAAGTAATAATAAGTAACATCCACATGAGTCAAACTCGTCAGCCAGTTCAAGCACTGACGCCACTCCTAACTAGAAAGAAACGCATGCCCTCCCTGAGGTCCGTCTCCCGTTTTTAGTTCATTCCGGGTGTGATACTCACGAATCAACGTTACACAAAGCTACGCCACAAAGGCCGTGCTTCGATCATGAACCACAAGACATTGCTTTTCAACAGAAGCCTTGATCATTTTCCACTTAGGCATGCCACACAGGCAATTCACTCCATGCGATTGATATCCATCAATATATAACCCCTGAGCTCGTACGTCTCAGAGAAGGGCGTTAAGCAAGAGAATAAATTCTCCGCCGCCAAACAGATATATATTTAATAGAGATCAATCACACGGACTAAAATCCAATGTCAGACACACCGTCCATTTACAAGTCCGTTCTGGGTCTGAACGAAACCGGAGGCACCTAGTACCCCGCATATCCATCGATCTCCAAGTACGTCTGGACGATCACTAACTGTTTCCATCTTCTTGGGTGTACAGCCCAACAAAGATCATCAGTAATCACCCAAACGACGTGAAGACTTCCGGTCTTCGACCACCGTCTTCATCTTCGACTTATCGTCGTATCAGTTATTCAGAATGGGATAAACCCGGTCTTTCCGAATAACTCGCGTATATTTTAAATAAGTGTTACACAAACACAACATACGCCTCATTCCAATTCATCAGTCACTAACCGTAAATTAATCAAGAGAATAATTTCCCAAATATTAACCCCGAAGGCCGAAACCAACATCAGATCAATATCCAGAAAACCATTCTGCTGGGCTAACCGACAGTTAGTTTCTAAATTTCACGTTCATAGGGAAAGGTTCCCGTTAATTTTATCCAAGATAAATTCCTTGAATTTATTCTTTATTCTATTCTTTTGAATTTCGATTCAACTAGCCGGGATTAACGAAACTTACCGAAGTAATCATTTGTTTTAATTTCCCAATCCCAACCTATTTATCCCATGAAGTAAAACTGGTAATACTTCATATCTAACACCACAGTGTTATCGGTAAATTCAATTACCATTTCACGTTCAAATCTAATTAAAGATTTAACTATCGCCTGGAGCAAAACTGGTGATACTCCATTCTCGATTATTTCAATCTAATTAAAGATTCATTAAAACTCCACTTAGTTTTAATCGTTAACTGGGTTAAAGAATCAGTGTCATTTAAAACACGGTTCACGATAAACCCAAAATCACATTCCATTAATTATCGGGTTAAAGAACGAGTGTTATTTTAAAACACTGTTCACGATAAACCCAAAAATCAATATCAATTCAATTCCAATTAAATATTATTTAATTGGTACACTTCATTAAATCTAAATAAAAGATTTAATCTTTTCTCAACTGGGTTCAAGAACAGTGTTAGTGAAGACACCATTCACGACAAACCCAAATCACATTTGATATTAAATACAAGGCTCTGAATAGAAAATATATCGGCTTATATTCAATATCAAATTCTACGACCAACAAATATCGTATTGGAAATAACGATATATATATCTATATCTTTCAAATTCCCATAACAATATCTGTATCATCACGAAATCCAATATCGAAATATTCCGAAGACAATTTCGATTCAAATCCATTCCAATATAATTATTGGAAATTCTGGTTATTTTTAAAACCCTTTTCAAATTCAATTTATTTATTTAAAAATAAATAGAATTATAGTTCTAGTTCAAAGCTAGTTCATTTCGATAAAAATCTATTTTTATCTTTTCAAATATGGAGTTTTTCATCCCAATCCTTTCTAAATCATTTCTTATGATTTTACACAAATTATTACTATTTTTAATAATTTTATAAAGGCCCGTACAGTCGATTTCCATCAATGGCCATCGAACTGCACTTACACCGACCTTTTTCAAATTTGATTTGGACATAATTCCAAATCCAACCGTTAGATTTCTAATTTCTCATATTCGTTAGAAAGCTCTTTTCGATACGAACCCAACGGTTCCGATTTTAGGAGAATCCGACGGTAGGATCTCCCGTAATGTCCGTTTGAAATAAATGGTCGAAATTCACGAACTACCGCGGCGCGGCGCGTTCTATTCAGGCCATTATATTATGTATATATAATATATATAATATATATTTCGTCGATTTCTATTTAAAACGAATTATATAAATAGTTTTAAATTCGTTTCAAGAGCAATTTCAGCTTCCTTTTCAATTCAAATCAAAATTGAATTCTTCTTTATAAATTCGTTTTAAAATTCAATTCTATTCAATTCAAATTTCAATTCAATTTGAATTCATTTCAATTCGTTTTCAATTCAATTTGAATTCGTTTTCAATTCAATTCATTTCGAAATCGTTTTCAATTCAATTCATTTCGAAAATCGTTTTCAATTCAATTCATTTCGAAAATCGTTTTCAATTCAATTCATTTCGAAAATCGTTTTCAATTCAATTCATTTCGAAATCACTTAAAATCGATATAAATATCGTTCACGTCAAAATGGCGTCAATCTAATCAACACAGCTTCATAAATTTCTATATTCAAATATTCTATTTCAAATATTTCTTTTTCAAAATAGTTGTTATTATCAAAATATTTCGTTCAACACATGACCAATCTCAATGGATGAGTACTGTCAACACATGAACCTTTGTTTTATATTGATAAAGATGTAAATTTTATTATTAAAATATTTCGTTCAACACATGACCAATCTCAATGGATGAGTACTGTCAACACATGAACTTTTATTTTATAATATTCTTTATTTTTCAAATTGGAATGAGGCCCAATCAATTACCATATAAAGTTAATCATATGGATTTCATACAACACATGTATATAATAGCATTGAAAATAATCAACCATCAACCAAAGTGCACTACACTGTATAAGCATCAAATATAGATATTCGACGCTTATAACAGCCTGTCAATCAATCGATCGACATATTTAATCCATCAGGATGAGTGAACTTCAAATTTCATCCCAACACCCGTGTGGGGTTTCAAACAATCAAACACATATTTTATTTGTGCTGTTGGGCGATGTGTGAAATTTATCGTCCCAATCAATGTCCTTCAAACAGGAGTACATAAACAAACCGTCTGGTTTGTAAATGAATATTTATTTATTCACTTTCACGTTAAAAAATATATTTTTAACGATAAAACATTTTATTCAACCTATGAATATTTTATTCGGTTCATTTATTCAATAAAATGATATTTTTATTTTTCTAACTTATTTTAGAAAATTTCGGCGGCATAACGGCACGATACTAGAAACGGGACAAGGCCTAGCCTTATACCCAGTCTAGTGAAGGCCCACGCCATTCACACATCAATCAAATCAATTCATTTCACCACACAAATCAATTTCAATCAAATAATCTAACTAATTTTTGCAATCAAACAAACAAGTCCATGGTCTGTGGACGATTGTGTCGGGTGCTACTAAGCACCGTCTGCATCCTAGTATATATATATATATATAACTAGAAAAAGAAATTGAAAGGTGAGAAATTCTCACCAATAGCTATCCAATAACACGACTCTTCCTTTATAGTAATCTTCGCCTATTTCGCCTTCTTGTCGCTTTCATTGCCCGTATTCTCTACATAGGTAAAAATCGAATTTTTACTATGTTATTCAATATATAAAGATCATATTCTAAAAACAAAGATTATATTTTTTTATATTCCTATGATGTAAAAATTATATTTTTATTGCTTTAAAAATATAAGAATCATACCTTACTTCTTCTACTTAACAAAAATTCCGTCTTTTCTATTTTTAAAAATATGATCTTTATTTTTGCAAGTTCAAATCTTTTTCTTTTAAAAGATTAAACCTTTTTCTATTTCAAAGTTTAAACCTTTTTCCTATTTTAAACCTTAAAATAAAATCAGTTTTTATTTTCTTTAAAAATCAGTTTTTAAATTCTTTTTCAAATCAGTTTTTATATCTTTAAAAAAAATCAGTTTTTATAGCTTTAAAAAATTCAGTTTTTAAATTCTTTATAAATCAGTTTATATAGCTTTAAAAAAATTCAGTTTTTATAGCTTTAAAAAAATTCAGTTTTTATATTCTTTATAAATCAGTTTTAAAATTCTTATAAATCAGTTTATAAATCTTTAAAAAAATCAGTAATTAGTTTTTTTGCAAAACAAAAATAAAAATAAAAATAAAATAACCCTAAATGCTCACCGTAGCCTGCGAAGGGGAGGGAAGAAGAAGGAGGCGTCGGCGGCAGGGTGGTGGTGTTCGATGGTGTCGGCGGCAGGGCTTCAGGGGCTGCTCGATTTGATTCGACTGGGGGGGGGGGGGGGGGCGTCGCGAGGGGTTCGTCGGTTTCGAAACTGGAAGGAGGAGGTTGGACGGAGGGGGGCGGCGGCGAAGTCTTCGTCGGCGGCGATGCCTCGAGGGGGGAAGCGGCTGTCTAGGTTTAGGTTTTTTTTTTTTTTCCGTTTCTGATTAATGAATCGGGGGGGCCAAGAAGAAGAAAAGGAATGAAATAATATTTTTTTTTTCCTTTTTATTATTTAATTATTTAATTTTGCAAAAAGGTTGACTTTTACATACGACCTCGAAACGAGGCCTACCGCCTGTCGTCCATAGCGTTTTACCCCCATTCCGAACACAATGGGATATGTTTCGTAAGCCAGTTCGGCCGTTACGATCAATTTTCATCAAATTCAAAATATAAACCAGTATATATTGAATTTGAACGCGCATTTCAATTTATCGGGGTCACATACGGACCCGAAAAATTCCAGAAAAATATTTTCTAGCTTCGTATTGACGATACGGTCCTAATAAAACTAGTTTCGTCGAATTCTGAGACCGTTAGAAAAATGGCCATTTTCCAGTCGATTAAAATTAACTGAAACTGGTCAAATGCGTTTTCCTTTGCCACTCTCACATATTGATTCGAAAAATTACGAAATTTGAAACCTAGCAATAACTTCACATCCCGGACCCAACAAAACTGGTTTCGTCGAAATCCGAGGTAGTTTGCAAAATGTCCATTTTTAAGGGCCTGAATTCCATAGCGACTATTCAGAATTTTCAACTGGACATATCTTTTGATTCCCGCTATGAAATCATGATTTTTTCGGATTCGTTGGAAAGATATTATCAATTAGATCCTAGTGTTTTTGGTTTCACCAAAATCCGGATTGTTTTGCACCCGGTACATTCGATTGAAGTTTGAAATCGAATTATCGAACTACCGCGCCATTTTCAATTCCTTTTATAATTATATATAATTATTTATATTCCAACGACGACGCGTATAATATATAAGTTCGAATTATATTCAAAACAAATTTCTCGCCAATATTATTTAAAATAATTCATTTTAAATATTCAAAATTCGCTAAAATTGCCAAAATAAAAATTTTAAACTGGCCCAGATTTTCGGGTTGTTACAGGTAATTAAGAAATAATTAAATTAATTAACCCTTACTTTAATCTCCCTCTTTCCCGATTCTCCTTCAGGAACACGCGAAACCCATGCTCGCCCTCAAATCCTTTAGCGCGCATCGAGACTCGCACCACCAGAGCTGAATCAGACAACACCTCGACGAAGCTCATGTCGACACCTCCTACCACCTGGAACAACGTGAAACTCGCTGGCCTTGTTGGTCCCCAAATCGAGCTCTAACGTGGCAAGGTTGGCCACAAAATTTGTGCAAAATAGACACTGAAAGTCGATCTAAATCGTATGGGATTGAAGATCAAGAAGAGGGCCACAAATTTCGTTTAATTGCTGGTGTTTAATTCGAATTGAATTGGAAAATTTTTAGGGATTTAGATCGGTGCTTTTCCGCCCTTGAACGAGGTGGAGGCGTGGACCAAACGTTGACCACGGGAATGAACTGTCTGACTAGGGTTTTGACTTAAAATGGCTTATATAAATATTTATTTTAATATTTAAATTCACTTATTAATTCGTTTCGCATCCGAACTCCAAACCAAACCCACCGACTGTCGCCCATAGCTAATTACCCCCATTCCGAACACAATGAGGTATGTACCGTAACCCAATTCGGCCGTTACGATCAGTTTTCGCTGAAATTAAAATATAATTCAATATATATTTAATTTTAACGTACATTTCAATTTGCCGGGGCCACAAACTGATTCGAAAAATTCCAGATAAATAAATCCAGCTATGTTTTGACGATACTGTCCCAACAAAACTAGTCTCGTCGAATTCTGAGACTGTTTGAAAAATGGCCATTTTCCAGTCGATTAAAATCAACTGAAACTGGTCAAACGCGTTTTCCTTTGCCACGCTCACATATTGATTCGAAAAATTATGAAATTTGAAACCTAGCAATAATTTGACATCATGGACCCAACAAAACTGGTTTCGTCGAAATCCGAGGTCGTTTGCAAAATGTCAATTTTTAAGAGCCTGAATTCCATAGCGACTATTCAGAATTTTCAACTGGACATATCTTTTGATTCCCGCTATGAAATTTTGATTTAACGGATTCGCTGGAAAGATATTATCAAATAGATCCCATTATTTTTGGTTTCACTAAAATCCGGATTGTTTTGCACCCGGTACATTCAATTGAAGTTTGAAATCGAGTTATCGAACTACCGCGCCATTTTCAATTCTATTTATGATTATATATAATTATTTATATTCTAACGACGACGTAATATACGTTCTAATTATATTCAAAATAAACTTCTCGTCGATATTATTTAAAATAATTCATTTTAAATAATCAAAATTCGCTAAAATTGCCAAAATAAAATTTTTAAACTGACCCAGATTTTTGGGTTGTTACAAATACCCGTGTGGGGTTTTCAAACAATCAAACACAGATTTTATTTCTGCAGTTGGGTGATGTGTAGAATTTATCGTCCCAATCAATATCAGTCAAATGTGTGTATATAAACAAATCATCCGATTTGTTTATTTTTATTTCATTTCATATACACATTAAAAATCCTATTTTTAACTATAAAATATTTTCAACTATATAAATATTTTATATCATTTCACATCACATCACACAATCAACTACACATCAAAATCAAACAACCAAGCGTACAAGCTGTCCATGGTATATGGACGACGGGTGTCGGGTGCTACTAAACACCGTCTGCATCCTAGTATATATTATTAACTAGAAAAAGAAAGTTAATGGTGAGAAGTTCTCACAGAAAGCTAAATCCAACGCCGCGACTCTTCATATGTAGGAAATCTTCACCATCTCTTCTTTCGTCACTTTCGTCATTCGTATTCACTACCTATATAAAAATCGAATTTTTACTTCGCTGTTCAATATGTAAAAATCAAATTTTTACTTCGCTATTCAATATATAAAAATTGAATTTTTTACTTCGCTATTCAATATATAAAAATCGAATTTTTACTTCGCTATTCAATATATAAAAATCGAATTTTTACTTCGCTATTCAATATATAAAAATCGAATTTTTACTTTGCTATTCAATGTATAAAAAGCGAATTTTTACTTTGCTATTCAATATATAAAAATCGAATTTTTACTTTGCTATTCAATATATAAAAATCTAATTTTTACTCTGCTATTCAATATATAAAAATCGAATTTTTACTTTGCTATTCAATATATAAAAATCGAATTTTTACTTTGTTTTCATGTGTATAAAAATCACATTTTTATACTACTACTATATATATAAAAATTCTATTTTTACACCGCTAAAAATCGTATCTTTTCTATTTTAAAAATCTAATCTTTTCTATCAAAAAATCAGTTTTTATTATTAAAAGAAATCAGTTTTAATATAAATAAAAATAATAAAAATAAATATAAAAGAACTTACAGCACGTGGCGAGGAGGGGGGGCCCTCGACCGAACGACACCGGAGTTTGCAGGTGGTGGCGCCAGGGGTCTCACGCGGCGGATGAAGGGTGCGGTGTGCTATGGGTGTCGCGTTTTGGGGGGGGGTCTCGCCTTTGATCGGAAGGAGGAGGCGAAGCAGAAGGGAGGGGGTGACGGCGGAGTCGACTAGGGGGGTGTGCGGCGTCGTGAGGGGTTCCGTCGATCTCGGGTTAGGGCTTAGGTTTTTTTTCTTTTTTTTTTCTTTCGATTGAATCATACGGCAGGGGGTGACTGAGTGTATAGAGGGAGAGGAGTGATTTTTTTATTTTTATTTATTTAATTATTTAATTCCAAAAAAGTACTTTTAATTTCGACCTCTAAACGAGGCCCACCGCCTGTCGTCCATAGCATTTCACCCCCATTCCGAACACAATGGGATATGTATCGCAGGCCAATTCGACCGTTACAATCATTTTTCGTCAAAATCAAAATATAACTCAATATACTAAATTTGAACGCACATTTCAATTTACCAGGGCCACATACTAACTCGAAAAATTCCAAAAAAATATTTTCTAGCTTCGAATTGACGATACGGTCATAACAAAACTAGTTTCATCAAATTCTGAGACCGTTTGACAAATGGCCATTTTCCAGTCGATTAAAATCAACTAAAACTGGTTAAACGCGTTTTCTTTTGCCACGCTCACATATTGATTCGAAAAATTATGAAATTTGGAATCGAGCAATAACTTGACATCACGTATCTAACAAAAGTGGTTTCGTCGAAATCCGAGGTAGTATGCAAAATCTCCATTTTTAAGGGCCATAATTCCATTGCGACTATTCTGAATTTTCAACTGGACATATCTTTTGATTCCCGGCATGAAATTTAAAATTTTTGGATTCGTTGGAAAGATATTATCAATTAGATTCAAATATTTTTGGTTTCACTAAAATCCGGTTTATTTTGAATCTTGTACATCCATTTGAAGTTTGAAGTCGAATTATCGAATTACCGCGCCATTTTCAATTCCTTTTATAAATATAAATAATTATTTATATTCTAACGGCGATTCGAATAAGTATATATGTTTGAATTCTATTCAAAATAAATTTCTCGTCGTTATTATTTAAAATAATTCATTTTAAATAATCAAAATTCGCTAAAATTGCCAAAATAAAAATTTTAAACTGGCCTAGATTTCCGGGTTATTACATTCCAGCTGTAAACCAGGTTCCTGTGGATATAAATCTGCAAAACCCAAAACTACTAGTTGCCCTTGTCAAAAATAAGCGCACCCAGAGTTTAGGTTAAAACAATAAACTCCAGGTCAGTCATGTGACTGGTGTGAGAACTAAAACAGTTATTAATCTTTATTTTTAAAGTTCGGTAAATCAAGGGACCACGCCATATAACACGGAACGGGTTTCCTCCCAAGAATACCAGTGCATATAACAATAGCGCAATGCTAAATAAAGAAAAATGAAGCTATTATAAGACCCAGGTCCTATCACACAAAGCAACGCAAGCCGAGGTATAGGGTTTTACCTTATAATAGCCAAAGAATGCTTGATACGTGAAATTTCAATTTGTTTTATTACTACAAGTGCATAGTGTCAAAATAATTTCACATCATAAATATCAATCATAGACGACATGGGTACCATATATCATGTCGCCATACTAGTTCTACAATTAAAACTGCAAATGTCACGTATTTGGAAATTGGATTTCCATCGGCGAACTGAGGCTAGGGATCGTCCTCTAGCGATTCGAGACAATCTAGCCCATGTCCCAGGCAAGTACTCAGTCAAGCCTTTGGATCGTTAGGGTCGCTCCACCGATGTGGATTAAAATGCCTGAACACTGCGTTTCCCCACCCTTTGGGGCGTAAATGAGCCAACGAATGACTCCATCGGTCCCGGATCGACCGATATATCCGAGGCGGCTCGCAACAGCAACAACCACATAAGTCAAACTCGTCAGGGCGTGAAAACCACTGACGCCACTTCGAACTAGATGGAAATGCATGCCCTCCCTGAGGTCCTCTCCCGTTTCTGGTTCACAACTGGGATGTGAGGCTCGCGAATCAACGTTACATAAGGCCACACAGGCTGTGCTTTGATCATCACCACAAGACTTTGCCTTTCAACAGAAGCCTTGATCAATTGCCACTTAGGCATGCCACATAGGCAACTCATTCCATGCGTTTGATACCCATCAATATATAACCCCTGAGCTCGTACGTCTCAGAGAAGGGCGTTAAGCAAGAGAATAAATTCTCCACCGCCAAACATATATATATTTAATAGAAATTAATCACATAGACAAAAATCCAATGTCAAACACACAGTGCATTTACAAGTTCGTTATGGGTCTGAACGAAACCGGAGGCACCTAGTACCCCGCATATCCATCAATCTCCAAGTACGTCTAGACGACCACCAACTGATTCCCTCCTCTTGGGTGTACGACCCAATCAAGATCATCAGTAATTATCCAAACAACGTGAAGACCTCCGGTCTTCAACCACTGTCTTCATCTTCGACACCACGTCGAATCAGTTATTCAAAATGGGATAAACCCAGTCTTTCTGAATAACTCGTGTATATACTAAACAAGTGTTACACAAACACAACATACGCCTCATTCCAATTCATCAGTCACTAACCGTAAATTAGAAAGAGAATAATTCCCCAAACATTAACCCCGAAGGCCGAAACCAACATCAGATCAATACCCAGGAAACGGTTCTGCTTAGCTAACCTACAGTTAGTTTCAAAATTTCACATTCTTAGGGAAACGTTCCCATTAATTTTATCAAAGATAAATTCTTTTAAATTTATTCTTTAATCATCCTATGAATATCACTTCACACTAGTCGGGATTAGCGAACCACACCGAAGTAATCATTTATTTTAATTTCCCAATCCCAACCTATTCATCCCATGAAGTAAAACTGGTAATACCTCATATCTAACACCACGGTGTTATCGGTAAATTCAATTACCATTTCACGTTCAAATCTAATTAAAGATTTAACTATCGCCTGGAGCAAAACTGGTGATACTCCATTCTCGATCTTTTCAATCTAATTAAAGATTCATTAAAACTCCACTTGGTTTTAATCTTTAACTGGGTTAAGGAATCAGTGTTATTTAAAACACGGTTCTCGATAAACCCCAAATCACATTTGATATTAAATACAAGGCTCTGAATAGAAAATATATCGGCTTATATTCAATATCAAATTCTACGACCAACAAATATTGTATTGGAAATAACGATATATATATATCTTTCAAATTTCCCTAATAATATCTGTATAACCACGAAATCCAACATCGAAATATTCCGAAGACAATTTCGATTCAAATCCATTCCAATGTAATAATTGGAAATTCTGGTTATTTTCAAAATCATTTCAAAGCCAATTTATTTATTTTAAAAACAAATAAATTATTATTCTAGTTCAAAACTAGTTCATTTCGATAAAAATATATTTTTATCTTTTCAAATATGGAGTTTTTCATCTCAATTCTTCACAAATCATTTCTTATGATTTTACACAAATTATTGATATTTTTAATAATTTTATCAAGGCCCGTACAGTCGATTTCCATCAACGGCCATCGAGCTGCACTTACATCGACCTTTTTCAAATATGATTTGGACATAATTCCAAATCCAACCGTTACATTTCAAATTTCTAATATTCATTAGAAAGCTCTTTTCGATACGAACCCAATGGTTCTAGTTTTAGGGGAATCCGACGGTCGGATCTCCCGCAATACCCATTCGAAGTCAATGGTCGAAATTCACGAACAGGCGCGACGCGTTCTATTCAGGCCATTATTATATATATATATATATATATATATATATATATATATATATAATATATACTTCGTCGATTCCCTTTTAAAATGTATTTTATAAATCGTTATAAATTCGTTTTCAAAACGATTTCAACTTCCTTTATAAATTCAAATCAAAATTGAATTTTTCAATATAAATTCGTTTGATTTCATTTCAAATCGATTTCTTATTCAATTTCAATCCGTTTTAAATTCAATTCAAAACGATTTCAATTCTATTTCAATTAATTCGAATTTCAATTCTCTTTGAATTTCAAATCATTTTAATTTATTTCGAGTTTCAAATCAATTCAATTTATTTCGAATTTCAAATCAATTCCAATATTCATTGAAAAATGAATAAAATCGATGTAAATATCGATTACGTCAAAATGGCGTCAATCTAATCAACACGGCTTCATATATTTCTATTTTCAAATATTTCTATTCAAAGTATTTCTTTTCTAATATTTCTATTTCAAAACTGGAATGAGGCCTAATTAATTACCATATAATGTTAATTATATGGATTTTCTACAAAACATGTATAAAATAACGACGATAAATAGTCAACCATCATCCAGAGTGCGTTCTGCACTGTATAAGCATGAAATATAGATATTTAACACTTATGACAGTCTGCCAATCAATCGACCGGCATACAACTAATTATTGGGATTAGTGTATGTCATGTATCATCCCAATACCCGTGTGGGGTTTCAAATAATCAAACACAGATTTTATTTGTGCAATTGGGCGATGTGTAAAATTTATCGTCCTAATCAATATCAGTCAAATGTGTGTATATAAACAAATCGTTCGATTTGTTTATATTAATTTATTTCATTTCATATACACATTAAAAATTCTATTTTTAACTATATAATTATTTTATTTCATTTCATATCACATCACACAATCAACTACACATCAAAATCAAACAAACAAGCATACAAGCCGTCCATGGTTTGTGGACGACGGGTGTCAGGTGCTACTAAACACCGTCTGTGTCCTAGTATATATTTTAACTAGAAAATTAAATTAAAAGTGAGAAGTTCTCACCGACTAGCTAATCCAAACGTCATGACTCTTCTTATGTAGGAAATCTTGTCGATCCCGCCTTTTGTCACTTTTGTTGCCCGTATCCACTACATATATAAAAATCACATTTTATAATCACTCTTTATATGGATAAAAGTTCTATTTTTTTTCACCACTACTATATAATAAAGATTATATTTTAATCACGCTATTCTGTATATAAAAATTATATTTTTATATATAAAAATATTGCATTTTATATCACGACTTCATATGTAAAAATCTCTCCTTTACAACGCTACTTCCATGATAAAAATTCTATTTTTATACTGCTACTATATAGATAACAATTCTATTTTTACACTGCTAGTAATATAATAAAAATTATATTTTTATTACTCTACATGAATAAAAATCATAGTTTTTTTCTTCCTATGATAAAAAGATCATATTATTATATGGCTACTTCTATAAAGATCACGTCTTTATTACTCTATATTATATAAAAATCGTATTTTTATACTTTCTACCTTATAAAAATTAGATTTTTATTATCTATACTATATAAAAATCATATTTTTATATCTTTTATAAATTAAAAATCGAATTTTTTTATTCTTTCAAAAATACAAAAATCATATCTAATCTGAGAATCATTTCTATTCCTTCTACAATATAAAAAAAACTGATTTTTTTAATTAAATAGTTTACTTCATATAAATAAAATAAGTAAATAAAAAAAAGAACTTACATTGATTGATCAAGGAAGGGGGTTTTTCACTGTCGGAGGGGTGCTCGAGGGGGGCCTGCGGCTTCAGGGGGGTCTGGCGTCGGTCTTGGAGGCTAGGGGAGGCGACGCGACTAGAGAAAGGGGGGTTTGATTTGCTGGAGGTTTCGTGGGAAAGGGGGTTCGGTCAGGGAAGAAGACTGGGAGGAGGGAGAGACGGAAGCTGGAGGATCGGTGGCGGGCTTCGGGCGGCGGCGGCGATCGCTGGGTAGGGGGCGACGCGGTTGATCTTCGTTTTTTTTCTTCCCTCGATCAGCAAATGAAAAGGAGGGGGGCTTGAGAGAAAGGTTTTATAATAATATTTTATTTTATTTATTTAATCAATTTCAAAAAGCAACTTTTATTTTCGACCTCGAAATCGAGCCCACCGCCTGTATTTCATAGCTAATTACCCCCATTTCGAACACAATGGGATATGTATCATAAGCTGATTCGATCGTTTCGATCTGTTTTCGTCAAAATAAAAATATAACTCTATATATTGAATTTGAACGCGCATTCCAATTTACTGGGACCACATACGAACTCTAAAAATTCCAGAAAAAATATTTTCTAGCCTCGTATTGACTATACGGTCCCAACAAAACTAATTTGGTCGAATTCTCAGACCGTTTGAAAAATGGCCATTTTCCAGTCGATTAAAATCAACTAAAACTGGTCAAACGCGTTTTCCTTTGCCACGCTCACATATTGAATTCAAAAATTATGAAAATTGGAACCTAGCAATAATTTGACATCGTGGATCCAACAAAAGTGATTTCGTCGAAATCCGAGGTCGGTTGCAAAATTTCCATTTTTAAGGGAAAGAATTCCATAGCGACTATTCTGAATTTTCAACTGTACATAACTTCTTATCCCCGCTATGAAATTTCAATTTTTCTGATTCGATGGAAAGATATTCTCAATTAGATTCAAATATTTTTGGTTTCGCTAAAATCCTGTTTATTTTGAATCCTGTACATTAATTTGAAATTTGAAATCGAACTACCCTGCCATTTTCAATTCCTTTTTTATATATAAATAAATATTTATATTCTAACGAAGACGTATATAAATGTATACGTTCTAATTCTATTCAAATTAAATTTCTCGTCGATATTATTTAAAATAATCCATTTTAAATATTCAAAATTCGCAAAAATTGCAAAAATAAAAATTTTAAATTGGTTCATAATTTCCGGGTTGTTACATTTTCTAAATTTAGAAAATAAGAAATTATGCATATATGGAAATGGGGAAATGAATAAGTTAAAGATAAATTAATTTAAAGGGTAAAATGTTAATTGATAATTGATCGATAGAATCTCCAGTTGAAAATACGACCGTTGTTTGTACACATGTTTTTCTTTGATAGTTAAATCACCGACCATCAAAGTTTTTGACCATTTTTCAGTCGTCAATACGGAGAGACCGGGATTAGAATTATTATCTGAAAACCACTGTGTATGGGCATTAGCGTTGCGAATCAAATATGATGAAGATAATTGAAGACGGAGTTTATGCAAGGGCTGTCCTATTTACATAATAGTGCCTTCGGTTTGTCTAGTCTTAGGACAACTTATATGGAAGAATGTATGACAGAGTATATCTGAAGGATAGCGTAAGTTGACCTCTTCAAACGTAGTTACGTTTGGTGGCGGAGGAATTCGTTTCTCGTAGCTGTATACCCGTGGTATTTTTGGAGAAATCAATTTGTGATTTGGCAAGTATGACGATGTGACATTCAAAGTAAATAAAGGTGTGATCTATACGTTATGATCTCCAACCTCACAACCAGGAAATGGTATATAATCAGGCAGGTTGCATGGCTAAGTGGTTAGCTGCCAATTAGGGAATATTGCCACCTGATGTAGAGAAATTCCATTTACTTCTACAAACTATTTCGATGCTGTCATTATATATATATATATATATATGTATGTATGTATATATATTTCATCGATTTCCTTTTAAAATGTATTTTATAAATCGTTTTAAATTCGTTTTCAAAACAACTTCAACTCTATATTCAATTTCAAATCAAAATTGAATTTTCCTTTATAAATTCGTTTAAAATTCATTTCAAATTGATTTCAATTCAAATCGATTTTTAATTCAATTTCAATTCGAATTCATTTCTAATCAATTTCAATTCGAATTCATTTCTATTTGATTTCAATTCGAATTCATTTCTATTTGATTTCAATTCAAATTCATTTCTATTTGATTTCAATTCAAAATATTCGATTATGAAATCACTTTTCAATATTCATTATAAAACGAAGAAAATCGATAAAAATATCGTTCACGTCAAAATAACGCATCTCTAATCATCACGGCTTTATATTTTTCAAAGACTTCTTTATTC
This sequence comes from Allium sativum, assembly GCA_030737875.1. Classification (NCBI taxonomy): domain Eukaryota; kingdom Viridiplantae; phylum Streptophyta; class Magnoliopsida; order Asparagales; family Amaryllidaceae; genus Allium; species Allium sativum. The sequence goes on from CM060925.1 coordinate 508,277,791, forward strand.
TATTCAACAAGTGAATATTTATTCTATTCAACACATGAATCTATATTTCTTTCAACACTTGACTAATCTCAACAAATGAGTACTGTCAACACATGACTATTTTTCTATTTTCCCGATTGGAATGAGGCACAATCAATTACCATATAATGTTAATTATATGGATTCCATACAACACATGTATATAATCACAACGGTAAATAATCAATCATCATCCAAAGTGCACCACAAAACTGTATAAGCATTAAATATAAATAATTAACGCTTACACAGTATGTCGACCTATCGATCAACATACAACGAAATAATTGGGATCAGGGTTTGCCAATTATCATCCCAACACCCGTGTGGGGTTTCACATCAACAAACACACATTTTTATTCACACACACGTTAAAAAATAATATTTTTAACGATAAAATATTTTTAACTATATAAATATTTCATTTCACGTCACACAATCAATTTTCATCACAACAAACAATCAAACATACAAGCCATCCATGGTCTGTGGATGACGGGTGTCGGGTGCTACTAAGCACTGTCTGCATCCTAGTATATATTTTTAACTAGAAAAACAAGATTTAAAGTGAGGAGTTCTCACCAACTAGCTAATCCAATAACATGACTCTTCTTTTGTAGAAATCTTTATCATTCTCGCCTTTTGTCACATTCGCTGCCCTTAGCCACTACATATATAAAAATCACATTTTTACACAGCTACTACATAGATAAAAATTCTATTTTTACACCGCTACTATATAGATAAAAATTCTATTTTTATACCGCTACTATATAGATAAAAATTCAATTTTTACACCGCTACTATATAGATAAAAATTCTATTTTTACATCGATGTTCATATAATGGAGATTATATTTTTATATCGCCACTCATATAAAAATCACATCTTTGCTTCTTCTATAAAATAAAAATCATACTTTTATATCTCTCACATAATAATGTTCGAATTTTTATTATCTATATTATATAAAAATTATATTTTTATTACGCTACTTTCTATATAAAAATTATATTTTTACTCTCTTTTCAAACAAAGAAAAATCCTATTTTTACTCTCTTTTCAAATAGAGAAAAATCATATTATTTCTTTCATAAAGATCGTATCTTTCCTATACTAAAAATCCTATATTCTTCCTCATCAAAATTTTATTCTTACCCTAATAAAAATCAGTTTTTATATAAAGAGAATTGAATTTAAAAACTGAAATTAAAAATCAATTCATATAAAAATAACATTTTTTTCTTTCCACTATATGTATACATAAGTCAAACTCTTAAGCAATGCCAAAAACTGATTTTTTTATTTATCCCTTCCTTCCAAACTACTTAGTTTTAAATTAATGAAGATAAATTAATTTATCCCTTCCTTCCAAAAACTTCTTCCCCACCAAGTGGATTGAATGGATTTCTATGATTCTTTAATCAAGTAGATCTAACATTTGTGTCAATGGAGTTGCTGGCTCTACGAGCCACTCCAAGCGTGGTCTGAGACAGGGCGACCCACTCTCCCCTCTTCTTTTTGATTTGGCGGCATATGTCTTTTCAAAAATTCTGAAGCTGGGCTGTGCAGATGAGATTCTTAGCGGCATTTGCAGTGATCACGTGATTGGGGGCATCAATTCTCTGCAATACGCTGATGACACTATCATTTTTAGCAAACCAGACTGTAAATACCATGCTGCACTTAAATTTATTCTCTATGCTTTTGAGAGCTTATCTGGCTTAAAAATTAACTTTCATAAGAGCAGTGTTTACAAGTTGGGTTGAAGTGATTTTTTACGCAGGTCATGTGCTGAGATGTTTAATTGCAAGGCTGATGTTTTTCCTTTGAACTATCTGGGTATGTGCATATGCCCCAAGAAATTAATGAAGAAAGACAGGCAGCATTTGATAGAGAAGGTGGACACTAGACTGGCGAGGTGGAAAGGCAACTCATTATCAAGAGCTGTTCGTCTCGTGCTTGTCAATTCTGCTGTGTCGTCAATTCCGTTGTACTGGATGTCCTTCTACCAATTTCCTGGTTGGGTGCTAGAGAAGATTGATGCAATTCGTCATAATTTTTTCTCGACTGGTACTAAAGAGACGAAGAAACTTAGTTGTTTGATTTCTTGGCATCAAGTTTGCAAGTCTAAAGAGCAAGGGGGACTCGATGTCATTAACTTGAAGACAATGAATCGTTCTTTACTTTGTAAGTGGTTGTGGTTAATAATCTCTGACAAGCACGCTTTATGGAAAGAATGGATTATCAGTACATGTTATGATGGCATTTTTAGCTGGAATACTGATTTCTCATTGTGCTCCGTGTTTTAGTGCAATGTTATGGCTCATGCACAATGGATGAAGCTGGGTACTAAGATTGTGGTGAAGAATGGACACAACACATCATTTTGGTTATATAGATGGCTAACTAATGTCCCTTTCTATGCGGAGTTTCCTGAGCTTTTTGGTATTGCATGCAACAAAAATTTCATTGTTAGAGAGATGTATGATAATGAAGCAGCGGGCTGCAAATGGAGATTGTCTTTTTCGAGGCTGGTGGCTGGTGATGCATTGGCTCAGTTATGCTGCTTGTTTGTTTTGCTTGAAGGGGTGACTTTAACTAATGAGAGGGATGTGTTTATTTGGATGTTGGAGGGAGAAAGAAAGCTGTTTAGCGTTCGAAGCATTTACAAGTTGTTCAACTTTGCTGGGATTAGGAGGCTGGGGTTCGAACATATGTGGCGGTTCAAAGTCCCTGACAAAGTTAAAATTCACATGTGGATTGTGATACATGGTAGATTGAAAATGGTTAGCAGAATTCATTAGAGAGGCGTGTACGTTACGGGTGGCTGTGTATTTTTTGGTTGCGATGACGAGGACTATCATTATCTTTTTTTGGCTTGTGACTTTGCTTTTTACATTTGGATGAAATGTTTGGTTGCGCTTTGCCTTGATTTGCACCGGAGCGACTTCATTGCTGACCAATTTGATTTTTGGCACAACATTTACCCGACCTTGCATGCTTCTCATGATAGTTTTCTTTTTGCTTTGTTGAACTTTGCCTACATTTGGTTGCTTTGGCATGAACGCAATTCCAGAAAATTTAACCACGAACTGAAAGCCCCTAACAATATCATTTACTCTATTCTCAATTTTGTCTATGACTGGGCAGGCATGGAGCGCAAGGAGCAGGTTGAAAGCATTGCTGACCGTGTGCGCAAGCGAGCGCAGTGCATTACTGGTCCACGCACTTGATGGGGATTTTCACTGGCTTTGTCTTTTGCTGTTATGTATTTTGCTGTGTAATGTAAATTATGATGCTTGGTTTCTTTTTGTCAGGATGTATATAGTCGCTGGGATGTAGCGATGGCCTGTTTTTTGGTCGTATATATGTTGTACATACGAGTACTGCTACTTTATGCTACTTTATGGATGCTAATATATATTAGGCGTGAATCATGTTGATTCACTACCTTTTCCTTCAAAAAAAAGAAAAAAAAAGAACTTACTTGTGGCGGGTGATCTCAGATGGGGCGGCGGAGTAGTGTCAGAGGCGGCGGGGTATATTGAAGGTCGGGGTGGCTCAGGGATGGTCAACGGCGAGTGGGTGCGGCGGTTTTTGGGAATTGGGGATCGATCGATTGGAGGTGGAAGGAGAAGGAGGCACGAGAGAGGGGAGGGGGTTTCCAACGAGGCGGCGCTGTCTCCGGGGGTGCGACGCTTGGGCGTCAACGGGGTCTTCCACGGGATCGAGGGTTTCTTTTGCGGTTTTTTTAAACTTAACTGAGCGTTGACTTGGTAAAGGAATGAGAAGGGTGAGATGTATATAAATTTATTTATTTAAACAATTTAGTTTTCAAAAAGCAACTTTTTATTTCGAACTCGAAATCAAACCCACCGCCTGTCATCCCTAGCTAATTACCCCCATTCCGAACACAATGGGATATGTATCGTAGACTGATTCGATCGTTTCGATCAGTTTTCATCAAAATCAACATATAACTCTATATATTGAATTTGAACGCACATTTCAATTTACTTGGGCCACATACTAACTTTAAAAATTCCCGAAAAATATTTTCTAACTTCATATTGACGATTCGATCCTAACAAAACTAGTTTCATCGAATTCTGAGACCGTTTGAAAAATAGCCATTTTCCAGTCGATTAAAATCAACTAAAACTGGTCAAACGCGTTTTCCTTTGCCACGCTCACATATTGATTCGAAAAATTACGAAATTTGGAATCTAGCAATAATTTGACATCGCGGATCCAACAAAAGTGGTTTCGTCGAAATCCGAGGTCATTTGCAAAATTTCCATTTTTAAGGGCCAGAATTCCATAGCGACTATTTTGAAAATTCATCGGGACATAACTTTTGATTCCCGCTATGAAATTTCGATTTTTAGGATTCGTTGGAAAGATATTATAAAATAGATTCAAATATTTTTGGTTTCGCTAAAATCCGGTTTATTTTGCACCCGGTATGTTCAATTGAAATTGGAAATCGAATTATCGAACTGCCGCGCCATTTTCAATTCCTTTTATAATTATAAATAGTTATTTATATTCTAATGATGACGTATATAAATATGTATGTTCTGATTCTATGCAAATTAAATTCCTCATCGATATTATTTAAAATAATTCTTTTTAAATATTCAAAATTCATCAAAATTGCCAAAATAAAAATTTTAAACTGGCTCGGATTTCCGGGTTGTTACATTCTCCCCCACTTAAAACTTTTCATCCCCGAAAAGGAACAAAGCCGAAAGTTGTTTTACAAATCAACTCAACTTCCATTATTTTCGTTACGGCTTAAGTTCTTCAACCTCTAGGTTTCTAAGAACTTTTCAAATTTTTCAAAAATTTGGCTAACACCCTAAATTTCCGAAAAATTTCGCCATAACCTCCCCTGCATCGGGGACTTCGGGATATTTCATATAGCCTCCCATGGCCTTCTTCAACTCAAAAGAAAAAGAAAAAGCCAAACGGCTCATAAAATCATCATCACCCAAACAAAACAGTAAATTATGGCAAACATGTACCTATTTGTCGGGCAAACAATTTTATTCCTCTGCTCTAGCGTCCTTGCTATGACCTGTTCAATGTAAGTACATGTATATGCAACCAAATGCGACCAATTTTCAATACAATTCAATATTTGGTTTAATTAGGCTAAATGGTTCAAAATTTCAAACAAATAAACAAACAACACAACCATCAATCAATTAGTTGATTATCATTTCAAATTCATAATTTTGATATATATACAGAAAATCATGTTTTTTGATGCCAAATCACAACAATAAATCTATCTAGTTTTGGTTCTCACACCAGTCTAATGGAAATATATAGATGTCACACCTTCATTACTCAAAAATAAATACTGGTGATGGTATACTTCATCATCAGGACCATGTCCGACGACTAGAGTGTGATTCTATATCTATCTAGTATGTTAAAATTTCGAATATACGTTCATGATGCGTATATGCAAAATCTTTATATACTCGATTGTCCAAATTCAAAATAAATAAATATTCAGATACGTATAAAATGATTTAAATTTCAAAACAAAATTGTTTTCATTTGAAAGATATACTCTTCACACTCGTTCTAGGATACTACTGATCCTATCTTTAACGAGTCATTCTAATTGGATATTACTAATCCAATATCTGATGAATCCTTTCGTTTGGTTCCAATGTGTCTTGTTCTCGAGCTCTGTAAACCAAAGCTCTGATACCAAACTGAGACGACCCGAACTTCCCCGGTAAGGAAAGCCGGATAGAATTGAGGACAAGCCACATCGGAATGCAAACAGAAGAACATTTCATTGTTTATTACAACAATTCCATCAGAATACAAGAATATACAGAGTATGAATAAATATTACACAACAGGAAAATATCAGAGATTACATTAGATTACATAGCAGCGGAAAATAATACAAAACACAACTAGAAGTAATACACGGATACAGAGCTTTCCGAGTATCGTTCCAGCTGTAAATCAGGATCCTGTGGATATAAATCTACAAAACCAAAACTACTAGCTGCCCGTGTGGAAAATAGGGGCACCCAGAATTTAGGTTAAAACACTAAACACCAGGTCAGTCATGTGAATGGTGTGAGAACTAAAACAGTTATTAATCTTTATTTTAAAGTTCGGTAAATCAAGGGACCACGCCGTATAACACGGAACGGGTTTCCTCCCAAGAAAACCAGTGCATAAAACAAACAGCGCATTGCTAAATAATGTAAAATGAAGCTATTATAAGACCCAGGTCCCATCACACAATGCAACGCAAGCCGGAGGATAGGGTTTTTACCTTATAATAGCCAAAGCATGCTTGATACGTTTAAAACACATTATTTTGATATTACTATAAGTGTATAGTGTCAAAACAATTTCAATCATAAACATCAATCATAGGCGGCATGAATGACCCATACCACTATGTCGCCATACTAGGTTGTACAAATAAAACAGCAATATCACGTATTGGAAATTGGATTTCCGTCATGAGTCGAGGCAATTGGCAAACTCCTCTCCGATTCGATACACTGTAGCAAATGCCTCAGGACCACACACATCGATCCCTTGGATCCTCCAAGGCCGGTCCTCTCTTACTTTTGAGGATTGGAAATTCCTGAACATACGTTTCCCGGTCCTATAGGACCTATATCCGAGGCGCCTCGTATCCAACAACCACACAGGTGAAAAGTATATAAATGTCAGCTAGTTTAAGCACTGACACCACCCCTATCTAGAAAGAAACGTCGTGCACTCCTTGGGTCCGTATCCCGTTTTTGACTCACACCGAGGTGTGAGGCTCGCGAATTCACGCTATACACAAAGCTGCGCCACATAGGCCATGATTTGAACATCAACCACAAGACTTTGCTTTTCAACAGAATCCTTGATCAATTGCCGCTTACGCGTGCCACATTGGCAATTCACTCCATGCGACTGATGTCCATCGATATACAACCTCTGAGCTCGTACGTCTCAGAGAAGTGCGTTAAGCAAGAGAATAAATTCTCCGCCGCCAAACAAATGTATATTTAATAGAGATCAATCAACACAGAATAAAATCCAATGTCAGATACACAATCCATTTACAAGTTCTTTCTTGGTCTGAACGAAACCGGAGGCACTTTCCTCACATATCCATCCATCTCCAAGTACGTCTGGACGATCACCAACTGATTCCCTCATCTTGGGTGTACAGCCCAATCAAGATCATCAGTAATCACCCAAACGATGTGAAGACTTCCGGTCTTCAACCACCATCTTCATCTTCGACTTATCGCCGAATCGGTTATTCAGAATGGGTATAAACCCGGCCTTTCTGAATAACCCACGTATATAATAGACAAATGTTACACAAACACAACAAACGCCTCATTCCAATTCAGAATATTCTTTTATTCACAAAATCACATTCTTAGGGAAGAGTTCCCATTAATTTTATCCAAGGTAAATTCTTCTAAATTTATTCTTTAATATTACTTTGGATATCATTTCAAACCATATTATGGTTTTCCAAACTAGTCGGGATTAGCGAACCACACCGAAGTAATTATTTATTTAATTTCCCAATTCCAACTTGTTCAACCCATGGAGCAAAACTGGTGATACTCCACAACTAACACCATAGTGTTATCGGTAAAATTAATTACCATTTCATGTTCAAATCTAATTAAAGATTTAACTATCACTTTGGAGCAAAACTGGTGATACTCCATTCTCGATAACTTTTCAGATTTGATAACTTAAATTATCAAATCACATTTCAATCTAATTAAAGATTCATTAAAACTCCACTTAGTTTTAATCTTTTCAAAAATCAATATCCTGTCTTTAACTCGGTTAAAGAACCAATGTCATCTAAAACATGATTCATGATAAACCCAAAATCACTTTCAAATTAAATTCAAATTAAATATTATTTTATTGGTACACTTCCTTAAATCTAAATAGAAAGATTTAATCTTTTTCTCTATTGGGTTTAAGAACCGTGTTAATGAAGACACCATTCACGACAAACCCAAATCACATTTGAGTTAAATACAAGGCTCTGAATAGAAAATATATCGGCTTATATTCAATATCAAATTCTATGATCAACAAATATCGTAATGGAAATAACGATATAAATATATCTTTCAAATTTCCATAACAATATCTGTATAATCACGAAATCCAACATCGAAATATTCCGAAGATAATTTCGATTCAAATCCATTTCCATTTTATATATTGGAAACCCTGGTTATTTTCAAAACCATTTCAAATTCAATTTATTTATTTCAAAAATAAATTGATTTTTAATTCTAGTTCAAAACTAGTTCATTTTGATAAAAATCTATTTTCTTCTTTTCAAATGTGGAATTTTTCACCTCAGTTCTTCCCAAACCATTTGTTATGATTTTACCCAAATTATACATATTTTTAATAATTTTATCAAGGCATGTACAGTCGATTTCCACCAATGTCCGTCGAACTGCACTAACAGCGACCTTTTTCAAATTTGATTTGGACATAATTCCAAATCAAACCGTTAGATTTCAAATTTCTAATATTCATTGGAAAGCTATTTTCGATACGAGCCCAACGGTTCCAGTTTCAGGAGAATCCGACTGTCGGATCTCCCGTAACGTCAATTCGAAGTCAATTGTCGAAATTCTCGAACTGCCGCGGCGCGGCACGTTCTTTTAAGGCCATTATATGTATATATATATATGTGTGTGTGTGTGAGTGTATATGTATATGTATAAATATTTCATCGATTTCCTTTTAAAATGTATTTTATAAATCATTTTAAATTCGTTTTCAAAACCACTTCAACTATATATTCAATTTCAAATCAAAATTGAATTTTCCTTTATAAATTCGTTTAAAATTCATTTCAAATTGATTTCAATTCAAATCGATTTTTAATTCAATTTCAATTCGAATTCATTTCTATTCAATTTCAATTGAATTCATTTCTATTTGATTTCAATTCGAATTCATTTCTATTTGATTTCAGTTCGAATTCATTTCTATTTGATTTCAATTCAAAATATTCGATTATAAAATCACTTTTCAATATTCATTATAAAACGAATAAAATCGATAAAAATATCGTTCACGTCAAAATAACGCAGCTCTAATCAACACGGCTTTATATTTTTCAAAGACTTCTTTATTCTATTCAACAAATGAATATTCATTCTATTCAACACATGAATCTATATTTCTTTCAACACTTGACTAATCTCAACAAATGAGTACTGTCAACACATGACTATTTTTCTATTTTCCCAATTGGAATGAGGCCCAATCAATTACCATATAATGTTAATTATATGGATTCCATACAACACATGTGTATAATCACAGCGGTAAATAGTCAATCATCATCAAAAGTGCACCACACAACTGTATAAGCATTAAATATAAATAATTAACGCTTACACAGTCTGTCGACCTATCGATCAACATACAATGAAATAATTGGGATTAGTGTATTCCAAATATCATCCCAACACCCGTGTGGGGTTTCACATCAACAAACACACATTTTTATTCACACACACACGTTAAAAAATAATATTTTTAACGATAAAATATTTTTAACTGTATAAATATTTCATTTCACGTCACACAATCAATTTTCATCACAATAAACAATCAAACATACAAGCCATCCATGGTCTGTTGATGACGGGTGTCGGGTTCTACTAAGCACCGTCTGCATCCTAGTATATATTTTTAACTAGAAAAACAAGATTTAAAGTGAGGAGTTCTCATCGACTAGCTAATCCAATACCATGACTCTTTTTATGTAGAAATCTTCGTCGTTCTCGCCTTTTGTCTCTTTCACTGTCCGTAGCCACTACATATATAAAAATCACATTTTTACACCCCTACTACATAGATAAAAATTCTATTTTTACACCGCTACTATATAGATAAAAATTCTGTTTTTACACCACTACTATATAGATTAAAATTCTATTTTTACACCGCTACTATATAGATAAAAATTCTATTTTTACATCGATGTTCATATAATAGAGATCATATTTTTATATTGCCACTCATATAAAAATCACATCTTTGCTTCTTCTATAAAATAAAAATCATATTTTTATATCTCTCACATAATAAAGATCGAATTTTAATTATCTATATTATATAAAAATCATATTTTTATTACGCTTATTTCTATATAAAAATTATATTTTTACTCTCTTTTCAAACAAAGAAAAATCCTATTTTTACTCTCTTTTCAAATAGAGAAAAATCATATTATTTCTATCACAAGGATCGTATCTTGCCTATACTAAAAATCCTATATTCTTCCTCATCAAAATTTTATTCTTATCCTAATAAAAATCATTATTTGTATAAAAAGAATTTAATTTAAAAACTGAAATTAAAAATCAATTCATATAAAAATAACATTTTTTCTTTCCACCATATGTATACATAAGTCAAACTCTTAAGCAATGCCAAAAACTGATTTTTCTTTATTTATCCCTTCCTTCCAAACTACTTAGTTTTAAATTAATAAAGATAAATTAATCAAAATAAAATATAAAAAAAGGAAAAGAACTTACTGGTGGCGGGTGATCTCAGAAGGGGCGGCGGAGTAGTGTTAGAGGCGGCGGGGTATGTTGAAGGTCGGGGCGGCTCAGGGATGGTCAACGGCGAGTGGGTGCGGCGGTTTTTGGGAATTGGGGCTCGATCGATTGGAGGTGGAAGGAGAAGGAGGCGCGAGAGATGGTAGGCGGTTTCCGACGAGGCGGTGCTGTCCCCGGGGGTGTGAAGCTAGGGCGTCGACGGGGTCTTCCGCGGAATCGAGTGTTTCTTTTGGGTTTTTTTTAACTTATCTGAGTGTTGACTTGGTAAAGGAAAGAGAGGGGTGAGATGTATATAAATTTATTTATTTAAATAATTTAATTTTCAAAAAGCAACTTTTTATTACGAACTCGAAATCAAACCCACCGCCTGTCGTCCCTAGCTAATTACCCCCATTCCAAACACAATTGGATATGTATCATAGGCTGATTCGATCGTTTCGATCAGTTTTCGTCAAAATCAACATATAACTCTATATATTAAATTTGAACGCACATTTCAATTTACTGGGGCCACATACTAACTCGAAAAATTCCCGAAAAATATTTTCTAACTTCGTATTGACGATTCGATCCTAACAAAACTAGTTTCATCGAATTCTGAGACCGTTTGAAAAATGGCCATTTTCCAGTCGATTAAAATCAACTGAAACTGGTCAAACGCGTTTTCCTTTGCCACGCTCACATGTTGATTCGAAAAATTACGAAATTTGGAATCTTGCAATAATTTGACATCGCGGTCCAACAAAATTGTTTTCGTTGAAATCCGAGGTCATTTGCAAAATTTCCATTTTTAAGGGCCAGAATTCCATAGCGATTATTCTAAAAATTCATCTAGGCATAACTTTTGATTCCCGCTATGAAATTTTGATTTTTTGGATTCGTTGGAAAGATATTATCAAATAGGTTCAAATATTTTTGGTTTCGCTAAAATCCGATTTATTTTGCACCCGGTATGTTCAATTGAAATTGGAAATCGAATTATCGAACTACCGCGCCATTTTCAATTCCTTTTATAATTATAAATAATTATTTATATTCTAACGACGATGTACATATATATGTACATTCTAATTCTATTCAAATTACATTCCTCGTCGATATTATTTAAAATAATTCATTTTAATTATTCAAAATTCATCAAAATTGCCAAAATAAAATTTTTAAACTGGCTCGCATTTCCCGGTTGTTACAATGTTCTTCTGTATGCATTCTAATTTATTGTGTTCTCAACTCAATCCGGGTTTTGAACGGTCTAGGTTGGTTTAGCGATCGATTAGGTCCGGGCGAAATCTGCATTGTTACAATTGGTTTGGTAAATTAAGATTTGGAATCAAGAATGGAACTTTGGTTTGAAATAAAATTTTGGCTTGGGTATAAGCGAATGGTTGTGTTGGAGATAAAATTGATTGGAGTTTGATTGAGATGACACTGGTATATGCTGAATTGATAGCAGGTGTAAATGAGATAATGATATGCCCGACAAAAAGGTACAATTTTATTTATATATGAATTTTGGTTATTTATGAGGCGATTTAGCAAGCCGCTTGGCTATTTTATTTTCTTTTGGTTTCGAGAAGGCCTAGATAGGCGAGTTGTAGTTGTACCGATTGAGCCGTACAAAGGAGACGCTGGCGAAATTTTCCGAAAATTTAAGGTGTTAGAAAATTTTCAGAATTTTTGAAAATTTTAGCTAGTCGGAATGAATTAATATTTAAGTGAAATTAATTGGTATAGTGAAACTGAAGTTAAAAAGTAAAACGAATAATTTTTAACCCAGTTAACAGGATTTGTTTTCTACCTTAGCAATTTCGAGGACAAAATTATTTTAAGGGGGAAGAATGTAACGTCTCGTATTTTTACAGTATAATATTTAATTTATTTAATTATTTAAATATCAATCTGGCGATATTGATAACTTGAATTAAATAATATTTATATTTAATTAATATAAATAATAGAATAATATATTTATTTCTGAAATAGTCGGAAATAGTAGAATTCGCAATATTGTGTGAATTGGATAGTGTAAGAGATTTGGTTAAGTTTGGAATTGAATTATAATAATGAATCTATTTAATAAACGACATTAGAACGTATAAATTATATTATATTTATAATCAAGCTCGAAATGGCGCAACAGTTCGTAATTTGGTGATTCGAACTTTAAACGAATATACATAATCCATTTTAAGCCAGATTTCTGTGAAACAAGAAACGTTCGGATCTGGTGAACTATATTTTTCTAATGGAAGATAAAAATCAAGATTTCGTCGTGTAGGTTGTGAGTTATGTCCAAATCAAATTTTAAAATAGTCGCTATGGAATTCATTTATGTTTATAATGATTTATTTATATTATAAATAGATTTTTAATATAAATAGAATATCGGTTTAACTTGGATTTGAGAATATCGAGTTATAAATCCAAGTGTGTTTATTTTAAAGCTATATGATGATGTATGTGAATATATACGATAATATTAATTTATTAATATTTAATTTAATTGTTTTTAAATATATTTATATATTAAACTAGTTTATTTAGCCTTAGAAAATAGCCATTTTTACAAACGACCTCCGTTTTCGACGAAACTAATTTTGTTGGATCTGGAATGTTAAATTATTGTTAGATTTTAATTTTCGTGATTTTTGAGTCATTATGTGCTCTTACAGGATTTAAATGTGAAAAACAGTCGATAATTTGACCTTTAAAAATACATTGTGTGAGCAAACAGAGTCGGAATTCGACGAAACCAGTTTCGTTGGGTCCGTAATATCTTACTGTAGTTGTATGTTCATTTTCGTCGAATTTGAATATGTTGTGTGATCATATGGAATTTTAGTAACAACGGAAGTTGCGATCGAATAAAAATCAATATTTTAACATAACAAAATAATATAAAATTTACCTATAAATATATCCTAATCTTTCTAACCCTAATACATTTCATTTCAAAGTCAACCACAAACCCGCCGTTTGTTTTTCTTCTTTACAGTAAGATATCTCGATCAAAAAAAAATACAAAGTAATTCATGTAAAATCCTATAAATAATATGATATGTATATATGGATTCATCGACCAAGGAGCTTCGATTCGGTGTGAGTTTTATAACGTGCAATGCACATTCATGGAACGCGGAGGCTAACAGTAAAACTAGGGTTGCCGATTTGGGGTAGGAGGAGCCTCGATGTTGATTTTTGAGTTGATATTTGTATTGTTGAGGGGTTTTAAAGTATGTATGCAAAACTTTGGCATTTTCGGTGATAAAAGATGTCGCTGGAAAATTTGGAGTTCGACAGAACTGCTGTGCGACGCGATTTGTATAAGGATGTCGGAATGAGGATGGAGGCGGAATCCAGGTGAAGCTCGGAGAGAGAGGAACGATGATGATGTCGGTTTGATGAACCGTGAAGCGGTGAAGGAATGGTGGAAGAATGAAGTGGCGTTAGTGGGTTGAGGAAATCTCCTGTAATAGGTGATATGAGGAAGACAATACTATTCCTCATGGTCAGGTTTCCAAGTTGGGCCATGGGCCATTTAACTTTTGGTAATGCCTAAAAACAAATTATAATTTAGTTAATTTCAAATTTAAATAGCGTGTAACTTGTAATCGTTATAACTTGAGCATACCTTATCAGAATTGAGCAACGTTGGGTCTGTTGGGATCGTATCGACGAGGGTTACACCAGGAGCTGAGTGGGAGTGAATTGGAGCTCGTTACAATTTATAGAGAAATAAATTGTCTGATCTGAATCAAAGATAGTTTATCGTTATTTAATGATAAACGTCCAAAGTGAGTAAAACTCACTAACTCTGATCTTTTTATATTTTTATAACGTATTTTTAGAACTGATAAATGTTGGTTAATTTCAGTGTGTTGACTGTTTGGATTAACTGTTAATTAATTGGTTGAGAATATAGATAACGATATATATAAATCGTTAATGGAATATTGATTCTGTTTATCAGAATATTTTATATTTGTGTTGATTAACATTTGTGGATGTAGGGAAACAGGTCGGAGGGATCCAACAGTATTCCTCAACATTTATTTTACCATTTTTCATATATTGTTATATACGATGTGATATATAGCCTGCTGTTGATTATATATGTTTTAATGATATTGATCATCGTTAAATGATAGGTTGAACACCATAGAGAATATTGGAATGTAAAACGAGAGTTTTTAAAGTGTATATTGAAAATGAAATATTTGTATAAAATAAGTAGACATTTCAAAAAGGAATAATTTAGAAATGAATAAACGTTATAAAAAGAGACATTTATGAAATGAATAGACGTTATAAAAAAGGAATTATTTATGAAATAAATAGACATCTTTAAAAAGAATTATTTGGAAAATAAACAGCATTTATAAAATGAACATAATTTATAAAGGAGAATGTAAGGACCCGTAACTTCCCCGGTAAGGAAAGAGCGGATACTTTGAGAACAACACACAAAAGAACGCAGACAGAAGAACATTTCATTGTTTATTACAACAGTTCCACCGGAATACAAGAATATACAGAGTATGAATGAATAAAACTCATTCGATAAATATCAGAGATTACAATAAATTACAAAGCAGCGGAAAAACAATACAAAGCACAACTGAAAGTAATACACGATACAGAGCTTTCCGAGCATCGTTCCAGCTATAAATCGGGATCCTGTGAATATAAATCTGCAAAACCAAAACTACTAGCTGCCCGTGTGGAAAATAGGGGCACCCAGAGTTTAGGTTAAAACAATAAACTCCAGGTCAGTCATGTGACTGGCGTGAGAACTAAAACAGTTATTAATCTTTATTTCAAAAGAGAGTAATTCAAGGGACAACGCCGTATAACACGGAATGGGTTTCCTCCCAAGAATACCAGTGCATATAACAAAACAACGCAATGCTTTTTGGAAAAATGAAGCTATTATAAGACATAGGTCCCATCACACAATGCAATGCAAGCCGGAGGATAGGGTTTTACCTTATAATAGCCAAACATGCTTGGTACGATTAAAACAAATCATTTGATACTATTATAAGAGTATAGTGTCAAATCAATTTCAATCATAAATATAAATCATAGATGGCATGGGTACCATATATCATGTCGCCATAGTAGTTCTATAATTAAGACCGCAATATCACGTATTGGAAATTGGATTTCCGTCATGATCCGAGGCAAGGGGCAAGCTCCTCTCCGTTCGAGACACTCTAGCAAATGTCCCAGGACCCCACTATGATCCTTGGAATCGGTTGGGCCGGTCCTCTCTTACTTTTGAGGACTAGCTATTCCTGAACACACGTTTCCTGGTCCTAACAGACCTAAAATCGAGGCGCCTCATCCAACAACCACACAGGTGAAAAGTATATCAATGTCAGCCAGTTTGAGCACTGACACCAACCATAACTAGAAAGCAACGTCGTGTTCTCCCAACGGTCCGTATCCCGTTTTTGACTCATACCGAGGTGTGAGGCTCGCGAATTCACGTTATACACAAAGTTGCGCCACACAGGCCGTGCTTTGATCATCAACCACAAGACTTTGCTTTTCAAATAAGGCTTGATCAATTGCCACTTACGTGTGCCACACTGGCAATTCACTCCATGCGACTGATGTCCATCGATATACAACCTCCGAGCTCGTATGTCTCAGAAAAGGGCGTTAAGCAAGAGAATAAATTCTCCGCCGCCAAACAGATGTGTATTCAATAGAAATCAATCAACACAGGATAAAATCCAATGTCGGCCACACTATCCATTTACAAGTTCGTTCTGGGTCTAAACGAAACCGGAGGCACTTTCCTTGCATATCCATCGATCTCCAAGTGCGTCTGGACGATCACTAACTGTTTCTCTCCTCTTAGGTGCACAACCCAATCGAGATCATCAGTAATCACCCAAACGATGTGAAGACTTCTGGTCTTCGACCACCGTCTTCATCTTCAACATCTCGTCGAATCGGTTATTCAGAATGGGTTGAAACTCGACCTTTCTGAATAACCCACGTATATAATAAACAAATGTTACACAAACACAACAAACGCCTCATTCCAATTCGGAATATTCTTTTATTCACAAAATCACATTCTTAGGGAAAGGTTCCCATTAATTTTATCCAAGATAAATTCTTCTAAATTTAATCTTTAATCTTCCTTTGGATATCATTTCAAACCATATTATGGTTTTCCAAACTAGTAGGGATTAGCGAACCACACCGAAGTAATTATTTATTTTATTTCCCAATCCCAACCTATTTATCCCATGAAACAAAACTGGTAATACTCCATAACTAACACCACGATGTTATCGGTAAATTAAATTACCATTTCACGTTCAAATCTAGTTAAAGATTTAACTATCGCTTTGGAGCAAAACTGGTGGTCCTCCATTCTCGATCACCTTTCAGATTTGATAATTTAATTTATCAATTCACATTTCAATCTAATTAAAGATTCATTAAAACTCCACTTTGCTTTAATTTTTCAAAAATCAATATCCTGTCTTTAACTGGGTTATAGAACCAATGTCATCTAAAGCACGGTTCACGACAAACCCAAAATCACATTCAAATTCAATTCCAATTAATCATTATTTAATTGGTACACTTCATTGAATCTAAATAGAAAGATTTAATCTTTTTCTCAATTGGGCTTAAGAACAGTGTTAATGAAGACACCATTCACGACAAACCCAAAATCACATTTGATATTAAATACAAGGCTCTGAATAGAAAATATATCGGCTTATATTCAATATCAAATCAAAAGTGAATTTTCCATTATAAATTCGTTTTAAATTCATTTCAAATTGATTTCAATTCAATTTCAATCCTGTTCAATTCAAAATATTCGATTATGAAATCACTTTTCAATATTCATTATAAAATGAATAAAATCGATAAAAAAATCGCTCGTGTCAAAATAACGCATCTCTATTCAACACGGCTTTATATTTTTCAAAAACCTCTTTATTCTATTCAACAAATGAATATTTATTCTATTCAACACATGAATCTATATTTCTTTCAACATGTGACTAATCTCAACAAATGAGTACTGTCAACACTTGACTATTTTTGTTATGTAATATATTTTATAAAATTTTGATAAAGATGTTAATTTTTATTGTTAAAATATTCCGTTCAACACATGAATCTATATATTATTTTTTTCAACACATGACTAATCTCAACACATGAGTACTGTCAACAGATGAATCATAGTTTACAATATTCTTTATTTTCTCAATTGGAATGAGGCCCAATCAATTACCATATAATGTTAATTATATGGATTCCATACAACCCATGTATATAATAGCAACGATAAATAATCAACCATCATCCAAAGTGCACAACACAACTGTCTGTCAACCTATCGATTGACACACAACTAATTATTGGGACTAGTGTACGTCAAATATCATCCCAATACCCGTGTGGGGTTTCACATCAACAAACACTTAATATTATTTTGCAGCTGGGCGACGTGTAAAATTTATCTTCCCAATCAATATCAGTTAAAACAATGTAACACCCCACCTCCGCCAAGGTAACTCTTGCAAGTACATTGGCTTTGGAGGGGCGTTTAAACGAGGTAAACATGCATGCAGATATCACAAGACAGAATATATAAGTAAAACAGAGTAGTAAAGCAGCGGATAAAACTAGCATTTCAAAACCATAGTTAAGTTACAACAAAGTACTTGGTCATTATTTTCCATCTTACAAAGTCTAGATAAAAGCATAAACTGAAAAACTTAAATACATAAAATACTATCCCCAAAGTGAAGTGATAAACCATAGCTAGCTCAATGTCCAAAACCGTACATGAGCAAATCCATAAGCAAGCTGAAAAGATCCAAGCTAAGCTCCAATGTTCCCACCCTGAGAACCTGAGGGGGGGAAACGGAAGAAAAGAGGCGAAAGAAAACAGGTCAGTCAAAAAGACTGGTAAGCCCTACTACTATCAGTCTATGAACTAGTAAATTTAACTGGCATGAGAAGCTGAGATGAACATAAGGATAACAACATACTGGCATGATGATTAACTAACAAGATAGATAAAGGTGTCATCGCATAATCAAGGTTAAGTTTTGCACCACGGTTGTACTAGCATTCTAACATGTCAAGTAAAAACAAGAATTGATCCCTTGGCCCAAGCTTGGCCCAATATCATGGGGTGACCTAAATCAAGGTCCAACTACTCGGTCTAGTCGATCGGCTCCCTATAAGCCTAACTCGTCATGTGTCGGTGTCATTCGGCTTAATCATGTAATGTAGTTGACTATGCAGGGTCCACCCTAGGGTGTATCTGGCCCTACGGTGTAACCCTCAGACACCATACCATGATGCACAGTCCAAACCTACCGGTGCCCGTGTTCAACTCCGGACTTAATGTGCACGACCATGGTCCGCCTGAACAACCGGGGCATCATTCAGCCGTCTCTTTTGGTCTCTTACAATCAGCCCAGTAATCGTGCCCCACCCTAGCCTAGTCCTAGGGTCTTATGATACTATCTAGAAGGTTACTGCTGAAAAGGACCACGCAACTAGGGTTTCTTAACGGGTTAAATGTGGTTAACCCGATCCAAACGTGGATTAAATTGGTTAAGAGTACCCAAGGTTCCTGACTTAACCCCGATTAATCCATCAAGCCCAAATTGGTTAAGTATTAAGTGGATCATGACTTAACCCTAATCAGGAGGCATTAATTAACTTAATGCGCTTTAACCTCTCACATTAGACTTTGTTGTGGTTACTAGTTAAGCCGGGCGGGTCCGGGTAGCTTTACACCACAACTAGGTCTAACCTCGGGTTCGAGCACAACATGACCAACTTCTCACATTGGGTCCTATTGTTTGTAGCCACTAGTTAAGCCGGGCGGGTCCGGGTAGATTTATGCTACAAACTCAACCCAACCTCGAGTTGGCCACACTCATCTTTTCTAAGTGTCATGTCCATTATGTTCCCAAAACATAATTACATACCACGTCATTTTATAAAAATCATGTTCTTGTCATAATGTTACCCAACACCAACGTAATCCCATCGTTTACATAATCGGAACAACGCATAAAGGATAAAATAAAGAACTTGGCATAATCATGACAAAAAGGTGTTGAACCACAAGTTTAACATGGTGGCATATGAAATGTACATATGTTCATATACTTGCATATTGCATTATTAGGCTTCAAAAGCATGCATAAAACCAAACTTACATATAAGTGATACATGGTGACAAATGACATGTAGAAGTTGCTAGAATTTCGCATTTGGCCTCACATGCAAGTTATCATAAGGGATATGATAACTTCCATGTTGCCAAAATGCAACCTTTATCATAAAGCTTGAAGCTTTAAGCTCACAACTTCAAGTTTAACTTGCATAACATGATAACATGATCAACCCAAACTTGCATAACATAGCAACATGTGCCATACAGAATGATTAAACCAACTTGCATAATGATCATCCAAACTTGCTCTAAATGATCAACCAAACTTGCATATAATGATCAACCAAACTTGCATATAATGATCAACCCCAAACTTGCATCATCCATTAACTTTAGAGTTCAAAGAAAGAAAGTAGAAAAGGGCTTACAATGCTATGAAGGCACAAATAAATAGTTATTAAAAGATTGAGACGAAGCCCTTATGCAAGCACCAAAAACCCAAATATGCAAGCTCAAAATGTAACCCTTGAGCCAAATCAATAAAAACCCTTGCTTTGTAATAGAAATGTTTCAACTTGACTTGAATGCAAACTAAGAACACTCATACAAGCTTGAAAATACTTTTATGCACTCAAAATCTCTCATAGAAATAAACTTAGGAATTTTAGCATGAGAGTGGAGGCCATGAGAGGAACAAATTTGGCATAGTTTAGTTGTAGGAATGAATAATGATGATTTAGGCTAGGCTTAGGGGTCTTTTTATAGAGTTTTAGTATAGTATTAGCCATAGGATTAACCCTAGATTCAATCACAGCCATCAAATCCCGTCACTAGCCAACAAAACAGGTCAAATCAGCCAAAATGGG
This sequence comes from Allium sativum, assembly GCA_030737875.1. Classification (NCBI taxonomy): domain Eukaryota; kingdom Viridiplantae; phylum Streptophyta; class Magnoliopsida; order Asparagales; family Amaryllidaceae; genus Allium; species Allium sativum. Next base: position 508,298,482 of record CM060925.1, read on the forward strand.
TGCACCTGGCCGACCTGGCCGACCAGGGAGGTCGACCCCCAGGTCGACCCTAGGGTCGACTCCCCAGTCGACCTGGGGGGGGGGGGGGGGGAGGTCGACTCCCCAGTCGACCCCCAGGTCGACCCCCCTGGGTCTGGCGGGAATTTTCCCTGCCACTTCTGATTTCTCTGAAATTTGAATCTGTTTTGAATTTGAATTTTCCGTGAAACTTCGCGAGGCCATATCTTGGTCATACGGACTCCGATTTTCGAAAACTCGGACTTTATTTCGCGTATTTTTCCGAGACGAACGAAATGGCACAGCCCGTTTCCCTTGATTCAGACTTTACAGTTTAATTCTGCCTCGATTTATGTTATAACATGTTATTCAAAAATACGGGTTGTTACATTCTCCCCTCCTTAAAGGATTTCGTCCCTGAAATCTCCAAATTAGGAAGAACGTATACTACCATCCATCATCCATCTACTCAAAACATCATCCATGTGCAGTCATTGTCCTTAAGGGATTCTAAATGTTGTATGATCATATGCAAAGGTGTGTGTATATGTACTTATCTAATGCGAAAATCAGGCCGTTACTGATTCAGTAAACCCCCTTAATGCAAAGCATGTTAGTGAAATGAGTCCATATGTATGCAAATTCCTAACATAACTCATAGTCTCTACATGAGTGCACATAACTTTCATCCATATGCAACATCCACGTGATAGCTTAACAAGTTTCATCTATGAATAAGCATAAACACTTACGCATATGCGGTATGAAAGTGTGTGAGCCGATCTTAGTGCCTAATGTGTATCATGCATCCATGAGTATCCACGTGCAAACACTTGCAACCACTTGCAACCATCAAGCATAACATGTTTCAAATACGTGTTTCATCCAAAGGGTTTCTACCTAAGGTGCTCATAACATGATTAACGAGATACCTAGATAAACAAGATAAACATGGATAGCAAAAGAGAGATGTATTAAGAAAAGAGATCGAGAATGTACCCTCAAAAAGGAATGGATAAAGCCCACGCATCTTCTCCTCGGTTTCCCTAGTTGCGTCTTCCTCGGCTTCACCCCACTGAACTTTCACCAACTTGACCTCTCGATTCCTTAACTTCTTGATATCTGTTCCCAAAATACGAATCAGAGCTTTTCTCAAGGTTGCTTCTTTCTCTACCTCAATGTCTTCGAGAATGCTTGGCTCAACCACTTTGGCGGACTCATGAAGGCACTTTCGGAGATGCGAGACATGAAAGACATTATGCACTCCGGCTAGCTTTTCGGGTAATTCCACCTTATAGGCCATCTTTCCAATTCTCTTTATGTTAGGGAAGGGTCCTACGAACCTTGGTGCCAGCTTCCCAACTGCTCCAAAACGTACCACATTACACGAAGGAGAAACCTTCACGAAAACCATGTCTCCCACTTCGAATTCCAAATCTTCCCTTCGCTTGTCAGCATAGGATTTCTATCTATCTTGGGCCGCTTTCATCCTTCTTCTCACTAATTCAACTTTCTCGGATGTGTCCCGCATCATATCAGGCCCAAGTATAAGTCTATCTGTTGTCTCCCACCAACAAGATGGAGACCTACACGGCCTTCCATACAAATCTTCAAATGGTGCCATCCCTATGCTGGCTTGATAGCTATTATTATACGCAAACTCTACAAGAGGGAGGCGGTCTTCCCAAGTACCACCGAAGTCGAGAAGACAGAGCCTCAAAAGAAAATGCGCTTCATATCCCTATACATCTTATCCCCTCCCGGTTGTATAGTCATCTTCGAGTGATGTGCTTCTTCGAGAACTTTATGCACCAAGTCCCCTACTTGCGGAACGCATAGCCTTCCATCACGCCGTAGCCAACCTTTATCATCAATAGAATATCTAGCAAGGTGACTAGACATCACACCACGGATCAACTTGTCCATGACCTCGACTATCTGTGGATCTTCCTTCGAAGCCCCAACTTGATCAAGAAGTGTGGGTCTAAGCTCTAGGGATGCTGATGAACCCGTCATCGACTCAACAGTCGTCGTGAAATCAAAGATCGCCAAGAATTCTGAGTTCTTCATCTCTATGAACAAGGGTCTCAAAGTCAACCTCCTTCTGCTTAGTGCATCCGCCACAACATTACCCTTGCCAGGTGTATAAGCTATCTCGAAGTCATAAGATGCCAAGAATTCCATCCACCTTTGCTGCCTTAGATTCAGATCTTTTTGCGAGAAGAGGTACTTGAGTGACTTGTGATCAGTATACAACTCAAACCTTTCACCTAGAAGATAGTGGCGCCAGGATTTGAGTGCAAAGACGATCGCCGCTAACTCCAAATCATGAGTGGGATAGTTCTTCTCATGAAATTTAAGTTGCCTACCCCCATAACATATCACTCTTCCCTCTTGAAGTTGGGCCATATTCACCAAACTCTCGAAGGTCGCCCCCAGGGGTATATGAGACATGGCCAAACCGCGCAATGGCTCATTCAATCCTAGAGCAAAGTGTAGGGCCTTCTTCCGAGCTGTGTTAACCAATTCTAGACTGAACTAAGCAAGTTGATTAAACATGTCCACGTATTCCCTAACTGTCATGTCCCCTTGCTTTAGAGATAGGAAGCTCTCCATATGAAGATTCTCTTCAGTCGATGATGGAAACTTTAGTCCAAACCTTCTCCTAAAGTCATCCCAAGTCTCAATGGGTCTAGTAGTGGTGGTGACTACCCACCAATAAGCAGCTTCCCCTTTTAATAGCCATACCGCCAGCAGAACTTTCCTACGATCTTCCACCTCAAAGATAGCAAAGAGGTCTTCAGTTTCCTTTAACCAATTTCTTGCCTCCACAGAAGTCTCCGTTCCGACAAAATTCTTGCAACCCATCGCCTTAAAATCTTTGCAAAGCTTTGCGAAATCCTCTTGCGGTTGCTGAGGGGGAGGAGGAACCTCAGCTACGGGAGGAGGAGAGATGTTAGCGACGGGGAAAGGAGGAGGAATGGTTGCGGGGCCGGCTTCATTCGCCCTTGCCTCCATAAATCTCCAGAACCAGACGGGTACTTGTACGCCTTCCGGGATGTTGAAGCGATCGGCCATACTAAAACGAAGAAAAAGATAGATTCAGAACGAAGAAACGAAGGATAGTACTATGGCTTTTGGGGAATAGCCTTTTAAAATAAACTAGACTTTTCTTGGAAAATACTTAATTGGTTTTGAAAATAGTTTTTTCAAAAAGTAAGTTTTAAAAACCTTTTTCTCAGATCTTGTAAACCTTATGCTCTGATACCAAATGTAACACCCCACCTCCGCCAAGGTAACTCTTGCAAGTACATTGGCTTTGGAGGGGCGTTTAAACGAGGTAAACATGCATGCAGATATCACCAGACGGAACATATAAGTAAAACAGAGTAGTAAAGCAGCGGATAAAACTAGCATTTCAAAACCATAGTTAAGTTACAACAAAGTACTTGGTCATTATTTTCCATCTTACAAAGTCTAGATAAAAGCATAAACTAAAAAACTGAAATACATAAAATACTATCCCCAAAGTGAAGTGATAAATCATAGCTAGCTCAATGTCCAAAACCGTACATGAGCAAATCCAGTAAGCAAGCTGAAAAGATCCAAGCTAAGCTCTAATGTTCCCATCCTAAGAACCTGAGGGGGGGAAACGGAAGAAAAGAGGCGAAAGGAAACAGGTCAGTCAAAAAGACTGGTAAGCCCTACTACTATCAGTCTATGAACTAGTAAGTTTAAATGGCATGAGAAGCTGAGATGAACATAAGGATAACAACATACTGGCATGATGATTAACTAACAAGATAGATAAAGGTGTCATCGCATAATCAAGGTTAAGTTTTGCACCATGGTTGTACTAGCATTCTAACATGTCAAGTAAAAACAAGAATTGATCCCTTGGCCCAAGCTTGGCCCAATATCATGGGGTGACCTAAATCAAGGTCCAACTACTCGGTCTAGTCGATCGGCTCCCTATAAGCCTAACTCGTCATGTGTTGGTGTCATTCGGCTTAATCATGTAATGTAGTTGACTATGCAGGGTCCACCCTTGGGTGTATCTGGCCCTACGGTGTAACCCTCAGACACCATACCATGATGCACAGTCCAAACCTACCGGTGCCCGTGTTCAACTACGGACTTAATGTGCACGACCATGGTCCGCCTGAACAACCGGGGCATCATTCAGCCGTCTCTTTTGGTCTCTTACAATCAGCCAAGTAATCGTGCCCCACCCTAGCCTAGTCCTAGGGTCTTATGATACTATCTAGAAGGTTACTGCTGAAAAGGACCACGCAACTAGGGTTTCTTAACGGGTTAAATGTGGTTAACCCGATCCAAACATGGATTAAATTGGTTAAGCGTACCCAAGGTTCCTGACTTAACCCCGATTAATCCATCAAGCCCAAATTGGTTAAGTATTAAGTGGATCATGACTTAACCCTAATCAGGAGGCATTAATTAACTTAATGCGCTTTAACCTCTCACATTAGACTTTGTTGTGGTTACTAGTTAAGCCGGGCGGGTCCGGGTAGCTTTACACCACAACTAGGTCTAACCTCGGGTTCGAGCACAACATGGCCAACTTCTCACATTGGGTCCTATTGTTTGTAGCCACTAGTTAAGTCGGGCGGGTCCGGGTAGATTTATGCAACAAACTCAACCCAACCTCGAGTTGGCCACACTCATCTTTTCTAAGTGTCATGTCCATTATGTTCCCAAAACATAATTACATACCACGTCATTTTATAAAAACCATGTTCTTGTCATAATGTTACCCAACCCCAACGTAATCCCATCGTTTACATAATCGCAACAACGCATAAAGGATAAAATAAGGAACTTGGCATAATCATGACAAAAAGGTGTTGAACCACAAGTTTAACATGGTGGCATATGAAATGTACATATGTTCATATACTTGCATATTGCATTATTAGGCTTCAAAAGCATGCATCAAACCAAACTTAGCATATAAGTGATACATGGTGACAAATGACATGTAGAAGTTGCTAGAAGTTCGCATTTGGCCTCACATGCAAGTTATCATAAGGGATATGATAACTTCTATGTTGCCAAAATGCAACCTTTATCATAAAGCTTGAAGCTTTAAGCTCACAACTTCAAGTTTAACTTGCATAACATGATAACATGATCAACCCAAACTTGCATAACATAGCAACATGTGTCATACATAATGATTAAACCAACTTGCATAATTATCATCCAAACTTGCATATAATGATCAACCAAACTTGCATATAATGATCAACCCCAAACTTGCATCATCCATTAACTTTAGAGTTCAAAGAAAGAAAGTAGAAAAGGGCTTACAATGCTATGAAGGCACAAATAAATAGTTATTAAAAGATTGAGACGAAGCCCTTATGCAAGCACCAAAAACCCAAATATGCAAGCTCCAAATGAAAACCCTTGAGCCAAATCAATAAAAACCCTTGCTTTGTAATAGAAATGTTGCAAATTGACTTGAATGCAAACTAAGAACACTCATACAAGCTTGAAAATACTTGTATGCACTCAAAATCTCTCATAGAAATAAACTTAGGAATATTAGCATGAGAGTGGAGGCCATGAGAGGAACAAATTTGGCATAGTTTAGTTGTAGGAATGAATAATGATGATTTAGGCTAGGCTTAGGGGTCTTTTTATAGAGTTTTAGGATAGTATTAGCCATAGGATTAACCCTAGATTCAACAAGAGCCATCAAATCCCGTCACTAGCCAACAAAAAGGTCAAAACAGCCAAAATGGGTGACCTGGCCGACCTGGCCGACTAGGGAGGTCAACCCCCAGGTCGACCCTTGGGTCGACTCCCCAGTCGACCCCCAGGTCGACCCCCCTGGGTCTGGCGGGAATTTTCCCGCCACTTCTGATTTCTCTGAAATTTGAATCTGTTTTGAATTTGAATTTTCCGTGAAACTTCGCGAGGCCATATCTTGGTCATATGGACTCCGATTTTCAAAAACTCGGACTCTATTTCGCGTATTTTTCCGAGACGAACGCAATGGCACAGCCTGTTTCCCTTGATTCAGAATTTACAGTTTAATTCTGCCTCGATTTATTTTATAACATGTTATTCAAAAATACGGGTTGTTACAAACAATGTACATGAACATGCCGTCTGGTTTGTAAATGAACATTTTATTTTATTCACACACACGTTAAAAATTATATTTTTAACGATAAAATATTTTAATTCAACACATGAATTTCTATTCAGTTCATTTACGCAATAAAATGATATTTTTATTTTTCTAACTTATTTTAGAAAATTTCGGCGGCATAGCGGCACAATACTAGAAACGGGACAAGGCCTAGCCTTATCCCGGGTCTAGTAATGGCCCCCGCCATACACATATCAATCAAACCAATCTCAATTCAACAAACAACCAAATTTAGATCAAATAATCTAACCAACTACACAACCAAACAAACAAGTCCATGGCTTGTGGAAAATGGTGTCGGGTGCTACTAAACACCGTCTGCATCATAGTATATATTTATAACTAGAAAAGGAATTTTAAAGTGATAAATTCTCACCGACTAGCTAAACCAAAAGCCACGACCCTTCTTATGTAGAAATCTTCGTCGTGCTCGCCTTTTTGCCTATTTCACTGCCCGTAGTCACTACATATATAAAAATCACATTTTTATATTGTTGCTATGTATATAAAAATCACATTTTTATACTACTACTATATAGACAAAAATTCTATTTTTATACCGCTGTTCATATAGTAAAGATCAAATCTTTACTATTTGTATAATATAAAAATCGTATTTTTTATTATCTCTACTATATAAAAATCATATTTTTATCCTTTCTATAATATAAAAATCATATTTTTATTATTTCTATAATATAAAAATTATATTTTTATTCTACTTCATTCGTCAAAAACCATAGAAGCTTTAAAACGGAGAAAACTCACATTTTTTTCTAACGCCCGGATTTGCTGTTCTGGTTCCAGAATTTGCAAACGAGCTTCAATCTTCACACCATTTTTTTTCTAGCTTAAACCGCCATTCCGGACATCTTTCTCCTAGTGGTCTTCCTCCCGAAAATGTTCCATTTCGCCGGAAATCGCGAAAAGACAGCATTTTGACAGTGTTTGGACAACAGACTTTGGACGCGTTTTCCCGACAACTCCGCAATGCAAAACGGGGCTATCATATAACAAATCGAAGAAAAAAATCGTGCTCTTCGACTTTGGTCTTGAGGAACTTTGGGCTAGAAACGCACGATTTGGGAGTTATGGGCAAAACAATGACAGGGCGTTTTGTGGAAAACGAGAAATTAGTGAAAAATTTGATTTTTGAGGAGGGGCCCACGGCCGGAATTGGGTGGCCATAGGGGGGCGCCGGACCTGATTGGGCGTGAGGGACTGGTCGTGGCAGTGGTGGGGCCGGCAGAGTGGCGGCGGTGGTGGTTTGGGGGTAGGGTTTGCAAATTAGAAGAGGGAAAGAGGAGGAGAGAGAGAGAGAGGAGGAGGAAGAGGAGGAGGAGGGGGAAGTGGGGGTGGCGGCCGTCGGCCTGAGGTGGTGCGGCAGCGGGGTATGGATCGGTGACAGCGGTGGTGGTGGAGGAGCTCTCCATTTTTAAGGAAAGTGGAAGAAAAGAGAAAGAGAAAAAGTGAACGAAGGAAAGGAGTAAAAGTGATTATATGCTAGTTTCTCACCTATCGCCCGAACGCTAACGATCTCCAATCGCCGCGGATTTTGGATACGACATAGTAGACGTGAAGACGCGTCCAACGAAACAAGTTTCGTCGAATTTTGAGTTCGTTTGACCATCTGTTAAAAATCACAAAAATGCTCAGATAAGCTCTAAAAATGCGATTTTGGCGCACCATTTCTTCTTGCACGCTGACATGCTAACCCCAAAAATCATGCCCTTTAGGATTTAACCATTATTAGACGATACGAATCTAGAAAAAAAACGAAATCGAATTCTGAGGTCGTCTCAATAATGTTCCTTTGTAAAATGACTGCCTGTTTTACGCTAAACTGTTTTAGCTCGCACGGCCACATACTAATTCCGTTCGACGCGCCCTTTGGAACTCAACAATAATTTGTCATTATGAATCCATAAAAATTTATTTCATCGAATTCTGAGCTCATATGCAAAATTTCACTTTTTAAGGGCTATGTATTGCTAACCGAAAAGCTCCTGCCAATTGCCACTATTCCGGATATCGGAATATATCGAAGCTTATACTTTTCGGGGTTCTAAGCGGCATTTTTAACTCAATGGAAGTGGTTCCGAGTCCAAATTCATCCTTATGCAAAATTGACTTTTTGGGCCATGTATAATTTACATTGCGACTATTCTGCATTTTCAACTGGGCATAACTTTTGATTCCCGCTATGAAATTTCGATTTTTCAGATTCGTTGAAAAGATATTCTCAACTAGATTCTAATATTTTTGATTTCGCCAAAATCCGGTTTATTGTGAATCCTGTACATTCATTTGAAGTTAGAAATCGAATTATTGAACTACCGCGCCATTTTCAATTCCTTTATAATTATAAATAAATATTTATATTCTAACAACGATCTATATAAATATACACATTCTAATTCTATTCAAAATAAATTTCTCGTCGTTATTATTTAAAATAATTCATTTTAAATATTCAAAATTCATTAAAATTGCCAAAATAAAAATTTTTAATTGGCTAAGAATTTCCGGGTTGTTATAATCTCCCCCACTTAAACCTTTTCGTCCCCGAAAAGGAATGAAGCCGAAAGTTATTTAAGAAATCAACTCAACTTCCAATATTTTCGTTACAACTTAAGTTATTCAACTTTTCAGTATTTAAGAACTTTTCAATTTTTTCAAAAATTTGGCTAACACCCGGAATTTTTGAAAAATTTCGCAATAACCTCCTTTGTACGGGGAGGGGATTGGAAATTTATTGGGCTGTATTAGGTACCCAATAAATCCTATAAAGCATACACATATTTATAATGATATATTCTGGTGTTTACAGGGGAGCGTGTATAGATAATAACTCCTGAGAATAAATTCTCGTCACCTTGTCAATGCCTGAGGGAGTGTGTATTTTAATTGCTCCAGAGAATAAATTCTTGTCACCTCGTCCCATGTGGAAAATAAATAATCCATGTTCCATATCTAATGACTAGAGAGACGTGATTATTGTCAACTCCAGACCCATGTGGGGTTTTTATTAATCTGGCAATTTTACCGTTACAATTTTATATTGTCCATATTAGTCATCAGTTCAACCTGTAATATATAGTCCATATCTGTCATCAATTCAACCTGTAATATATAGTCATCACCATACAAGCCTCTCGCTCGTATGGTAAATCTTCCACCTCGTCACACATGCTCCAAATGCTTGTGTGGTATATGATGAAGTATGCGATATTAAGAAGTATGCCATCTTCAAGAAGTATGCCATGCAGTGTAGTTCAAAATTAATTGTTACTATCCTGTGGCGACAAATATTAATTACACACAGAATAACCAGCACTCCGCATCCAATGGCACTCACAGGAGTTCATATAATAATAAAAGTGCGCATCCAACTCATTAAGGGTTACCTATTTGTCGGGCATGCAAATAAATTCTTTACTCAACAGCTAATCCATTTACCTGTTCAAACATATATATGTATATGCATGCATTTGCAAATAATTTACAATACAATTCAATATTTGGTTTAATTAAGCCTAAATTCACCATTCATTCACATAATGGTTTAAATAAATAATCATACAACACAACCATCAATCAATTAGTGAATTAGCTTTTCAAATTCATAATTTGATATATATACAGAAAAACATGTTTTTGATGCCAAATCACAACAATAAACCTATCTAGTTTTGGTTCTCACACCAGTCTAATGAAAATATATAGATATCACACCTTCGTCACTCGAAAATAAATACTGGTGATGGTATACTTCATCATCAGGACCATGTCCGGGCTACTAGAGTGTGACGCTATATCTATCTAATATATTAAAACTTCGAATATACGTTCATGACGCGTATATGCAAAACCTTTATATACTAGATTGTCCAAATCAATATAAATAAATTATTCAAATACGTATAAAATGGTTTAAATTTTCAAAACAAAGTTGGTTTTCATTTGAAAAATATACTCTTCACACTCGTTCTAGGATACTACTGATCCCATCTCTAATGAGTACTTCTAATTGGATATTACTAATCTAATATCTGATGAATTCTTTCGTTCGGTTCTAATGTGTCTTGTTCTCGAGCTCTGTAAACCAAAGCTCTGATACCCCTTTGAGGACCCGTAACTTCCCCGGTAAGGAAAGAGCGGATACTTTGAGAACACACAAAAGAACGCAGATAGAAGAACATTTCATTGTTTATTACAACAGTTCCATCAGAATACAAGAATATACAGAGTATGAATGAATAAAACACATTCGATAAATATCAAAGATTACAATAAATTACAAAGAAGCGGAAAAACAATACAAAGCACAATACACGGATACAGAGCTTTCCGAGCACCGTTCCAGCCGTAAATCAGGATCCTATGAATATAAATCTGCAAAACCAAAACTACTAGCTGCCCGTGTGGAAAATAGCCGCACCCAGAGTTTAGGTTAAAACAATAAACTCCAGGTCAGTCATGTGACTGGTGTGAGAACTAAACCAGTTATTAATCTTTATTTCAAAAGAGAGTAATTCAAGGGACCACGCCATATAACACGGAACGAGTTTCCTTCCAAGAATACCAGTGCATATAACAAAACAGAGCAATGCTTTTTGGAAAAATGAAGCTATTATAAGACCCAGGTCCCATCACACAATGCAACACAAGCCGGAGGATAGGGTTTTCCCTGATAATAGCCAAACATGCTTCGTATGATTAAAACAAATCATTTGATACTATTATAAGTGTATAGTGTCATATCAATTTCAATCATAAATATCAATCATAGATGGCATGGGTACCATATATCATGTCGCCATACTAGTTCTACAATTAAAATCGCAATATCACGTATTGGAAATTGTATTTCCGTCATGAGCCGAGGAAAGGAGCAAGCTCCTCTCCGTTCGAGGCACTCTAGCAAATGTCCCAGGACCCCCACTATGATCCTTGGAATTGGTTAGGTCGGTCCTCTCTTACTTTTGAGGATTAGTTATTCCTGAACACACGTTTCCCGTTCCTAACAGACCTAATATCGAGGCGCCTCATCCAACAACCACACAGGTGAAAAGTATATAAATGTCAGCCAGTTTAAGCATTGACACCACCAATAGCTGGAAAGAAACGTCGTGTTATCCCAACGGTCTGTATCCCGTTTTTAACCATACCGAGGTGTGAGGCTTGCGAATTCACGTTATACACAAAGCTGCGCCACACAGGCCGTGCTTTGATCATCAACCACAAGACTTTTCTTTTCAACAGAAGGCTTGATCAATTGCCACTTACGCATGTCACACTGGCAATTCACTCCTTGCGACTGATGTCCATCGATATACAACCTCCGAGCTCGTACGTCTCAGAGAAGGTCGTTAAGCAAGAGAACAAATTCTCCACCGCCAAGCAGATGTATATTTAATAGAAATCAATCAACACAGAATAAAATCCAATGTCAGACACACAATCCATTTACAAGTTCGTTCTGGGTCTGAACGAAACCGGAGGCACTTTCCTCGCATATCCATCGATCTCCAAGCACGTCTGGACGATCACCAACTGTTTCTCTCCTCTTCGGTATACAACCCAATCGAGATCATCATTAATCACCCAAAACTATGTGAAGACTTCCGGTCTTCGACCACCGTCTTCATCTTCGACATCTCATCGAATCGGTTATTCAGAATGGGTAGAAACCCGGCCTTTCTGAATAACCCACGTATATAATAAACAAATGTTACACAAACACAACAAACGCCTCATTCCAATTCAGAATATTATTTTATTCACAAAATCACATTCTTAGGGAAAGGTTCCCATTAATTTTATCCAAGATAAATTCTTCTAAATTTATTCTTTAATCTTCCTTTGGATATCATTTCAAACCATATTATGGTTTACCAAACTAGTCGGGATTAGCGAACCACACCGAAGTAATTATTTATTTTATTTCCCAATCCCAACCTATTAATCCCATGAAACAAAACTGGTAATACTCCATAACTAACACCACGATGTTATTGTTAAATTAAATTACCATTTCACGTTCAAATCTAGTTAAAGATTTAACTATCGCTTTGGAGCAAAACTGGCGGTACTCCATTTTCGATCACCTTTCAGATTTGATAATTTAAATTATCAATTCACATTTCAATATAATTAAAGATACATTAAAACTCCACTTAGCTTTAATCTTTTCAAAAATCAATATCCTGTCTTTAACTGGGTTAAAGAATCAATGTCATCTAAAACACGGTTCATGACAAACCCAAAATCACATTCAAATTCTATTCCAATTAATCATTATTTAATTGGTACACTTCATTGAATCTAAATAGAAAGATTTAATCTTTTTCTCAACTGGGCTTAAGAACAGTGTTAATGAAGACACCATTCACGACAAACCCAAAATCAAATTTGATATTAAATACAAGGCTCTGAATAGAAAATATATCGGCTTATATTCAATATCAAACCAAAAGTGAATTTTCCATTATAAATTCGTTTTAAATTCATTTCAAATTGATTTCAATTCAATTTCAATCCCGTTCAATTCAAAATATTCGATTATGAAATCACTTTTCAATATTCATTATAAAACGAATAAAATCGATAAAAAAATCGCTCACGTCAAAATAACGCATCTCTAATCAACACGGCTTTATATTTTTCAAAAACTTCTTTATTCTATTCAACAAATGAATATTTATTCTGTTCTACACATGAATCTATATTTCTTTCAACACTTGACTAATCTCAACAAATGAGTACTGTCAACACGTGACTATTTTTGTTATGTAATATATTTTATAAAATTTTGATAAAGATGTTAATTTTTATTGTTAAAATATTTCGTTCAACACATGAATCTATATTTTTTTTCAACACATGAGTACTGTCAACAGACGAATCTTATTTTACAATATTCTTTATTTTCTCAATTGGAATGAGGCCCAATCAATTACCATATAATGTTAATTATATGGATTCCATACAACACATGTACATAATAGCAACGATAAATAATCAACCATCATCCAAAGTGCACAACACAACTGTCTGTCAACCTATCGATCGACACACAACTAATTATTGGGACTAGTGTACGTCAAATATTATCCCAATACCCGTGTGGGGTTTCAAATCAACAAACACTTAATATTATTTGTGCAGTTGGGTGATGTGTAAAATTAATCGTTCCAATCAATATCAGTTAAAACAGTGTACATAAACAGACCGTCTGGTTTGTAAATGAATATTTTATTTTATTCACACAAACGTTAAAAATTATATTTTTAACGATAAAATATTTTATTTCCACACATGAATTTCTATTCAGTTCATTTACACAATAAAATGATATTTTTATTTTTCTAACTTATTTTAGAAAATTCCGACGGCATAATGGCACGATACTAGAAACGGGACAAGGCTTAGCCTTATCCCTGGTCTAGTAATGGCCCACGCCATACACATATCAATCAAACCAATTTCAATTCACCAAACAACCAAATTTAGATCAAATAATCTAACCAACTACACAACCAAACAAACAAGTCCATGGTCTGTGGATAATGGTGTCGGATGCTACTAAACACCGTCTGCATCCTAGTATATATTTATAACTAGAAAAGGAAATTTAAGTGAGAAGTTCTCACCGACTAGCTAAACCAAACGCCATGACTCTTCTTATGTAGAAATCTTCGTCATGCTCGCCTTTTTGCCAATTTCACTGCTCGTAGTCACTACATATATAAAAAACACATTTTTATATTGTTGCTATGTGTATAAAAATCACATTTTTATACTACTACTATATAGATAAAAATTCTATTTTTATACCGTTGTTCATATAGTAAAGATCAAATCTTTACTATCTATATAATATAGAAATCGTAATTTTATTATCTCTACTATATAAAAATCATATTTTTATTCTTTCTATAATATAAAAATCATATTTTTATTCTACTTCATTCGTCAAAAACCATAGAAGCTTTAAAACGGAGAAAACTCACATTTTTTTTCCAACGCCCGGATTCGCTGTTCTGGTTCCAGAATTTGCAAACGAGCTTCAATCTTCCCACCAACTTTTTTTCTAGCTTAAGCACACCATTCCGGACAACTTTCTCCTAGTGGTCTTCCTCCCGAAAATGAGCCATTTCGCCGGAAATCGCGAAAAGACAGCATTTTGACAGTGTTTGGACAGCAGAATTTGGAAGCGTTTTCCCGACAACTCCGCAATGCAAAATGGGACTATCATATACCAAATTGAAGAAAAAAATCGTGCTCTTCGACATTGGTCTTGAGGAACTTTGTCTAGAAACGCACGGTTTGGGAGTTATGGGCAAAACAATGACAGGGTGTTTTGTGCAAAACGGGAAATTAGTGAAAAATGTGATTTTTGAGGAGGAGGGGCCCACGGCCGGAATTGGGTGGCCATAGGGGTGCTCCAGACCTGATTGGGCGTGGGGGACTGGTCATGGCAGTGGTGGGGCCGGCGGAGTGGCGGTGGTGGTGGTTTGGGGCTAGGGTTTGCAAATTAGAAGAGGGAAAGAGGAGGAGAGAGAGAGGAGGAGGAAGAGGAGGAGGAGGGGGAAGTGGGGGTGGCGGCCGGCGGCCTGAGGAGGTGCGGCAGCGGGGTAGGGGGTGGTGGCAGCCGTGGTGGTGGAGGAGCTCTCCATTTTTAAGGAAAGAGGAAGAAAAGAGAAAGAGAAAAAGGGAACGAAGGAAAGGAGTAAAAGTGATTATATGCTATTTTCTCGCCTATCGCCTAAACGCTAACGATCTCCAATCGCCGCGGATTTTGGTCATGACATAGTATATGTGAAGACGAGTCCAACGAAACAAGTTTCATCAAATTCCGAGTTCGTTTGACCGTCCGTTAAAAATCACAAAAATGCTCAGATAAGCTCTAAAAATGCGATTTTGGCGCACCATTTCTTCTTGCACGCTCACATGCCAACCCCAAAAATCATGTCCTTTTGGATTTTACCATTATTAGACGATATGAATCCAGAAAAAAATTGAAATTGAATTCTGAGGTCGTCTCAATAATGTTCCTTTGTAAAATGACTGCCTGTTTTACCCTGAACTATTTTAGCTCGCACGGCCACATACTAACCCCGTTCGACGCGCCCTTTGGAACTCAATAATAATTTGTCATTATGGATCCATAAAAATTTATTTCGTCGAATTCTGAGCTCATATGCAAAATTTCACTTTTTAAGGGCTATGTATTGCTAACCGAAAAGCTCCTGCCAATTGCCACTATTCTGGATATCAGAATATATCGATGCTTATACTGTTTGGAGTTCTAAATGGCATTTTGAACTCAATGGAAGTGGTTCCGAGTTCAAATTCATTCGTATGCAAAATTGACTTTTTGGGCCATGTATAATTTACATAGTGACTATTCTGAATTTTGAACTGGACATAACTTTTGATTCCCGCTATGAAATTTCGATTTTTCATATTCGTTGAAAAGATATTCTCAACTAGATTCTAATATTTTTGGTTTCGCCAAAATCCGGTTTATTTTGAATCCTGTACATTCATTTGAAGTTTGAAATCGAATTATCGAACTACCGCGCCTGTTAGACCCAAATGTGGTTCTAACACCCAAATTGATTAAAAACAAGATAAAATAAAACAGAAATAAAAATGAGCACACAAGATTTATAGTGGTTCGGCGAAGAAATGCCTACGTCCACTTAGTTTTCACTATATTCAGTAGTTCAGTTACAAATGCAATGTAAGATTCACTCACAACTCACTTTTGTTCACTCAAATGATTAAAACAAGAAATGAAAGATGGTTTGGATTTTCCGGGGGTAAAGGAATTCGGATAATGGAGGTACTTGGATTCTCAAAAGTGCTGAAAAAAGATCCTTCTCTTTGTCTCTAGATAGGGTATTTATAGGTGTGAATTTGCCTGAGATTCAATCCGGGTCGGAACACGTGTCATCCATCGCACTCTCTTCGGGTTCGGATGAACTATCAAGCTGACAACACATCAAAGAGATGGACGTTAGGGGTAGGAATTAGTCATATCCGGTCCGGTTCTCCAGGCGACTTTATAGGAGATTAACATAGATCATGGGTGCGGGTCGGAGACATGCAGGTAAGGGGTTCGGATCGGGATACCCGATCCGACCCGGATTGGTTTGGGCGCCACTCCTCCTCTAACCCATTCCGCTCCGCTCCTGTGCTATGGCGAGCAGATGACCTTCCGATCCGTTCGAAATTTATTCGTCTTCCGTTCCGATCCGATAAGCTTTGTCAATTTATCCAGTAAGAGACATCCGATCCGAACCGATATGCTGCTATCAACCTGAATTGGGGTGTTTTCTTCCGATCCGAACCGGAGTCTTATAACTTGAAATACTCTTCAACGGTTGGTTTCTTGACTTTGTGTTGCCTAGTTCACAAAGTAGGCTAACATTTTGCCCCCTCAAAGGATGCTTTCGTTGTACAAAGCGTGCTTTGATGTCGTTTAACCAGAATTGTCAAGAGTAATGCACGGACTTCTGTTCGGTTCGGCGTCCGACCCGAACACATTTTCCTCATTTCTGAGCAGATTTGGGAACTTATCTCGCCATGTAATGCTTCTTGCAGGTATGCTCCTCCTTTACTCTCCTTCTCTTCAATTCGAGTCGGATGCTAAATCAACGTGTGAAGTTTCCACTCGGTTCGGATTCCGATCCGAAGCGTATTCGTGGATTTATTTCTTAAACATTGGGCCTTCAGAGAGAGTTGTGCTACTGGGCTTCCACTCCGGTCCGATCGGGCGAGACAAAATAGGGAGACGAGGAGTCAACTCCATCCTTTATATAAACCCATCACCGTCTTCATTTCTTCCTTCTTCGTTTCTATTGCCGCTCGGACCTAAGCATTGAAAACTTCAGAAACTCAAATATTCCGAACTATCCCTCGTAGATTTCTTAATTCGAACACGTAGGTAGCCCTTTAATCTCGAATAGCTTCATAGTAATTGCTCTTGATTTCGATTTGTGTTGGATTGAGATGGTTTAACCACAAACTTCGCTTGAATTCCACATCGTTAATGGTGGACGCGCCGTCGCTTCGAGGCGTTGCGAAGCTGGAGAGGGCCAATTTCCGCCCTTGACGATAACTTAGGTGATAATATGGACCTGTTTGTGAGAAAAGGGGGAAAAGAGGAAGAAGACGAGGAGCGTGGTAACCAATTGAAGTCGGTTCGGGTAGAAGACGGAGGAACAGAAAGGAAGAAGTATGATAAGGGGTCGGCCCGGATTACAAACTTTAGAAAGACAGGGAGGACAGAAAACGTCGGTTCGGGTCGGGGAAGTGGAGGTTGAAGTAAATGGATCGGTTGAGTGGTGCTAGTTCGGTTCGGATCGGGCCATCCGATCCGATCAGATCAGTCCTGCCTCCGAACCCATTGCTTCCCTTGTCTTGAACTGGCCCTGCTCTAATGACGCATCCGAACCGATTACTATCTGTGTTTGTATTGAGCCAGCCATCATACGCATATCCGAACCGATCCGAACATATCAAACTTGGCACATAAAGACTACCCAATTAATTCAACCAACGCTTACTCTAGACGAATATGCTTCGCGAACAGTTAGGATAGTGCCTTGCGAACATAAACGAGAATCAAGGACAAATCTGACTATTATTTTCTCTTTAAAGCTTCGTCTTGCATTGCTGTACTTCTATTTTGTATTTTCCACATTTGTTGCATACACTTTAGTTCACACACATACACAAAAAAGGGAACACGGGATAATTCACTCTAATCCGTGCTATTGCTTCTTCAATAGTTCCATGACAATGAGGCCCAGACGCTCTTCTCGTTTAGCTGAGAGGAAAGAAGCTCCAGAAACTTCCAACAAAACCACTCTCGAGGATATATCTTCTTCATCTGACCCAGAATGGGACAGCAAGGGTCCGGATTACGGAGTTGGTCATCGGGAAAGCGATGAAATATCTTCAGAAAATGAAGTTTCCCTAGGCTTTGAGGAGGAAGGAGGGATTGGTGACAACCGAGCACCCGATGAATTTGACTCAGCCATTATATTGGAATCACCTCCAGATTCCGTAGAATCAACAATTGACAATGACCGACTCGTGAGAATTTGCTTGAAGTATGGAATAATGAAGAGAGACACTTTAGTGCCCTCACGTTCTGACCGTCCACATAACCCTCCAGAAGGATATATGACGGTCACTCGTCTGATGTGCATGGTTGGCGCCATTCCTCCATTCTCGCCTTTCATCGTCGACTTCTTAAGACAAATGCGGATTGCCCCCATGCAGCTGCATCCCAATTCATATGCCTATCTGCATACGTTATTCATAGCATATCGTGAAATTCTAGGCGTGGAGCTTACGTTTGACGATGTTCATTTCTTCTATAATTTCAAACATCGGACTAGAGAAACCCCTTCTTTCTGTTACTTTGAGTCGGTCCCAAAGAGGAAGATAATCTCTACGCCGTTTAGCAGCAAGGCTGGAGATTCCAGACTGGAGTGGTTCTATATCAAGCAACAGTCTGGATGCGCCAGAAGATGGACAAAATCAAGTAAAGCACTGATTTTCTGACCCTAGACTCTATACACTTGAATCATCACCCTGACCTGTTTTCCTTTTTATTTGCAGTCGATAATCCCAAACAGGTATCAGACCAAGTGTTCTTTGATCGAATGCACCGTCTCCTCAATGGCGACCAAAAATTCCTTACTATTGACGAGGTTCTTAAAGATGAGTACCTTCATTTTCACGGGCTGCTATCCGTCTTCCGTAGCATCGGTCATGGGACGGTCCCTTATGCATATATTCCTCCAGTGGAAACAGTTCCAGAAATAGGAGAAGGCTCGGGAATTCCTGCAGCTTCTCTTCAAACTTCACCCTCTCCCTCTTCCACTCAAGATGATGAACTGGCTAATCTGGCCAAAAAACATCGTGAAGGGTATATTGCCCCCGAGGAAACTACCTCGGTAGACAAATCAAAATCTCCCCAAGGGTCGCCACTCCACGCTTCCGAAGGGGACGTTCCTAGCACCGACGAGCACATATTTCAGGGTTTGGGGGATCTCCCCTTACCCGAGACTATATATACTTCGGAAGATTTCAGAAAGGACCCTTTAGTCTTCACTTCTTCTGAAGAGACTACTCCTGCTAAGGCCAAAGAGCCTGCCCGCACCAGTCTAGCTTCAGACTCGGGTTGGTTGGGGGGACACACACACCACATAGGATGCACTTTGCACCGTAGCACTAGCATTCATTGCACTTCTTTTTCCATGGATCCGTCGATTCTAAACTTCGTTTAACTTATCGTGCAGGTACAATGTCTCAATCTTCTTATGATATACGAAAGCTTCGCCGCAGCATGTCCAATCCTCCCCAGGATGCCGAATATAACCGCTGGGATGACCGCGGCAGGGAGGAAAGAAGACCCTATGATCCTTATCGATCTCGATCCTCCCGCTCCCGCTCACCAGTCCGACCGGAACAAGAAAAATACAAAAGCTATCAAGGCCGTAGGGAGGAGGATAGACCACAATCTAGGGATTCCACTTCCTCCCATGAAAAGCGGAGTAGAGAGAAGACACCTCCAAAGGAAACTGGGTCTAGAAGTAAGCAAAAAGTCCCTGCTACTAAGCGACCTCGGACAGACAAGGGTTCTACAGAATCTTCTTCAGGAAGGGACACTGAACTAACAATCCTCGCCCCTCCTCCACCAGATGCGGGAACCGCCGTAAGGCTGGCATACTTAAAGGAGCAATTTCCCGAGCACTACTTCGAGACTCTGACCTTTCTACCTTCCCTTGAACCTATTTCTTCTAATTGGGCAGAGGAGGCCAGAGCAAAGATTGATTTGGTGGAAAAACAATATACCGAAATGTTCAAGTATTCCCGCACTCTTTCTAGAATCATTCGCACGCTACTGACAAATGCTGACTCAATGCACAAAACTGCAGAGGAAGATGCTAAGGCCCTAAAAACCTTAGGAAAAAATTTAGAAGATACTCAAGCTCAACTAGCTATCGCTCAGAAGAACGCTTCTAACTTCAAACAACAGTTTGAGGACATGCAAAAGCGCTATCATGATTTGCTAGAATCCCACACTCAGGAACGTTCCGAGTTGAAGAAGCAAGCTGACGAAGCCAAATCAGAGGCTGCTAAGACACGTCTCGCTTATGCTGAGCTTGAGCAGAAAAATGCCGAGTTAGCGAAAAGGAGTGCTGAGTTAGAAAAGAAAAACGCTGACTTGGCTTCAAAATTGCTAGAGGCGGAAAACAGGGCTGCTCTGGCTGAAGGCAATGTGGAATGCGCTATTAAATCTGCGGAGGAAACCCGCAAACAACTATCAGAGGCGGAGGCCGATATTCCGGGTTTCGGCGAGCTAATGATCGAATTCTTCGCGCACATTATTCGTCGTCGAAACATTTCCTGGATCGAGGACTATCCATCCACTTTGGTTCATGTGTGGAATCAAATCGTCGAGTGGGAAAAAGAAGAGCTTAAGGTTGATTCCCTCGATGAAGATAAGCTGATGGAGAAATATTTGAGAGACGACGAACCGGAGCGCCTAGCTGAAGGGCGCCGCCTAATCGCTGAGGCCATGGAAGAAGAGAGGCGGAAGTCCAAACAGAAAATCATTCCTGAAGCTGGTTCCTCTTCTTCTGCTCCTGTAACTCCTGAAGTAGAAGGGTATGATCCTGAAAACCCGGGAATTCCCCGATCAACTTTACTATCTCCCATTCCTGAAATAACTCCAGAGGTAGTAGTCACCCCCGCTGAAAAGTCTTCAGAAGGTATCCCTATCTTTTCTCCCCAATTTGTCAAGGCTACTACTACCTTTGGCTACATGACTAAACGTTCGATGAGAAATCCTTTGCTCTTGCCTGAGTTGACAACCGATGTTTCTCATTTTGCAGGCGTTGAATCCTCCGCGAAGACAGATGTAGTTCAAGGAACTACCACTGGGACAAAGCCCGCTGATAGGGTCAAAGAAGGGGAAGACAAGGCTGCTTCAATAGACCTGGGGGAAAGAAGTGAGCCAACTAAGGTGACTACTCCCCATAGTGAAGAAATGATTGCAGCCCTAAAAGACGACGGAGGAGACGAGGGGCATGATGAGGAACCAGAGGTTACAATAACCGGGGAGTCAAAAAGCGCCGATGACATTACCTTGGCGGCCATGAAGGCTGATCAAGACAAGCGCTTGCAATTAAAAGCTGAAGAGTTAGATCCTGAGGTCCTCAAGCCCCTCGCAGTTGTGGATGCAGGTTCAAGGTTAGTTGTTAAGCTCTCAACTAGATCTATTACCGAAGAACTTGCTAAAAAATCTTCTCTTGATTCCAGTGCCCAGCCCTCCGGGAAGAAGTCTGCCGGCTCCAGTACTACACCTTCAGGGAAAAAGAAATCAAAGCGAATCTTGACTGAAGCCGAGAGGGAAGCAAAAGATGCGGAAAAAGCTGCCAAGAAATCAAAGGCTCATTCCAGGCCCAAATAGTGGGTTCTCCTGTATCTTTTCAGCATCTTTGTAAATCAATAAGTGCTGCTACACCAGCAGCTTCCGCACTTTCCTTTTCAGTTATTTCCCTGTACAAATTCATTCATTTGTAAATAAAAATAATTCACTTTCTGCAATGTTTATTTGTTAGCAGTTCTGCGCTTATGTAAAAATGCACATCTATAGTTATGAAACAAAGCTGTGGAGAGGGGAGTTATGTGTATGTGTATGTGTCCCCAGTCAGTCTCCACAAGTTATTCAATACTTAACCATGCAATCTGAATGCTCCCGATTCTCTAACGGGATAGCATTTCCTGTGTCATCAACACCTGTTGTTTTTCCTGGCATTTCTTTTATACTCCCTCTCATTCTCTCGAGAGTTAGAGTTCGAGTTCAGCTATTTGTTTATCCCCCGGTCGTTCAGCGGGAAAAGATTTCTTTCTCGGCGCTCGATCGGAGACGCCTTTATACTCTCTTTCTCTCTGGAAAGTTAGAGTTCAGAATAGAATTTCTTTTTCAGCGCTCAGTTTGAGACGCCTTTATACTCTCTCTCTTTCTCTGGAGAGTTAGAGTTCGGAGTTGATCCTCCTTTCTCAGCGCTCAGTCGGAGACGCTTTTATACTCTCTCTCTTTCTCTGGAGAGTTAGAGTTCAGAATGTCGTTTTCTCATTCTTTTATGTCTTATTGCACAAATAATCATTGTGCTTCTTTTTATGCCCAAACTGTTTCAACCTTTTTAGGCTCTAAGTTATCCTGTACTTTATAATCACAACAGAATAACTAACGAATGTAAATGCATAAAAGTAAATAACACACAATATTTTATAGTGGTTCAGCTAAGTCATAGCCTACATCCACTTTATAGTCCTTTATTCATATCGTCATATTTTCCAAAGGCAAGTCGTGCCCTATTACAGAGTTTACAGGAAGAACAGCAAGAAGTATAGCATTTTTAATCCAAATATCGCATTAAGTGTTGGGCATTCCATGCTCGAGGGACTTCTTCGCCATCTACGGTCGTTAACTTGAATGTTCCTTTATCAAGTTTCAGTCGGATGACAAAGGGTCCCTCCCATTTTGGGCCGAGGTGAGGAAGGGATGGAAAAACTCTCTTGAGCACCAAATCTCTGGGTTCAAAAGTTCTGAGGCGAACTTTTTTGTCATAATAGCTCGCCATCTGACGCCGATGTCTTGCTGCACGCAAATCTGCTTCGTCCCTCTTCTCTTCGACTTCATCAAGAGACTCAAGTAAAAGTGCCCGATTCGTCATCGGGTCATAATACGTAACCCTGTGGGAAGGAACTTCCAGTTCAACTGGAATTACTGCTTCTGAGCCAAAGGAGAGAGAGAAAGGGGTATGACCGGTAGCCGTTTTAAACGTTGTTCGATATGCCCACAAAGCTAGGGGCAATTCATCAACCCATTTTGCCTTTGCACGCTCTAATCGCTTCTTGAGGATGGATTTTATTACCTTGTTTATTGCCTCTACTTGCCCATTAGATCGTGGATAGGCAACTGCAGTATATCGTTTGTCTATCTTATATTTCTAGCAAAAGTCTCTGAATTCAGTGCTATCAAATTGGGTCCCGTTATCAGTAATAATCGTTCTTGGGATCCCGAATCGGCATATAATATTTCTGACCACAAAACTTATCACCTTTCTTGCGGTGATCTTAGTCAAGGGCTCAGCTTCCACCCACTTTGTGAAATAATCCACGGCTACTATGGCATACTTAGCTCCCCCTTTAGCAATCGGTAAAACTCCAATGATATCGATTCCCCATGTGGCAAATGGCCAAGGACTCACCATCGATTTAAGCTGGGTTGATGGTGCCCTGGGGATTTTGGCGAATCTCTGGCACTTATCGCAGCGTCGTGAATAATCAGCTGCATCCTTGTTGATCGTAGGCCAGAAGTATCCGTACCGCAATATTTTCTTTGCTAAAGTTTGACCTCCTGTATGATCTCCACACTCACCTTCGTGCACTTCTCTCAGTACACGCTTGATGTCGTCGTGTGCGATACATCGTAACAGGGGCATAGAAAATCCTTGTCTATAGAGGGTATCGTCTTGCATAACATATCTGGCAGCTTTGCGAACTACAGCTCTTTTCTCACTTTTCTTCGATGGGAGAGTCCCATTCTTAAGAAAACTCTTGATTGGAGTCATCCATGACTCCTTCTCTGGTTCCGCTTCATGAACGAATTCAATTTCCATTGACTCAAAGCTTGGCGATTCCAACGTTTCAATTGGAATTACCTCAGTCTCTTCTGGATTGTCGGAACTAGCCAACTTTGCTAGTCTATCCGCTTTCTGGTTTTCTACTCTGGGAATATGTGCTATGTTGTACCGCTCTAAACTATTCAATAGCTCTTTCACTTTCTTGAGGTAAGCGACAAGTCGAGGTCCCCGAGCCGCGAATTCCTCTCGCACTTGACAAACAACAATCTTAGAGTCACAAAATATGTCCATCATTTTTACTCCGAGGTCTTTAGCGAGTTTCAGCCCGGCAATCAGGGCTTCATACTCAGAGTCATTGTTTGTTGCCGAAAATTCTAATCGCAAGGCGTAATATAACGACCGTCCCTCCGGGGTGACTAAGACAATTCCAGCTCCAGATCTTCGGTCATTTTTAGCTCCATCTGTATATAATTTCCACGGATTCATCTCTAGCTTATCCTCGGATTTGACCACTCGGTCCTTGATTATTTCTTCCTCTGGAATGGTGAACTCCGCAATAAAGTCTGCTAGAGCTTGCCCCCTGATTGACTTTCGTGGTTGAAAATTCAAATCAAACTGGCTTAGTTCTATGTTCCATTTAATCAACCTTCCCGACGCTTCGGGTCTCTGCAACACCTGTCTTAACGGCTGATCAGTGTATATGGTTATTGGATGGGCTTGGAAGTAGTGACGAAGTTTTCGGGATGCAATCAGGAGGCTGTAAGCGAGCTTCTCGATCTTTGGGTAGTTGCGCTCTGCCGCTGCTAATTTCTTACTCACATAGTATACTGGCCTTTGTACTTTGTCTTCTTCTCGAACCAGAACTGTGCTGACAGCGTGAGCCGAGACTGCTAGATAAACAAATAGTTCTTCGTGATCTACAGGCTTTGATAAGATTGGCGGTTTCTCTAACAGCTCTAACAGATTTTGAAAAGCCTCAACACAATCGGGGGTCCACTGGAAGTTCTTCTTTCCCCTTTTTATCAAATCAAAAAATGGAACACATTTATCGGTGGCTTTGGAGATGAATCTACTTAGCGCCGCTACCTTCCCTGCCAGGCTTTGGACGTCTTTAATTCTCCTTGGTTCTTTGATATTTCTAATTGCCGCTATCTGGCTAGGGTTGATCTCAATTCCTCGGGAACTCACAATGAAGCCAAGGAACTTTCCCGACGCCACTCCAAATGAACATTTTAAAGGATTCAATTTCATACGGTATTTTCGCAAGATACCAAACATTTCTGCTAAGTCTTGCGTATGACTGGAGGATTGCTTTGATTTAACAAGCATATCATCCACATAAACTTCCATAGTTTTTCCTATTTGATCATAAAACATTCTATTTACCAACCGCTGATAAGTAGCTCCAGCGTTTTTTAATCCGAACGGCATTACAACATAACAATATAATCCCAAATTCGTAATGAAACTTGTATGCTCTTGGTCTGGTACATGCATAGGAATTTGATTGTATCCAGAGTATGCATCCATGAAAGAGAGAAGTTCATGACCTGCTGTCGAGTCTACAAGCTGGTCAATCCTGGGAAGTGGGAAACTATCTTTTGGGCAAGCCTTATTTAAATCTGAAAAGTCAATACAAGTTCGCCACTTTCCGTTTGGCTTCTTTACCAAGACAGGATTCGATATCCAGTCGGGATAAGTCGAATCTCGAATAAATCCATTTTGCTTCAATTTCTCTACTTCTTCTTTGAGAGCAGCCGACCTCTCTGGGCCCAGCATGCGTCTCTTTTGCTTCACAGGCGGATGCTTCGGATTTGCATTTAATTTGTGACTGATAATGGAAGGTGATATCCCACACATGTCAGCGTGGGTCCAGGCGAACACATCTAAGTTTGCCTTCAAGAAGTCTGTCAGCTCCTCAACACGACGTGGATCCAATTGGGAACCAATCTTCAAAACTTTCGTCGGATCAGCTTTATCAACAGGAATTTCCACTGTTGCTTCATTAGGAGTTGCATTCCTAGCCTCTGGTTCCTCGTCTTTTCTAGGATCCAGGTCTTCAGGCGTTCCTTTGGGCAACTCCCTTGGGTTCAATCTCTCTAATTGCTATGCCGAGTCCCCCTTTGAGGGAGATGAGGCATCCTTACTCTCAGCATTAACTCCTTTCATTAACATCTTCAGTTCGGCCACATAGCAGGCCCGTCCAGAAACCTGATCCCCTCTTATTACTCCAGTTCCGGCTTCGGTTGGGAACTTTAGTAACAAGCACCAAGGGGCGATACAAATTCTAAACTCAGCGAGGGCAGGTCTCCCTAAAAATGCGTTATATGGCGAATCTACGTCCAGTACTACAAACTGAAGCATTCGCACTCTTCTACGTTCTCCTTGCCCTAGGGTCACGGGCAACTCTATATATCCCATGGGAGCTGTCGTCGCTCCGTTGAAGCCTCTAATCCATCCTTCACAAGGTTTCAGATCTTCGGGCTCAAGCTTCATCTGATCAAATGACTTCTTGAACAAAATATTAACGGAACTTCCATTGTCTACTAATACCTTATGGACCAAGGCCGGCCCAATAGTGGTAGTAATAACCAACGGATCGTTGGTGGGAGATTGTATCCCCGTGTTGTCTCGGCTGCGAAATACTACGTCGTCGAACATGGTTTTTTGTTGTTTTATGGGGGTGACATCTTCCCAATCGTCACCTTCATTCACATCTAGATGCTTGGCAGCATTCACATATTGGTCCATTGACCTAAAACTTCGGATTGCCGGGTGAGGTCCGCCTACTATGGAGTTGATGACGATCCCTTTACCTTTCTGCTGCGTGGTAGGCTTAGGAGCAGGTAGAATCTGTTTTGGAGCCTGCTCTCCTTGCCCCCTGTCCCTCGGGGCAACCTTGTACTCATCCAACTTTCCTTCACGCAGCAGCTTTTCAATTACATCCCTCAAATGTCGACACTCATTGGTCGAATGTCCATGTGTTCCATGAAATAAGCAAAATTTCCCTGTCGCCATTTCTTTCTCGGTCGAATCACGAGGTGGCGGTCTTTTGTACTGCAACACGTTGTACGTATCCAGGTAAATATTTTCCAGGGTGTCATTCAATGGTGTATAGTTTTCGTAGTTCTGGAATCGGGGCCTTTTGTTAGGGTCGCTTCCCCTATTTCTGTTTCTCCTGTTACCGTTCGAATTACGGTTGTTGTTGTTTCCCCCGTTTCCAGTATTGCTGTTTCCACCCTTGTTTCCTACATTTACTTCGACCTTGCCAGAACTTTCCCCAGATTGCTTTACGGCAATATTACTCTGCACATTCTCCTTTGAAGCTATCTCAGACTTTCTCTTCCGGTTTGCCCGGGCCTCTTCTCGTCTTAGATAAATGTCGGCTTTTTCGTAGAATATCGCCCTGGTGGGGGGTGTCTTCCCGGAAAGGTAGTCTCCAAACTCAGATTCAGGATCGACTCCTTCCTTCAATGCCATTAGAATAGTGGGCTCATGCGGGTCACTGACCTCAGTTACAGCTTGGTTAAAACGATCTAGATATGCCCTTAAAGATTCTCCTGGTGCCTGTTTGATCCTTGACAATTCAATAACACTCTTGGACTTGCGGGCATGTAGTCGAAACTGGTTCATGAAACGCTCGCTTAGTTCTTTGTAATTAGAAATTGAACGAGGAGGAAGCCGGGTAAACCAGAACAATGCCACATCTTCCAGGTAGATCGGGAATGCTTTGCACTTTACTTCATCAGGGGCAGCAGCGGCGTTCATGAGCCACGAATACCGCATCAAATGCTGTCCCGGATCAGTCCTCCCGTTGTATTTGTCCATCTGCGGCAAGTTAAAGCGTCGGGGAAACTGGAAATCTAGGATATCATCAGTGAACGGTGTATGGCTTCGCTCAATGCCATAGTCTTCATTTGTATAATTCCGGCTCTCGGACATAATTCGGCGAACCATTGCCTGCACATCGGCACTAGTTAGGGGCTGCTCAGGTTCCCTGGCCCTAGTGTCCGAGTTCCTTCGGGGCTCTTGCTCTGGAGATGCCCTTCTTCTTCGAGCTGCCTCTACTCGATTCCTTTCCCTGTGTTCCCAGTCGATCTCGGGAAGAGGGGACTGGAGTCTTTGCCCCCGAGTAGGGCTATCGTTTCCTAATGCTCGTGCGATATCCTCGCGAGATCCCAAAGATCCAAACGTTAGCTGCTCCACGTTCTGAGGTCGTTCGAGTGGCCTTCGTTCACGGGGCCTCTCTTCCTCGGAAGATGAAGATTGATCTACGGGTGTGTGACGAACCGGTGATGGAGTTCTTTGCCGGCGGAGCTCATTGATTTCCCGACTCATGAGCCTCATATTTTCCTGCATCATGAGATTGGTGCGCTCATGAACTCTCATAGCTTCCCTCGTGCTCTCCAGCATATCAAGCAAGCGCGAGAAATCTCCTTGAGTGATGGGAGCAGATGGATTGACCTGATCTCCAACCCTGGCAGCTGGAATTGGAGCATTTGCGGGGACTCGAGTAGATGTTCCAGCTTCACCAAGCATCGGGTCGGATCGGAGGTAGGAAGTCGGGTCGGATCGGAGCTGGGGTGCCTGGTCGGATCGGTGTGCAGCGAGCAAGTCGGGTCGGTTCAGACTGGGGGAGTGCACTGCTTTGGAGTCCCCTACCCGGATCGGATCGGAGCTCTCCCCTTGCTGTCGGTTCGGATTTCCTGCATTGATTCTTCTTGCTGCTGAACTCTGCCCCCGAGACCTTGTTACAACAGCGTGTTGCTGATCTTCGCCAGCTCCATTTCCTTGAACAGACTGAACTTCCTTGCCTTTTCCTTTGGCCATTAGTCTTTGACAATTGCTTCAACGAATGTAAAAAAGTGGAGAAACTTAAGGATTCACTTCTTTGAACTCAACGGTCCAAAAAGTAGAAAGAGATCCCGGAAAATAAAGAATTTAGATGAGGCTGTTCTCAGTGAAAGCACCAAAATGTTAGACCCAAATGTGGTTCTAACACCCAAATTGATTAAAAACAAGATAAAATAAAACAGAAATAAAAATGAGCACACAAGATTTATAGTGGTTCGGCGAAGAAATGCCTACGTCCACTTAGTTTTCACTATATTCAGTAGTTCAGTTACAAATGCAATGTAAGATTCACTCACAACTCACTTTTGTTCACTCAAATGATTAAAACAAGAAATGAAAGATGGTTTGGATTTTCCGGGGGTAAAGGAATTCGGATAATGGAGGTACTTGGATTCTCAAAAGTGCTGAAAAAAGATCCTTCTCTTTGTCTCTAGATAGGGTATTTATAGGTGTGAATTTGCCTGAGATTCAATCCGGGTCG
This sequence comes from Allium sativum, assembly GCA_030737875.1. Classification (NCBI taxonomy): domain Eukaryota; kingdom Viridiplantae; phylum Streptophyta; class Magnoliopsida; order Asparagales; family Amaryllidaceae; genus Allium; species Allium sativum. Next base: position 508,327,679 of record CM060925.1, read on the forward strand.
GAACACGTGTCATCCATCGCACTCTCTTCGGGTTCGGATGAACTATCAAGCTGACAACACATCAAAGAGATGGACGTTAGGGGTAGGAATTAGTCATATCCGGTCCGGTTCTCCAGGCGACTTTATAGGAGATTAACATAGATCATGGGTGCGGGTCGGAGACATGCAGGTAAGGGGTTCGGATCGGGATACCCGATCCGACCCGGATTGGTTTGGGCGCCACTCCTCCTCTAACCCATTCCGCTCCGCTCCTGTGCTATGGCGAGCAGATGACCTTCCGATCCGTTCGAAATTTATTCGTCTTCCGTTCCGATCCGATAAGCTTTGTCAATTTATCCAGTAAGAGACATCCGATCCGAACCGATATGCTGCTATCAACCTGAATTGGGGTGTTTTCTTCCGATCCGAACCGGAGTCTTATAACTTGAAATACTCTTCAACGGTTGGTTTCTTGACTTTGTGTTGCCTAGTTCACAAAGTAGGCTAACAGCGCCATTTTCAATTCCTTTCATAATTATAAATAAATATTTATATTCCAACGACGATCAATATAAATATACACATTGTAATTCTATTCAAAATAAATTTCCCATCGTTATTATTTAAAATAATTCATTTTAAATATTCAAAATTCATTAAAATTGCCAAAATAAAAAATTTTAATTGGCTAAGAATTTCCGGGTTGTTATAAATAATATTTTATAAATAAAATAAATTATTTATCATTCGATAAATGGAATATATAAGTACGAACTTATATACAGAAGCAGAAATATATAAGTTCGTACTTATATCGAATTATAAATAAGATTTTAGTAAAGATGAAAACGAGATTTCGAATGAATAATTCTATAATTAGAAGTATAAATAGAATTCGGAAACAAGATATTATTTTAAGTACGAAATCAAAACTAAATGGATTATATAAAGGAAATATTATTCACATTCGATGTGAATAATGAAATTAAGTAAAGATTTTGCAAATAAAATATTAGTAAAGGAAATTGAACTTTTGAAACGTGAATGTAAATAGAAACGGAATTTCGAATGGCTAGAAAATAAATAACTTCTTTTAATAATAAAAACAAGTAGTGTGATTTATAAACAATGTTTGTTAATAAATTAAAAATTATTATAAGTGGATAATTTGGATTGTAAATTCAATAGTGAATATAAAGGATAGATAATCGATGAGATAATCGAATATAAGTTATTCGAAAGAGATTTAAATCGAATATAAGTTATTCAAAGTGAGTTAATCGAATATTAGTTATTCAAAAGAGAGTTAAATCGAATATTAGTTATTTGAAAGAGAGTTAAATTGAAAATAAGTTATTCGAAGAGAGTTAATCGAATATAAGTTATTCGAGGAGAGTTAAATCAAATAGAGATTACTCGAAAGAGAGTTATACGCCGAATTCAATTATATCGAATTCGGAGAAGTATTATTTACTTTCTGACTCTTAATCAAGATTTATTTATTTTTAAATAAATTATTTATTTAGTTATTTATTAAAATTAAGGAATAAAGTTATATTTTTAAATAAGATATTTCGAAAGTAGAGATTATAACGTTATCGTTATAACCAATGTTTTCAGAAAAGAACAAGATTTATAAACTGAAACCGAGAGTTGCATAAGCAATGATTGGAAAAGAAGTTAAGGAAAACAGAGTTAAAGGAAATTAGAAACTGACTAGAGAGTAGTTAAGTTGAATGATTTTCTAGGTATCGATCTGATGTTGGTTTCGGCCTTTGGGATTAATGCTTAGGGAATTGTTCTCTTACTAGTTTACAGTTAGAGATTGATATATGTGAGAAGATAGTGATGCGTGAATCTGAAATGGAAACATTTTCCAATGTTAATAACATGTATTTTCTAAATTTAGAAAATAAGAAATTATGTATATATGGAAATGGGAAATGGGGAAATGAATTAATTAATGATAAATTAATTTATAGGGTAAAATGTTAATTGATAATTGATCAATAGAATCTCCATTTGAAAATATGACTGTTGTTTGTACACTTGTTTTTCTTTGATAGTTAAATCACCGACTATCAAAGTTTTGGACCATTTTTCTGTCGTCGATACGGAGAGACCGGGATTAGATTTATTATCTGAAAACCACTCCGTATGGGCATTAGCGTTGCGAATCAAATATGACGAAGATAATTGAAGACGTGAGTTTATGCGACGGCTATCCAGTTTAGAGAATAATGCCTTCAGTTTGTCTAGTCCCAGGACAACTTATATGGAAGAATGTATGATAGAGTATATCTAAAGGATCGTGTAAGTTAATCTCTTCAAACGTAGTTATGTTTGGTGGCAGAGGAATTCGTTTCTCTTAGCTGTATACCTATGGTATTTTTGGAGATATCAATTTGTGATTTGGCGGGTATGACGATGTGACATTCAAAGTAAATAAAGGTGTGATCTGTACGTTATTACCTCCAACCTCATAACCAGGAAATGGTAAAAAATCGAGTAGATCGCATGGCTAAGTGGTTAGCTGCCAATTAGGTTGTATTGTCACCAGATCTAGAGAAATTCCATTTAATTCTACAATCTATTTTGATGTTGTCCCTTTCGGGAAACGGTTGTTGATCCCAGCCATTGGTGATAATACATTCGGTACACTCAAGCGAAATGAGTGAACAGTCATGTTTAGCCTGGGTTACAATATGTTCTTGTTGAACCCAGTATATTCCTATCTAGAGATACACTGTCGGAAGGTGGTCCCATACCTTTCCAGTTGGAATCCATTACCCGGTAAGCGCCCACGGTTTTTTATTATATATTATGTATGTGGAACCTGAGATGAAAGCGTTCTACTAAATGATTATTAGTTGTTGTTGATAGACACTATTGTAATATCATAAGAGATATGATATATAGAATAATTTGGCTTATCATAAGGTAAAAACCGTCTGTGTTTATGTGTGGATCGGTCTTACGATCATCCTTTCTTTTTAAAGGATTTTAAAAGTTAAACAAATGGTTGGAGTTTACTCATACCAGTCCCATGTCTTACCCGGAGTTTATTTTGTTTTTTCCCCCTAAACTCTGGGGTGCCCAATTTTGTACGGGCAGTCAAGTAGTCGGGATTCTACAGATATACTTGGAGCGCTTGGAGCAGGAGGCTTCAGGATCATATATCTATTGTTATTTCCACTGTGTTGTAAGTTTTGTACTGTGATAATAGTATTGTATACAGATGCTGGTTTTATTTCAAGTTATGTTGAATATTATATTTTATTCGTTCCGCTAAGAGATTCGTGTTACTCTGATTATGTTGCTCTTCTTCTTCTATTCTAAATTTCTATCTTATCTATTCTCACCCTCTAATTTCTTTCATTAACTATCCGGTATTTTCCGACGCTTGAATAGTCAACATTGATTTTATGTCGATTACCAAGGTCGCAAATTCCCCGAGTCGTTACACATTGATTGTATGGGTGTTCCATTGATAGTTAAATCACCAACTATCAAAGTTTTTAATTTATTTTATACCTCCGTTACCAATACGGAGAGACCGGGATCAGGATTATTATCTAAAAACCACTCCGTATTGGCATAAGCGTCATGAATCAACTTATGCTGAAGATATTTGAAGATAGAGTAAAGTGCAAGGGCTGTTCTGTTAACCCTAGGTAGAAATTGCCCAAGATGGATTATTAGAATAGTGCCTTTAGTTTGTCCAGTCCAAGGACAACGTATATGGGCGAATATTTGGTGATGTGACATTCAAAGTAAATAGTGGCAAGATGTTCTGAAAAATAATTTTGACCTCAAGCCTCATCAATAGGGAAATGACAGAAATCGGGCAGGCAGCATCGCCATGTGGGTCATTCCTATTAGGGGTATTATCACCTGATCTAGAGAAATTTCATTTGCTTCTTATTCTATTCGTTGCTGTATGCTTTCGGTAATGGTTGCTAATCACAACCGTTGGTGATAATATGCTCGGTACACTCAAGTTAAGTGAGTGACAAGCCATGTGTGCGCCGGGTTGCAAGACATTCTTGTTAACCCAGTGTATTTCCCTCTAGAGATACACTATCAGAAGGTGGTTCCAAACCTTGTCATGTTGGAAATCCAATCTCTAATAAGTGCCTATGGTTTTTGGTTTTATATTATATATGGAGCGTGAGATTGTAACGACCCAGAAAATCTGAACCAAATTAAAAATTTTAAATTGGCTAAAATAAGGGATTTTAAATATTTAAAATAAATATTTTAAATAATAATGATGAAAAGTGAGTTTGAATCGACATTTGAAAACGTATATAATTAATTCTAATTATAAACAAGTCCTGAAATGGCGTTGCAGTTTCAAAAATTGAACTCAAAATTTGTTGGACTATACCGGGTGCAAAACAAAACGGATTTGAGTGAAACCAAAAATATTTAAATCTATTAGTGAATACCTTTCTAACAAATCTGAAAAATCGAATTTTCATAGCGGAAAGCAAAAGTTATGGCCAAATGAATTTTCAGAAAGGTCGCTATGGAATTTATATAGTCCGTGAAATTGGCCATTTTGCATACGACCTCGGAATTCGACGAAACCACTTTTGTTGGATTCGGGATGTGAAGTTATTGCTAGGTTCCAAATTTCATAATTTTTGAAGCTAGTATGTGAGCGTGGCAAAGTAAAACGTGTTTTGGTCAATTACAGTTAAAGTGGATCGACCAGAAATGGGCCTTTTTGCAAACGGTCTCAGAATTTGACGAAACTAGTTTTGTTGGGACCGTATCATCAAAACATAGCTAGATTTATTTTTCTGGAATTTTTCGAATCAGTTTGTGGCCCTGGCAATTTGAAATGTAAGTTCAAATCAAATATTGAATGTTATATATTTTAAATTGAATGAAAACTGACTGAAACAGTCGAATGGGCCTACGAAACATATCCCATTGTGTTCGGAATGGGGGTAAAACGCAATGGACGACAGTCGTTCGGTTTGGATTGGGGTTCGTGTGTGAAAGGGGGTATTTTCGAAATTTAAAAATATATAAATAAATAAATAAAATCTAATTGGCCACTACCCCCGTCTTCTCTCTCCCCGACCCAGGCGCACGGCGGAAATACACTCCAACCTTCTCTCCTCCTTTTCTTCTCCTCCACGCAATAAAATCAGGAGCTCCAGTTGAACTTTTTGAAGGGCTCTCTCCACTCTTCAAATCCATACCGGTTGCTTGAATTTTCGTTGAGGATTGAAGGAGAATCGAAGCCCCAAAGTCGCGCCGTGCGAAGCCCCGCCGCGACCATCTGCCGTCGTCGCACCTGACGCGGTCCCTACCACCTGGCGTGCCATTCGAAGACCTTCGATCTTATGCAACCCGATCATGATACCGTTACTCCGTTTGATCGCAAATTCAAAACCTAGTTTTGAACGATTTCTGAAAGGTACGGCTATATATATTTCCAACAGTTTTAACACCTTTAAACCGTTGCAAACTTTGAAAAATCATATCTTTTTCGTGTCTTGACGGAATTTGATGATACAGGAAAACATCGTAACCGTGTGGACGTCTTCTACATTCTATAAGGGACCGCAAATTTTTCTGAGCCTTCTGCTATTTTTGGTGGAGTGGAACCCAATGTGAGATTTCTAATTTATAAACGATATGGAAAACGACGATGTATAAATTATATAGTCAATGTATGAGTTATATAAGCGTTGTACACCTCTTGTATATGTGTTGTATAAGTTGTACGTTCGATGTATAAGTTGTATATGCGTTGTAAAAATTATATATGTGTTAAAATATAAGTGAATTGCTATATATGTATATATATATATATATATATATATATATATATATATTTACGCCCCTCGTCCACAAACCATGGATGATATTTATTGGTTGTGATTGGTGTGAAAATTGATTGATAGCGAATGGTTGATTGGAATTGTTTGTGGTTGAAAAATACCCATTTGTGATTGAGAAATATTTGGTTGAAACCACATAGGATTAGTTTGTGGAAATGGAAAATATATACATGCCACGTGCGTGCAAACTTGATGCATGATTCCCCATTGTCAAAAACCGCGCGGTTTTAAGGTAGAGCGAGGAGTCGTACTAGGGACGGTCCTGGTTTTAACTACCCTGCCGTTATGCTGCCGAAATTTTGAATAATATTCATGTGTTTGAATTATTTCCTTTTTTTGAAACTATATTTATTCATTGAATAGAAAACCTTCATGTGTTGAATTGAAATTCATTCGTTGAATAGAATTCATGTGTTGAATGGTATTCGTGTTTTTAAATATTAAAATCACCTTTATATATATATATATACAAACCATAGAAAACATTCATGTGTTGAATCGATATTCATTCGTTGGATAGAAATTCATGTGTTGAATGGTATTCGTGTTTTAAAATATAAAAATCACATTTTTATCTATATATATAAACTATAGAAAAACCTTCATGTGTTGAATCGAAATTCATTCGTCAAAATGAAATTCATGTGTTGAATGGTATTCATATTTTGAAATAAATTGTTTTATAATAAAAATCACAATTTTATCATCTATACGAACTATAGAAAATAGTCATGTTTTGAAATAAATGGTTTTATAATAAAAAATCCTATTTTGTCACCTATATGGACCATAGAAAATAGTCGTGTTTTGAAATGAATTGTTTTATAATAAAAATCACATTTTTGTTATATACATGTATTGTTAAATATAGTGAAGTGTTGAAATAGAAGACAGTTAGATAAAAATATCATTTTTATCGAATGTATGAAAAGAATATAGCTTTGAAATCGAATAATCGATATATATATATATAAATAGAATTAAAATATATCGAATAACGAAGCTGCAGTTCGTATTATGAAATCGAAATTTCAAACGATTATACCGGGAGATCCGACCATCGGATTTTCCTAAAATCGCAACCGTTGGGTTCGCTTTGGAAATATCTTTCCAACGGTGCTAAATTTGTAAAAATCCAACGGTTTGATTCTCTGGAATGTTTAATTCAAATTTGAAGAAAAACAACGCCAGAATCGATTATATATATATATATAATTATATTTAATCGAATAACGACGCTGCAGTTCGTATTTTGAAATCGAAACTTCAAACGATTATACCGGGAGATCCGACCGTCGAATTTTCCCGGAACTGGAACCGTTGTATTTGTTTTGAAAAGATCATTCTAATGATGTAAATTTTGTGAGGATCCAACAGTAAGATTTTTAGATATGTGTAAATCAAATCTGAAGAAAAACAGCGCCACGGCCGCGTTATGGCCGGAAGCATAGTTTTGAATAAATGGGCTATTTTAAAATAAATAAAAATAGCGATAAATCATTATAAAATATTATAAACGATATGGATGTGAAATTTAGAAACTAACTGAAGGTTGGCTAAGTCGAATGGTTTCTTGGGTATTGATCTGATGTTGGTTTCGGCCTTCGGGGTTAATCTTTGGGAAATCATTCTCTTACTGATTGACGGTTAGTGACTAGTGAATTGAAATGATGCGTATGTATGTTAGTGTTGCACTTGTTTATAACATACGCGAGTTGCTCAGAAAGACTGGGTTTATCCGATTCTGAATAACTGAATCGACGATAAGAAATCGAAGATGAAGACGGTGGTCGAAGACCGGAGATCTTCACCTCGTTTGGAAGGTAACCGAGGTCCTGATTGGGAGGCATCCCGAAATATGGATAATGAGTGGTGTTCGTCCAGACGTACGTGGTGATCGATGGGTTTGCGAGGTATATAGTGCCTCCGGTTTCGTTCAGACCCAGAACGGACTTGCAAATGGACAGTGTGTCTGACATGGGAATTTATACTATGTGATTGATATCTATCAGTCACACGGTGTGAATTTTCTGTGTGGCATGCTGAGATGCAGTGATCAGGGCTTTTGTTGAAAAGCAAAGTCTTGTGGTGATGATCAAAGAACCGCCTGTGTGGCGTAGCTTTGTGTATAACGTGAATTCGCGAACCTCACACCCGGTATGAACCAGAAACGGGAGAAAGGACCTCAGGGAGGACATGCGTTTCTTCCCAGCTAGAAGTGGCATCAGTGGTTTTACACGCCCTGACGAGTTTGACTTATGTAGTTGTTACTGTTGCGAGGCGCCTCGTTTTGACCGGACGATCCGGGTCCGATGGAGTCATTCGTTGGCTCACTTACGCCCCATAGGGCGGGGAAACGCATTGTTCAGGAATTTTAATCCACATCGGCGGACCGGCCCCGAAGATCCAAGTGCCCACCTGAGTCTAGGTTCTGAGGCTCGGGCTAGGCAGTCTCGAAGTCGGTAAGGACTATCTTTTGCCATGGTTCATGATGGAAATCCAATTTCCAAATACGTGACTGTGCGATTTTGATTGTATACCTATATATGGCGACATAGTGGTATGGGGCATTAATGCCGTCTATGATTGATACTTATGATTTGAAATTGCTTTTGAAATTTACAAACACTAATAATAATATCAAATGCTTTTGTCTTATTCGTATCAAGCATAATTTGGCCATTATAAGGTAAAACTCTATCCTCTGGTTTGCGTTGCATTGTTTGATAGGAACTGAGTCTTATAATGGCTTCATTTTTATAAAAAGCATTACGATGTTCAAAAGAAAGATTTGTTTTTAAAACACTAGAAATCCAATGGAGTAAACCCGTTCCACGAAAGTGGCGTGGTCCTTTGATTAGACATATTATAAATGTGTTGAGTAGATTTCTCATACAAGTCCCATGACTGACTCGTAGTTTGTTTCACTTTCAAACTCGGGTGCCCCTTTTTCTACACGGGCAGCCTTGTATTCAGGTCTAGCTGGCTCTTTCTGGATAGCTGGAGCTGAAGATGGATTCTATTATTTATCTCTTTTTATGCTGTTCGGCTCCTATTGTACATATTTTGTTTACTTCCGCTGAAGACATTTATGTATAGCTGAACTGTATTTGTACTAAGTATGATCCTATGTACTGTGTAACTCTAATGATTACGTTTATGCAGTGTATTCTATTGTACATTTTCTTGTGTATTTATTTAATTCTGTTCTGCTATTATCTGTTTATGTATTATATTCCAAAGATTACCCTTGTCTCCGTCTGTACGGGAAATGGGGTCGTCACAACGTGGTATCAGAGCTTTGGTTAAGCTTAGTTCTGGAATATAACATATTAACGAACTCGTCAGAAATAGAACCAGTAGTGTTCTAGGACGGGTAACTCATTACAGATAGGATCAGTAATATCCTAGTATGAGTAAAGAAGAATGAAATTACACCTCCATAGACAGATTTACATTGAAGTATGTGTTTCTATATATTAAATTATCTTTTCTGTGACCTGACACTTGATCTGCCATTTGCAGAAGTACTAGAAAAATGAGTGTCAGAAACAGGAGAAATGCAGAACCCGATCTAGAGCTCGATTAAAGAGATATCGAAATCTAAACGGAGCACAGTTCTCGGGCAATGAATCTATAATCCAGACTCAAGATTGGATGAGTTCCGTCGAAAGAATTTTTGAGCGTATCCAGCTGAGAGATTACCAGAAAAGGTTAGTAGCATCTTGGGCGCTCAAAGAAGAAGCTTTAATCTGGTGGGAAACAATCATCAAAGATAATCCAGTAGGTGATATCACCTGGGACAGATTCAAAGAGATTTTCCTAGAAAGATTTACTCCTCTTGAAGCGACGGAGCAATTATGTGATGAATTTTCTTATCTGATACAAGGAGATATGACCGTTCCGGAATATCATAAGAAATTCAACGAACTTTCTCACTTTTCTCCTCATCTAATTCTAGATCCAAAGAGGAAGAATCTGAGATTTATTCATGGCCTGCAAAGAAAATATCAAAATAGTGTGATGAGGAATGTGAAGCTTCCTTTTTCTGAAATGAAATACATGGCTTATCAGTATGAAGATCTCCATAAGAAAGGAATGTTGCGGGACAAAGAGGAATTCTGTTCTAGTAACAAAGAAGAGTCGGAAACTGATATTCCTGAAGTCAGTGCGAGGTCTGAGGTCAGTAAAAAGCCTAAAGTCAATCGAAAAGGGGCCAGATCTTAAAAAGAACCAGCCACGACTGCCATATGCAAGAACTGCAATCTAATGGGGCATTTGTCCAGAAAATGCAAATCTGTAAACAAACGAGGGAAGAGTGGATTTGGACCTGGTAAGAAGGCTCATGAGGGCGTAGGATGCCATAAGTGCCATCAGGCTGGGCATACTGCGAAAAACTGCCCGCTATCTCAGAAATCTGAAGTAGTACATGTAAATGAAGTAGCAGAAGTGCCTGCATCTTCGTCTGCTCAGGAAAGGCCAGATGTTTTAGAAGGCACGCTTACTATCAAAGACATTCCTGTTAAAGTATTGTTTGACACTGGCGCGTCGTGAAGCTTTGTTGCAAAGAATGCAGCTAAGAAGCTGGATTTGAATTTGAAAAAGCTCAACGAACCAATGACTGTCTAGAATCCGGTTGGGGGTTCCATTGATCTCAGTTGGGTTTGTGGAGTGCCGGTTTCTTCCTCTCGTTATCGGTTTCCTACCATCGTGGTCGTCATGAATTTTAAAGAGTTTGATCTTATCTTAGGGTTAGACTGGTTGGCCAAATATGAAGCTGAAGTTAAATGCGCCGACAGAGTCGTAAAGGCGAAGATTAAATCAGGTGATTATATAACCATTCCCTGTGAAGGTCAGAATGCTAATAGAAAAGACTTCTGGACAACTCTTGATGTTTCACCATCCCAAATAGTAAATATCCCTAAAATCACAGAGAATATTCCCAAACTAGTGAAAGATATTCCTGTCATCAAGAACTATGCGGATGTGTTCGAAGAAGTTGCTCGCTTACCTCCGTAGAGAGAAATAGATTTCAAAATTCCTTTAATTACGAATGCAAGGCCGGTAGTTCAAGCTATTCGAAGAATGTCCTTGAAAGAGAAAGAGGAATTAGACAATCAAACACGACAGCTTGTATGGAAGGGTCTGATCAGGTCTAGTTTCTCAGATTAGGGTGCAGCAGTGGTGTTTGTCCCAAAATCAGATGGTACTCTACGTCTATGTGTGGATTATCGTGATCTGAACAAACAGACAATAAAGAACAAATATCCAATGCCGCGGATTGATGATTTGTTGGATCGATTAAATGGTGCACAAGTATTTTCACGAATGGACATGGCTACAGGTTTCCATCAACTTCGTATCGCCGAGGAGTGTGTTCATTTGACAGCATTCAGAGGTCCAGACTCATTCTACGAGTGGTTAGTAATGCCGTTCGGCTTATGTAACGCTCCAGCCTATTTCGTCGATCTAGTGAACAGAGTATTCAGAGGAGTATTGAATAAATTTGTTCTGGTTTTCATTGATGATATCCTTATCTTCTCTAAGTCAGAAAGCGAGCATGAAAAACATTTGGAACAAGTGTTAGAAATCCTCACAAGGAATGTATTAAAAGAAATATTTTCCAAATGTATATTCTGGCAAGAAGAAGTAAAATTTCTAGGCCACGTCGTGTCTAAAGAAGGAATTGCTGTGGATCCAAGTAAGATCACTGCTATTCAGAATTGGAAACAGCCTCGTACGCCAACAGAAGTTAGAAGTTTTCTCAGGTTAGCCAGTTATTATCGGAAATTCATTAAGGATTTCGTGAAGACATCTAGTTCTTTAACGAAACTGACGAAGAAACATTCGAGATTCAATTGGACTCCGGTATGTGAGGAAGCTTTCCAGGAGCTGAAATTAAAATTGACAACTGCTCCAGTGTTAACAATAATAGATGACAATGAGGACTTGAAAGTCTGGACTGACGCTTCCAAAGAAGGTCTTGGCACAGTGTTAATGCAAAGAGGGCAAGTGATTGCATATGCTAGCCGTCAATTGAAACCGCTTGAGAAAAACTACGTAACTCATGATCTTGAGTTGTTGGCTATCATATTCTCTTTGAAAATCTAGAGACACTATCTTCTGGGTGAGAAATTCGAGCTGTATACAGACCATCAGTCGTTAAATTATCTATTAACCCAGAAAGACCTGAATCTGAGGCAGCAACGTTGGCTAGAGTTCCTGGCAGCATATGACTTTGAGATTCTATACACTCCAGGGAAAGCCAATGTCGTGGCCGATGCACTAAGCCGAAAGAATGTAATGATCGCCAGCTTTAATTTTATGACTTCCTTGATTGACAAAATATCTATTCTTCAGAAGGAGGATAACTTTACTAAGGATATGATCAAAAAGATTCAGAAAGGCGAAACCTCGTGTTTTCAAATAGATGACGACGGGATCCTGAGATTGAAAGGAAGGATTTGTGTTCCTGGCATCCCCGAGCTCAAAAGGGAAGTGTTAGACGAGTGTCACAAGTCCAAGCTGAGTATCCATCCTGGTGTGGCCAAAATGTACAACGATCTCAAGCGAACATTCTGGTGGAAGTTGATGAAGAGGGACATTTCTTTGTATGTTAGCTGATGCCCTTCTTGCCAGCTAGTCAAAAGCGACCAACAGGAACCAGCTGGATTATTGCAACCGCTAGACGTTCCAGGCTGGAAGTGGGAACATATTTCCATGGACTTCATTGATGGTTTTCCCTGAACTAGAGAAGGAAATGAAAGTATTTGGGTGATCGTAGATCTCTTCACGAAGGCCGCCCATTTCATACCTGTCAGATCAAACATAACCGCTCAAAATTTGGCGTAGATTTACTTCAAGGAAATAGTTAGACTACATGGGGTGCCGCTCAGTATAGTCAGTGATAGAGATACAATATTTACTAGTAAATTCTGGGAGGCGTTTCAAGTAGAACTGGGAACAAAGCTGAACCTAAGCATCGCCTATCATCCTCAGAGAGATGGTCAGACTGAGAGGGGGAATCGTATTTTAGAAGATCTATTGCGGGCTTGTGTTCTAGATTTCGGTGGATCATGGGAAGACCATCTGCATTTGGCTGAATTCTCATATAACAACAGCTACCAGGCGAGCCTGACAATGTCGCCATTCGAAGCATTATATGGTAGACCGTGCCGATCTCCTGCTTGTTGGGTCGAGCCCGGTAATAGACTTGTATTGGGGCCAGATATGATCTGGGAAGCTACCGACAAAGTCGATTTTATCAAGAAACGATTACTCGCTGCTCAAAGTCGACAAAAGAGCTATGCCGATAGGAGAAGAAGAGATGTATCATTTGCTGTTGGCGACTATGTATATTTGAAAGTATCACCGATGAGAGGAGTTATCCGGTTCGGTAAAACTGTGAAGTTGGCGCCTAAATTCATTGGTACGTTTCCTATTCTGGAACGGATCGGAAATCTCGCTTATAGGGTTAAATTGCCTGATTGGTTGCCTGGAGTTCATGATGTATTTCACATATCTCAACTTCGAAAGCACGTTCACGATCCAGACTTGATCGTGAAAGAAGCAGCTCAATAGGATATTGAAATTACCCCAGAATTGGCTGTGAGGAGAGAGTCACTAAAGATTATCGGCAAAGAAACCAAAGAGCTGAGGAACAAGAAGGTTCACTTAGTCAAAGTGCAATGGAGTGGAGATCCGCGATATTGTACTTGGGAAACTGAGGAGAGCATTCAGAAAGCTTATTGTAACACCCCTTGTCCATTAATGTCACTCAAAAAGGGAATGCATTAACTTCTATGGAGCGTTTTAAGTGAATATAGAACAGAAAATCACAACAAGACAGATATGAAATAGTACTTGAAAATTTAAAACTTTATTTATTGCAATGGAAGGTAAATATGTTTGGTTACATCACTAAAACCCAAAGACTAAAGTCAAGTACATAATATCCATCTTGACAAAACAAGATTACATAATATAAAAAGCATAATCCCATAAGTAGCCATAAAAGAGATATGTTGAGCTTTACTTCAGCAATCCAAATCCAAGTGCTCCCAAAGAGATCCAAATCAAGCTTCCCGCCCTAAGAACCTAGGGGGGGTGGGAAGGAAGAAAAGAGGTGGAAACAAAGGGGATCAGACATAAGGTCTGGCAAGTCCGATAACTCCAACAATATAATTATCAAAGTAACTAGGATAAGACATAAGCTTGGTAAATAAGGAAATGACTGTGAATTAATGGCAAGACAAAGCAACCAAAAATAATAGGATGAGCAAAGATAACGTTAAAGGCGCTTCCTAATCAATATAGGGTAATTACTATACTCTACCGTACTGTACTGTACTAACACCAACTGCACCCATACTAGTAACTCTAGAAACTTGATCCCTCTTAACTAAATAGAATGATGATAGCTTCGTGTACTACTAGATGTACCCACTATCCCCACTAGATGTACCCCTTCAATGGTAATTCCATGTACTCCTAGCTGACGTCATAGGTGCCGCCTGCTCCTATCTCCACTAGGTGTACCCCTTTAATGATTTATTAATAATGGTAGCTTCGTGTAGCCCTAGCTGACTACATAGGTGCCGTCTGCTCCTATCTCCATTAGATGTACCCACTACCCTACCCCATTCGATCGGCTCCCTAACTCGCAGATACCCATGCTAGTCCCACAGTGGGTTGTATCACACCCCTAAAGTGGTAACCCAATACAACTTAAGGATGCACGGCTTATACCTACACGATGCAACAACGTCTTACCTACCAGCACGGGCCCACGCACGCACATGACCCCATTGGACTTGCGTTGCCACCGCTAACCCATTTTGGCCTCTAACAATCAGGCCCAGAAGGCGTGTCCCGTCCTCGACTTGGGTCGAGCTCACAAAGATACTTAACGGGCTACTGGTATGAAAAGGGCTCCCACCAAGGCTTGGACCCCTCTAATACATCCCACTTAACCCCATGTCCACTTACATGTATAAATTTGGTGAAGTGTTTTCTAATTTAACCTAGTCTCACCCTTCTGTTTAATTAACAAGTTGTATTGGTTAAGTCTGTGGGCCTATATACACAAATATTACCCAGCTTCCCAAGATCTACTTAACCCTCTCACTGGTTCAAACATATTAATTTACGGTTAAGTTTGTGGGCCTATATGTACTAATATTACCCAACTACCCAAGATTTACTTAACCCATTCATTCCGTATAAACCAGTTTACTTAACCCCCAACTTAAACTTAAGTTCTTACAATCCCTAGGGATCAGATTTGGTTAAGTTGTCCATTTCATTTACCATGTCCATTTTTAATTAATTAATCAATTAATTAAAACCTTTCCCTTCATAGGTGTCAATACCTATTTTATCCAACAATTTGAATTACATGTCATAATTGTTTATATTCATATTACTCCATTTTTCTAGTCGTATTTCTCATGACATCCTCATGTCACCCACATGTCACCCACTAGATTCATCATGCCACCCAAGGCACCCACTTAACCTCCTCATGTCCCACTACATATTTACTTTGGTTAAGTGTTCCTTAATTTATTACTATCGTAACCCCTGTAGGACCTCTAACATTAGACTGACATTTGTGGCTGCTGGATTTGCCGGGCGGGTCCAGGCAGTCTTACACCACAAACGAGCCTAACCTCGTGTCCATACAATTGTTACGCATTTAGTTTGGGCCTTTGACCTCTCACATTGGGTTACCATTTGTGGTTGCTGGATTTGTCGGGCGGGTCCGGGCAGTCTTACACCACAAATGAGTCCAACCTCGTGTCTTAGGCAGTTAATTATACATAATTAATTTCCCCCAATATTTGAATTACTTTCCCTATTCAAATTACAAATCATTTCCATATTTATTTATGTATAAATACGTCACCTTATTTATGTCCACTATTTATGGTACATAAATTGTACCAATTTACATCTCAAATTAATTTCATGCCTTTTTAGGCATTTGTGCCAATTCCCAATATTTAATATCCCAATTCAAATTCAAATTAATATATGTCCATAATTAAACTATGTCCATTACTACACATTAATTTTCCAATTAATGCCTTCATTAAAATTTTCGCCTTTTAAGGAAATTCACCTTAATTAATATCTCAAATTCGTTATATGCCTCATTTACATGCCAATTCACATTTATTAACATAATCAATACTTTCATCCCATATTTGGATTAATTATTCCTAATCAAATATGTTAATAGAATTCCAATTATCTTTATGACCATAATTCACATTAATTATTTCCATATATCACTTTGTCCATTAATATCTCAATTTACATATATGCCTCTTTTAAGGCTATTACATGCCAATTCACATTTATTAACATAATCAATATTTTTCACATAACCCCCGCGGCGTCCATTCGCATAGAATATATGATAGACTAAGAAATAGTCTAACACATGAAAAAGGGAAAAACACCACGTATTCACATAACATACAAAATAGGCCTAACTTGCATATGAGAATTTACCACATAACTTGCAGAAAATCATAGATCTAAACATAGGCCTAAAAGGTATGAACCTGCATGTTATGAATAAGATTTTCATCACAAAATTTACATAGGCAATAACCACAAAATTGCATAACATGATTCATATTCCAAACTCATATTGTTATATAAACTTGCATATGTGATTTATGCAACATAACAATGGTGTAAATTTACCTCTAAACATATAAACTAGCATGTAAAGATTTAGCATATAACTCATACATGTCATAGCCTAACTTTTGATCTAAAATAGATGTCATAATCTTTACTAACTTGCATGTGATTTATGTCTAAATCAACATCTAAACTTGCATACATACATATGATCTATCATATGAATCAACATAACCAAACTAGCATTTAAACAACATGATGATTTGATTATACATAAGCCAATCATAGAATTACAACATAGATCATAACTTTACAACATGTATGATAACATCACAATTTAATAACACAATCATATCATACGGTCAATAATTCACATCATATCCATATTATCCACAATTATATCTAATCTTACTTAATTTAATAATTACCTTGATTATAGAAATCGAACTTGCCTTTCGTGGTTAAAGAATTATGAACAATTGATCAAACTTGATGCAGAATTGTTGTAGCGACGTTAGTTGATTCGTTGTTGAAGCTCCAAGCTTGAATTAGGTTGAATTGATTAGCTATCTTCCTCTTTAGTTGGCGGCGACTACACTGAGTTCCATGGCGACGGCATAACGGCTTTATTTTCAATTTTAATTAGGTTTAGGGTTAGTATTAGGATGTATTTATAGGTGTAGGAAGTTATTTAGGACCATTAGATTAACCCTGAACCATGAGGACCAACCAAATGCAAAATCTGCATTTGAGCGAATCGGCCCTCGGGTTGACAGCCAAACACCCTGGATTAACCACTAGTCGACCCATCGAGGCTCGGGTCGACCTCAAAAATGGGACGGTTCGGTCATTCCCCCCTCCCAATTCGCTGTTTTGGACTTTTTCGCATATTTATTTATTTAATTTTTATTTTTATATATATATATATCAATATATATATATATATTTCTCTGCGCAACCCATTTCACTTTATTCTTTTCTAACAATTAAGTATACTTTAATTTGTGAATTTTAATGTTATAAAATTACGGGGTGTTACATTCTCCCATCCTTAAAGGATTTCGTCCCCGAAATCTCCAAGTCAAGAAGAATGTATATCCTACCATCTAATCGTCCATCTACTCAACCATCAAACAACAGCATCCATTATCCTTAAAAGACTTCTAATGCTTTAATGCTTATATGCACAGTGTGTGTATATGTCCATATCTAATGCAAAATTAGGCGGTCTACTGATTCAGTCGACCTCCATAGTGCAATTCATGATAGTGCCATGCATCCAGTATGTATGCAAAAGATTCCTAATGATACATATTAATTCCATATGCATGCACAACCATCCACCCGAATGCAGCAACCATATGATAATACAACCATTATACATCCATTTTACTAAATACATCCATATATATGCAATATGCAATATGAAGTGACTGAGCCGATCTGGTGCCTAATAGTGTGTGTATATGCATCCACGAGCAACCAATAGCGAACACTTGCATCCACTTTGCATCCATCATACATAACATGTCTCAAACACATGTTTCAACCATAGGATTTCCCTAACTGAAGGTCAAAGATACTAGCGAGAGGACATAATAAAGATAAGATAAGCACAAGCTAAGCGACAAAGGAGAAATTAAAAGACATACCCTCGAAAAGAAAAGGGTACAATGAACGAATCTTCTCTTCCGTCTCCCAAGTAGCATTACTCTCATCGTCTCCCCATTGTACTTTGACTAGTTTGACCTCTCGATTTCTCTACTTCTTGATCTCCGACCCAAGAATGCATGTAGAAGCTCGTTGAATCGTCGCATCACGCTCTATTTCCACCTCTCTAAGCAAGCTCGGCTTCACTACCTCCGCGGTCTCGTGTAAGCATCTCCTCAAATGTGATACATGGAATACGTCGTGTACAACACCAAGTCTCTCAGGCAACTCCTCTTATCCGCATAAGATTTTTGCCTATCTTGCGCTGCCTTCATCCTTCTTCGAATCAAATCAATCTTCTCCGAAATCTGTCTAATCGTATCGGGCCCTAGTAAGATCTTATCCGTAGATTCCCACCAACGTGTAGGTGAACGATAAGGTCGTCCATAAAGAGCTTCAAAAGGTGTCATGCCAATGCTAGACTGAAAGCTATTATTATATGCGAACTCCACCAATGGAAGGTGCGCTTCCCATGTACCCCTAAAGTGTAGGATACATAGCCTCAAAAGGTCCTCTCGAATACGATTCACCCTCTCGGTTTGGTTGTCCGTCTGAGGATGATATGCGGTGCTCAAACATAACTGAGTCCCTACCGCTTCTAGCAAGCTCCTCCAAAATTCGCTAGTGAAGATAGGATCGCGGTCGCTTACTATGCTAGAAGGAACACCACGCAAATGAACTATCTCTTGGACGTATACAGAAGCTAACCATGGAGCAGTCTTCTTACTCTTCACGGGAATAAAATAGGCACTCTTAGTAAGTCTATCTACTATAACCCAAATCCCCGTATTACCCTTCCTCGATCTTGGTAATCCATCAACAAAATCTATCGAGATACTATCCATGTGAACTCATCGCGACTATCCATCTCCCACGCAAGCCATCCTATTCGAACTCGATATCCCCCAAGCACAAGCCCCAAAGGCCTAAACCAATATCAGACAAGCACCCAAGGAATACCTCCTCCGATTTCAGACAGTCTACGTGAGATGATACTAGCAAAAAAATAATTGGGCACTTAACCGACTCTGGCTGTCCTCGCCAGTCTTGCTTCAAAATCATCACTAATCACCTAAATGACTTTGCATTATCCCCTAGGCACACCCGAATACCTCGTGCCTCTAGGTATACCCCGCACTTCATCGAAGACGTCACTATACTCACGGACCACATGAAAAGATTCCAAATCACCGTTGGATACGTCAAGAGATTCGAGACAGCTAAACGTCACTGAACCCCTAGGGTCATAAGAAATATGAGGGTCTTTCCATAATGAATCAATAGTCTAACTACCCTCCTTAAACAATCTAGGATGGCACCCCACTTGAGTAGCCAATCCACCCCTAGAATCAAACTATAGCCCATGAAACCAAGGACGAAGGCGTTGCATTCAAATCCAATGTCCAAGATAGACACTCTCAAATCCGGACAAACCATTGAAGGATGAGTCGAACCACCAAAAAGATTTGAGACTAGGATGGGATCCTTAACTAGACTAGTATTTAGGTGTAGTGTTTTCAACTAACGAAGCAGATACTAACGAGTATGAAGCGCCAGAATCAAACAAAGTTCGAACAGGATGATAAAGGAAACCAAATTTCTACCTGGACGGTCCTACCCCTATCAGGTATACCCGCTATGAAGGAATATAACTACCCTTCCAGAAGATCTTGTACTTTGCCCTTGCCTCTTTGGACAATCCTAATAAGGTGTCCTATTTCTCCAAAAGGATAACTACTAGCCTTCTTGTTCACATTCCCCATTCATGACCTTCCACCAAGATGAGGTTTCGTCCTTCACTAACCAACAGCTATTTGAACCTTCCTCCCATCGTCTACCTTAAAGGTATCAACAAGCCCTCCACTTCCTTGAACTAACTTCTAGCCCGTCAAACGTCTAAGTCCCTTGAAGTGGTTTTTCGTCCTTCTTATGGAAGTCCTATCTTAGAAAAAGCATCTATACGCGGAGGGGAAATCCAAAAATAGAGAAAGAGGAAGGGATTCAAAACGGAGAGTCGAAGGAAGGATATATGGCTCTTGGGGATTATGTTTTTTAAAACAAACCTTTCTTTCAAAAATACTCTTCTACAAACATATTTTTGAAAGTATTCTTTATAAAAATGATTTTGAAAAATAGTTTCTCAAAATATCTTATCTGTTCTGGTAACCTTCAGCTCTGATACCACGTGTAACACCCCATGTCCATTAATGTCACTCACAAAGGGAATGCATTAACTTCAATGGAGCGTTTTAAGTGAATATAGAATAGAAAATCACAACAAGACAGATGTGAAATAGTACTTGAAAATTTAAAACTTTATTTATTGCAACGGAAGGTAAATATGTTTGGTTACATCACCAAAACCCAAAGACTAAAGTCAAGTACATAATATCCATCTTGACAAAATCAGAGTACATAATATAAAAAGCATAATCCCATAAATAGCCATAAAAGAGATATGTTGAGCTTTACTTCAGCAATCCAAATCCAAGTGCTCCCAAAGAGATCCAAATCATGCTTCCCACCCTAAGAACCTAGGGGGGGGAAAGGAAGAAAAGAGGTGGAAACAAAGGGGGTCAGACATAAAGTCTGGCAAGTCCGATAACTCCAACTATATAATTATCAAAGTAACTAGGATAAGACATAAGCTTGGTAAATAAGGAAATGACTTTGAATTAATGGCAAGACAAAGCAACCAAAAATAATAGGATGAGCAAAGATAACGTTAAAGGCGCTTCCTAATCAATATAGGGTAATTACTATACTCTACCGTACTGTACTGTACAAACACTAACTGCACCCATACTAGTCACTCTAGAAACTTGATCCCTCTTGACTAAATAGAATGATGATAGCTTCGTGTACTACTAGATGTACCCACTATCCCCACTAGATGTACCCCTTCAATGGTAACTCCATGTACTCCTAGCTAACGTCATAGGTGCCGCCTGCTCCTATCTCCACTAGGTGTACCCCTTTAATGATTAATTAATAATGCTAGCTTCGTGTACCCCTAGCTGACTACATAAGTGCCGTCTGCTCCTATCTCGACTAGAAGTACCCACTACCCTGCCCCATTCGATCGGCTCCCTAACTCGTAGATACCCGTGCTGGTCCCAAAGTGGGGTGTATCACTCCCCTAAAGTGGCAACCCAATACAACTTAAGGATGCACGGCTTATACCTACATGATGCAACAACGTCTTACCTACCAGCCCGGGCCCACGCACGCACATGACCCCGTTGGACTTGTGTTGCCACCGCTAACCCATTTTGGCCTCTAACAATCAGGCCCAGTAGGCGTTTCCCGTCCTCGACTTTGGTCGAGCTCACAAAGATACTTAATGGGCTACTGGACTGAAAAGGGCCACCACCAAGCTTCCCACCTAGACTTGGTCCCCTCTAATACATCCCACTTAACCCCATGTCCACTTACATGTATAAATTTGGTTAAGTGTTTTCTAATTTAACCTAGTCTCACCCTTTTGTTTAATTAACAGGTTGTATTGGTTAAGTCTGTGGGCCTATATACACAAATATTACCCACCTACCCAAGATTTACTTAACCCTCTCACTGGTTCAGACATATTAATTTACGGTTAAGTTTGTGGGCCTATATGTACTAATATTACCCACCTACCCAAGATTTACTTAACCCACTCATTCCGTATAACCCAGATTACTTAACCCCCAACTTAAATTTAAGTTCTTACAATCACAAGGATCAGATTTGGTTAAGTAGTCCATTTCATTTACCATGTCAATTTTTAATTAATTAATCAATTAATTAAAACCTTTCCCTTCATAAGTGTCAATACCTATTTTATCCAACAATTTGAATTACATGTCATAATTGTTTATATTCAAATTACTCCATTTTTCTAATTGTATTTCTCATGACATCCTCATGTCACCCACATGTCACCCACTAGATTCCTCATGCCACCCAAGGCACCCACTTAACCCCCTCATGTCCCACTACATATTTACTTTGGTTAAGTGTTTCTTAATTTATTACTATCGTAACCCCTGTAGGACCTCTCACATTAGACTGACATTTGTGGTTGCTGGATTTGTCGGGCGGGTCCGGGTAGTCTTACACCACAAACAAGTCTAACCTCGTGTCCATACAATTGTTACACATTTAGTTTAGGCCTTTGACCTCTCACATTGGGCTACCATTTGTGGTTGCTGGATTTGTCGGGCGGGTCCTGGCAGTCTTACCCCACAAATGAGTCCAACCTCGTGTCTTAGGCAATTAATTATACATAATTAATTTCCCCAATATTTGAATTACTTTCCCTATTCAAATTACAAATCAATTCCATATTTATTTATGTATAAATATGTCACCTTAATTATGTCCACTATTTATGGTACATAAATTGTACCAATTTACATCTCAAACTAATTTCATGCCTTTTTAGGCATTTGTGCCAATTCCCAATATTTAATATCCGTATTCAAATTCAAATTAATCTATGTCCATAATTAAACTATGTCCATTACTACACATTAATTTTCCAATTAATGCCTTCATTAAATTTTTCGCCTTTTAAGGCAATTCACCTTAATTAATATCTCAAATTCGTTATATGCCTCATTTACATGCCGATTCACATTTATTAACATAATCAATATTTTCATCCCATATTTGGATTAATTATTCCTAATCAAATATGTTAATAGAATTCCAATTATCTTTATGACCATAATTCACATTAATTATGTCCATATATCACTTTTCCAATTAATATCTCAATTTACATGTATGCCTCTTTCAAGGCTATTACATGCCAATTCACATTTGTTAACATAATCAATATTTTTCCCATAACCCCCGCGGCATCCGTTGGCATATAATATATGATAGACTAAGAAATAGTCTAACACATGAAAAAGGGAAAAACACCACATATTCACATAACATACAAAATAGGCCTAACTTGCATATGAGAATTTACCACATAACTTGCAGATAATCATAGATCTAAACATAGACCTATAAGGTATGAACCTGCATCTTATGAACAAGATTTTCATCACAAAATTTCATAGGCAATAACCACAAACTTGCATAACATGATTCATATTCCAAACTCATATTTTTATATAAACTTGCATATGTGATTTATGCAACATAACAATGGTGTAAATTTACCTCTAAACATATAAACTAGCATGTAAAGATTTAGCATATAACTCATACATGTCATAGCCTAACTTTTGATCTAAAATAGATGTCATAATCTTTACTAACTTGCATCTGGTTTATGTCTAAATCAACATCTATACTTTCATACATATATATGATCTATCATATGAATCAACATAACCAAACTAGCATTTAAACAACATGATGATTTTATTATACATAAGCCAATCATAGAATTACAACATAGATCATAACTTTACAACATGTATGATAACATCACAATTTAACAACATAATCATATCATACGGACAATAATTCACATCATATCCATATAATCCACAATTATATCTAATCTTACTTAATTTAATAATTATCTTGATTAGAGAAATCGAACTTGCCTTTCGTGGTTAAAGAATTATGAACAATTGATCAAACTTGATGCAGATTGTTGTAGCGACGTTAGTTGATTCATTGTTGAAGCTCTAAGCTTGAATTAGGTTGAATTGATTAGCTATCTTCCTCTTTAGTTGGCGGCGGCTACACTGAGTTCCATTGCGATGGCATAACGGCTTTAGTTACAATTTTAATTAGGTTTAGGGTTAGCATTAGGATGTATTTATAGGTGTAGGAAGTTATTTAGGACCATTAGATTAACCCTGAACCATGAGAACCAACCAAATGCAAAATATGCATTTGAGCGAATCGGCCCACGGGTTCACAGCCAAACACCCTGGATTAACCCCTAGTCGACCCAGCGGGGCTTGGGTCGACCTCAAAAATGTGCCGGTTCGGTCATTCCCCCCTACCAATTCGCTGTTTTGGACTTTTTCGCATATTTATTTATTTAATTTTTAATTTATATATATATATATGAATATATATATATAAATTTCTCTACGCAACCCATTTCACTTAATTCTTTTCTAAAAATTAAGTATACTTTAATTTGTGAATTTTAATGTTATAAAATTACGGGGTGTTACACTTATCCTAGATGCCAAGTGGATATCTCTGATTGACTCCGGTGCAAGGTACATTTACCAAACTTTGCATTACCAATTAGTTCTCTACTCTGTTGTTATTTTCATTCCATGGATGTGCACTTTTAATTCTATAGTCCGAATGATTAAAAAGAGTATAGAAATTGATTAGTATATTTTTGAAAAGTTAAAAACAATTTGGTTGTTGTTTGTGTTGTGTGATAGTAGATTTGATTAATTAAATTATTAAAACGATAGTTAATTTAATCAATAATGGGATAATGGTAGAATTTATTCATTTAAATCACACATTGAACTGAGTTAAAAATAGATAGAAATATATATATACTTGTGCATTATATATGTTTGAACATGTAAATTGATTAGCTGTTGAGTAAAGATTTTATTTGCGTGCCCGACAAATAGGTAAACCTTAATGAGTTGGATGCGAAATATTATTATATCAACTCCTGTGAATGCCATTGGATGCGGAGTGCTGGTTGTTCTGTATGAAATAATAAATATCGCCATAGGATGGTAACAATTAATTTTGAACTACACCGCATGGCATACTTCTGAAGATAGACATACTTCATCATATACCACATAAGCATTTGGAGCTTGTGTGACGAGGTGGAAGATTTACCATACGAGCGAGAGGCTTGTATGGCGATGACTATATTTTACAGGTTGAACTGTTGACTGATATGGACTATTTAAATTGTAACGATAAAATAGCTAGATTAATAAAAACCCCACCAGGGTCTGGAGTTGACAATAATCACGTCTCTCTAGTTATTAGATATGACACATGGACTATTTATTTCCCACACGGGACGAGGTGACGAGGATTTATCCTCTGGAGCATTTAAAATACACACTCCCTCATACTTTGACAGGGTGACGAGAATTTATTCTCTGGAGTTATTATAAATACACGCTCCCCTGTAAACACCAGAATATATCACTATAAATATGTGTATGCTTATTAGGATTTATTGGGTACCTAATAAGGCCCAATAAATTTCCAAACCTCTCCCCGTACAAAGGAGGTTATGGCGAAATTTTTCGAAAATTCCGGGTTTTAGCCAAATTTTTGAAGAATTTGAAAATTCTCAAAAACTGAAAAGTTGGAGAATTGAAGCCCGATTGAACGTAGAGTTGATTAATCAAACCACTTTCGACTTTGTTCCTTTTCGAGGATGAAAAGTTTTAAGTGGGCGAGATTGTAACGACCCAGAAAATCTGAACCAATTAAAAAAATTTAAATTGGCTAAAATAAGGGATTTTAAATATTTAAAATAAATATTTTAAATAATAACGATGAAAAGTGAGTTTGAATCGACGTTTGAAAACGAATATAATTAATTCTAACTATAAATAAGGCCTGAAATGGCGCTATAGTTTCAAAAATTTAATTCAAACTTTGTCGGACTATATCGGGTGCAAAACAAAACGGATTTGAGTGATACTAAAAATATTTAAATTTGTTAGTAAATACCTTGCTAACGAATCTTAAAAATCGAATTTTCATAATAGAAAGCAAAAGTTATGGCCAAATGAATTTTTAGAAAGGTCGCTATGGAATTTATATAGCCCGTGAAATTGGCCATTTTGCATACAACCTCGGAATTCGACGAAACCACTTTTGTTGGATCCGGGATGTGAAGTTATTGCTAGGTTCCAAATTTCATAATTTTTGATGCTAGTATGTGAGTGTGGCAAAGGAAAACGTGTTTTGGTCAATTATAGTTAAATTGGATCGACCATAAATGGGCCTTTTTGCAAACGGTCTCAGAATTTGACGAAACTAGTTTTGTTGGGACCGTATCGTCAAAACATAGCTAGATTTATTTTTTTGGAATTTTTCGAATCAGTTTGTGGCCCTGGCGAATTGAAATGTACGTTCAAATCAAATATTGAATGTTAAATATTTTAAATTGAATGAAAACTGACTGAAACAGTCGAATGGGGGTAAAACGCTATGGACGACAACCGTTAGGTTTGGATTGGGGTTCGTGTGTGAAAGGGGGTATTTTCGAAATTTAAAAATATATAAATAAATAAAATCTAATTGGCCACTACCCCCGTCTTCTGTCTCCCCGACCCAGGCGCACGGCGGAAATACACTCCAACCTTCTCTCCTCTTTTTCTCCTCCTCCACGCAATAAAATCAGGAGCTCCAGTTGAACATTTTGAAGGGCTCTCTCCACTCCTCAAATCCATACCGGTTGCTTGAATTTTCATTGAGGATTGAAGGAGAATCGAAGCCCCAAAGTTGTGCCGTTCGAAGCCCCGCCGCCACCACCTGCCGCCGTCGCACCTGACGCGGTCCCCACCACCTAGCGCGCCATTCGAAGACCTTCGACCTCGCGCAACCCGATCATGAAACTGTTACTCCGTTTGATCGCAAATTCAAAACCTGGTTTTGAACGATTTCTGAAAGGTACGGCTATATATATTTCCAACAGTTTTGACAGCTTTAAGCCGTTGCAAACTTTGAAAAATCATATCTTTTTCGTGTCTTGACGAAATTTGACGAAACAGGAAACATCGTGACCGTGTGGATGTCTTCTACATTCTAGAAGGGACCGCATATTTTTCTGAGCCTTCTGCTATTTTTGGTGGAGTGGAACCCAATGTGAGATTTCTAATTTATAAACGATATGGAAAACGACGATGTATAAATTATATAGTCGATGTATGAGTTATATGAGCGTTGTACACCTCTTGTATAAGCGTTGTATAAGTTGTACGTTCGACGTATAATTTGTATATGCGTTGTAAAAATTATATATGTGTTGAAATAGAAGTGAATTGCTATATATAAATATAAATATATATACATATATATATGACCGTCGTCCACAAACCATGGACGATATTTATTGGTTGTGATTGGTGTCAAAATTGATTGATAGCGAATGGTTGATTGGAATTGTTTGCGGTTGATATTGATTTATTGTGGTTGAAAAATACCCATTTGTGGTTGAGAAATATTTGGTTGAAACCACATAGGATTAGTTTGTGGAAATGAAAAATATATACATGCCGCCTGCATGCGAACTAGATGCATGATTCCCCATTTTCAAAAACCGCGAGGTTTTAAGGTACAGCGAGGAGCCATACTAGGGACGGTCCCGGTTTTAAATACCCTACCGTTATGCTGCCGAAATTTTGAATAATATTCATGTGTTGGAATTATTTCCTTTTGTTGAAACTATATTTATTCATTGAATAGAAAACCTTCATATGTTGAATTGAAATTCATTCGTTGAATAGAATTCATGTGTTGAATTGAAATTCATTCGTTGAATAGAATTCATGTGTTGAATGGTATTCGCGTTTTTAAATATAAAAATCACCTTTATATATATATATATATATATATATATATATACAAACTATAGATAACATTCATGTGTTGAATCAATATTCATTCGTTGGATAGAAATTCATGTGTTGAATGGTATTCGTGTTTTAAAATATAAAAATCACATTTATATATATATATATAAACTATAGAAAACCTTCATGTGTTGAATCAAAATTCATTCGTTGAATTGAAATTCATGTGTTGAATGGTATTCATATTTTGAAATAAATTGTTTTATAATAAAAATCACATTTTTATCATCTATATGAACTATAGAAAATAGTCGTGTTTTGAAATAAATGGTTTTATGATAAAAAATCCTATTTTATCACCTATATGGACTATAGAAAATAATCGTGTTTTGAAATGAATTGTTTTATAATAAAAATCACATTTTTATTATATACATGAATTGTTAAATATAGTGAAGTGTTGAAATAGAAGACTGTTAGATAAAAATATCGTTTTTATCAAATGTATGAAAAGAATATAGCATTGAAATCGAAGAATCGATATATATATATATATAAATAGAATTAAAATATATCGAATAACGAAGCTGCAGTTCGTATTTTGAAATCGAAATTTAAAATGATTATACCAGGAGATCCGACCATCGGATTTTCCTGAAATCGCAACCGTTGGGTTCGCTTTGGAAATATCTTTCCAATGGCACCAACTTTGTAAAAATCCAACGGTTGGATTGTCTCGAATGTTTAATTCAAATCTGAAGAAAAATAGCACCAGAATCGATTATATAAATAAATAAATATATATATATATATATATATATATAATTATATTTAATCGAATAACGATGCTGCAGTTCGCATTTCGAAATCGAAACTTCAAATGATTATAGCGGGAGATCTGACCGTCGGATTTTCCCGAAATTGGAACCGTTGGATTCGTTTTGAAAAGATCTTTCTAATGATGTAAATTTTGTGAGGATCCAACGGTTAGATTTTCAGATATGTGTAAATCAAATCTGAAGAAAAACAGGAAATGGGCTATTTTAAAGAAAAATAAAAATAGCGATAAATCATTATAAAAAATTATAAACGATATGGATGAGAAATTTAGATACTAACTGAAGGTTGGCTAAGTCGATTGGTTTCTTCGTTATTGATCTGATGTTGGTTTCGGCCTTCGGGGGTAATATTTGGGAAATCGTTCTCTTACTGATTGACGGTTAGTGACTAGTGAATTGAAATGATGTGTATGTATGTTAGTGTTGCACTTGTTTGTTATATATGCGAGTTGCTCAGAAAGACTGGGTTTATCCCATTCTGAATAACTGAATCGACGATAAGAAATCGAAGATGAAGACGGTGGTCGAAGACAGGAGATCTTCACCTCGTTTGGATGGTAACCGAGGTCCTGATTGGGAGGCATCCCGAAATATGGATAATGAGTGGTGATCGTCCAAAAGTACATTGTGATCGATGGGTTTGCGAGGTATATAGTGCCTCCAGTTTCGTTCAGACCCAGAACGCACTTGCAAATGGACAGTGTGTCTGACATTGGAATTTATTCTGTGTGATTGATCTCTATCAGTTGCACGGTGTGAATTGTCTGTGTGGCATGCTGAGATGCAGTGATCAGGGCTTCTGTTGAAAAGAAAAGTCTTATGGTGATGATCAAAGCACCACCTTTGTGGCGTAGCTTTGTGTATAACGTGAATTCGCGAACCTCACACCCGGTATGAACCAGAAACGGGAGAAAGGACCTCAGGGAGGACATGCGTTTCTTCCTAGCTAGAAGTGGCGTCAGTGGTTTTACATGCCATGACGAGTTTGACTTATGGGGTTGTTATTGTTGCGAGGCGCGTCCGTTTGTTTAGGAATTTTAATCCACATCGGTGGACCGGCCCTGATGATCCAAGGGCCCACCTGAGTCTGGGTCCTGAGGCTCAGGCTAGGCAGTCTCGAAGTCGGTAAGGACTATCTTTTGCCTTGGTTCATGATGGAAATCCAATTTCCAAATACGTGACCGTGCGATTTTGATTGTATACCTATATATGGCGACATAGTGGTATGGGGCATTAATGCCGTCTCTGATTGATACTTATGATTTGAAATTGCTTTTGAAATATACAAACACTAGCAATAATATCAACTGCTTTTGTTTTATTCGTATCAAGCATAATTTGGCCATTATAAGGTAAAACTCTATCCTCCGGTTTGCGTTGCATTGTGTGATGGGAACTGAGTCTTATAATGGCTTCATTTTTATAAAAAGCATTGCGATGTTCAAAAGAAAGATTTGTTTTTAAAGCACTGGCAATCCAATGGAGTAAACCCGTTCCACGAAAGTGGCGTGGTCCTGTGATTAGCCATATTATAAATGTGTTGAGTAAATTTCTCATACCAGTCCCATGACTGACTCGTAGTTTGTTTCACTTTCAAACTCGGGTGCCCCTTTTTCTACACGGGCAGCCCTGTATTCAGGTCTAGCTGGCTCTTTCTGGATAGCTGGAGCTGAAGATGGAATCTATTATTTATCTCTTTTTATGCTGTTCAGCTCCTATTGTACATATTTTGTTTATTTCCGCTGTAGACATTTATGTATAGCTGAACTGTATTTGTACTAAGGATGATCCTGTGTACTGTGTAACTCTGATGATTACGTTAACGCAGTGTATTCTATTGTACATTATCTGGTGCATTTATTTAATTCTGTTCTGCTATTATCTATTTATGTGTTATATTCTAAAGATTACCCTTGTCTCCATCTGTATGGAAAATGGGGTCGTCACAGAAGTGCAAGCGTTCCGCTAGATTCTATTTATTTATTGTAGACACTATTACTATATCACCGGATTTGATATCAAAAATATTTTTGGTTATCGTAAGGTAAAAATCATCCGTGTTTAAGTGTGTATCGGTCTTACGATTATCATTTCTTTTGAAAGTTAAACAAATGGTCGGAGTTTACTCACACCAGTCCCATGAATGACCCAGAGTTTATTTTGTTTTGTTTTCCTCAAATTCTTGGGTGCCCATATTTGGACGGGCACTCAAGTAGTCAGGATTTTACAGATTCACTTGGAGGAGCTTGAAGCTGGAGGCTTCACCTGTTACCTATAGACTATCACATTTTCCGCTGTGTACTATGTTGTATCTGGAAACAGGTGTTTATAACTGTTCCAAGAATAATTGTTGTGCTCTGATGATGGTATGCATATACAGTTACTAATTTGTATTTCAAAAGTTATGTTAAATAACATATTTTATTTGTTCCGCTGTGAGATTTGTGTTCTTCGTTTTCTTCTATTCTAATTTCTCTTTCTTTCTATTTTTCATCCTCTAACTTCTTTCTACTAATGATTCGTATTTCTGTGCAATTTGGGTTGGACGTGTAGTTTTATTAGTCGACCCAATGGGTACAGTAATTCAGGCCAATACAGTTCTGATCCTGGGACATGGGCTTGATTAGCTCGAATTTGATAAGGACGATCCCTTGCCTTGGTTCATGATGGAAATCCAACTTCCAATATGACATTGTGCGGTTTTGATTGTAAACCAATATGGCGGCATAATGGTATGGGACACTCATATCGTCTATGATTGATACATTATGATTGAAATTGTTTTTGAAACATATAGACACTAATAATAATATCAAATGATTTTGATTTATACGTATCAAGCATATTTTGGCCCTTATAAGGTAAAACTCTATCCTCCGGTTTGCGTTGAATTGTGTGATGGGACCTGAGTCTTACAATGGCTTCATTTTTCTAAAAAAGAATTGCGCTGTTTAAATGATTTATTTTATTTCATGCACCAGCAATCCAATGGAGTAAACCCGTTCCGCGTTAGCCGCGTGGTCCTGTGATTGACCTTATTATTAATTAGGTTAAGTAAGATTTGTCATACCAGTCCCATGACTAACTCGTAGTTTGTTTCACTTGCAAACTCGGGTTCCCCTATTTTCTACATGGGCAGCCTTGTATTCAGGTTTTAGTAGACTCATTCTGGACAGCAATGGAGACTGGAGATAGATTCTACCATTTCTATTGGACTGTTTCAGACTGTATTATGTATATTGTGTTTGATTCCACTGCAGACATTTTATATTAAGCTGAAACTGTATTCTGTACAAAGTATGATCCTGTTATGCTGTGTAACTCTGATGATGATATTATTTCTAGTGTAATTTGATGTACATTATCTGGTGTAATGATATATTTATGTTCTATTGTTACTGTTTATGTGTTATATTCCACTGATTATCCTTACTTCCGTGGCATGGGGGTTTGGGGTTATCACAATAGTGGTATGGATTTATAGAGTGTAGAAAGTTCATTGATTTTGCTTCAACATGTTTTGAATTTCACTGAGTGGTTAAAACGGAAATGGAAGGAGAAGTATTGAGCGATTTTGGCCTTTAATTTTAAATGACGGTGGCTCACAAAAATGAGGAACGGATTAGGGTTTTAGTTAATATATATATATATACACACTATAATATAAATTAATATTTTATTCCAAAAATACTTGTTATCGTTACGAACTCCAATTCAAAACTAACTACTGCCGTTCCTAACCAAATACCCCTATTCCGAACATAATAGAATGTGTTTCGTAAGCCAATTCGACTGTTTCGATCAGTTTTTATCAAGATTAAAATATAAATAAATATAATGGTCAATATTGAATTTGAACGTACATTTTAATTTACCGGGGCCACATACTAACTCCAAAAATTATAGAAAAATTAATTTAGTTATGTTTTGACAATACGGTCCTAGCAAAACTAAATTCGTTGAATTTGTAGACCGTTTGAAAAATCACCTTTTTCCAGTCGATTAAATTCAAACTGAATTGGCCAAACACGTTTAAATTCACCACGCTCACATATGAATTCCAAAAATTATGAATTTTTAAACCTAACAATAATTTGACATTTCAGATCCAACAAAAGTGATTTCGTCGAAATTGGAGATTGTTTGCAAAATGGCTATCTTTAAGAGCTATATATATTATATAATATATATATATATATATAAATTCCATAATGACTATTTTGAATTTTAAACTGGACATAGCATTCAATTTATAAAGTGAAATCTCAATTTCTTACATTCGTTAGAAAGATATTATTAAATAGATTCTAACATTTCTTGTTTCGTCCAATTCTGACTTATATTGAATTTTGTATATTCAATTGAAATTTAAAATCAAATTTTCAAACTACCCCGCCATTTCGGGTTCGTTTTACAATTAAAATAAATTAATATGTTCTAACTTCGATTTAAATAATTTTTTAGTCGTTATTATTTAAAATAAATCATTTTAAATAATCAAAATACATTAAAATAGCAAAAATAAATTTTTTTAAATTGATTCAGAATTTCCAGGTTGTTACATTAGGTTTAATATCAAGAGAAGTTAGATTTAATTTCCTCCTTCCATGTTACAAGCAAAGTAAAACCGAGTGTGGAAAGGAGTAAATGAAGGCTTCTCCCAATTTATGTGAGACTGAGATTCATAAACAGTAAAGAAAAACTACTAGTAATTTAAATGGTTTTCTGTTTAAGTTTAGAGTTTTCTTTACTGAAGAATACTAATAATTGATTTGAGTTGGTTCCACAATATACTCTATAAAATAATTACTAGCTATACATAAAGAGGATGGTGAATTGCCAGTAAAGTCAAATATTATGTTGTGTAGCCCAACAAGCACATTTAATTAACTTTCAAGCAGCAAATCACGCTCATTCTCATGTGTTAGAAGTAATCGGTTTTGATAAAAATGTAGAAACTTTTTTTTTGAAAATTGGTTCACTTTATTAACTTCTAAAACCATACAAGAAAGAGGTTAAGAGGTTAGTATACTAACCATTACATAAACAAAAGCGAAAAAAAAAACTGAAAGTACAAGTAACTTTAAGCCTAAACTATCATATATCGACCCATGATTAGGCCATCATCCCACTAGCTTGCAAACCGCACTTCTCACAAGCCCAAATCTCCACTAGAGCTTGATCAACATCTGATTATCTCCTATAAAAGTTATAATCCAATACAACAATTTTACTTCAAAATAGAAATCCGCAACACCTTTCCATACCATAAGCAAAACGCTTAGTAGTTCACCCCATTTCATCCAGAACCATCCATCAAATAATCAATTGATCAACTACTAACTCCATATGAAAACATAAAAGCGTACACATGTTTTTATAAAAATATACAGCAGACCAGTAAATAATCATCCCTTCAAGAACTGAACAACACTTAAATCACAAAATTTCAAATCCAAACACTAAATCTGGTTGATTCACAACCCGGTGAATCTATCTTAGTGCCTGAATCAACATTGTAGCACAAATAATCCAAGTGCGATTAATTATAATTAAAAGTAGCAGATATATGGATGAACCTGAATGGAAAATTAGAATGAACTTCAATGTTTTCTTACTGTGTTTACCAAGAATTCCAAAACCTGATAACATGACAAGAAATGATACTCTCCATAACCAATGTTGACTTCATTCATCAGCTGTTAGCTCGAATATAAATACCAAAACTATTCCTAAACAACTGTAACACCCCACATCCGTTAGTGTCACTCACAAAGGGAATGCACTAAGCTTTGTGGAGCATTTAGGGTAAAAGATGCAGATAAATTACATGATATACTAAGCTAAGATAAACTGGATATGCTCTAATACTTTTCTCCGCTTAGCTATTTCCTTGTTATACTGGTTTCTATATCTCTTCACCACCTAACTAGAGTCCCAACTAGTAATGATAACGTGATCCCAATCCCTGTAGTTTCCATTGCCTTCAGGCATACATTTATTATTTATTACCCAGATTTAATCTAGGGTTTTCTATCAAGTGCTTTCTAGAATCAACTAGAGTTTACGCTTTTTGCTGAACGCTTCTCGGATTCACGGTTTATGCCACCTAGTCCAACTAGGGATTATGCTACCTTACGAACGTTGCCCCCAAGTCTAGGACACACTACCTAGAGTGGTATATGTTCCTATACTTCCCCACGCATGTATCACGAATCGTTATCGCTTGTCTAGATGCACATGTCCTGTAATGTGCAGCCCGAGTCTTGTTGCAGGGCAAATCAAGAAACACAGAACTCGGTCGGGAGCTATCAGATATCTGCCGATGCAGATGCTAAGGTCTGTTTTTATTCCAGTGGCTATGGTCCCAATTGACCCCTCCCTCAACTAATGAAAGGCACACCTTGAAAAATGAGAACTATACGCAGGCCCCCCATGCCCCACTGTCCTATGGCCATCCGCAACCATAAATAGATAGCAAGTATATGGTCTTTTGGAGTTCTCCGCCTTTCCGCTTCACGTATCTCGACTGACTGAAGATGGATGGTAGACGACGAGTTGCTATCACAGGGCTACCGGTATCTCGCCGAGTCACGCTGGTCCATCCTAGTCTTTAGGTTGCTATATTTTTCAACCAAGGCTTACCCCTGGTTCTTCTAATGCAGACCTTAACCTCTGTGAGCCCAGGAGGATCATCTGCAGCCTCACAGAGGGATACCAAGAGTACCCTCATGTCCCCTTGAAGCCTCGGGCTTCGTATCCCAATTCGTTGGAGACTTCGTTTTAATCAGACGGATGTTCGCTTCTACCCGTGTTATACTAAGAATTAATACATAGTTCTGTTAACTAAGGTTTACCACTTATTTTCCCGAATCGTTGTTTTCTTAACTAAGGTTTACTACTTAGCTCCTTTTAACTAAGGTTTACTACTTAGTTCTCTCTCCCGTCGATTGGTTAAGTTTCATTAGTCAATTCAAGCAAACTTAACCCTCTTCATTTATCCTTTTAAACTGGTTAAGTGTTACCAGTAATTCATGTTGACTTAACCCTACCACAACCCAAGTTATATTCGATAAGTATTTCTTATTACTTAACCTTACCCATTCATCCTGTATTGGTTAAGTGTTCCTTTTTAACTTAACCTTGCCCGTCTGTTTTAACTAACATGTTATTAATGGTTAAGTATCATCCCTTCACGTTTTAGACTTAGCCCTATTCCTTTATCTCAATCTGACGGTAGAGTGTTCAAGTTTACTTAACCCTATAGTCTAGTCCAGCTAACATATCAAATTTCCTAAGTGTATTAAATTTTACTTAACTCCAACCTCTAGTCTGGTTAACATGTTAATTTGGCTAAGTGTATTAACTTTACTTAACACCACCTTCTAGTCTAGTTAACATGTTAATTTGGCTAAGTGTTTTCTTAGTTACTTAACCCCTACAAATCTTGTCTTGTTACCATGAGTTTGGTTAAGTGTCCCTATGGACTTAGCCCTCCCATTCTAGATTAACTGTGTTAAGTTGGTTAAGTGTTCCTATAGACTTAACCCTCCCATTCTAGCTTAACTGTGTTAAGTGTCTGTGTAAACCTAACCCCACCCACCGGTCTGGTTATCATGTTGAATTGGTTAGTTAACTTAACCCTACCATTCTTATTCTAGCTTTAACTAAATAAATTAAAGCCGCGACCACTCACATTAGACAGATATTGTTGCGAATACTGGATGTGCCGTTTGGTTCCGGGCAGGTTTACATCGCAACTCAGTCTAGCCTCAGGTTAGGCATATTCGTGTTTTCTATGTTCAAAAGGGTTACGATTTATTTCCAAATCACGTTTTGAAAGTAATCATCCCGTCAGTTGGATCAGTTAGGGATTTCCAGGGAGAGCAGGAAACTTGTATTTTCCAAACCCAAGCCTAGACACTATCCTCTCTGTCACCCTCGAACTTTCTGGTGTGTTATTAAAAGTAATGTCGTTAACAAAACTTTAACTTGTCTAAATTTACATTTTCTCCTTTAGGACAAATTCTATAAGTAAATTATTCCTAATTTACTTATTTCCTAATTACTCTTTTAATATAAATTTTCAACATTCATTCTTATGGCCCATTTCCCCCTCTAAAACATATTTATGATTTTTGGTATGTAAACTATACCAAATTAAGTGTCACTAACCATGATTTTTCTAAACTTGACAAGTACTCCCAACTATGGCCAATTTCAAATTTACGCCAATATACTTATCATGCCAAATTAGCTAATCCAATTCTGATCTAACATTCTTATTACAGTTCACGTCAAACTAGACTTATTATTCTAGTTCATAATTCATGTAAATGCTAGATTTACAAGTCAATACTAGATTCAAATTACACATCTTATAGTTCATGTCAAATTTATCAAATTTGCATTTCTATGAACATTCCATAATACATGTTCCCGATTTATGCCAATTTCCAAGTTTATAACTACGTTTTTAGTAAATTTCATATTTTGCCCAAATTGTATTCCCACCGTTAGTATAATCGTAATTCAATCTAGATTAGTAGAAAATAGGGAATGAACCAAAGATGCTATAGACATAATAACTTGCATAAAATGATAATTTACTAATTACAGACCTAACGAATTTCACTGAAATTGATCTAAGACATTGAAGGCCTATAGGTCTGAAAATCTTATGACATAAAAAGGATTTAATAACGACGTAGGTTCAAGAGCATGGGTAGACCTAACTTAATAGGTAAATTCCCACGATCTTAAACCAAAGAAAACCAAGAATAGACAGAATAGATAATCGGGTTTAGACCCAATTTCATAGTCACAAAACTTAAGCAACACTTTCCTAGTCATAAATCATAGGTGTTTAATCACAGTTGTCCTTGTTATGTCATAGGCAATAGTTTATGTTTCCTAATCAGAGGCAAAGTCTTGTGTTCACAGTTAAGGAAATAATACTCATAGTCACAGTCACAGTCATAGGCAATGTTCATAGTCATAGGCAATGTTCATAGTCATAGGCAATGCCTAATTTGTCATCGAATCATAACGGTTCTTAATTAGGTCCAAAGATATAAGCACTGATTCGAAGAGAGAGAGAGAGAGAGATTTGGCATATTCTTTAATTCCTTTAATTTCATGTCACGAACAGAGAAAAACGTTCAAATCTAAAAAGTAACCGACTTACTGAGATTATATTAGATTCGTAGAAAAACAGTCGTTGAAGTCGTTTGAATCTTCACTTGAATCCTAGCTTGACTTGAATCTCCTCTTGAAAGTCTTGAGCGGCATTTCCTCATCTTGATTTATTATATATATATATATACGATTTTATTTATTTATACATTTCTCAGAGGCAACATAAGGATAGAAAAGAATTGTGAATAGAGAAGGAGACTAAGGCTTTTTATAAAGGATTAGGTAGACGAACCTAGGCAGAAAACGTGACCAAAT
This sequence comes from Allium sativum, assembly GCA_030737875.1. Classification (NCBI taxonomy): domain Eukaryota; kingdom Viridiplantae; phylum Streptophyta; class Magnoliopsida; order Asparagales; family Amaryllidaceae; genus Allium; species Allium sativum. Next base: position 508,365,659 of record CM060925.1, read on the forward strand.
ACATCAGAACGAACCAGGTTCAGAAATATGGAAAAAGCAGGGGGTTCGGCCCCCAGGACGACTACCCAGTCGACCTGGGTGCCCCAGGTTGACTACCCAGTCGAGATGGGTGCCTTGGGCGGGAAAATTCCCGCCCAGCCCAATCTGGGTCCGATTTTTGAATTTGAACTCATTTTCTGACCTGTTTTGAAATTTGAACTTCGCTGAATCTTCCGGAGGCCATATCTTCCTCATACGGACTCCGATTTACGCAAACTCGGACACGTTTCCATGTAGAATTCCGAGACGAACGCATTGGCGTAGCCCGTTTCCCTTGATTTTGAATTTAAAATTTAATTTTGCCTTGATTTTTGAATCTTAGTGTTACAGAATACGAAGTGTTACATTCTCCCCCACTTAAAAGGATTTCGTCCCCGAAATCTTCAAGTTAGGAAGAATGTGCCCTACCATCCAATCACCCATCTACTTAACCATTCAACAACAGGCACTCATCGTCCTTAAAAGATTTCTAATGCTTTCATGTTCATATGCATAGTGTGTGTAAATGTCTTTATCTAATGCAAAATCAGGCGGTCTACTGATTCAGTTGACCTCCTTAATGCGAATCATGTCAGTGCCATGCGTCCAATTATGCATGCAAGCATCCCTAATTATGTAAATACTACATGCGTGCACAGCCGTTCATCCATATGATAACATATCAAGTTCAACTTACAAACAAATACATATCTGTAAATGCAATATGAAAGTGTCCGAACTGATCTAGTGCCTAATACGTATGCATATGCATTCACGAGCAACCACTTGCAACCATCAACCATAACATGTTTCAAATACATGTTTACATCCAAAAGAGTATCTACCTAAGGATCAAAGATACGACCTAGAGGATAAACTTCGGAAAGAGAGAAACAATTATGCGTAAAGCTCCCACCAAAGAAATCAACAATGCACCCTTAAGGAAAAAGGGTATGATGCTAGTATCTAGCCTTCTAGAGCTTTACTCCACTGTATCTTAACTAATTTAACTTCACGATTGTGAAGTTCCTGATCTCCATTTCCAAAATAAACAGATGTCAATCACGGTACCAAGTATATGTACTAAGATGATTAGAGGTCTCCCTCTTATCCGCCATGCCATAACTATAAGGATCGAAAAGTTACTACGTGCTTTTTAGAGTGCCTGCCACAACTATTCATCTCTCACGCAAACCATCCTAGTCGAACTCGACATTCCTCAAGTACAAACCCCAAAGGCCTAAACCAATATCAGACAAGCACCCAAGGAATATCTCCTCCGAATTTAGACGATCTACGTGAGATGATATATGCAAACTCGATAGCTATTCTCAAATCCCTACTAATCAAAAATAAACTGGTCGGACCACTAATTGGATTTGAGATTCTAGCGGGATCTTTCTACTATACAAGTACTATGGTGCAGAGACTCGACTATGGAAGTGGATATGAACAAATGCGAAGCGCTAAAACCAAAGGAAAGAGTACGAATAGCAAGACTAGACTCTTCCAACAGAACTTTACTACCTTTCTCCTATGTACGCTTGGTGGTGAAAGTATGTATTTTCCCTTCTGAAAATCCTGTTCCTCGTTCTTGCCCTTGTCCTTAATTATATGCCCTATCATACCCTAGTTAAGATACTTCCTCTTGTCTTAGGTTTTATGATTCCTTCCCCTTTTGTGAGCTAAATCTACATCCATGAATTCCTCATTCTTGGGTTGTGCTCCTTTGCTAAGCTCCTCATCTTCTTACTCGTGTAATCATGTTAACAAATCTCTCGAGAGTTGCTTCCATCGTACAAAAAACCCTATAAGCTTGAAAGAAAACAGGTCGTTGGTGAAACAACTACGGCTATGGATGGAAGTCGGGGCACTACTTCGCCCATCGATGAGGTTACCTCCTAGAAAGCCAGGAGCCCCAAAGACTCAAGAAAGAAGGAGACAATAACTCAAACAGAGGAAGAGAAGATAATGCATGTGGCTTTGGGGAATATGCCTTTAAAACAAATCTTTTCTTTTGAAAATGCTTCTTTTAAAACCGTTTTAAAAATAAATTTTTCAAATCCTTTATATGATCCGGTAATCTTCAGCTCTGATAACACGTGTAACACCCTACATCTGTTAGTGTCACTCGCAAAGGGAATGCACTAAGTTCTGTGGAGCATTTAGGGTAAAAGATGCAGATAAATTACAAGATATTCTAAGCTAAGATAAACTGGATATGCTCTAATACTTTTCGCCGCTTTGCTATTTCCTTGTTATACTGGTTTCTATATCTCTACACCACCTAACTAGTGTCCCAACTAGTAACAATAACGTGATCCTAGTCCTTGTAGTTTCAATTGCCCTCAGGCATACATTTATTATTTATTACCTAGATCTAATCTATGGTTTTCTATCAAGTGCTTTCTAGATCCAACTAGAGTTTACGCTTTCTGCTGAACGCTTCTCGGATTCAGGGTTTATGCCACCTAGTCCAACTAGGGATTATGCTACATGTCGAACGTTGCCCCCAAGTCTAGAACACACTACCTAGAGTGGTATATGTTCCTATACTTCCCCACGCATGTATCGCAAATCGTTATCGCTTGTCTAGATGAACATGCCCTGTAATGTGCCGCCCGAGTCCTGTTGCAAGGCAAATCAAGAAACACAGAACTCGGTCGGGAGCTTTCAGATATCTGCCGATGCAGATGCTAAGGTCTGTTTTTATTCCAGTGGCTATGGTCCCACCTGACCCCTCCCTCAACTAATGAAAGGCACACCTTGAAAAATGAGAACAATACGCAGGCCCCCCTATGCCCCACTGTCCTATGGCCATCCGCAACCATAACTAGATAGCAAGTATATGGTCTTTTGGAGTTCTCCGCCTTTCCGCTTCAAGTATCTCGACTGACGGAAGATGGATGGTAGACGACGAGTTTCTATCACAGGGCTATCGGTTTCTCGCCGAATCATGCTGGTCCATCCTAATATTTAGGTTGCCATATTTTGCAACCAAGGCATACCCCTGGTTCTTCTAACGTAGACCTTAACCTCTGTGAGCCCAGAAGGATCATCTGCAGCCTCATAGAGGGATACCAAGAGTACCCTCACGTCCCCTCGAAGCCTCGGGCTTCGTACCCCAATTCATTGGAGCTTTCGTTTTAATCAGACGGACGTTCGCTCCTTCCCGTGTTATACTAATAATTACTACTTTGTTCTGTTAACTAAGGTTTACCACTTAGTTTCCCGAATCATTGTTTTCTTAACTAAGGTTTACCCGTCAATTTGGATTGGTTAAGTGTCATTAGTCAATTCAAGCTAACTTAACCCTCTTCATTTATCCTGTTAAACTGGTTAAGTGTTATCAGTAATTCATGTTGACTTAACCCTACCACAACCCAAGTTATATTGGGTAAGTATTTCTTATTACTTAACCTTACCCATTCATCTTGTATTGGTTAAGTGTTCCTTTTTAACTTAACCTTGCCTGTCTGTTTTAACTAACATGTTATTAATGGTTAAGTATTATCCCTTCATGTTTTAGTCTTAGCCCTATACCTTCATCTCAATCTGACGGTTAAGTGTTCAAGTTTAACCCTATAGTCTAGTCCAGCTAACATATCAAATTGGCTAAGTGTATTAAATTTTACTTAACCCCAACCTCTAGTCTGGTTAACAAGTTAATTTGGCTAAGTGTATTAACTTTACTTAACCCCACCTTCTAGTTTAGTTAACATGTTAATTTGGCTAAGTGTTTTCTTAGTTACTTAACCCCTACAAATCTTGTCTTGTTACCATGAGTTTGGTTAAGTGTCCCTATGGACTTAGCCCTCCCATTCTAGCTTAACTGTGTTAAGTTGGTTAAGTGTTCCTATGAACTTAACCCTCCCATTCTAGCTTAACTGTGTTAAGTGTCTGTATGAACCTAACCCAACCCACCGGTCTGGTTATCATGTTGAATTGGTTAGTTAACTTAACCCTACCATTCTTGTTCTAGCTTTAACTAAATAAATTAAAGCGGTGACCACTCACATTAGACAGATATTGTTGCAAATACTGGATGTGCCGGTTGGTTTCGGGCAGGTTTACATCGCAACTCAATCTAACCTCGGGTTAGGCATATTCGTGTTTTCTAAGTTCAAAAGGGTTTCGATTTATTTTCAAATCAGGTTTTGAAAGTAACCAACCCGTCCATCGGATCAGTTAGGGATAGCCAGGAAGAGCAGGAAACTTGTATTTTCCAAACCCAAGCCTAGACACTATCCTCTCTGTCACGCTAGAACTTTCTGGCGTGTTATTAAAAGAGATGTCGCTAACAAACCTTTAACTTGTCTAAATTTACATTTTCTCATTTAGGACAAATTCTATAATTAAGTTATTCCTAATTTACTTATTTCCTAATTACTCTTTTAATGTAAATTTTCAACATTCATTCTTATGGCCCATTTCCCCCTCTAAAACATATTTATGCTTTTTGGTATGTAAACTATACCAAATTAAGTGTCACTAACCATGATTTTTCTAAACCTGAAAAGTACTCCCAACTATGGCCAATTTCAAATTTACGCCAATATACTTATCATGCCAAATTAGCTAATCCAATTCTGATCTAACATTCTAATTACAGTTCACGTCAAACTAGACTTATTATTCTAGTTCATAATTCATGTAAATGCTAGATTTACAAGTCAATACTAGATTCAAATTACACATCCTATAGTTCATGTCAAATTTATCAAATTTGCATTTCTATGAACATGCCATAATACATGTTCCCGATTTATGCCAATTTCCAAGTTTATAACTACGTTTTTAGTAAATTTCATATTTAGCCCAAATCGTATACCCACCGTTCGTACAATCGTGATTCATTCTAGATTCGTAGTATATAGGGAATGAACCAAAGATGCTATAGACATAATAACTAGCATAAAATGATAATTTACTAATTACAGACCTAACGAATTTCACTGAAATTGATCTAAGACATCGAAGGCCCATAGGTCTGAAAATCTTATGACATAAAAAGGGTTGAATAACGACGTAGGTTCAAGAGCATGGGTAGACCTAACTTAATAGGTAAATTCCCACGATCTAAAACCAAAGAAAACCAAGAATAGACAGAATAGATAATCGGTTTTAGACCCAATTTCATAGTCACAAAACATAAGCAACACTTTCCTAGTCATGAATCATAGGTGTTTAATCACAGTTGTCCTTGTTATGTCATAGGCAATAGTTTATGTTTCCTAATCAAAGGCATAGGCTTGTGTTCACAGTTAAGGAAATAATCCTCATAGTCACAGTCACAGTCATAGGCAATGTTCAAAGTCATAGGCAACGTTCATAGTCATAGAAATGTTCATAATAATAGGCAATGCCTAATTGGTCATCGAATCATAACGGTTCTTAATTAGGTCCAAAGATATAAGCACTGATTCGAAGAGAGAGAGAGAGATTTGGCATATTCTTTTATTCTTTAATTTCATGTCACGAACAGGGAAAAATGGTCAAATCTAAAAAGTAACTGACTTACAGAGATTATATTAGATTCGTAGAAAAATAGTCGTTGAAGTCGTTTGAATCTTCACTTGAATCCTAGCTTGACTTGAATCTCCTCTTGAAAGTCTTGAGCGGCATTTCCTCGTCTTGATTTATTATATATATATATATATATATATTATTTTATTTATTTATACATTTCTCAGAGGCAGCATAAGGATAGAAAAGAATTGTGAATAGAGAAGGGGACTAAGGCTGTTTATATAGGATTAGGCAGACGAACCTAGGCAGAAAACGTGACCAAATATATCAGAACCAACCAGGTTCATAAATCTGGAAAAAGCAGGGGGGTCGACCCCCAGGTCAACTACCCTGTCGACCTGGGTGTCCCAGGTCAACTACCCAGTCGACCTGGGTGCCTTGGGCGGGAAAATTCCCGCCTAGCCCAATCTAGGTCCAATTTTTGAATTTGAACTCGTTTTCGGACCTGTTTTGAAATTTGAACTTCGCTGAATCTTCCGGAGGCCATATCTTCCTCATACGGACTCTGATTTACGGAAACTCGGACTCGTTTCCATGCTGAATTCCGAGACGAACGCAATGGCGTAGCCTGTTTCCCTTGATTTTGATTTTAAAATTTAATTCTTCCCTGATTTGTGAATCTTAGTGTTACAGAAATACGGGGTGTTACAACAACATTAGCTACATTCCAAATACAGGCCATCTACCCATTTAAAACATTTGGGGGACAAATTTCAAGAAGATGAGCTACTGTCAGACACATCCTCACACGTTGTCCAATAGAAACCCACAGATCAACATCTACGAATCCGCAAACGTATACACAATATTGAACTATACAATACGGGTGGAAAAAGCTTGAAAACGATAGCTACTTAATGGATTAATAATGAAACCATAATCTCAATCCTTCTTTAGATGCATAGAGAACCCATAGTAAACACGCTTCTTCAAGATATGAAGAGACCATGAAAACATATCTGCTACCCTAATATGAAACCTTCGTATAAAATCAAGTGGCTGAAAACAAAATATGACAAAAAAAAACCTTGTCATCTTTGAATTGCATCGTTATCCATTATACTACCATCGCCATTAACAAGCCATAACACCATGGATATCAAACCACGCACTGAGTATCCTATAACCACTAACTCAAGACTAAAACTATATAAATCTTTCCCAATACAATCTAAGATCAAACAAGCTCAATAAAATGGAAGATCGTTTGGAGAATTGGGAACTGAAGCTAGTTCGATTGCACCGGGAATGCCAGAACCCTAATTCATAATGGCTTGATAATTCATAGTCGAACACATCAGATCCAAAAAATACTGGGAAGGTAGAAAGCACATGGATCTCGAATTAAATCTGGCAATGAATACAGTTTCGCAGTTGGAGTATTAGCATAGATCTGAGATACAGCGATTTGTTTTCCCAGATCTAATTTTAAAAAGAAAAAGAAATTAACAGCGATGGATTTGGTTACACCGATCTTATATTCGTAACAAAGAGATGGGTGGACTATCTCGATGACTCAAATTAGATCTCATATCTAGTTTTCATATGTGAAATATAAGAATAAAACTGTGGCTTATCAACAAAGACGAAAAACAAATTCATTGAAGGTTGTCAAAAAGAAATTTGATATAATGAATGATGAAATTAGAATAGAAAAATGGCTCACGCATGATAAATTCATTGAAACTTATCCTATAATATATACATATTTAGAAACCTATAATGTGACCTTATCCAGTATGTGTCGCTAGTTTTACTTTTAATTAGTTTTCTAGCTTCATTTGAGATTAATTTCTTTTTATTTATATGATGCAGTAGTCTTTAGCATTGATTATTTGGCTACACAACGATTTGCGGTTAGTCATACTTCTGAATGTAAAGACCCTGAACCCAAATAATGCCTTATTTTTTAGGTTTCGATCTAAAAAAGATAACTAAAATACAGTATATTGTTCACTTCTATTGATTTGCTATTAAAAACTTTATGTATGTTTCTTATATACATGTATTATTATTATGGTGGAAGACACAAGGAAAGTACAACAAATTCTTCAAACCCGCATCACTTTCTTGGTATCTTTCTTATATACATGTATATTTCATTGCTGGTTTTATATTCGATGCTGAATTGCATATATGATGAAACAATAACTCGATAACATTTCTCAATGTTAATTTTTTTTTGTAGAAATCCTTTTTTTCTTGATATCTTGTCAAGTTATACTTGAAGATATGACTTCGGCACAGTCAAGTCTAGGTGATAACGTTGAGGGCATGGATGAAAATGCATCAGTACCAACAAATCGAACTAAATCATCTGGATCAATTGTTGCTACAACAGGTAAAGAATTAAAAACTACTTAAATATGTTGTGAAATTCTCCCTTGCTTATTTACAATGTTTTCATTATTTACTTAATTTAGATAGGAAAAAAACTTCTTGGATATGGGATTTTGTGGACAAAGAATAAAGAAAAGTTGCAAACGGTAAAGAATACTTTGTCGGCATTTGTAAAACATGCAAAAGGGAAGTGAAGGCGGACAGCGAATATGGAACAACCAGGCTTGCTAATCATTTGTCAAAACAGTGCCAGAAATGTCCTGCATATGGACGTAACACTATTGTAAAAGGTCAGCCTATTCTTTCATTAGATAGTGGAGCAGAGGGAACTTTAGTGCCACATACTTTTAATCAAAAAAATGCGAAGAAAAGTTAATTAGGTATATCATCATGGATGAACTGCCTTTAAGGGTAGTTGAGGGTAAGGGGTTTTATACACTACACACTTATAATAGTATCAAATGATTTGTTTTAAACGTACTAAACATGTTTGGCTATTATAAGGGAAAACCCTATCCGTCGGCTTGCGTTGCATTGTGTGATAGGACCTGGGTCTTATAATAGCTTCATTTTTCCTAAAATCATTGCGCTGTTTTGTTATATGCACTGGTATTCTTGGAAGGAAACCCGTTCCGTGTTTTGCGGCTTAGTCCCTTGATATATCTGATTTAAAGTAAAGTTTTAAATAACTCTTTTAGTTCTCACACCAGTCCCATGACTGACCTGGAGTTTATTGTTTTAACCTAAACTCTGGGTGCCCTTATTTTGACATGAGCAGCTAGTAGTTTTGGTTTTGCAGATTTATATTCATAGGATCCTGGTTTACAGCTGGAATGATACTCGGAAAGCTCTGTATCCATGTATTACTTCTGGTTGTGTATTGTATTATTTTCTGCTGCTATGTAATTTATTGTAATCTCTGATATTTTTCTGTGTAATATTGATTCATACTCTGTATATTCATGTATTCTGATGGAATTGTTTTAATTAACAATGAAATGTTCTTCTGTTCGCGTTCTTTTGTGTGTTGTTCTCAAAGTATCCACTCTTTCCTTACCGAGGAAGTTACGGGTCATCACAGTTGGTATTAGAGCTTTGGTTTACAAAGCTCATAGAACAAGACACATTAGAAGCATACGAAAGAATTCATCAGAAATTGGATTAGTAATATCCAATAAGAATGACTCGTTAGAGATGGGATCAGTAGCATCCTAGAACGAAGTTACGGGTTATTACTGATAATCCTGAAGTCGTTTGCAAAATGGCCATTTTAGAAAATAATAGTCATGTGTTGGCGATGCTCATGTGTTGAGAATATTCATGTGTTGAGTAAAATATTTTAACAATAAAATTTACATCTTTATCATAATTTTATAAAATATATTAAATAATATAAATAGTCATGTGTTGACAGTGCTCATGTGTTGAGAATATTCATGTGTTGAAGAAATATAGATTCATGTGTTGAATAGTATAAAAATTCATTTGTTGAATAGAATAACGAATTTATTGAAATATATAAAGCCGTGTTGATTAGAGATGCGACATTTTGACGTGAGCGATATTTATATCGATTATATTTGTTTTTAAAATGAATATAGAAAAGGAAGTGATTTCAAAATATAACATTTTGGAAATATTATCATTTGTATATCGATGATGTGGAATATTCAATTTCGATTCGAAATTGGATATGAAGTTGAAATCATTTCGAAAATGAATTTAAAATGGTTTATAAAGTACGTTTTAAAAGGAAATCGATGAAATATATATAATATGTTTATCATATATATCATATATATAAAGGCCTGAATAGAACGCGCCGCGCTACGGCAGTTCGTGAATTTCGACCATTGACTTCGAATGGACATTACGGGAGATCCGACCGTCGGATTCTTCTGAAACTGGAACCGTTGGGTTCGTATCGAAAAGATCTTTCCAATGAATATAGCGATAAATCGTTATAAAATATTATAAACGATATGGAATGTAAATTTAGAAACTAACTGAAGGTTAGCTAAGTCGAATGGTTTCCTGGGTTTTGATCTAATGTCGGTTTCGGCCTTCGGGGTTAATATTTGGGAAATCATTCTCTTACTGATTTACGGTTAGTGACTGATGAATTGGAATGTTGCATATGTTGTGTTTATGTAGCACTTGTTTATTTTATACGCGAGTTGCTCAGAAAGACCGGGTTTATCCCATTTTGAATAACTGAATCGACGATAAGAAATAGATGATGAAGACGGTGGTTGAAGACCGAAGATCTTCACCTCGTTTGGATGGTAACCGATGTCCTGATTGGGAGGCATCCCGAAATATGGATAATGAGTGGTGATCGTCCAGACGTACGAGGAGATCGATGGGTATGCTATGTATATAGTGCCTCCGGTTTCGTTCAGACCCAGAATGGACTTGTAAATGGACTTTGTGTCTGACATTGGAATTCATTCTTTGTGATTGATAGCCATCAGTTGCATGGTGTGAATTGCCTGTGTGGCATGCTAAGATGTAGTGAACAAGGCTTCTGTTGAAAAGCAAGGTCTTGTGATTGATGATCAAAGCACCGCCTGTGTGGCATATGTTTGTGTATAACGTGAATTCGCGAGCCTCACACCCTGGTATGAACCAGAAACGGGAGAGGACCTCAGGTAGGGCATGCGTTTCCTTCTAGTTAGAGGTGGTGTCGGTGCTTGAACTGGCTGACATTTATATTATTTTCACCTATGTGGTTGTTGCAGTTGCGAGTCGCCTCGGTTATATCAGTCGATCCAGGACCAATGGAGTCATTTGTTGGCTCATTTATGCCCCAAAGGGTGGGGAAACGTAGTGTTCAGGCATTTTAATCCACATCGGTGGACCGGCCCTGACGATCCCAAGGCTTGACTGAGTACTTGCCTGAGACATGGGCTAGATTGTCTCGAATTCGGTAAGGACTGTCTTCTAAGAGAGAAATTCGAATAGTTTAGAGATCACCATTCGTTAAAGTATCTGTTCACCAAGAAAGACTTGAATCTGAGGCAGCAACGTTGGCTAGAGTTCCTTGCAGCATACGATTTTGAGATTCTATACACTCCAGGGAAAGCCAATGTCGTGGCCGATGCGCTAAGTCGAAAGAATGTAATGATCGCCAGCTTTATTATTATGACTTCCTTGATTGACAAAATATATATTCTTCAGAAGGATGATAATTTTATTAAGGATATGATCAAAACAATTCAGAAAGGCGAACCCTCGTGTTTTCAAATAGACAACGTTGAAATCCTAAGATTGAGAGGATTGGTGTTCCCGACATCCCAGAGTTAAAAAGGGAAGTGTTAGACGAGTGTCACAAGTCCAAGCTGAGTATCCATCTAGGTGTGACCAAAATGTATAATGATCTCCAAGCGAACATTCTGGTGGAAGGCTATGAAAAGGGACATTTCAATATATGTTAGCCGATTCCCTACTTGCCAACTAGTCAAAAGCGACCAACAGAAACTGGCTGGATTGTTGCAACCGCTGGATGTTCCAGGTTGGACATGGGAACATATTTCCATGGAATTCATAGATGGTTTGCCCAGAACCAGAAAAGGAAATGACAATATTTGGGTCATCGTAGATCGCTTCACGAAGACCTCCCATTTCATACCTGTCAGATCGAACACAACTGCTCAGAGTCTGGCGCAAATATATTTCAAAGAAATTGTTAGACTACACGGAGTGCCGATCAGTATAGTCAGTGATAGAGATCCAATATTCACTAGCAAATTCTGGGAGGCATTTCAAGTAGAACTAGGAACGAAGCTGAACATGAGCACCACTTATCATCCTCAGACAGATGGTCAGAGTTAGAGGGTGAATCGTATTTTAGAAGATCTATTGCGGGCTTGTGTTCTAGATTTTGGTGGATCGTGGGAAGACCGTTTACATTTAGCTGAGTTCTCATACAACAACAGCTACCAAGCGAGCCTGACAATGTCACCATTCGAAGCATTGTATGGTAGACCGTGTCGATCTCCTGCTTGTTGGGTCGAACCTGGTAATTGACTTGTATTGGGGCCTGATATGATTCGAGAGGCTGCAGACAAAGTCGATTTCATTAAGAAACGATTACTAGCCGCTCAAAGCCGACAGAAGAGCTATGCCGATAAGAGAAGAAGAGATATATCATTTGTTGTTGGCGACTATGTATATTTGAAAGTATCGCCGATGAGAGGAGTTATCCGGTTCGGTAAAACTAGGAAGTTGGCGCCCAAATTCAATGGTCTGTTTCCTGTTCTTGAACGGATTGGAACTCTCGCTTATAGGCTTCAATTGCCTGATTGATTTCCTGGAGTGCATGATGCATTTCACGTATCTCAACTTCGAAAGCACGTTCATGATCCAGACTTAATCGTGGAAGAAGCCGCACAACAAGAAATTGGCTGTGAGAAGAGAGCCGCTAAAGATCTTTGGCAAAGAAACCAAAGAGCTGAGGAACAAGAAGGTTCACTTAGTAAAAGTGCAATGGAGTGGAGATCGGCAAGATTGTACTTGGGAAACTGAGGAGAGCATCCAGAAAGCCTATCCTAAGTGTCGAGTGGATATCTCTTATTGACTCCGGTGCAAGGTACATTTACCATATTGTGCATTATCATTTAGTTCTCTACTTTGTTGTTATTTTCTTTCCATGGATGTGAACTTATAATTCTATAGTCTGATTAATAAAAAAATGCATGAATTGATTTGTATGGTTTTGAAAAGTTAAAAACAAACTGATTGTGGTTTGTGTTATGTGATAGTGAATTTGATTAATTAAATTATAAGAATGATAGTTAATTAAATTACACATTGAACTGATATAAAAATAGATAGAAATATATACATATGCATTATATGTGTTTGAACATGTAATTGGATTAGCTGTTGAGTAAAGAAATTATTTGCATGCCCGACAAATAGGTAAACCTTAATGAGTTGGATGCGAAATATTATTATATCAACTCCTGTGGATGCCATTGGATGCAGAGTGCTGGTTGTTCTGTGTGTAATAATAAATGTCGCCATAGGATAGTAACAATTAATTTTGAACTGCACTACATGGCATACTTCTTGAAGATATGCATACTTCATCATATACCACATAAGCGGTTGGAGCTTGTGTGACGAGGTGGAAGATGAACCATACGAGAGAGAGGCTTGTATGGCGATGTCTATATATTACAAGTTGAACTAATGACTAATATGGACCATATAAAACGTAATGGTAAATTGCCAGATTAATAAAAACCCCACATGGGTCTGGAGTTGACAATAATCACGTTTCTCTAGTTATTAGATACGGCACATGGATTATTTATTTCCCACACAGGACGAGGTGACGAGAATTTATTCTTTGGAATTATTATCTCTACACGCTCCCCTGTAAACACCAGAATATATCACTATAAATATGTGTATGTTTTATAGGATTTATTGGGTACCTAATACGGCCCAATAAATTTACAAACCCCTCCCCGTACAAAGGAGTTTATAGCGAAATTTTTCGAAAATTCCGGGTGTTAGCCAAATTTTAAAAGAATTTGAAAATTCTCATAAACTGAAAAGTTGGAGAATGGAAGCCCGATCGTAAGTAGGGTTGATTAATCAAACCACTTTCGACTTTGTTCCTTTTCGGGGACGAAAAGTTTTAAGTGGGGGAGATTGTAACGACTTGAAAAATATGAACCAGTTTGAAAATTTTAAATTGGCTATTTTGGTGGATTTTAAATATTTAAAATAAATATTTTAAATAATAACGACGAAATGTAAGTTTGAATCGACGTTTGAAAATAAATATAATTATTTCTAATTATAAACAAGGCCTGAAATGGCGCGGTAGTTTCAAAAAATTGAATTCAAACTTTGAATGACCGTACCGGGTGTAAAACAAAACGGATTTGAGTGAAACCAAAAATATTAAAATCTGTTAGTGAATACCTTTCTAACGAATCTGAAAAATCGAAGGTTCATCGCGGAAAGAAAAAGTTATGGCCAAATGAATTTTCTGAAAGGTCGCTATGGAGTTTATATAGCCCGTGAAAATGGCCATTTTGCAAATGACCTCAGAATTCGACGAAACCACTTTTGTTGGATCCGGGATGTCAAATTATTGGTAGGTTTCAAATTTCATAATTTTTGAAGCTAGTATGTGAGCGTGGCAAAGGAAAATGTGTTTGGTCGATTTCTATTATATTGGATCGACCAGAAAAGAGCCATTTTTCAAACGGTCTCAGAATTCGATGAAACTAGTTTTGTTGGGACCGTGTCATCAATACGAAGCTAGATAATATTTTTTTGGAATTTTTCGAATCAGTATGTGGCCCAGGCAAATTGAAATGTACGTTCAAATTAAATATTGAATGTTTCATATTTTAATTTGAAGGAAAACTGACCGAAACAGTCGAATGTGCCTTCGAAACATATCCCATTGTGTTCAGAATGGGGGTATTTAGCTGGGGACGACAGTCGTTGGGTTTGGATTGGGGTTCCTGTTTGAAAGAGGGTATTTTCGAAAATTAAAAATATATAAATTAAAGAAAAAACATGATTGGGCCACATAATCTCTCTCTCTCCCTGACAATAGCCGATCGACGACGGAAATGGGTTTAGATCTTCCCAGCCCGAGTCCTCCCTCCTCAAGCAAAATTAGCCATAGCTCCAGTTGAAGAAATTGAAGAACATCTGTAGATCTTCAAATCCATATATAGTTTGTATTTTTTTCGTAGAGGATACAGGGAGAAATCGAGCTCGAAAGTCTCGAGCTTCCAACCGCTGCCCTGCCTCAGCCCCGCCGCAGAGTGGGACCCACCTGCCATCGTTCTGCGCCTTCCGACGCCCTAGGTGGTGGTGCAACCTGATCTTGACGAAGCACAACGGATTTGGTTTAAAATCAAAACGTAGTTTTGAAGAATTTCAGAAGGTAACGGCTAATATTATATTAAACTATTTAATAGCAGTTTAAAGCGCTACGGTTTTTGATTTCACTGTAAAAATCATATCTTTTTCGTTTGTTGACGAAATTCAGCGAAACAAGAGAGAGTGGACTCGTGTGGACGTCTTCTACATTCTAGAAGAGACCACATATTTTTCTGAGCCATCTGCTATTTTTGGTGGAGTGGAACCCAAGGTGAGATTTCTAAATTATAAATGATATGGAAAACGACGATGTATAAATTATATAGTCGATGTATGAGTTATATAAGCGTTGTACACCTCATGTATAAGCGTTGTATAAGTTGTACGTTCGATATATAAGTTATATATGCATTGTAAAAATTATATACGTGTTGAAATAGAAGTGAAATTCTTATATATATATATATATATATATATATATATATATACACACACACACACGCCCCTCGTCCACAAACCATGGACGATATTTATTGGTTGTGATTGGTGTGAAAATTGGTTGATTACGAATGGTTGATTAGAATTGTTTGTCGTTGAAATTGATTGATTGTGGTTGAAAAATACCCGTTTGTGATTGAGAATTATTTGGTTGAAACCACATAGGATTAGTTTGTGGAAATGAAAAAATATACGTGCCGCCTGCGTGCGAACTAGATGCATGAAATCCCCATCGTCAAAAGATGCGAGGCTTTAAGGTGGAGCGAGGAGCCGTACTAGGAACGGCCCTGGTTTTAACTACCCTGCCGTTATGCTGTCGAAATTTTGAATAATATTCACGTGTTTGAATTATTTTCATGTGTTGAAACTATATTCGTGTGTTGAATAGAAAACCTTCATGTGTTGAATAGAAATACATTCGTTGAATAGAAATTCATGCGATGAATGATATTCGTGTTTTAATAAAGTGTTTTAACAATAAAAATCACATTTTTATTTTATATATAAGAACTATAGAAAACCTTCATGTGTTGAATAGAAATTCATTTGTTGAATAGAAATTCATGTGTTGAATGGTATTCGTGTTCGAAATAAATTGTTTTATAATAAAAATCATATTTTTATCATCCATATGAACTATATAAAATAGTCGTGTTTTGAAAGAAATTGTTTTATAATAAAAATCATATTTTTATCATATATATGAACTATATAAATTAGTCGTGTTTTGAAAGAAATTGTTTTATAATAAAAATCGTATTTTTATCATCTATATGAACTAAATAAAATAGTCGTGTTTTGAAAAAAATAGTTTTACAATGAAAGTCACAATTTATTATATATGTGAATTGTTAAAAATAGTGAAGTGTTGAATTAGAAGTCAGTTGGATAAAAATATCGCTTTTATCAAAGGTATGAAAAGAATATGGTTTTAAAATCAAAGAATCGATTATATATATATATATATATATAATTAAAATAATCGAATAACGAAGCTGCAGTTCGTGTTTTGAAACCGTGATTTCAAACGATTAGTGCGGGAGATCCGACCATCGGATTTTCCCGAAACCGAAAACATTTGGTTCGCTTTGGAAATACCTTTCCAACGACACCAACTATGTAAAGATCCAATGGTTGGATTGTCTGGAATTTTTAATTCAAATCTGAAGAAAAACAGCGCCAGAATCAATTATATATATATATATATATAAATTAAATCGAATAACGACGCTGTAGTTCGTATTTTGAAATCGAAACTTCAAACGATTATACCGGGAGATCCGACCATCGGATTCTCCCAAACCTGGAACCGTTGGATTCGTTTTGAAAAGATCATTCTAATGATATAAATTTTGTGATGATCCAACTGTTAGATTTTCAGATATGTGTAAATCAAATCTGAAGAAAAACAGCGCTACGGCCGCGTTATGGCCTGAAGCGTCATTTGAATAAATTGGCTATTTTTAAATAAATAAAAATAGCGATAAATCATTATAAAATATTATAAACGATATGGAATGTAAATTTAGAAACTAACTGAAAGTTAGCTAAGTTGAATGCTTTCCTGGGTTTTGATCTGATGTTGGTTTCGGCCTTTGGGGTTAATATTTGGGAAATCGTTCTCTTATTGATTTACGGTTAGTGACTGATGAGTTGGAATGATGCATATGTTGTGTTTGTGTAGCACTTGTTTATTTTATAAGCGAGTTACTCAGAAAGACCGGGGTTATCCCATTCTGAATAACTGAATCGACGATAAGAAATCGATGATGAAGAAGGTGGTTGAAGACCGGAGATCTTCACCTTGTTTGGATGGTGACTGATGTCCTGATTGGGAGGCATCCCAAAATATGGATAACGAGTGGTGATCGTCCAGACGTACGTAGAGATCAATGGGTATGCGAGGTATATAGTGCCTCCAGTTTCGTTCAGACCCAGAACGGACTTGTAAATGGATTGTGTGTCTTACATTGGAATCCATTCTGTGTGATCGATAGCAATCACTTGCATGGTGTGAATTGCCTGTGTGGCATGCTAAGATGCAGTGAACAAGGCTTCTGTTGAAAAGCAAGGTCTTGTGGTTGATGATCAAAGCACCGCCTGTGTGGCATAGCTTTGTGTACAACGTGAATTCGTGAGCCTCACACCACGGTATGAACCAAAAACGGGAGAGGACCTCAGGGAGGGCATGCGTTTCCTTCTGGTTAGAGGTGGTGTCGGTGCTTGAACTGGCTGACATTTATATTATTTTCACCTTGTGGTTGTTGCTGTTACGAGGCGCCTCTGTTGTATCAGTCGAACCGGGAATGATGGAGTCATTCGTTGGCTCATTTACGCCCCAAAGGGCGGGGAAACTTAGTGTTTAGACATTTTAATCCACATCGGTGCACCGACCCTGACGATCCAAAGCTTGACTGAGTACTTGCCTAGGACATGGGCTAGATTGTCTCGAATTTGGTAAGGACTATCTTTTTCCTTAGTTCATGACGGAAATCCAATTTCCAAATACGTGACTATGCGGTTTTGATTGTATACCTATATATGGCGACGTAGTGGTATGGGGCATTAATGCTGTCTAAGACTGATAGTTATGATTGAAATTGTTTTTGAAACATATAAACACTAGTAATAATATCAAATGCTTTTGATTTATTCGTATCAAGCATATTTTGGCCATTATAAGGTAAAACTCTATCCTCCGGTTTGCGTTGCGTTGTGTGATGGGAACTGAGTCTTATAATGGCTTCATTTTTATAAAAAGCATTGCAATGTTTTAGAAGACTTACTTGTTTTAAAGCACTGGCAACCCAATGGAGTAAACCCGTTCCGCGAAATTGGCGTGGTCCTATGATTAGCCATATTATAAATGTGTTAAGTAGATTTCTCATACCAGTCTCATGACTGAATCGTAGTTTGTTTCATTTGCAAACTCGGGTGCCCCTTTTTCTACACGACAGCCTTGTCTTCAGGTTATTAGCAGGCTCTTTCTGGATAGCTGGAGCTGAAGACGGATTCTATCTTTTGTTTCCTTTTATGCTGTTGAGCTCCTATTGTACATATTATGTTTGTTTTCCGTTGTAGACATTTATGTATAGCTGAACTGTATTTGTACCAAGTATTATCCTGTATACTGTGTAACTCTGATGATTACGTTTATCCATTGTATTCTATTGTACATTATTTGGTGTATTTATTATTTCTATTCTGCTATTATCTGATTATGTGTTATATTCCAAAGATTACCCTTAACACCGTCGTACGGGGTTTTTGGGTCGTTACAATTTGCGTCAAAACTATTCCCTTTGGTCAACAACTTTGCTTTCCGCCTCCACAAGAAATTGACATCCAGAAATACCCAAAATTTTCTCTCCACCGATCTCAAAATTCGCACATGATTACGAATGTTCCCAACTGGAGATATGTAAAGCTGCGGGGGATGGACCAACTGGACGGTTGTGATCAATGCTGGATGTAACAACCCGAAAATCTGGGCCAGTTTAAAATTTTTATTTTGGCAATTTTAGCGAATTTTGATTATTTAAAATGAATTATTTTAAATAATATCGACGAGAAATTTATTTAGAATATAATTCGAACGTATATATTATATACGCGTCGTCGTTAGAATATAAATATTTATATATAATTATAAATAGAATTGAAAATGGCGCGGTAGTTCGATAATTCGATTTCAAACTTCAATGGAATGTACCGGGCGCAAAACAATCCAGATTTTAGTGAAACCAAAAATGATAGGATCTAATTGATAATATCTTTCCAACGAATCCGAATAATCGAGATTTCATAGCGGAAATCAAAAGATATGTCCAGTTGAAAATTCTGAATAGTCGCTATGGAATTCAGGCCCTTAAAAATGGACATTTTGCAAACGACCTCGAATTTCGACGAAACCAGTTTTGTTAGGACCGTATCGTCAATACGAAGCTAGAAAATATTTTTCAGGAACTTTTCTAGTTAGTATGTGACCCCGGTAATTTGAAATGTACGTTTAAAATTCAATATAGTGATTTAAATGTAAATTCAAAGGAAACTGATTGTAACAGCCGAATCAACCTACGATACATATCCCATTGTGTTCGGAATGGGGGTAAAACGCTATGGAGGACAGGCGGTGGGCCTCGTTTCGAGGTAGTATGAAAAAGTCAACTTTAGGTTGAATTAAATAATTAAATAATAAAAAAAAAACAACCCCTAACCCTTATCTTCTTTGGCCCCCCCGCTCAGATTCATTTCAACAGATAAAATTAAAAAAAAAAAAATGGGAAATCGCGTCGCCCCCCCCCCCCCATTCGCTGCCGCCGCCGCCATCGATGGCGACCTCCCCATCGCCGCAGCTCCGGCGCTAGTTCCTCCCCCCTCTTCTAAAACAACCGAACCCCCCTATTTCCCTCCAAACCGCTGACGCCGAGCCCACCAAACCCACCGCCGACCGACGCTGCAGAGCCCGACCACCTCCAGTGCCTCCCTGACCCTCCGACGCCGCTAGTGAGCCCCCCCTCCGAGCAACAGTAAGATTTGTTTCGTTTCCATATAAAAAAAAAACGTTGTTTGATTTCAGTATTAATGTGAAGTAAAGCGAGGAAAGGTTAAAATTTTAATTTATAAAAAGTTTGGATTTTTACATAGAAAAGTGGGGTTTTAATTCAAAAAGATTTGATCTTTATTTGTATGTTAATCATATAAAGACATGATTTTTATCGAAATAAAAATATAGTTTTTATATGTTGAACTTCGAAATAAAAATATAGTTTTTATATGTTGAACTTCGAAATAAAAATAGTATTTTTATATATTGAACTTCGAAATAAAAATAGGATTTTTATATATTGAACTTCGAAATAAAAATAGGATTGTTATATGTTGAACTTCGAATTAAAAAGGTGATTTTTATATATTGAATTTCGAAATAAAAATATAGTTTTTATATGTTGAACTTCGAAATGAAAATATAGTTTTTATATGTTGAACTTCGAAATAAAAATATAGTTTTTATATGTTGAACTTCGAAATAAAAATATAGTTTTTATATGTTGAACTTCGAAATAAAAATATGATTTTTATATATTGAACTTCGAATTAAAAAAATGATTTTTATATATTGAACTTCGAAATAAAAATAGGATTTTTATATATTGAACTTCGAAATAAAAATATGATTTTTATATATTGAATAGCGAAGTAAAATTCGATTTTTACATAGGTAGTGAAAGCGGGCAACGAAGATGAAAAAGGATGCGATGACGACGAAGACTTCTCTAAATGAAGTGCCGTGGAGCTAGGATAGCTATCTATGAGAATTTCTCACCTTTCAAATTTATTTTCTGGTTATATATATATATACTAGGATGCAGACGGTGCTTAGTAGCACCCGACACAATCGTCCACAGACCATGGACTTGTTTGTTTGGTTGCATAGATTAGTTTGATGATTTGATTTGAGTTTGGTTGTTTGGTGAATATGATTGATGTGTGAATGGCGTGGGCCTTCACTAGACCGGGGATAAGGCTAGGCCTCGTCCCGTTTCTAGTATCGTGCCGTTATGCCGCCGAAATTTTCTAAAATAAGTTAGAAAAATAAAAATATCATTTTATCGAAGAAATGAACTGAATAGAAATTCATATGTTGGAATAAAATGTTTTTGTCGTTAAAAATATAATTTTTAACGTGAAGTGAATAAATAATTATTCATTTACAAACCAGACGGTTTGTTTATGTACACCTATTTGAAGGACATTGATTGGGTCGATAAATTTTACACATCGCCCAACTGCACAAATAAAATCTGTGTTTGATTGTTTGAAAACCCCACACGGGTGTTGGGATGAAATTTGAAGTTCACTCATCCTGATTGATTGAATATGTCGATCGATTGATTGACAGCCTGTTATAAGCGTTAGATATCTATATTTGATGCTTATACAGTGTAGCGCACTTTGGTTGATGGTTGATTATTTTTCAATGCTATTATAAACATGTGATGTATGCAAATCCATATAATTAACGTTATATGGTAATTGATTGGGCCTCATTCCAATTTGAAGAATAAAGAATATTATAAAATAAAAGTTCATGTGTTGACAGTACTCATTCATTGAGATTGGTCATGTGTTGAACTAAATATTTTAGTAATAAAATTTACATCTTTGTAATATAAAATAAAAGTTCATGTGTTGACAGTACTCATTCATTGAGATTGGTCATGTGTTGAACGAAATATTTTAGTAATAAAATTTACATCTTTGTAATATAAAATAAAACTTCATGTGTTGACAGTACTCATTCATTGAGATTGGTCATGTGTTGAACGAAATATTTTGATAATAACAACTATTTTGAAAAAGAAATATTTGAAATAGAATATTTGAAAATAGAAATTTTTGAAGCCGTGTTGATTAGATTGACGCCATTTTGACGTGAACGATATTTATATCGATTTTATTCATTATGAAATGAATTGAATTGAAAACGATTTCGAAATGAATTGAATTGAAAACGATTTCGAAATGAATTGAATTGAAAACGATTTCGAAATGAATTGAATTGAAAACGATTTCGAAATGAATTGAAAACGAATTCAAATTGAATTGAAAGCGAATTAAAATGAATTCATATTGAATTGAAATTTGAATTGAATAGAAATGAATTTTAAAACAAATTTATAAAGAAGAATTCAATTTTGATTTGAATTGAAATGGAAGTTGAAAATGTTTTTGAAACGAATTCAAAACTATTTATATAATTCGTTTTAAATAGAAATCGACGAAATATATATTATATATATTATATATATAATATAATGGCCTGAATAGAACGCGCCGCGCCGCGGCAGTTCGCGAATTTCGACCATTGATTTCAAACGGACATTACGGGAGATCCGACCGTCGGATTCTCCTAAAACCGGAACCGTTGGGTTCGTATCGGAAAGAGCTTTCTAACAAATGTTAGAAATTTGAAATCTAACGGTTGGATTTGGAGATACGTCCAAATCAAATTTGAAAAAGGTCGCTGTAAGTGCAGTTCGATGGCCATTGATGGAAATCGACTATACGGGCCTTGATAAAATTATTAAAAATAGTAATAATTTGTGTAAATTTATAAGAAATGATTTAGAGAGAATTGGGATGAAAAACACCATATTTGAAAAGATAAAAATAGATTTTTATCGAAATGAACTAGTTTTGAACTAGAATTACAATTCTATTTATTTTTAAATAAATAAATTGAATATTGAAATGGTTTTGAAAATAACCAGAATTTCCAATAATTGCATTGGAATGGATTTGAATCGAAATTGTCTTCGGAACATTTTGATGTCGAATTTCGGGATTAAACAGGTGTTGTTATGGAAATTTGAAAGATATTTATATCGTTATTTCCAATACGACATTTGTTAATCGTAGAATTTGATATTGAATATAAGCCGATATATTTTCTATTCAGAGCCTTATATTGAATATCAAATGTGATTTGGGTTTGTCGTGAATGGTGTCTTCACTAACACTGTTCTTGAACCCAGTTGAGAAAAGATTAAATCTTTTTATTTAGATTTAATGAAGTGTACCAATTAAATAATATTTAGTTGGAATTGAATTGATATTGATTTTTGGGTTTATCGTGAACAGTGTTTTTAAATAACACTCGTTCTTTAACCCAATAATTAATGAAGGTGATTTTGGGTTTATCGTGAACCGTGTTTTAAATGACACTGATTCTTTAACCCAGTCACAGAGTAAAACTAAGTGGAGTTTTAATGAATCTTTAATTAGATTGGAAAAATCGAAATGGAGTGTCACCAGTTTTGCTCCAGGCGATAGTTAAATCTTTAATTAGATTTGAACGTGAAATGGTAATTGAATTTACCGATAACACTGTGGTGTTAGATATGAAGTATTACCAGTTTTAATTCATGGGATGAATATGTTGGGATTGGGAAATTAAAACCAATGATTACTTCGGTAAGGTTCGCTAATTCCGACTAGTTTTGAATTGATATTCAAAAGATAGATTAAAGAATAAATTCAGGAGTTTATCTTGGATAAAATTAATGGGAACCTTTCCCTATGAATGTGAAATTTAGAAACAAACTGTCGGTTAGCTAAGCAGAATGGTTTTTTGGATATTGATCTGATGTTGGTTTCGGCCTTCGGGGTTGATATTTAGGGAATTATTCTCTTGATTAATTTACGGTTAGTGACTAATGAATTGGAATGAGGCGTATGTTGTGTTTGTGTAACACTTATTTAAAATATACGCGAGTTATTCGGAAAGACCGGGTTTATCCCATTCTGAATAACTGATACGACGATAAGTCGAAGATGAAGACGATGGTCGAAGACCGGAGGTCTTCACGTCGTTTGGGTGATAACTGATGATCTTGATTGGGCTGTACACCCAAGAAGATGGAAACAGTTGGTGATCGTCCAGACGTACTTGGAGATCGATGGATATGCGGGGTACTAGGTGCCTCCGGTTTCGTTCAGACCCAGAACGGACTTGTAAATGGACTGTGTGCCTGACATTGGATTTTAGTCTGTGTGATTGATCTCTATTAAATATATATCTGTTTGGCGGCGGAGAATTTATTCTCTTGCTTAACGCCCTTCTCTGAGACGTACGAGCTCAGGGGTTATATATTGATGGATATCAAACGAATGGAGTGAATTGCCTGTGTGGCATGCCTAAGTGGCAATTGATCGAGGCTTCTGTTGAAAAGCAAAGTCTTGTGGTGATGATCAAAGCACGACCTTTGTGGCGTAGCTTTGTGTAACGTTTACTTCGCAAGTTTCACACCCGGTATTAACCAAAAACGGGAGACGGACCTCAGGGAGGACTTGCGTTTCTTTCTAGCTAGAAGTGGCGTCAGTGGTTTTACACGCCCTGACGAGTTTGACTTATGTGGTTGTGGCTGTTGCGAGGCGCCTCGGTTATATCGGTTTCGGCCGATGCATTCTGGTCGGCTGACGGACCAGACTTACACCCCATAGGGTGGGGAGACGTAGTGTTCAGGCATAATAATCCACATCGGTGGACCGGCCCTGACGATCCAAGGGGCAGTTGCGGCTGTTCCTGAGACACGGGCTAGAGCGTCTCGAATCGGTTGAGGACTATCCTTTGCCTCGGTTCATAGACGGAAATCCAATTTCCAAATACGTGACTTTGCGGTTTTATTTGTAAACCTATACATGGCGACATAGTGGCATGGGACGCTCATGTCATCTATGATTGATACTTATGATTTGAAGTTGTTTTATACACTATGCACTTATAGTAGTATCAAATGATTTGTTTTAAATGTATCAAGCATTCTTTGGCTGTTATAAGGGAAAACCCTATCCCCCGGCTTGCGTTGCATTGTGTGATAGGACCTGGGTCTTATAACAGCTTCATTTTTCTTTATTTAGCATTGCGCTGTTTGTTTTATGCACTGGTATTCTTGGGAGGAAACCCGTTCCGTGTTATACGGTGTGGTCCCTTGATTTTACCTAACTTTAAAAATAAAAATCAATAACTGTTTTAGTTCTCACACCAGTCACATGACTGACCTAGAGTTTATTGTTTTAACCTAAACTCTGGGTGCCCTTATTTTGACACGGGCAGCTAGTAGTTTCGGTTTTGCAGATTTATATTCACAGGATCCTGGTTTACAGCTGGAACGATATCCGGAAAGCTTTGTATCCGTATATCCCTTCTAGTTGTGTATCGTATTATTTTTCCGCTGCTATGTATTTAAATGTAATTTAAATCTCTGATATTTCTGTGTAATATTTATTCATACTCTGTATATTCTTGTAATTTGATGCATTGTTGTAATATACAGTGAAATGTTCTTCTGTATGTGTTCTGTTGTGGTTTGTTCTCGAACTATCCGACGCTTTCCTTTACGGGGAAGTTACGGGTTTTCACAGTTGGTATCAGAGCTTTGGTTTAGCAAGCTCAGAGAACAGGACACATTAGAACCATACGAAGGAATTCATCAGATATTGGATTAGTAATATCCAATTAGAATGACTCGTTAGAGATAGGATCAGTAGTATCCTAGAACGGGTGTGAAGAGTATATTTTTTCAAATGAAAACAAATTTTGTTTTGAAAATTTAAATCAACTATTCGTATTTGATTATTTGTTTATATTGATTTTGGACAATTCAGTATATAAAGAATTTGCATATACGCCTTGCAAACGTATATTCAAAGTTTTAATATACTGGATAGATATGGAATCACATTCTAGTCGCCTGGAGATGGTACTGATGATTGTCATGACATCATCAGTATTTATGTTCGTGTTTCGAAGGTGTGATTTTCTATATATTTCCATTAGGCTGGTGTGAGAACCAAAACTTATATATAGCTAGAACACATTGTTGTGAATTGGCATCAAAAACATGATTTTCTGTATATATATCAAAATTGTGAATTTGAAACTCTAATTCACTAATTGATTGATGTTTGTGTTGTTTGTTTATTTGTTTGCTAATTTTTAACCATTTAGCCTAATTGAAACAAATATTGAATTGTGTTGAAAATTGGTCGCATTTGCTTGCATATACATATATATCATTGAACAGGTCATAGCAAGGAGGCTAGAGCAGAGAATAAAATTTGTTTGCCCGACAAATAGGTACATGTTTACTACATAATTTACTGTTTTGTTTGGGTGATGATGATTTTATGAGCCTATTGGCTAGCCGTTTGGCTAGCCGCTTGGCTTTTTCTTTTTCTTTTTGAGATCTGAAGGACCGGCGAAGCTATTTGAAATTCCCCGATGCTCCCATTGCAGGGGAGGTTATGGCAAAAAATTTCGAAAATTTAGGGTGTTAGCCAAATTTTTGAAAATTTGAAAATTCTCAGAAACTAAAGAGTTGGAGAATGGAAGCCTGACCGAACGTAGATTTGATTAATCAAACCACTTTCGACTTTGTTCCTTTTCGGGGACGAAAAGTTTTAAGTGGGGGAGATTGAAACAACCCGAAAATCTGGGCCAGTTTAAAATTTTTATTTTGGCAATTTTAGCGAATTTTGATTATTTAAAATGAATTATTTTAAATAATATCGACGAGAAATTTATTTAGAATATAATTTGAACGTATATATTATATATGCGTCGTCGTTAGAATATAAATATTTATATATAATTATAAATAGAATTGAAAATGGCGCGGTAGTTCGATAATTCGATTTCAAACTTCAATGGAATGTACCGAGCGCAAAACAATCCGGATTTTAGTGAAACCAAAAATGATAGGATCTAATTGATAATATCTTTCCAACGAATCCGAATAATCGAGATTTCATAGCGGAAATCAAAAGATATGCCCAGTTGAAAATTCTGAATAGTCGCTATGGAATTCAGGCCCTTAAAAATGGACATTTTGCAAACGACCTCGGATTTCGATGAAACCAGTTTTGTTAGGACCGTATCGTCAATACGAAGCTAGAAAATATTTTTCAGGAACTTTTCTAGTTAGTATGTGACCCCGGTAATTTGAAATGTACGTTTAAAATTCAATATAGTGATTTAAATGTAAATTCAAAGGAAACTGATTGTAACAGCCGAATCAACCTACGATACATATCCCATTGTGTTCGGAATGGGGGTAAAACGCTATGGAGGACAGGCGGTGGGCCTCGTTTCGAGGTAGTATGAAAAAGTCAACTTTAGGTTGAATTAAATAATTAAATAATAAAAAAAAACAACCCCTAACCCTTATCTCCTTTGCCCCCCCCGCTCAGATTCATTTCAACAGATAAAATTAAAAAAAAAAAAAAGGGGAAATCGCGTCGCCCCCCCCCATTCGCTGCCGCCGCCGCCATCGATGGCGACCTCCCCATCGTCGCAGCTCCGGCGCTAGTTCCTCCCCCCTCTTCTAAAACAACCGAACCCCCCTATTACCCTCCAAACCGCTGACGCCGAGCCCACCAAACCCACCGCCGACCGACGCTGCAGAGCCCGACCACCTCCAGTGCCTCCCTGACCCTCCGACGCCGCTGGTGAGCCCCCCTCCCCTCCGAGCAACAGTAAGATTTATTTCGTTTCCATATAAAAAAAAACGTTGTTTGATTTCAGTGTTAATGTGAAGTAAAGCGAGGAAAGGTTAAAATTTTAATTTATAAAAAGTTTGGATTTTTACATAGAAAAGTGGTGTTTTAATTCAAAAAGATTTGTTCTTTATTTGTATGTTAATCATATAAAGACATGATTTTTATCGAAATAAAAATATAGTTTTTATATGTTGAACTTCGAAATAAAAATATAGTTTTTATATGTTGAACTTCGAAATAAAAATAGGATTTTTATATATTGAACTTCGAAATAAAAATACGATTTTTATATATTGAACTTCGAAATAAAAATAGGATTTTTATATGTTGAACTTCGAATTAAAAAGGTGATTTTTATATATTGAACTTCAAAATAAAAATATAGTTTTTATATGTTGAACTTCGAAATAAAAATATAGTTTTTATATGTTGAACTTCGAAATAAAAATATAGTTTTTATATGTTGAACTTCCAAATAAAAATATAGTTTTTATATGTTGAACTTCGAAATAAAAATATAGTTTTTATATGTTGAACTTCGAAATAAAAATATGATTTTTATATATTGAACTTCGAATTAAAAATATGATTTTTATATATTGAACTTCGAAATAAAAATAGGATTTTTATATATTGAACTTCGAAATAAAAATATGATTTTTATATATTGAATAGCGAAGTAAAATTCGATTTTTACATAGGTAGTGAAAGCGGGCAACGAAGATGAAAAAGGATGCGATGACGACGAAGACTTCTCTAAATGAAGTGCCGTGGAGCTAGGATAGCTATCTGTGAGAATTTCTCACCTTTCAAATTTATTTTCTGGTTATATATATATATATACTAGGATGCAGACGGTGCTTAGTAGCACCCGACACAATCGTCCACAGACCATGGACTTTTTTGTTTGGTTGCATAGACTAGTTTGATGATTTGATTAGAATTTGGTTGTTTGGTGAATATGATTGATGTGTGAATGGCGTGGGCCTTCACTAGACCGGGGATAAGGCTAGGCCTCGTCCCGTTTCTAGTATCGTGCCGTTATGCCGCCGAAATTTTCTAAAATAAGTTAGAAAAATAAAAATATCATTTTATCGAAGAAATGAACTGAATATAAATTCATATGTTGGAATAAGATGTTTTTGTCGTTAAAAATATAATTTTTAACGTGAAGTGAATAAATAATTATTCATTTACAAACCAGACGGTTTGTTTATGTACACCTATTTGAAGGACATTGATTGGGTCGATAAATTTTACACATCGCCCAACTGCACAAATAAAATCTGTGTTTGATTGTTTGAAAATCCCACACGGGTGTTGGGATGAAATTTGAAGTTCACTCATCCTGATTGATTGAATATGTCGATCGATTGATTGACAGGCTGTTATAAGCGTTAGATATCTATATTTGATGCTTATACAGTGTAGCGCACTTTGGTTGATGGTTGATTATTTTTCAATGCTATTATACACATGTGATGTATGCAAATCCATATAATTAACGTTATATGGTAATTGATTGGGCCTCATTCCAATTTGAAGAATAAAGAATATTATAAAATAAAAGTTCATGTGTTGACAGTACTCATTCATTGAGATTGGTCATGTGTTGAACGAAATATTTTAGTAATAAAATTTACATCTTTGTAATATAAAATAAAAGTTCATGTGTTGACAGTACTCATTCATTGAGATTGGTCATGTGTTGAACGAAATATTTTAGTAATAAAATTTACATCTTTGTAATATAAAATAAAACTTCATGTGTTGACAGTACTCATTCATTGAGATTGGTCATGTGTTGAACGAAATATTTTGATAATAACAACTATTTTGAAAAAGAAATATTTGAAATAGAATATTTGAAAATAGAAATTTATGAAGCCGTGTTGATTAGATTGACGCCATTTTGACGTGAACGATATTTATATCGATTTTATTCATTATGAAATGAATTGAATTGAAAACGATTTCGAAATGAATTGAATTGAAAACGATTTCGAAATGAATTGAATTGAAAACGATTTCGAAATGAATTGAATTGAAAACGATTTCGAAATGAATTGAATTGAAAACGATTTCGAAATGAATTGAAAACGAATTCAAATTGAATTGAAAGTGAATTGAAATGAATTCATATTGAATTGAAATTTGAATTGAATAGAAATGAATTTTAAAACGAATTTATAAAGAAGAATTCAATTTTGATTTGAATTGAAATGGAAGTTGAAAATGTTTTTGAAACGAATTCAAAACTATTTATATAATTCGTTTTAAATAGAAATCGACGAAATATATATTATATATATTATATATATAATATAATGGCCTGAATAGAACGCGCCGCGCCGCGGCAGTTCACGAATTTCGACCATTGATTTCAAACGGACATTACGGGAGATCCGACCGTCGGATTCTCCTAAAACCGGAACCGTTGGGTTCGTATCGGAAAGAGATTTCTAACAAATGTTAGAAATTTGAAATCTAACGGTTGGATTTGGAGACACGTCCAAATCAAATTTGAAAAAGGTCGTTGTAAGTGCAGTTCGATGGCCATTGATGGAAATCGACTGTACGGGCCTTGATAAAATTATTAAAAATAGTAATAATTTGTGTAAATTCATAAGAAATGATTTAGAGAGAATTGGGATGAAAAACTCCATATTTGAAAAGATAAAAATAGATTTTTATCGAAATGAACTAGTTTTGAACTAGAATTACAATTCTATTTATTTTTAATTAAATAAATTGAATATTGAAATGGTTTTGAAAATAACTAGAATTTCCGATAATTGCATTGGAATGGATTTGAATCGAAATTGTCTTCGGAACATTTCGATGTCGAATTTCGGGATTATACAGGTGTTGTTATGGAAATTTGAAAGATATTTATATCGTTATTTCCAATACGACATTTGTTAATCGTAGAATTTGATATTGAATATAAGCCGATATATTTTCTATTCAGAGCCTTATATTGAATATCAAATGTGATTTGGGTTTGTCGTGAATGGTGTCTTCGCTAACACTGTTCTTGAACCCAGTTGAGAAAAGATTAAATCTTTTTATTCAGATTTAATGAAGTGTACCATTTAAATAATATTTAATTGGAATTGAATTGATATTGATTTTTGGGTTTATCGTGAACAGTGTTTTTAAATAACACTCGTTCTTTAACCCAATA
Source organism: Allium sativum (assembly GCA_030737875.1). NCBI lineage: Eukaryota > Viridiplantae > Streptophyta > Magnoliopsida > Asparagales > Amaryllidaceae > Allium > Allium sativum. The sequence continues at coordinate 508,396,152 of CM060925.1, forward strand.
ATTAATGAAGGTGATTTTGGGTTTATCGTGAACCGTGTTTTAAATGACACTGATTCTTTAACCCAGTCACAGAGTAAAACTAAGTGGAGTTTTAATGAATCTTTAATTAGATTGGAAAAATCGAAATGGAGTGTCACCAGTTTTGCTCCAGGCGATAGTTAAATCTTTAATTAGATTTGAACGTGAAATGGTAATTGAATTTACCGATAACACTGTGGTGTTAGATATGAAATATTACCAGTTTTACTTCATGGGATGAATAGGTTGGGATTGGGAAATTAAAACCAATGATTACTTCGGTAAGGTTCGCTAATTCCGACTAGTTTTGAATTGAAATTCAAAAGATAGATTAAAGAATAAATTCAGGAATTTATCTTGGATAAAATTAAGGGGAACCTTTCCCTATGAATGTGAAATTTAGAAACTAACTGTCAGTTAGCTAAGCAGAATGGTTTTCTGGATATTGATCTGATATTGGTTTCGGCCTTCGGGGTTAATATTTGGGGAATTATGTAACAACCCGTATTTTCAATAACCTGTAATAACATAAATCGAGGCAGAATTTAATTCTAAAATGGGTATCAAGGGAAACGGGCTATGCCATTGTGTTCGTCTCGGAAAAATACGCGAAATAGAGTCCGAGTTTTCGAAAATCGGAGTCCGTATGACCAAGATATGGCCTCGCGAAGTTTCACGAAAATTCCCAAATTAAAGTATACTTAATTAAGTGAAATGGGTTGTGTAGATATATATATATATATATATATTGATATATATATATATATATATAATTGAAAATTTAATAAATAAATATGCAAAAATGCTCAAAACAGCGAATTGGGAGAGGGGAATAACCGAACCGGCCGATTTTTGAAGTCGACCCAGCCCCGCTGGGTCGACTAGGGGTTAATCCAGGGTGTTTGGCTGTCAACCCGTGGGCCGATTCGCTCAAGTGCAGATTTTGCATTTGAATGGTTCTCATGGTCCATCTTTAATCTAAAGGCCCTAGATGGTTCCTACACTTGACTTCTTCCCCAAGACATGCTTTGATGGCTTGGATTGAATCTAGGGTTAATCCTATGGCCTAAAACACTTGCCTAATCTATAAATAAGACCCTAACCTACCCTAATTCATTCATAATTAAACCTAGTGACTAAACTATGGCAAAATGCTAGCTCTCATGGCCTCCACTAATTTTATGAAGAGGGTTGCATACTAATCACTCTCTAATCAACTTCTAATCCCTTCTTAGCATCTTAATCTTCTTCATTTGGTGTTCAAAGTTGCTAGTTGTGAGTTTCTATCACTTTGATGATCTTTTGGTAAACTAATTAGATGAGATGTGATGAGATTTATGGTTTTGTATGTGGGTTAATGAGCTTTGAATCATATGATATGATGTTAGCATTAATCTTATGTTTATGCATGTTGAGTATGTAAGCTTATGCAAGTTTAATATGATGTATGTTATGTTTGCATGATGCTAAATATGCAAGTTGTGGGCTATGTAATCATATGCATGTTATGCAAGTTCATGGTAATATGCTATGCAAGTTACATGTTTGTTAATATGCAAGTTACATGTTTGTTAATATGCAAGTTACATGTATGTAAATATGCAAGTTACATGTTTGTTAATATGCAAGTTACATGTTTGTTAATATGCAAGTTACATGTATGTAAATATGCAAGTTACATGTTTCTTTATATGCAAGTTACATGTTTGTTAATATGCGAGTTACATGTATGTAAATATGCAAGTTACATGTTTATTAATATGCAAGTTCATGATGACACATTATGCAAGTCTATAAGCTAATATGCAAGTTTGTTATGCAAAATGAATATGTAAGTTATGTGACATATTATATGCAAGTTATGTGACATGTTATGCAAGTTCATATGCAAGTTATGTGTTTGTTAATATGCAAGATGGCACCTTTGAAACATGTTCATTCATATGCAAGTTGACACCTTTTATATGTGTTATATCATGAACGAAATTACGTGGGAACGATGGGGTAATTAAATGCATAAGTTAATAAGATTGTGTGAAATTAATATAATTATGCATAACACAAAATAAATAAACATAGTATGGGAATTTGCCTATTTGGTTAGGTGTACCCATACTATGTGTTGGGAATTTACCTATTGAGTTAGGTCTACCCCATGGGAATTTACCTATTAAGTTAGGTCTACCCATGTTAAGAAAACTTGATTAATTAGGGATAATTAATATAAAATTATGAGGGTGATTAATTAGGTGTAATTAATTGACTAAGACACGAGGTTGGACTCAGTTGTAGCGTAAAACTGCCCGGACCCAACCGGCTTAACCAGTTGCTACAAATGTTAGCCCAATGTGAGAGGTCTTAGGCACAAACTAAATACGTAATTAATGTAAAGACACGAGGTTAGACTCTGTTATGACATAAGGCTGCCCGGACCCAACCGGCTTAACCAGCGGTCATAAAAGACAGTCTAATGTGAGAGGTCTTTACAAAGGTTACGTTCTTAATTAATTAATTAAGAAACACTTAACCACATTAGCATGTAGAGGGACATGAGGGGTTAAGTGGGTGCCTCGGGTGGCATGAGAAAATCTAGTGGTTGCCTTGGGTGGCAATAGAAAATACGATTAGAATACTTAACCAAAATAGAACATGTAATTAAAACATGATTAAAGGGTTAAGTGGGATATACTAGAAAAAGGGACAAGCTTAGGTGGGTAGCTTGTGGAGGCCCATTTCAACCAGTAACCCATACGTATCTTTGTGGGCTCGACCCATGTCGAGGACGGGACACGCATACTGGGCTTGACTGTAAGAGGCAAACGGGTTAGCGGTGGCAACGCAAGTCCAACGGGCTTCATATGCGTGAGTGGGCCCGGGCTGGTAGGTAAGCCGTTGTTGCATCGAGTAGATATAAGCCGTGCACCTTTAGTTTCATCAGGTTGCCACATTGGGGAATGATACATCCCACGGTGGGGCCAGCACGGGTATCTACGTTAGGGAGCCGATCGAATGGGAAGTAGTGTGTACACCTAGTGGATTGTAGGGCCCCGTGGCGCCTACTTGGTCACCTAGGGGTACGCAGGTACTAATTAGTAAATTTTATAAGTCCTTGGGTGGGATCAACCTTTAAGTTAGGAACGACTGGTGTGGTGCAGTTTAGTAATTTACCTTAGGGAGGGTAGATGCGTCTTTATCCTTTATCTTCGTTTAGTTGACTGCTTAGGGTAGCCATTCATCCCTATATGTTACCGTATATCAGTTTATGTCTTCTCTGGTTACTTTAACGATTGTATTGTTAAAGTTATAGGACTCGCTCAGACTTATGTCTGACCCTGTTGTTTTTATCTTTTTCCCAACCCTCAGGTCCTACGGTGGATCCTAGCAGTAGTGGGGCTTGATCGGATTGCTGTTCCAGTCTTTAGGAGCTTGGATAGATGTAAAGCTCCAGTTATCCAGTTATCTTTTCTTTTGTTTGGCTATTGTATGAGAGTGGGATTATGTACTTCTTTATTTTGATGGATATTGTACTTGACCTTTATTGTGGTTTTATGATGTAACCAGACATGTTTTACTTCCGCTGTTATGAGATGATGTTTTAAAATTTCAAGTACTATTTATATCTGTCTTGTTGTAATTTTTCTGTTCTATATTCACTAAAATACTCCACCGATGCTATGGCATTCCCTTAGTGAGTGATCATAGCGGGAGTGGGGTGTTACAAATTATTCTCTTGATTAATTTACGGTTAGTGACTAATGAATTGGAATGAGGCGTATGTTGTGTTTGTGTAACACTTATTTAAAATATACGCGAGTTATTCGGAAAGACCGGGTTTATCCCATTCTGAATAACTGATACGACGATAAGTCGAAGATGAAGACGATGGTCGAAGACCGGAGGTCTTCACGTCGTTTGGGTGATAACTGATGATCTTGATTGGGCTGTACACCCAAGAAGATGGAAACAGTTGGTGATCGTCCAGACGTACTTGGAGATCGATGGATATGCGGGGTACTAGGTGCCTCCGGTTTCGTTCAGACCCAGAACGGACTTGTAAATGGACTGTGTGCCTGACATTGGATTTTATTCTATGTGATTGATCTCTATTAAATATATATCTGTTTGGCGGCGGAGAATTTATTCTCTTGCTTAACGCCCTTCTCTGAGACGTACGAGCTCAGGGGTTATATATTGATGGATATCAAACGCATGGAGTGAATTGCCTGTGTGGCATGCCTAAGTGGCAATTGATCGAGGCTTCTGTTGAAAAGCAAAGTCTTGTGGTGATGATCAAAGCACGGCCTTTGTGGCGTAGCTTTGTGTAACGTTTACTTCGCAAGTTTCACACCCGGTATGAACCAAAAACGGGAGACAGACCTCAGGGAGGACTTGCGTTTCTTTCTAGCTAGAAGTGGCGTCAGTGGTTTTACACGCCCTGACGAGTTTGACTTATGTGGTTGTGGCTGTTGCGAGGCACCTCGGTTATATCGGTTTCGGCCGATGCATTCTGGTCGGCTGACGGACCAGACTTACACCCCATAGGGTGGGGAGACGTAGTGTTCAGGCATAATAATCCACATCGGTGGACCGGCCCTGACGATCCAAGGGGCAGTTGCGGCTGTTCCTGAGACACGGGCTAGAGCTTCTCGAATCGGTTGAGGACTATCTTTTGCCTCGGTTCATAGACGGAAATCCAATTTCCAAATACGTGACTTTGCGGTTTTATTTGTAAACCTATACATGGCGACATAGTGGCATGGGACGCTCATGTCGTCTATGATTGATACTTATGATTTGAAGTTGTTTTATACACTATGAACTTATAGTAGTATCAAATGATTTGTTTTAAACGTATCAAGCATTCTTTGGCTGTTATAAGGGAAAACCCTATCCCCCGGCTTGCGTTGCATTGTGTGATAGGACCTGGGTCTTATAACAACTTCATTTTTCTTTATTTAGCATTGCGCTGTTTGTTTTATGCACTGGTATTCTTGGGAGGAAACCCGTTCCGTGTTATACGGCGTGGTCCCTTGATTTTACCTAACTTTAAAAATAAAAATCAATAAATTTTTTAGTTCTCACACCAGTCACATGACTGACCTGGAGTTTATTGTTTTAACCTAAACTCTGGGTGCCCTTATTTTGACACGGGCAGCTAGTAGTTTCGGTTTTGCAGATTTATATTCACAGGATCCTGGTTTACAGCTGGAACGATATCCGGAAAGCTTTGTATCCGTATATCCCTTCTAGTTGTGTATCGTATTATTTTTCCGCTGCTATGTATTTAAATGTAATTTAAATCTCTGATATTTCTGTGTAATATTTATTCGTACTCTGTATATTCTTGTAATCTGATGCATTGTTGTAATATACAGTGAAATGTTCTTCTGTATGTGTTCTGTTGTGGTTTGTTCTCGAACTATCCGACGCTTTCCTTTACGGGGAAGTTACGGGTTTTCACACTGGAAAACCGTGTTGGCCGGAATCAAAGCGAGACGACGTCGAGTTCGAACTCCTTTTCAATAACAGGGAGGCAATCGAACTGGGCGACCCTGGACGCGGTGGCATGGGCTGTTGAAGGGGTTGGAACGACGGTCTCCAATGATCGCCAGGTAGGTGGTGAAAGGCGTGGATGTGATGTGTTTATGGCGATCGTGAGTCGTGAGTGTCTAACCAAAGTGAAAATGCATGAGTCCTAGGGCGTATGTGAGGAACAACAGTTTTGATCGTGAAGTATGAAGAACGAATGGGCATGAGCACATTTGGAGTTGCGGTTCAAAGCATTCTAGAAGAAAGTGTGTGGTACCAAATTCTAAAGAGAAGAAGCCAACGATCAGTAAGGGTTAAACATGAAATTAATTATTAATTGAATTAATTAATTAGGGGATTAATACTTTGTTAAATCATCTTTTGGGCAGATGAAACTGGGAAGGAGGGACTCAGCGTGGTGAATACGAGGAACAAGGATTTAGGACCAAGTCTTTTACCTGTTACGTGACTAATTACCCTTAGTTAGTAATTAATTTGGTCTAAAACTTAATTAAAGGAAGTTTATTTAAGGAAAACTAATCTTGGTTATTTAAAAGTGAAAATTAGGCACACATCCCTAAAAGCAAACTTAATTAGGCTCACATCCTCCTGTTTCAAAACATATAAATTACATCCATAATTTCAAACAGCGGCTGGTATTTTTACAAAAGTTCCCTTTTTCTTAATTCACGCCGTATTTAGCTAGCTTGGATCTATTCATTACGTATTTACTTTTTTTTTTCTTTTCCAGAAACCTAAAATTCGTTCTTTATGGCGGCGGCGGCTCCAACGAAATTGATGGCATCTAATCGGTGGCTGCTTCCTACTTCAACCGAAACCCCTTAATCCCCAAAATTGTTATCGCGTTCAATTTTTGGTTCTAGCGAAGAGTCAGCAGCGATTCCAGTGATTCTGCCAGGCATCGCATCGAATCCAGTCAAGCGATTTGATTCCAATTTGCATAGAAGGAGAGATTAGCAATCCAGGCAGACGGGCGCGACAACGAAGTGATTTCTGCGAAAGGTATTCTTCTAGTTTTTTTGGGCGGCTAGTAATTCAATCATTTGACTATGTTTTAATTTTATTTGTATGTCACTATATTTGTATTTTCTATCTGTAAAACTCGTTCGACAACTCCCTGGAATGACAATTTGTAATGTGTGTTTTAATTGAGCATGTATACAGTTTTAAAGTTTTCTTTTGCAACATGGTTGATTCTTGCTGAATTTTCTGTTAAAAAGTTGCGGACAATTATGCAGCTATTCTTAAATATACGCATATATGTATGCAATTTTTGATGAAAATGCAAACAGAAAAATATTCAAAATCGCGATCTGTAAGATGATGAAAAGTTGCGGACATATATGCAGCTATTCTTAATATTTGCATATATGTATGCAGTTTTTTATCCAACAAACAGAAGAACATATTATTTTACAAATATATTCATATTTCTATGCATATATCTGGAATACTTGCATATAAAAATTTAGAAATTATTGTGTAAGATGTAGGAAAATATCTGATTTTTGCTGAACTTCTGATAAAAAGTTGCGGCCAAATATGCAGCTATTTTTAATATATGCATATATGTATGCAATTTTTTATCAAACAAACCGAAAAACATATTATTTTACAAATATATTCATATTTCTATGCATATATCTGGAATACTTGCATACAAATATTCAGAAATTATTGTTATTTTGATGAATTGTACGCATGTATTTATATTATTCTGAAGCAATTTTTTTAATTTAGGTTACTGCACATTAAGCCTACTAATGTTGATTTTCTTTTTTTATATAACAGTGTTCCGGCAGATATTGGTGTTATCGTGTTGTAGAAGATTGGTCGTCCATCCTTTTCCAAATGATTGAAATCTGCATGTGTTTCTATAGAGACTACTAGATGTGGTTTGCGCAATAAGCTGGGTCTTAACAAAATTATTTGTTCTTCAAAAGACCGTCATCTCTGCTTTGTAATTGTTTTGAAATTTTTGATGTAGTACATGTAAATGTGGTCTGTACTTATTTTTTTATGTAGTACATGAAAATGTTATGAAATTTTTCATGTAAGTATGCACATGTTTCTGTTATTTGCATATATATATATAAGCATCTTGTTATAATTATATGTTTTTACTTTTTTGCATTTTTTTGTTCCAGCAATTACGCAGTACAGTTCTGTATATGTATGCAATTATTTCACTTAGCTACGCAAAACTAATAATTTATTTTCTGCATAATATTAATATATGCACGCAATTATTACACTTAGTTGCATAAATGTATGCAATTTTACGTAATATATGTACATAATGTCTAGTTTTTTGTAAAAAATAAAAAAAAGTAATAAAAAAAATCATTTTATGTAATATTTTTTTATATAGTTGTCTAGTTTTTCGTAAAAATAAAAAAAAGTAATAAAAAAATTGTTGTTGGATTGAACGACTGTTTTCCAGAATTGTTGATTTAGGTTTATGGGCGAGATAATAGGAGCGATTGACTGGGTAAATGAGGACAAACAGTTGTTGGATACTTTTTAAGTGTGTAAGGGTAGATCTGGAATTTTTTTAGCGGAAGTTCAAAAATAGAGATGTATTCTATATTATGTTAATCACCGGGCTTTTTTTATATTTTGAAACTTAATAGGGACCTGTAAAAAACGCACCCTATTTAAAAACCATTTAAAACCAGGAATGAACAGTGAGATCAAACCGTAATTTAAAAATAATCGAACTGATTATATACCAAGCTAAGGTAATTAATTTAATAACTAATTTGTTAGAGATGAATTGGTTTAATTTAAAATCCTATATACTAAAACATGTTTGAACCTTGTATTGGTTAACAGAATGGGGAAGAACGAAATGTCATACGAGCATGGTAATGTGCTCAGCATTGGGGAACAGACTGGGAAGGAATTGGAGATGACAGTAATTTACCGTTAAATTAAATGACTATTTGATTTAACGGTAACTGGACCATTTAAGAAATTTATCAACTCAAGGTGAGTTAAACTCACTCAATTCTTCCCAATTATGTTTTATATAAATTAGGTTTTTATTTTGTGTGCTCTGCTTGCCAATGGTTGACTGTTTGCTAATATTATATTTATTTGTGGATTTAACTAATGAAATTAAACCGTCGTTTAATTTCAATGAAATACCAACTCGTTATTTTAACGATTCGTTCCAATGAAGGTAACTTACTTTGTTGGTCACGTTTATAAAATAAACGTGTTTAATTGGTCGAATTGTTTGAATTGTTCCATTGATGGATGAATGATCGTTATTTATTATCATGGAAATTATCGGTTAAATGAAATTGAAATGATCTATTTGAGATAACCGTTTTGGATACAGGGAAGAACAGGTTAGAAGGATCCAACGGGATTCCTCAATATATTATTTATTTCATATTATCAACATATAAACTGTCCTGTTTGGGGTGATTGGTTTGATTGTTGATTTTTGATGAAATTTCAACATTCGTTTAGTTTAAAACAATGGGCGGTATTAGTTGAGTATTTGGCGACATATGGCCTATAAAATCAATCGTGTTATAACTGTTGATTTACCATCAGGCAAATCGATAGAGTTATAAAATCTATTTTATAACCGGAAGTAGATTTTGAAATATATAATGTGGAACAAAAGTTTTAAACAAGAAATAAATATTTATTATTTATTTAATTAATTTATAATAAATTATTAATTGATTTAATAAAGTGAATCCTGATGTTAATAAGATTTATAACTATGAAAATAGGAAAGTAACCTAACGGTTAAAGTGAATAAGTGTGTTGTTAAGAAACAATTAAATGGATTTATTTAAATTAATTATATTTGTAATTAATTTAAAGTGAGAACTAATTGGAATCGGTTAATGGAATAACCGCGTCCTAAGTTAACTAAATCGACCGTTCTTAATTTGGGGTTGATAAATAAATTAGCGTGTTTTGAATAAGATAGTTTAGTGAATATTGTTTTAATTTTAATAAGATCTTTTAAAAAGGGAATTAATATTTATTTTAGTAAATAAAGTAATTAACTACGGAAGTAGTTAACTATCAAAGTAAATTCTTATTTTAGTCGATAATAATTTAGGGAAATAATTTTTAATTGAAATTTATTTAAAAAGTACTCGAAATGGGAAATGAAATTAAATGGAAAGGTGAAAGGAGTTTATGTACATGTTTTGTTTAAAACCTGAGTTTGTATAACAAAGTTATAAAGAGTATTTTAAGGGAATATTATAGTTTTAAAAAAACGTTATTTAATTATTTGAATTAAGTGAAAGGAAATTAGATAAAAGGGTTTTATAATGAACCAGTGTTATATAAACGAGGTTTAAAGTGTAAAAGCGTTAATTTTAAATTAATGTTACTTAATAATGGGATTAAGTAAGAAAGGGGATTAAAATAAGATTTCCAAAGAAGGAATGGGAGAATGGATTTGGAAAGAGATTGGAAAAGTGAAACTGGGTAAAGAAGTGAATCATAGGATTTGATAAACAAATCCAAATTATGAATTGGAATTGTTCAAAAGGGTAAAGGTTAAAAAGTAGTATTTATAAGGAATTACTTAATTATTAAATTAGGGAAATATATTATATTCGAGAAAGAGATTTTCAAAGCGTAAGAAGGTTTTATGAAACCGTATTTTGAATAAAATAGTGAAATGGAATTTGTATTGATATTGGGATAAAGTATCGGGTTCTGGATTACATCTCGTATTTATCTAAAGATATGAAAGTTGTTGATCAAGGTCTGAGAGGTAATTAAAATACCCCAACTTGAACGACCTCAGGATTATTTGAGGATGATATAAGTTGTAATGGTGAAGGAGGTTGGTAATAATTTATTATTTCATTAAAGAAATAATAACACAACATTTATGATGAAAATTTGGGAAATTTTATATATAATAATGATTCCATAGAAAAAGGGAAATAAAAGGCGTGGCATGAAACTCTAACGATATTGTTAGTTAGAAAAGGAAACGTAAGGTTGAATTCTATTCTATAAAAATAAGCGTGGATTATTGTTCTAAGTAATGAAATAGATGATATTTCGTAATATTATTTTACGAGTATTAAGTTGAAATGATTACCTAATATTATATAGTAATGGGGCTAGTGTTTTGAAAGTGAAATTAGAAAACTGAATATGATACAAGATTTCCTAAGTATTAAAGTGGGTTTGTTTTAAAGAATAATCTTATGTTAAGTAAGACGTGATAATATTTACAGTATCGATATATTTAAGAGTTTTAAATTTACCTTTGTTCAATTAAAAGGCCATGTAGTGCTGAATATTGAACCGACGAACTCATTGGATTGTCATGATTGAAACACTGTTTATTTTGATAGTTAAATCACCGACTATCAAATCTGTCCAATACGATTGTTGGTATAGAAAGACCGGGATCGAATTTATTCGAAAACCATTCCGAACAACAAATACGTGAAGATATCAGAAGATGGTCGAGATGGAGCATCGAAGACCGTGTGTAACATCCCACATCCGTTGGTTTCACTCACAAAGGGAATGCACTAAGTTCTGTGGAGCATTTAGGGTAAAAGATGCAGATAAATTACAAGACAGACAAAAATTAAACAGCGGAAAATAAAACTTTACTTTATTGACAAAATAGTTTTTACAATGATATCTTTACAATATCAGAGTATCATCTGTCTCACAAAATAAAGAAGCATAAAACAACATTTATATTCCCCAATTTTTGCAAGAGCTAGCCATAGCATCTGAAAAGAGAATCCAAGCAAAACTTTGACAAAACTTCAAGCTGGGATAGAGTGACAGTCCGACTTAACCTGAGCTATACTATTCCCTCCTTTACTACCTGGGGGGGGGGGGGACGGAAGAAAAGAAGACGAAAGAAAAACAGAGTCAGACATAAAGCCTGAGTAAGTTCAGTAACTTCTAGCATGTGAACATGGAAAAACAAAACGACATGAATTAACTGAATACAAGATAACACCATGATGATAGGATCAGCAAGATTAGACAAGATTAACACAAGATATGCTAAGATAAGATTAACTGGATATGCTCTAATACTCTCGCCGCTTCGCTATTTCCTTGTTATGTTGGTTTCTATATCTCTACACCACCTAACTAGTGTCCCAACTAGTAACGATAACGTGATCCCAATCCCTGTAGTTTCCATTGCCTTCAGGCATACATTTATTATTTATTACCTAGATCTAATCTAGGGTTTTCTATCAAGTGCTTTCTAGATTCAACTAGAGTTTACGCTTTTTGCTGAATGCTTCTCGGATTCAGGGTTTATGCCACCTAGTCCAACTTGGGATTATGCTACCTGTCGAATGTTGCCCCCAAGTCTAGGACACACTACCTAGAGTGGTATATGTTCCTATACTTCCCCACGCATGTATCGTGAATCGTTATCGCTGGTCTAGATGCACATGTCCTGTAATTGTGCGGCCTGAGTCCTGTTGCAGGGAAAATCAAGAAACACAGAACTCGGTCGGGAGCTTTCAGATATCTGCCGATGTAGATGCAAGTATATGGTCTTTTGGAGTTCTCCGCCTTTCCGCTTCATGTATCTCGACTGACTGAAGATGGATGGTAGACGATGAGTTGCTATCACAGGGCTACCGGTTTCTCACCGAATCACGCTGGTCCATCCTAGTCTTTAGGTTGCCATATTTTGCAACCAAGGCATACCCCTGGTTCTTCTAACGCAGACCTTAACCTCTGTGAGCCGAGGAGGATCATCTGCAGCCTCACAGAGGGATACCAAGAGTACCCTCACATCCCCTCGAAGCCTCGGCCTTCGTAACCCAATTCGTTTTAGCCTTTTTTTTACTCAGACGGACATTTGCTCCTTCCCGTGTTATACTAAGAATTACTACTTAGTTTTACTAACTAAGGTTTACCACTTAGTTTCTAGACTCATTATTTTCTTAACTAAGGTTTACTACTTAGCTACTTTTAACTAAGATTTACTACTTAGTTCTCTTTCCCGTCAATTTGGATTGGTTAAGTGTCATTAGTCAATTCAAGCTAACTTAACCCTCTTCATTTATCTTGTTAAACTGGTTAAGTGCTATCAGCAATTCATGTTGACTTAACCGTACCACAAACCAAGTTATATTGGTTAAGTATTTCTTATTACTTAACCCTACCCATTCATCCTGCATTGACTAAGTGTTTCCCATTTAACTTAACCTTGCCCATCTGTTTTAACTGACATGTTATTAATGGTTAAGTATTATCCCTTCATGTTTTAAACGTAAGCCTATTCCCTTATCACAATCTGATGGTTAAGTGCTCAAGTTTAATTAACCCTATGGTCTAGTCCAGCTAACATATCAAATTGGCTAAGTGTATTAAATTTTACTTGACCCCAACCTCTAGTCTAGTTAACATGTTAATTTGGCTAAGTTTATTAACTTTACTTAACCCCACCTTCTAGTCTAGTTAATATGTTAATTTGGCTAAGTGTATTAACTTTACTTAACCCCACCTTCTAGTCTAGTTAACATGTTAATTTGGCTAAGTGTATTAAATTTACTTAACCCCACCTTCTAGTCTAGTGAACATGTTAATTTGGCTAAGTGTTTTCTTAGTTACTTAGCCCCTACAAATCTTGTCTTGTTACGACGTTAAGTTTGGTTAAGTGTCCCTATGGACTTAACCCACCCATTCTAGCTTAACTGTATTAAGTTGGTTAAGTGTTCCTATGGACTTAACCCTCCCATTCTAGTTTAACCGCGTTAAGTTGGTTAAGTGTTCCTATGGAGTTAACCCTCCCATTCTAACTTAACTGTGTTAACTGTCTATATGAACCTAACCCCACCCATCGGTTTGGTTATCATGTTGAATTGGTTAAGTGTCTTAGTTAATTTAACCCTACCATTCTTGTTCTAGCTTTAATTAAATAAATTAAAGCCGCAACCACTCACATTAGACAGATAATGCTGAGAATACTGGATGTGCCGGTTGGTTCCGGGCAGGTTTACATCGCAACTCAGTCTAACCTCGGGTTAGGCATATTCGTGTTTTCTAAGTTCAAAGGGTTTTGATTAATTTTGAAATCAAGTTTTGAAAGTAACCATCCCGTACGTCGGATCAGTTAGGGAGAGCCAGGGAGAGCAGGAAACTTGTATTTTCCAAACCCAAGCCTAGACACTATCCTCTCTGTCACCCTAGAACTTTCTGGTGTATTATTAAAAGAGATGTCGTTAATAAACCTTTGATTTGTCTAAATTTACATTTTCTCATTTAGGACAAATTCTATAAGTAAATTCTTCCTAATTTATTTATTTCATAATTGCTCTTTTAACAATTGTTATTAGGACCCATTTTCCCCTCTATCTCATATTTATGCCTTTTTGGTATGTAAACTATACAAAATTAAGTGTCACTAACATGATTTTGCTAAACCTAACAATTACTCCCAATTATGGCCAATTTCAAATTTGTGCCAATATACTTATCATGCCAAATTAGCTAATCCAATTCTGATTTAACATTCTAATTACAGTTCATGTCAAACTAGACTTATTATTCTAGTTCACAATTCATGTAAATGCTAGATTTACAAGTCAATACTAGATTCAAATTACACATCCCATAATTCATGTCAAATTTATCCAATTTGCATTTCTATGAACATTCCATAATACATGTTCCCAATTTATGCCAATTTCCAAGTTTATAACTACGTTTTTAGTAAATTTCTTATTTTGCCCAAATCGTATTCTCACCGCGCGTATGATCGTGATTCAATCTAGATTATAGATAAATCTAGATTCGTAGAAAATAGGGAATGAACCAAAGATGCTATGAAAAAGATAGACATAGTACCTGGCATAAAATGAAAATTTACTAATTACAGACCTAACGAATTTCACTGAAATTGATCTAAAACATCGAAGGCCTATAGGTCTGAAAAACTTATGACATAAAAAGGGTTGAATAACGATGTAGGTTCAAGAACATGGGTAGACCTAACTTAATAGGTAAATTCCCAAGGTCTAAAACCAAAGAAAACCAAGAATAGACATAATAGATAATCAGTTTTAGACCCAATTTCACAGTCACAAAACTTAAGCAGCACTTTCCTAGTCATGAATCATAGGTGTTTAATCAGAGTTGTCCTTGTTATGTCATAGGAAATAGTTTATGTTTCCTAATAAAAGGCATAGGCTTGTGTTCATAGTCAAGGAAATAATTCTCATAGTCACAGTCACAGTCATAGGCAATGTTCATAGTCATAGGCAAGGCCTAATTGGTCATCGAATCATAATAGTTCTTAATTAGGTCCAATGGTATAAGCACTGATAGAAAGATTTGGCATATTCTTTTTTTTCTTTAATTTCATGTCACGAACAGAGAAAAACGTTCAAATCTAAAAAGTAACCGACTTACATTAATCGGTTTTTAGAATAGAAAGATGGCGTTGCTATGATTCGTGCGACGTTGCTTGAAACCGTTTGAGTTAGCCTTTGATTCTTATCTTGAAGCTTTAATCTTGATTCGAATCTCTTCTTGACAAACTTGAGCAGCATAACCTTGTCTTGGATTTTCGTATTATTTTCTTATTTTTATTTATTTATGCATTTTCTCAGAGGCAGCATAAGGATAGAAAAGAATTGTGAATAGTGAAGGAGACTAGGACTGTTTATATAGTGTAGAAGTCAATGAATCTGGTCATAATGGCATCCGGATACAGAAAAACGAACCAGGCTGCAGATCTGGAAAAAGCGGGGAAGTCGACCCCTAGGTCGACCTTTGGGGGGAGGTCGACCACCAGGTCGACACCCTGATCGACCTGGGTACCCAGGTCGACCCCCTGGTGTACCTGTGTCCTGGGCGGGAAATTTCCCACCCAGCCCGCTTCTGAGTCTGTTTTGAAATTTGAACTTCGCTGAAACTTCCGTAGGCCATATCTTCCTCATATGGACTCTGATTTACGCAAACTCGGACTCGTTTTCAGGAAGAATTCTGAGACAAATGCAATGGCGCAGACCGTTTCCCTTGATTTTGATTTTAAAATTTAATTTTTCCTCAATTTGTGAATTCTAGTGTTATAGAATTACGAGGTGTTACATTCTCCCACACTTAAAAGGATTTCATCCCCGAAATCTTCAATTTAGGAAGAATGTGTCCTACCATCCAATCACCCATCTACTCAACCATTCAATCACAGGCGTTCATTATCCTTAAAAGATTTCTAATGCTTTCATGTTCATATGCATAGTGTGTGTATATGTCTTTATCTAATACAAAATCAGGCGGTCTACTGATTCAGTTGACCTCCTTAATGCGAATCATGTCAGTGCCATGCGTCCAATCGTGTATGCAAGTATCCCTAGTTATGTAAATACTACATGTGTGCATAGCCATTCATCGATATGCAACATCCATATGATAACATATCAAGTTCAACTTACAAACAAATACATATCTGTAAATGCAATATGAAAGCGTCTGAACTGATCTATTGCCTAATACGTATGCATATGCATTCACGAGCAACCATTAGCAACCACTTGCAACCATAAACCATAACATGTTTCAAATACATGTTTACATCCATTGGCTTCTACATAAGGATCGAAGATACGACCTAGAGGATATACTTTGGAAAGAGAGAAACAATGATGCGTAAAGCTCCTAAAGAAATCAAGAATGCACCCTTAAGGAAAAAGGGTATGATACTAGTATCTAGCCTTCTTGAGATTTACTGCACTGTATCTTAACTAATTTAACTTCACTATTGTGAAGTTTCAGACCTCCATTTACAAAATAAACAAATGTCAACCATGATACTGAGTGTATATACTAGTATGATCAGAGGTCTCTCCTCTTAGCTTATCCATCATGCCATAACTATGAGGGTTGAAAGGTCACTACGTGCTTTTTAGAGTGCCTGCGAAAACTATTCATCTCTCACGCAAACCATCCTAGTCGAACTCGACATTCCTCAAGTATAAGCCCCGAAGGCCTAAACCAATATCAGACAAGCAACCAAGGAATATCTCCTCCGAATTTAGACGATCTACGTGAGGTGATATAAGCAAACTCGATAGCTATTCTCAAATACCTACTAACCAAAAATAAACTGGCCGGACCACCAATTGGATTTGAGACTCTAGTGGGATCTTTCTACTATACAAGTACTATGGTGCAGAGACTCAACTATGGAAGTGGATATGAACAATTGCGAAGCGCTAAAACAAAATGAAAGAGTACGGATAGCAAAACTAGATTCTTCCAATAGAGCTATACTACCTTTCTCCTAGGTACGCTTAGTGGTGAAAGTATGTACTTGCACTTCTGAAAATCTTGTCCTTTGCGCTTAATTACATGCCCTATTACACCATAGTAAAGATACATCCTCTTGTCTTAGGTTTTATAATTCCTTCCTCCTTTGTTAGCTAAATCTGTATCCATGAATTCCTCATCCTCTTCCGTGTGTAGTCATGTTGACAAATCTCTCGAAAGCTGCTTCCATTGTACAGAAAACCCTATAAGCTTGAAAGAAAACTGGCCGCACGTGAAACAACTACGGCTATGGATGGAAGCCAGGCACGACTTCGCCCATCGATGAGGTTACCTCCCAGAAAGCCAGGAGCCCCAGAGACTCAAGAAAGAAGGGGACAAGAATTCAAACGGAGGAAGAGAAGATAGTGCGTATGGCTTTGGGGAATATGCCTTTTAAACAAATCTTTTCTCTTGAAAACGCTTCTTTTAAAACCGTTTTGAAAATAATTTTTCAAATACTTTATCTGATCTGGTAATCTTCAGCTCTGATACGACGTGTAACACCCCACATCCTTTAGTGTCACTCACAAAGGGAATGCACTAAGTTCTATGGAGCATTTAGGGTAAAAGACGCAGATAAATTACAAGACAGACAAAAATTAAACAGCAGAAAATAAAACTTTACTTTATTGATAAAATAGTTTGTATAATGAATTCTTTACAATATCAGAGTATCATCTGTCTTACAAAATAAAGAAGCATAAAACTACATTTATATTCCCCAATTTTTGAAAGAGCCAGCCATAGCATCTGAAAAGAGAATCAAAGCAAAACTTCGACAAATCTTCAAGCTGGGAAAGAGTGACAGTCCGACTTAACCTGAGCTATACTATTTTCTACTTTACTACCTGGGGGGGGGGGGAACGGAAGAAAAGAAGACGAAAGAAAAACAGAGTCATAACTAAAGCCTGAGTAAGTTCGGTAACTTCTAGCATGTGAACATGGAAAAACAAAACGACATGAATTAACTGAATACAAGTAACACCATGATGATAGGATCAGCAAGATTAGACAAGATTAACACAAGATATGCTAAGATAAAATTAACTGGATATGCTTTAATACTTTCGCCGCTTCGCTATTTCCTTGTTATGCTGGTTTCTTTATCTCTGCACCACCTAACTAGTGTCCCAACTAGTAACGATAACGTGATCCCAATCCCTATAGTTTCCATTGCCTTCAGGCATACATTTATTATTTATTACCTAGATCTAATCTAGGGTTTTCTATCAGGTTCTTTCTAGATTCAACTAGAGTTTATGCTATCTGCTGAACGCTTCTCTGATTCAGGGTTTATGCCACCTTGTCCAACTAGGGATTATGCTACCTGATGAACGATGCCCCCCTAGTCTAGGACACACTACCTAGAGTGGTATATGTTCCTAGACTTTCCCACGCATGTATCGCGAATCGTTATCGCTTTTCTAGATGCACATGTCCTGTAATGTGCGGCCCGAGCCCTGTGGCAGGGAAAATCAAGAAACGCAGAACTTGGTCCAGAGCTTTCAGATATCTGCCGCTGCAGATGCTAAGGTCTGTTTTTATTCCAGTGGCTATGGTCCCACTCGACCCCTCCCTCAACTAATGAAAGGCACACCTTGAAAAATGAGAACTATACGCAGGCCCCCTATGCTCCACTAACCTATGGCCATCCTCACCCATAACTAGTTGCAAGTATATGGTCTTTTAGAGTTCTCCGCCTTTCCGCTTCACGTATCTCGACTGACTCAAGATGGATGGTTGACGACGAGTTGCTATCACAGGGCTACCGTTTTTTTGCCGAATCACGCTGGTCCATCCTAGTCTTTAGGTAGCCATATATTGCAACTAAGGCATACCCCTGGTTCTTCTAACACAGACCTTAACCTCTATGATCCCAGGAGGTCATCTGCAGCCTCACAGAGGGATACCAAGAGTACCCTCATGTCCCCACGAAGCCTCGGGCTTCGTAACCAAATTTGTTGGAGCCTTCTTTTTACTCAGACGGACATTCGCTCCTTCCCGTGTTATACTAAGAATTACTACTTAGTTTTACTAACTAAGGTTCACCACTTAGTTTCCAGAATCGTTGTTTTCTTAACTAAGGTTTACTACTTAGCTCCTTTTAACTAAGGTTTACTACTTAGTTCTCTTTCCAGTCAATTTGTATTGGTTAAGTGTCATTAGTCAATTCAAGCTAACTTAACCCTCTTCATTTATCTTGTTAAACTGGTTAAGTGCTATCAGCAATTCATGTTGACTTAACCCTACCACAAACCAAGTTATATTGGTTACGTATTTCTTATTACTTAACCCTACCCATTCATCCTGTATTGATTAAGTGTTTCCCTTTTAACTTAACCTTACACGTCTATTTTAACTGACATGTTATTAATGGTTAAGTATTATCCCTTCATGTTTTAAAATTAACCCTATTCCTTTATCACAATCTGATGGTTAAGTGCTTAAGTTTACTTAACCCTACGGTCTGGTCCAGCTAACCTATCAAATTGGCTAAGGGTATTAAATTTTACTTAACCCCAACCTCTAGTCTAGTTAACATGTTAATTTCGCTAAGTGTATTAACTTTACTTAACCCCACCTTCTAGTCTAGTTAACATGTTAATTTGTCTAAGTGTATTAACTTTACTTAACCCCACCTTCTAGTCTAGTGAACATGTTAATTTGGCTATGTGTTTTCTTAGTTACTTAGCCCTTACAAATCTTGTCTTGTTACGACGTTAAGTTTGGTTAAGTGTCCCTATGGACTTAACCCTCCCATTCTAGCTTAATTGTGTTAAGTTGGCTAAGTGTTCCTATGGACTTAACCCTCCCATTCTAGTTTAATTGCGTTAAGTTGGTTAAGTGTTCCTATGGACTTAACCCTCCCATTCTAGCTTAACTCTGTTAACTGTCTGTATGAACCTAACCCCACCCACCGGTTTGGTTATCATGTTGAATTGGTTAAGTGTCTTAATTAACTTAACCCTACCATTCTTGTTCTAGCTTTAATTAAATAAATAAAAGCCGAGACCACTCACATTAGACAGATATTGTTGCAAATACTAGATGTGCCGGTTGGTTCCAGGCAGGTTTACATCGCAACTCAGTCTAACCACGGGTTAGGCATATTCGTGTTTTCTAAGTTCAAAGGGTTTTGATAAATTTTCAAATCAGGTTTTGAAAGTAACCATCCCGTCCGTCGGATCAATTAGGGATAGCCAGGGAGAGCAGGAAACTTGTATTTTCCAAACCCAAGCCTAGACACTATCATCTCTGTCACCCTAGAACTTTCTGGTGTATTATTAAAAGAGATGTCGTTAATAAACCTTTGATTTGTCTAAATTTACATTTTCTCATTTAGGAAAAATTCTATAAGTAAATTCTTCCTAATTTACTTATTTCATAATTACTCTTTTAACAATTATTATTATGGCCCATTTTCCCCTCTATCTCATATTTATGCCTTTTTGGTATGTAAACTATACCAAATTAAGTGTCACTAACCATGATTTTGCTAAACCTGACAATTACTCCCAATTATGGCCAATTTCAAATCTATGCCAATATACTTATCATGCCAAATTTGCTAATCCAATTTTGATTTAACATTCTAATTACAGTTCATGTCAAACTAGACTTATTATTCTAGTTCACAATTCATGTAAATGCTAGATTTACAAGTCAATACTAGATTCAAATTACACATCCCATAATTCATGTCAAATTTATCCAATTTGCATTTCTATGAACATGGCATAATACATGTTCCCAATTTACGCCAATTTCCAAGTTTATAACTACGTTTTTAGTAAATTTCATATTTTGCCCAAATCGTATTCCCACCGCTCGTATGATCGTGATTCAATCTAGATTGTAGATAAATCTAGATTCGTAGAAAATAGGGAATGAACCATAGATGCTATGAAAAAGATAGACATAGTAACTGGCATAAAATGACAATTTACTAATTACAGACCTAACGAATTTCACTAAAATTGATTTAAAACATCGAAGGCCTATAGGTCTGAAAATCTTATGACATAAAAAGGGTTGAATAACGACGTAGGTTCAAGAACATGGTTAGACCAAACTTAATAGGTAAATTCCCAAGGTCTAAAACCAAAGAAAACCAAGAATAGACAGAATAGATAATCAGGTTTAGACCCAATTTCACAGTCACAAAACTTAAGAAGCAATTTCCTAGTCATGAATCATAGGTGTTTAATCAGAGTTGTCCTTGTTATGTCATAGGCAATAGTTTATGTTTCCTAATCAAAGGCATAGGCTTGTGTTCATAGTCAAGGAAATAATTCTCATAGTCACAGTCACAGTCATAGGCAATGTTCATAGTCATAGGCAAGGCATAATTGGTCATCGAATCATAACAGTTCTTAATTAGGTCCAAGGATGTAAGCACTGATAGAAAGATTTGGCATATTCTTTTATTCCTTAAATTTCATGTCACGAACAGAGAAAAACGTTCAAATCTTAAAAGTAACCAACTTACATTGATCGGTTTTTAGAATAGAAAGAAGGTGTCGCTATGATTCGTGCGACGTTGCTCGAAACCATTTGAGTTAGCCTTTGATTCTTATCTTGAAGCTTTAATCTTGATTCGAATCTCTTCTTGACAAACTTGAGCAGCATAACCTTGTCTTGGATTTTCGTATTATTTTCTTATTTTTATTTATTTATACATTTTCTCAGAGGCAACATAAGGATAGAAAAGAATTTTGAACAATGAAGGAGACTAGGGCTGTTTATATAGTGTAGAATTCAACGAATCTGGTCAGAATGGCGTCCGGATACAGAAAAACGAACCAGGCTGCAGATCTGGAAAAAGCGGGGAGGTCGACCCCCAGGTCGACCTATAGGGGAGGGGGGGAGGTCGACCCCCTCTTCGACACCCTGATCGACCTGGGTACCCAGGTCGACCCCCTGGTCGACCTGGGTCCTGGGCTGGAAATTTCCCACCCAGCCCGCTTCTTAGTCTGTTTTGAAATTTGAACTTCGCTGAAACTTCCGGAGGCCATATCTTCCTCATATGGACTCCAATTTACGCAAACTCAGACTCGCTTTCATGCAGAATTCCGAGACGAACGCAATAGCGCAGCCCTTTTCCCTTGATTTTGAATTTAAAGTTTAATTTTTCCTTGATTTGTGAATTCTAGTGTTATAGAATTACGTGGTGTTACACCGTGTATCTTCATTAAACGGAAGAACTACTAATAATCCCAGGATCGCAACTAGAGATAAACTGTGGTTCTGTCATGGTTCGAATCTATGGGTTGCAAGGACTTCTCGCTACTGATCCATGGGGTGATTCCTATATGGATGTAGTAGGAGAGTACCTTCGGTTGATCCAGTTCTTGGATGACTTGTATGGACGAATGTCTGACAGAGTATTTCCAAAGGAATTACGTACGTTGATTTCTCCAAACGAACAATAGTTGATGGCGGAGAAATGGTTTTTCTCTAGCCAAATAACTAGAGTATTTTTGTGGACGTCATTTAGTGATATCTAATGGATCTGACAATGTGGCATTCAAAGTGAATGGTAACCAGATATGTTCAAAAAGGGAATTCAAACCTCAGGCCTCATCAACTGGGAAATGACAAAAATCGGGCTGGCAGCATGGCTATGTGGGTCGCTCCCATTAAGATGTATAATCACCTATCTAGAGAAATTCCTTTTGCTTCTTTAATCTATTTCGATGTCGTCCCTTTTCGGGAAACGGTGGTTTGAGCCCAACCGTTGGTGATATACATTCGATACACTCAAGCGAAATGAATGGTCGGTCATGTGAGGGCTGGGTTGCAAGACGTTATTGTTGAACCCGGTGTATTTGCCTCCAGAGATACACTTTCGGCGAGTGGTCCCATACCTTATCAAAGTCAGAATCCAATCTCCGATAAGCGCCCGCGGTTTTGATTGTATACTATATACGTGGAGCGTGAGATGCAAGCGTTCCACTAGATCGCTATTTACTTGTATTTAGACATTATTATAATATCAGACAAGATATTGGTTTCAAAAATGTTTTGGGTTATCGTAAGGTAAAAACCGTCCGTATTTACATGTGGATTTGGTCTTACGATTATCCTTTTCTTAAGAAAATATTATTAACTTTAAAATCCGGTTGTATGATACCCTTAGTACTGTGCGAGTTTTACTCACTCTGGTTCACTAGACTGACCCAGTGTTTTGTAAATGCTCGGGTTAGACCGGGGTGTACAGGTTCAGGTTATCGAATACTGTGAAGGGACAAGTTGGAAGACTTCAGACGTATGATATTATATGGCTACTATTCCGCTGTGTTGTATATGGGACAAATTATTATAACTGTCCAGATGTGTGATGTACACTGATATTGTAAGTATTTTCAAAGGCTCTCAGCAAAGATTTATTTCTGTATTATATTTTGTTCTACTGCGGTGTGTGACTCTGATTCTGTGTTGTGTTGGTTCTTCTTCTTCATCTATTCTAATATTTCTTTCTTTCTTTTATCACCCTATAATTTCTTTCAAATAACTATCCAGTGTTTTTCGGTGTTTGGAAGGTCGGCATGAGTTACGGTAAGGGTATTTATGTCGATTTTCGGGGCCGGAAATCCTTGGGTCATTACAGGATTGAGAAATATTAACTTTTTTTTAATAATGAAAACAAGTAGCTGAATTTATAAACAATGTTCTAAATAGAAAGACAAATTATCGTTTGATAGTATTAGATTTTAAATTCAGGTTTGAATTTAAAAAGCAAAGTTTATTTTCTATAATGGGAATTAGATTTCAAATAAGATTTGAAATAGGAACTTGTTTTAAGTATTTAAAACAAGAATTGAAATTTATAAACGCTGTTTATAAATAAAGGAGGAAATTTTCATTGGATAATTTATTCAAGTATGGATTTAAAAAGGAATATATAATTTGGAATCGTTTCAAAAAGAAACGATGAAATTAATTCCGATGTTCGTAATGTAAACTGAATTTAAATAATTCCACATGGATTTATGATTTGAATTTGACCATGTCGAATTTCTAGAAATAAAATTACTTTCAGAAAAGATATTGAAATTTTATTAAATAGAACCTTAAAATTTAAAATGAAATAGATTCTATGTTTATATATATATATAAGTTATGAAAATAAATTAAATAAGAATCGATTTCAAGTGGATTTTTAAAAGGGAAGTATGTTTTATGTATATAAAAAAGAGGAAGTTAGTTTATAAATAACATTATAAAATTGATGATACATTTTTCATCAGATAATTTGGAAATAGATTTTTTTCAAACTAAGTATGGCGTATAAAACCATATTTTTAATGGAATAGAAGATGAGAGTTGAATTGAGTTTTTGAATTATAAACTCTTATCTATCTCAAGATAAGAACGTTGTCGGTCAAGGTCTGAGAGGTAAATAAAATACCCTAACTTGAACGATTTCACTATTATCAAGGGATGATATTAGTTTGTAATGGTAAAGGATGTTTAATTAATTGATTATTCCCATAAAGAGAATCTATAATTGGAATTCGATTTTATCGATTTTTTAAAATCTAATTCCATGTGAATCGGAATTGAATATAGAAAATTGGAGTTTGAATTAATTTATAACTAAGTGTGAATATGGAATAAAATAATCGTCGAGTTTGGGGAATCTGGATTTGTTAAGTTTAGATTTGGATAACGGGTTTATTTTAAAATATTGAAAATGGAATTAAAATTTATTTGCTAAACGAAGTTTTTAAAAATTTATAATTTGATATAATTAAAACAAACTCGCCGCAGTGCCGTAGTTCGTAAATTGATGATTCGAACTTCAATTGAGTATATAGAACTCAATATAAGTCAAAATTCGATGAAACAAGAACCGTTTGAACCTATTGAATAATAATTTTCTAATGGAAGGGAAAAATATGGATTTCGTCTTATAGATTTTGAGTTATGTCAAAATTAAATTTTTAGAAAAACGACGCCATAATCGTTTATAATCCATAATGTTTTATTTAATAAATAAAAAGGATTTTAAGTGAATAAAATCTAAATTCTTATTTGGAAAATCCAGATTGGAGTTATCAAATATATACGAACTCAAGTGTACTGAATGAAGTGATTTTTGATGTAAAAATAAAATTTTGGATTATGGAATGATATTAAATAACTAATAAAAGAGATTAGTTAATGGAAATTTGAATGGAACTTAATGTAGGCCAAGTAAATTGGGTTTGTAAAGTAGAATTTGAAATCAAATATGAGGCTTGAGTTATAAATGAAATTCGATTCATTTATTAGTGGATTAAAATATATTTGACCATTACTGTTTCAAACTATAAGTGAATAAAGCAATTGAACTAATTAAAGAATTAATGAGTGGAATTAAATGCGATTAAATCCAAATAGTTGCATAAATTGTAATAAAGTGAAAATGCAGGTGTTTGTATATTAGAAAAGCATGGGATGAAGTGAATGAAGAATATTTTGAGTGCCTGACAAAAAGGTACATGTTTCAATTCCATATGAGGTTTTAGGAGCCTAATGGGAAAGCCGCTTGGCCTTTTGATTTTCTTTTTGAATGGAAAGAGCCTAGAGAGACGAGTTGGGGTTTGAGCTATTGACCGATACAAAGTTGGTGCTGGCGAATTTTTCCAGAAACTTAAGGAGTTAGAATATTTTTGAGAAATTTGGATAATTATAAATCAATATATAGAATTCGATAGGGAATTTGGAAAGTTGTTTAATTAATATTAGGAAGGGCCAGTGATTATTTGATGGATGTTTGTTTTCCTTTGATAGTTAAATCAACAGCTATTAAAGAAACTGTAGCGACATGAACTTCTTGGCCGGCCTAAACCGAACAAGAAGGCGGACTGCTTTGATTAGTTTTTATCAAAATTAAAATATAAGTCAATGTATATTGAATTTAAATGTACACTTTAATTTACCGGGGCCACATAATGACTCCAAAAGTTACAGAAAAATAAATCTAGCTATGTTTTGACGATACGGTCCTAACAAAACTAATTTCGTCGAATTTGGAGACCGTTTGAAAAATGGCCATTTTCTTACTGATCCAATTCAGCTAAAATTGACCAAACACATTTTAATTTGCCACGCTCACATATTATTTCCAAAAATTATGAAATTTGAAACATAACAATTATTTGACATTCCGGATCCAACAAAAGTGGTTTCATCGAAAATGGAGGTCGTTTGCAAAATGGCTATTTTTAAGGGCTATATATATAATTAAAAAATATATAAATTCCATAGCGACTATTTTAAATTTTAAACTGGGCATAACTTTTTATTTCTAAAATGAAATCTCTTTCTCACATTTTTTAGAAAGATCTAACTTAACAGATTCCAACGTTTCTTGTTTCATCCAATTCTGACTTATATTGAATTATGTATTTTCAATTGAATTTAGAAATCAAAATTTCAAACTACCGCCCTTTTCAGGCTCGTTATATAATTAAAATATTCCAATTTAAATAAATTTTTAGTCGTTATTATTTAAAATAAATCATTTTAATTATCCAAAATTCATTAAAATAGCTAAAATAAAAATTTTAAATTAGTGTCGAAAATCCGGGTTGTTACAGATTTTTGACCATCGTTGTCAATACGGAGAGACGGGTTGGATTTAATATCCGAAAACCACTCCGTATAGGCATAGGCGTTGCGAATTAGATTATTTGAAGGAAAAATTGAAGATGGATTAAATTGCAAAGGCTGTTTTGTTTGTCCAATCTCAGGACAACTTGTGTGGACGAATATCTGACAGGGTATTCCTAACAGATTGCAAAGGTTGTTTTGTGTATCCGCTCTAGTGTACAATGATCGGGAGCTGGTCCCATACCTTGTCATAGTTGGAATCTAATCTCCAATAAGCACCCTGCAGTTTTTGATTTTATACTATGTATGTAGAGCGTGAGATGCAAGTGTTCTACTATTTGGTTATTTATTTGATTAGACATTATTATAATATCACTAGATTTTGATATAAAAATGTTTTGGGTTGTAGTAAGGTAAAAACCGTCCATGTTTATGTGTGGGTCGGTCTTACTATTATCCTTTTCTTTCAAAAGGTTTTTTAAACAATATGGTTGGATTTTACTCACACCAGTCCCATGACTGACCCAGAGTTTATTTTGTTTGTTTTTCCCTAAACTCTTGGGTGCCCAAATTTGTATGGGAAATCAAGTGTTTCAGGCTTTTATAGATACACTTGGAGGAGCTTGAAGTAGGAGGCTTCACCATTAGGTATTTTGAGTTGTTTCCGCTGTGATGTATATGTGTTGTTCTCTGATAATGGTATGTATATATGTTACAAGATTTTGTATTTCAAAGTTATGATACATGATATTATATTTTGTTCGTTCAGTTGTAAGATTCTGATGTTTCCTTTTGTTCTATCTTCTATCTATTTGTATTTCTTTAACCCTAATGACTCGTATTTCTGCCCAATTTGGGTTGGACGTGTGTTGTTTTAGTCAACTCAGATAGTACAACTTTGCGGCCCATCACATTTGGTATTAGAGCTTAGGTTGAGCGAACACCTAGGATTTAGTGGGGTTTACTCATTAGAGGTAGGGTCAGTAATACCCTAGAATGAGTTGGGTGTATATATGAGAGAACGTATTTGTAAGTTGATATAAAAAACTATTTTATATTGTGTAGATTGGTTTGTCGAGTGATTTATGAACTCTGGTCGATACAGTATGATCAACTGTATTGAAAGGCATTTATAAACACTTGAATAGAGTAATTCAACCCAGTATTGTTTTAAAAGCAGGTAAATGAAATAATTTTACCCAAAATTCTATTTTGATATATAAAGAATTTTTTTATGAAATTATTATAATATATGGATATAGATGAGTTGATTATTATTATTATTATTATTATCAGATGAGAATATAAAATTGAAATGGTTATATATAACCAAATAAAATTTGTGTAAGAATGAAATATACTAATGAGAAAGTAAAATTGGATTGAAACCAAAATTTGGAATTTAAATCCCGAAAGACCGAAAAATATTTTTCCAAATTATATTAAACAATATAGATTTGTTTTAAAAGGATTTTTGAATAAAAATTATTTTGGATGGATGTTGAAAATGATAAACCACTGAATACACTTGGGACATTGGAAAATAATTTTGATGATGATCGCGACATCATCGGTGTTCATTTTCGAGTTTCTAAGTGATGAATTGCTTCCATAGTGTTATTTTCAAAGGAAATTATTTGAGAAAAGCAAGTTGGTTTGGAAAATTCAAATGTTTTGAATTTGTAATGATTATAAATATATCTTTGTATATATTTTATAATTTCTATATATTTATATGATTATAAGGGGATTTGAAATAAATACTGGGTTTTTGAATTTTAATCATAACTGGTGCAAGTTAAATAAATTGTAACGACCCGGAAAATCCGAACCAATTTAAAAATTTTAAATTGGCTATTTTAGTGGATTTTAAATATTTAAAAATAAATATTTTAAATAATAGAGATGAAATGTATATTTGAATCGATGATGAAAATGAAAATAATTAATTTGAATTATAAACAAGGCCAGAAATGGCGCGGTAGTTTCAAATTTTGACTAACTATACCGGGGGCAAAATAGACCGGATTTGAGTGAAACCAAAAATATTTAAATCTGTTAGTGAATATCTTTCTAAGGAATCTGAAAAATCGAAGTTTCATAGTAGGAAGCAAAAGTTATGGCCAAATAAATTTTCAGAAAGGTCGTTGTAGAAATTATATAGCCCGTGAAATGGCCATTTTGCAAACGAGCTCGGAATTCGACAAAACCACTTTTGTTGGATCCGGGATGTCAAATTATTGCTAGGTTTCAAATTTCAAAATTTTTGAAGCTAGTTGTGAGCGTGGCAAAGGAAAACGTGTTTTGGTCAATTACAGTTAAATTGAATCGACCAGAAATGAGCCTTTTTGCAAACAGTCTCAGAATTCGATGAAACTAGTTTTGTTGGGACCGTATCGTCAAAACATAGCTAGATTTATTTTTCGAGAAATTTTCGAGTCAGTATTTGGGTCCGGCAAATTAAAATGTACGTTCAAAATAGAAATTGAATGTTTTATATTTTAATTTGAAGAATAACTGGTCGTAACAGCCGAAATGGGTTATGAAACATATCCCATTGGGTCCGGGATGGGGGTGATTAGCTAGGGGCGACAGTCGTTGTGTTAGGATTAGAGTTCGTGTGAGAAAGGGGTAGTTTTGAAATTTAAGAATTAAATAAATAAAATAAAAAGGAGAGGGCCAATCACTTTATTCCACTTCAGCCCCTCTCTCCCCGATCCTTCGTCGTGCGAGACCTAAGTGAGCTCCAAATTTCTCTCTTCAATTTCTCTTTCGATTCTCAACGAAATCGCGAGCTACTGGATCCATTTTGAAGATCTCCGAACGAGCTTTCAATCCATACCAGTGGCATAATTTTTCCTCGAGTATTGAGCGCGAATCGCGCTCGTGAAGTCGCCGGCTTTGGGCTGCCGCTGTGGCCAGTGGGGACCACCAAACTGCATCCTACCACTGGCGCCGAGAAGCCCCCTCCTCCCCCTTCGACGCTGCACCGCCCGATCCTCCCATCGTTACACGGATTTGCCGCAAATCTAAGACCTAGTTCTGAACTAGTTTTGAGAGGTACAGCTGTTTATTTCTGAGCTGGTTTTGACACTTTAAAGTGTCGCGAAATTCGTCCATCTTTAAAAAATCATATCTTTTTCTTGTTTGACGAAATTCGATGAAACAGGAGACACCGTGACCGCAAGGAGACTCTCTACATTCTAGAAGAGACCGCGGATTTTTCTGAGCTCGTTAGGATTTTTAGGAAAGCCAGGAACCAATGTGAGATTTCTAATTTATAAACGATATGGAAAACGACGATGTATAAATTATATAGCCGATGTATGAGTTATATAAGCGTTGTACACCTCATGTATAAGCGTTGTATAAGTTGTGCGTTCGATGTATAAGTTATATATGCGTTGTAAAAATTATATATGTGTTGAAATAGAAGAGAAAGGCTTATATAAAATATATATCTATATATATACGCCCCTCGTCCACAAAACGTGGACGATATTTATTTATTGTGATTAGTGTGAAAATTGATTGATTACGAATAGTTGATTATAATTGTTTGTGGTTGAAATTGATTGATTGTGGTTGAAAAATACCCGTTTGTGGTTGAGAAGTATTTGGTTGAAACCACATAGAATTAGTTTGTGGAAATGAAAAATATATACATGCCGCCTGCGTGCGAACTAGATGCATGATTCCCCATTGTCAAAAGCTGCGAGGCTTTAAGGTAGAGCGAGGAGCCGTACTTGGGACGGCCCCAGTTTTAAGTACCCTGCCGTTATGCTACCGAAATTTTGAATAATATTCAGGTGTTAGAATTATTTTCCTATGTTGAAACTATACTCGTGTGTTGTATAGAAAACCTTCATGTGTTGAATGGAAATTCATTCGTTGAACAGAATTCATGTGTTGAATGGTATTCGTGTTTTAAATAAATTGTTTTACATATAAAAATCACCTTTTTATTTATATATAAAAACTATAGAAAACCTTCATGTGTTGAATTGAAATTCATTCGTTGAATAGAATTCATGTGTTGAATGGTATTCGTGTTTTAAATAAATTGTTTTAAATATAAAAATCACCTTTTTATCTATATATATAAACTATAGAAAACCTTCATGTGTTGAATTGAAATTCATTCGTTGAATATAATTCATGTGTTGAATGGTATTCGTGTTTTAAAAAAATTGTTTTAAATATAAAAATCACCTTTTTTATCTATGTATATAAACTATAGAAAACCTTCATGTGTTGAATTGAAATTCATTCGTTGAATAGAATTCATGTGTTGAATGGTGTTCATGCTTTAAATAAATTGTTTTAAATATAAAAATCACCTTTTTATCTATATATATAAACTATAGAAAACCTTCATGTGTTGAATTGAAATTCATTCGTTGAATAGAATTCATGTGTTGAATGGTATTCATATTTTGAAAGAAATGGTTTTATAATGAAAATCCTATTTTTATCATCAATATGAACTATATAAAATAATCTTGTTTTGAAATAAATTGATTTTATAATAAAAATCCTATTTTTATCACCTATATTAACTATATAAAATAGTCAGGTTTTGAAATAAATCGTTTTACAATAAAAATCACATTTTCACTATATACATGAATTGTTAAAAATAGTGAAGCGTCGAAGTGAATGTAAGTTGGATAAAATTATCATTTTTATCAAAATGTATGAAAAGAATATACCTTTGAAATCATAGAATCGATATATATATATATATATATATATATATATATATATATATATATAATTGAAATATATCGAATAACGAAGCTGCAGTTCGTATTTTGAAACCGTGATTTCAAATGATTAGTGCGGGAGATCCGACCATCGGATTTTCCCGAAATTGCAACCGTTGGGTTTCCTTTGGAAATATCTTTCCAACGGCACCAACTTTATAAAAATCCAACGGTTGGATTGTCTGGAATGTTTAATTCAAATCTGAAGAAAAACAGCGCCAGAATGGATTATATATATATATATATATATATATATATATATTAAATCGAATAACGACGCTGCAATTTGTATTTTGAAATCGAAACTTCAAACGATTATACCGGGAGATCCGACCGTCGGATTTTCCCAAAACTGGAACCTTTGGATTCGTTTTGAAAAGATCTTTCTAGTGATGAAAATTTTGTGAAGATCCAACGGTTAGATTTTCAGATATGTGTAAATCAAATCTGAAGAAAAACAGCGCCACGACCGTGTTGTGGCCCGAAACGTCGTTTCAATAAATTGGCTATTTTAAAATAAATAAAAATAGCAATAAATCATTATAAAATAGTATAAACGATACGGATGGGAAATTTAGGAATTAACTGAAGGTTAGCTAAGTCGAATGGTTTCCTGGAGATGTTGGTTTCGGCCTTCGGGGTTAATATTTGGGAAATCGTTCTTTTACTGATTGACGGTTAGTGACTAAGGAATTGAAATGATGCGTATGTAGTGTTTGTGTAGCACGTGTTTATTATATACGCGAGTTGCTCAGAAAGACCCGGTTTATCCCATTTTGAATAACTGAATCGACGGTAAGAAATCGAAGATGAAGACGGTGGTTGAAGACCGGAAATCTTCACCTCGTTTGGATGGTAACTGATGTACTGATTGGGAGGCATCCCGAAATATGGATAATGAGTGGTGATCGTCCAGACGTACGTGGAGATCGATGGGTTTGCGAGGTATATAGTACCTCCGGTTTCGTTCAGACCCAGAACGGACTTGCAAATGAACTGTGTGTCGGACATTGGAATTCATTCTGTGTGATTGATAGCCATCAGTTGCATGGTGTGAATTGCCTGTGTGGCATGCTAAGATGCAGTGATCAGGGCTTCTGTTGAAAAGCAAAGTCTTGTGGTTGATGATCAAAGCACCGCCTGTGTGGCATGGCTTTGTGTATAACGTGAATTCACGAACCTCACACCCCGGTATGAACAAGAAACGGGAGAGGACATCAGGGAGGGCATACGTTTCTTTCTAGCTAGTGGTGGTGTCGGTGCTTAAACTAGCCGACATTTATATTATTTTCACGTATGTGGTTGTTGTTGTTGCGAGGCGCCTCGGATATACCGGTGACTATGTGAAGTTGAAGGAGCCATTCGTTGGCTCATTTACGCCCCAGAGGACGGGGGAACGCAGTTTTCAGGCATAATAATACACATCGGTGGACCGGCCCTGACGATCCAAAGGGCAGTTGCGGCTGTACCTGAGAGGCGGGCTAGAGCGTCTCCAATTCGGTGAGGACGATACCTTGCCTCAGTTCATGACGGAAATCCAATTTCCAAATACGTGACTGTGCGATTCTGATTGTATACCTATATATGGCGACATAGTGGTATGGGGGCATTAATGCCGTCTATGATTTGAAATTGTTTTTGAAACATATAAGCACTAGTAATAATATTAAATGCTTTTGTTTTGTTCATATCAAGCATATTTTGGCCGTTATAAGGTAAAAACTCTATCCTCCGGTTTGCGTTGCATTGTGTGATGGGAACTGAGTCTTATAATGACTTCATTTTTATAAAAAGCATTTGCAATGTTTAAAAGAATTATTTGTTTTAAAGCACTGGCAATCTAATGGAGTAAACCCGTTCCGCGAAAGTGGCGTGGTCCTGTGATTAGCAAATTGTATGATGTGTTAAGTAGATTTCTCATACCAGTCCTTGTTGCTGGTCCTGAGTAGGCTGGGTACGCATGATAGGGGGTTCTCGTCAGTACGGGTTTTGGGGTCATCACAACGTGGTATCAAAGCTTTGGTTAAGCTTAGCTCTGGTATATAACACATTAACGAACTCGTCAGAGATAGAACCAGTAGTGTTATAGGATGAATAACTCATTACAGATAGGGTCAGTAATATCCTAGTATGAGTAAAGCAGAATCAGAATAACTCGTTAGAGATATGGTCAGAAGTGCCCCTGAACGAATCGAGAGTTATATGTTTATAAATAACTTATTTGTCATTATATATATAGTTTGGTTTTAGGAATATGACTTTTGAATACATAAAAGATATAAATTTGAAAAGTTAAAAACAATTTGTATATTGTTTGTGTTGTGCGATAGTAGATTTGATTAATTAAATTATCGGAACGATAGTCAATTTAATCAATAAGTGAATGAATGGTAGAATTTATTTGATTAGACCACACATTGAACTGAGTTAAAAATAGATAGCAATATATACATTTGCATTATATATGTTTGAACAGGTAAATGGATTAGCTTTTGAGTAAACATTTTATTTGCGTGCCCGACAAATAGGTAAACCTTAATGAGTTGGATGCGCAATTTTATTATTATATCAACTCCTGTGAATGCCATTGGATGCGGAGTGCTGGTTATTCTGTGTGTAATTAATAAACGTCACCATAGGATAGTAACAATTAATTTTGAACTACAATGCATGGCATACTTCTGAAGATAGGCATTCTTCATCATATACCCCATAAGCATTTGGAGCTTGTGTCACGAGGTGGAAGATTTACCATACGAGCGAGAGGCTTGTATGGCGATGATTATATCTTACAGGTTGAACTGATGACTGATATGACCATATAAATTGTAACGATAAATTGCCAGATTAATAAAAACCCCACACGGGTCTGGAGTTGACAATAATCACATCTCTCTAGTCATTAGATACGGCACATGGACTATTTATTTCCCACACGGGACGAGGTGACGAGGATTTATCCTCTGGAGCAATTAAAATACACACTCCCTCAGGCTTTGACAAGGTGACGAGAATTTATTCTCTGGAGTTATAATCTATACACGCTCCCCTGTAAACACCAGAATATGTCACTATAAATATATGTATGCATTATAGGATTTATTGGGTACCTAATACGGCCCGATAAATTTCCAAACCCCTCCACGTACAAAAGAGGTTATGGCGAAATTTTTCGAAAATTGCTGGTGTTAGCCAAATTTTTGAAGAATTTGAAAATTCTCAGAAACTGAAAAGATGGAGAATGGAAGCCAAATTGGAAGTTGTAACAACCCGTAAAATCTGGGCCAGTTTAAAATTTTTATTTTGGCAATTTTAGCGAATTTTGATTATTTAAAATGAATTATTTTAAATAATATCGACGAGAAACTTATTTTGAATAGAATTCGAACGTATATATTATACGCGTCGTCGTTAGAATATAAATATTTATATATAATTATAAATAGAATTAAAAATGGCGCGGTAGTTCGATAATTCGATTTCAAACTTCAATTGAATGTACCGGGTGCAAAACAATCCGGATTTTTGTGAAACCAAAAACATTAGGATCTAATTGATGATATCTTTCCAACGAAGTTGAGAAACTGAGATTTCACTTTATAAATGATGAGATATGTCCGGTTGAAATTTAGAAATAGTCGCTGTGGAATTTATATATATTTTAATATAATATAAGGCCCTTAAAAATAGCAATTTTGCAAACGACCTCGGATTTCGACGAAACCAGTTTTGTTGGGTCCGTGATGTTAAGTTATTGCTAGGTTTCAAATTTCATAATTTTTCGAATCAATATGTGAGCGTGGCAAAGGAAAACGCGTTTGACCAGTTTCAGTTGATTTTAATCGACTGGAAATTGGCCATTTTTCAAACGGTCTCAGAATTCGATGAAACTAGTTTTGTTAGGACCGTATCGTCAATACGAAGCTAGAAAATATTTTTCTGGAATTTTTCTAGTTAGTATGTGGCCCCGGTAATTTGAAACGTACGTTTAAAATTCAATATAGTGATTTAAATGTAAATTTAACGGAAACTGATTCAAACAGTCGAATCAGCCTGCGATACATATCCCATTGTGTTCGGAATGGGGGTATTTAGCTAGGGGCGACAGTCGTTGGGTCTCGTTAGGTGTTCGAATTAAAAGTCAACGTTTAGGGTTGAAAATAAAATAAATTAATAAAAAAAAAAATTAATAATATATCTTTCTCCTTTAAACCCGCTGGCCCCCCCCCCCTCTTCACAAATCAGAAAATCGAAGAAGAAAAAAAAAAAAAACCTTGATCCCCTTTTCCTGCTCGTCGCCCCCTTCGTCGAAGGCGCCACCACCAGAGGGCCCCGCCGCCGCGCAACTCTCCTCCAGCCCTCCTTCTCCCTCCGACACCCCGTTCCCTCTCTCCCCTTCCCTCGAATTTGAATACTCCGATTACCCTAGCCGACACCGGCTAGTGGGGCGCCGCCTCTGACCATCCCCCACCATTCCCGATGCACCCGACCCCCTGCGGACCCCCAGCCATCCCCAACCGCCACCCTGGAAGACCACCACGCGCCAGTGAACACCCCTCCCCTCCTCCCGATACCTGTAAGTTTTATTTTTATTTACTTTTCAATTTTAGTTAAGTGTTCAATTCGAATTTTAAAACTGATTTTATGTTAGATTTTATAAACTGATTTGAAAAAGGTTTTAAAACTGATTTGAAAAAGGTTTTAAAACTAATTTTTTTTGAAAAGTTTAAAAACTAATTTTTTTTGAAAAGATTTAAACTTTATAAGTTAAAAGATTATATTTTTATAATATGATAAAAATGATATTTTTATCATATAAAGATGACATTTTGAGTCACTAAGATCAAAAATTATATATGGATATATATTGTTTCAAAAGGAGGATTTTCTATATAAAAGAAACATTATTTTGAAAAAGAAAAATATAGTTTTTATGTTTTGAACTTCGACAGAAAATAGAATTTTTATATATTGAACTTTGAAATAAAAATTCGATTTTTATATATTGAACTTTGAAATAAAAATTCGATTTTTATATATTGAACTTTGAAATAAAAATTCGATTTTTATATATTGAACTTTGAAATAAAAATTCGATTTTTATATATTGAACTTTGAAATAAAAATTCGATTTTTATATATTGTATAGCGAATAAAAATTCGATTTTTATATATTGAACTTTGAAATAAAAATTCGATTTTTATATATTGAACTTTGAAATAAAAATTCGATTTTTATATATTGAATAGCGAATAAAAATTCGATTTTTATATATTGAACTTTGAAATAAAAATTCGATTTTTATATATTGAACTTTGAAATAAAAATTCGATTTTTATATATTGAACTTTGAAATAAAAATTCGATTTTTATATATTGAACTTTGAAATAAAAATTCGATTTTTATATATTGAATAGCGAATAAAAATTCGATTTTTATATATTGAATAGCGAATAAAAATTCGATTTTTATATATTGAACTTTGAAATAAAAATTCAATTTTTATATATTGAACTTTGAAATAAAAATTCGATTTTTATATATTGAACTTTGAAATAAAAATTCGATTTTTATATATTGAACTTTGAAATAAAAATTCGATTTTTATATATTGAACTTTGAAATAAAAATTCGATTTTTATATATTGAACATCGAAGTAAAAATTCGATTTTTATATATTGAATAGCGAAGTAAAAATGTGATTTTTACGTATGTAGTGAAAGCAGCAACGAAGGTGACAAAAAGGCGAAACGACGAAGACTTCTGCAAAAGAAGAGTCGAGATGGTTGGATAGCTAAAAGTGAGAATTTCTCACCTTTCAATTTACTTTTCTAGTTATATATATATACTAGGATGCAGACGGTGTTTAGTAGCACCCGACACAATCGTCCACAGACCATGGACTTGTTTGTTTGGCTGTTTGGTTATTGATTGTGATATTGGTTTGAATGTGGTTTGTGGTGTGAAAAATCGAATCGATGAATTGGTTAGGATTAGACGTGCGCCGTTATAAGGCGAAGGAGTAAGGCTAGGTTAGACCCTTACTCCAAATTTTGTGGTTTGCATAACGAAAGTGAATTTGATTGATGTGTGAATGGCGTGGGCCTTCACTAGACCGGGGATAAGGCTAGGCCTTGTCCCGTTTCTAGTATCGTGCCGTTATGCCGCCGAAATTTTCTAAAATAAGTTAGAAAAATAAAAATAGCATTTTATTTAAAGAATGATCTGAATAGAAATTCATATGTTAAAATAAAATGTGTTATCGTTAAAAATATAATTTTTAACGTGAATGTGAATAAATAAATATTCATTTACAAACCAGACGGTTTGTTTATGTACACCTATTTGAATGACGTTGATTGGGTCGATAAATTTTACACATCGCCTAACTGCACAAATAAAATATGTGTTTGATTTTTTGAAACCCCACACGGGTGTTAGGATGAAATTTGAAGTTCACTCATCCTGATTGATTAAATATGTCGATCGATTGATTGACAGGCTGTTATAAGCGTTGAATATCTATATTTGATGCTTATACAGTGTAGTGCACTTTGGTTGATGGTTGATTATTTTCAATGCTATTATATACATGTGTTGTAT
This sequence comes from Allium sativum, assembly GCA_030737875.1. NCBI lineage: Eukaryota > Viridiplantae > Streptophyta > Magnoliopsida > Asparagales > Amaryllidaceae > Allium > Allium sativum. The sequence continues at coordinate 508,433,993 of CM060925.1, forward strand.
GAAAATCCATATAATTAATTTTATATGGTAATTGATTGGGCCTCATTCCAGTTTTGAAAAAGAAATATTTGAAAAAGAAATGAATTGAATTGGAAACGATTTCGAAATGAATTGAATTGAAAACGATTTCGAAATGAATTGAATTGAAAACGAATTCAAAATGAATTGAAAACGATTTCGAAATGAATTGAATTGAAAACGAATTCAAAATGAATTGAAAACGATTTCGAAATGAAATGAATTGAAAACGATTTCGAAATGAATTGAATTGAAAACGAATTCAAAATGAATTGAAAACGATTTCGAAATGAAATGGATTGAAAACGATTTCGAAATGAATTGAATTGAAAACGAATTCAAAATGAATTGAAAACGATTTCGAAATGAATTGAATTGAAAACGATTTCGAAATGAATTGAATTGAAAACGATTTCGAAATGAAATGAATTGAAAACGATTTCGAAATGAATTGAATTGAAAACGAATTCAAAATGAATTGAAAACGATTTCGAAATGAATTGAATTGAAAACGAATTCAAAATGAATTGAAAACGATTTCGAAATGAATTGAATTGAAAATGAATTCAAAATGAATTGAAAACGATTTCGAAATGAAATGAATTGAAAACGATTTCGAAATGAATTGAATTGAAAACGAATTCAAAATGAATTGAAAACGATTTCGAAATGAATTGAATTGAAAACGATTTCGAAATGAAATGAATTGAAAACGATTTCAAAATGAATTGAATATAAAACGAATTCAAATTGAATTGAAAGCAAATTGAAATGAATTCAAATTGAATTGAAATTTGAATTGAATAGAAATGAATTTTAAAACGAATTTATAAAGAAGAATTCAATTTTGCTTTGAATTGAAATAGAAGTTGAAATAGAATTTGAAACGAATTTAAAACTATTTATATAATTCGTTTTAAATAGAAATCGACGAAATATATATTATATATATTATATATATAATATAATGGCCTGAATAGAACGCGCCGCGCCGCGGCAGTTTGCGAATTTCGACCATTGATTTCAAACGGACATTACGGGAGATCCGACCGTCGGATTCTCCTAAAACCGGAACCGTTGGGTTCGTATCGAAAAGAGCTTTCTAACGAATGTTAGAAATTTGAAATCTAACGGTTGGATTTGGAGATACGTCCAAATCAAATTCGAAAAAGGTCGCTGTAAGTGCAGTTCGATGGCCGTTAATGAAAATCGACTGTACGGGCCTTGATAAAATTATTAAAAATAGTAATAATTTGTGTAAAATCATAAGAAATGATTTGTGAAAGTTTGGGATGAAAAACTCCATATTTGAAAAGATAAAAATAGATTTTTATCGAAATGAACTAGTTTTGAACTAGAATTATAATTCTATTTATTTTTAAATAAATAAATTGAATTTAAAAAGGGTTTTAAAAATAACCAAAATTTCCAATGATTGCATTGGAGTGGATTTGAATCGAAATTGTCTTCGGAATATTTCGATGTTGGAATTCGTGATTATACAGGTGTTGTTATGGAAATTTGAAAGATATATATATTTATATCGTTATTTCCAATACGACATTTGTTAGTCGTAGAATTTGATATTGAATATAAGCCGATATATTTTCTATTCAGAGCCTTGTATTGAATATCGAATGTGATTTGGGTTTGTCGTGAATGGTGTCTTTACTAACACTGTTCTTGAACCCAGTTGAGAAAAGATTAAATCTTTTTATTTAGATTTAATGAAGTGTACCAATTAAATAATATTTAATTGGAATTGAATGGATATTGATTTTTGGGTTTATCGTGAACAGTGTTTTAAATAACACTTGTTCTTTAACCCGATAATTAATGAATGTGATTTGGGTTTGTCGTGAATGGTGCCTTCACTAACACTGTTCTTGAACCCTGTTGAGAAAAGATTAAATCTTCTTATTTAGATTTAATGAAGTGCACCAATTAAATAATATTTAATTGGAATTGAATCGATATTGATTTTTGGGTTTATCGTGGACAGTGTTTTAAATAACACTCGTTCTTTAACCCGATGATTAATGAATGTGATTTTGGGTTTATCGCGAACCGTGTTTTTAAATGACACTGATTCTTTAACCCGGTCAAAGATTAAAACTAAGTGGAGTTTTAATGAATCTTTAATTAGATTGAAAAGATCGAGAATGGAGTATCACCAGTTTTGCTCCAGGCGATAGTTAAATCTTTAATTAGATTTGAACGAGAAATTTAGAAACTAACTGTCGGTTAGCTAAGTAGAATGGTTTTCTGGATATTGATCTGATGTTGGTTTCGGCCTTCGGGGTTAATATTTGGGGAATTATTCTCTTGATTAATTTACGGTTAGTGACTAATGAGTTGGAATGAGGCGTATGTTGTGTTTGTGTAACACTTTTATAATATATACGCGAGTTATTCGGAAAGACCGGGTTTATCCCATTCTGAATAACTGATACGACGATAAGTCGAAGATGAAGACGATGGTCGAAGACCGGAGGTCTTCACGTCGTTTGGGTGATAGCTGATGATCTTGATTGGGCTGTACACCCAAGAAGATGGAAACAGTTAGTGATCGTCCAGACGTACTTGGAGATCGATGGATATGCGGGGTACTAGGTGCCTCCGGTTTCGTTCAGACCCAGAACGGACTTGTAAATGGACTGTGTGTCTGACATCGGATTTCATTCTGTGTGACTGATATCGGTTGCATAGGATGGTATGCCTGTGTGGCATGCTAAGATGCAAATGATCAAGGCTTCTGTTGAAAAGCAAAGTCTTGTGGTGATGATCAAAGCACGGCCTTTGTGGCGTAGCTTTGTGTAACGTTTACCTCGCATGTTTCACACCAGGTATGAACCAAAAACGGGAGACGGACCTCAGGGAGGGCATGCGTTTCCTTCTAGATAAAAAGTGGCGTCAGTGGTTTTACACGCCCTGACGAGTTTGACTTATGTGGTTGTTGCTGTTGCGAGGCGCCTCGGATTGATCGGTCGTTCTCGAACCGATGGAGTCATTTGGTTGGCTCATTTACGCCCCAAAGGGCGGGGAAACGTAGTGTTCAGGGTTTAAGTTTAATCCACATCGGTGGACCGGCCCTATCGCTCCAAGGGACGATGCGTTCTGTTCCTGAGACATGGGCTAGATTGTCTCGAATCGGTTGAGGACTATCTTTTGCCTCGGTTCATAGATGGAAACCCAATTTCCAAATACGTGACTCTGCGATTTTGATTGTATAACCTATATATGGCGACATAGTGGTATGGGGCATTCATGCCGCCTATGATTGATACTTATGATTTGAAGTTGTTTTATACACTATACACTTATAATAGTATCAAACGATTTCTTTTAAACGTATCAAGCATTCTTGGCTATTATAAGGTAAAAACCCTATCCTCCGGCTTGCGATTGCATTGTGTGATGGGAACTGGGTCTTATAACAGCTTCATTTTTCTTTATTTAGCATTGCGCTGTTTGTTTTATGCACTGGTATTCTTGGGAGGAAACCCGTTCCGTGTTATACGGCGTGGTCCCTTGATTTACCTAATGATTTAAAATAAAGATTAATAACTGTTTTAGTTCTCACACCAGTCACATGACTGACCTGGAGTTTATTGTTTTAACCTAAACTCTGGGTGCCCCTATTTTGACACGGGCAGCTAGTAGTTTTGGTTTTGCAGATTTATATTCACAGGATCCTGGTTTACAGCTGGAACGATATCCGGAAAGCTTTGTATCCGTATATCTCTTCTAGTTGTGTATTGTATTATTTTCCGCTGCTATGTATTTAAATGTAATTTAAATTTCTGACATTTCTGTGTAATATTAATTTATACTCTGTATATTCTTGTAATCTGGTGCATTGTTGTAATATACAATGAAACGTTCTTTTATATGCGTTCTGTTGTGGTTTGTTCTCGAACTATCCGACGCTTTCCTTTACGGGGAAGTTGCGGGTTTTCACAGTTGGTATCAGAGCTTTGGTTTACAAAGCTCAGAGAACAAGGCACATTAGAACCATGCGAAAGAATTCATCAGATATTGGATTAGTGATATCCAATGGGAATGACTCGTTAGAGATGGGATCAGTAGTATCCTAGAACGAGTGTGAAGAGTATTTTTTTTCAAATAAAAACAAATTTTGTTTTGAAAATTTAAATCAATTATTCGTATTTGATTATTTATATTGATGTGGACAATCCAGTATATATAGATTTTGCGTATACGTCTGATCCGCGTGTATTCGAAGTTTTAATATATTGGATAGATATAGAATCACACTCTAGTCGCCCGGAGATGGTACTGATGATAGCACGTGCATCATCAGTATTTATGTTCGTGTTTCGAAGGTGTGTTTTCTATATATTTCCATTAGACTGGTGTGAGAACCAAATCTTATATAGCTAGAACACATTGTTGTGAATTGGCATCAAAAACATGATTTTTGTATATGTATCAAAATTATCAATTTGAAACTCTAATTCACTAATTGATTGATGTTTGTGTTGTTTGTTCATTTGTTTGCTAATTTTGAACCATTATGCCTAATTTGATCAAATATTGAATTGTATTGAAAATCGGTTGCATTTGCTTGCATATACATATATATCATTGAACAGGTCATAGCAAGGAGGCTAGAGCAGAGAATAAAATTTGTTTGCCCGACAAATAGGTACATGTTTACTACATAATTTCCTGTTTTGTTTGGGTGATGATGATTTTGTGAGCCTATTGGCCAGCCGCTTGGCTTTTTCTTTTTCTTTTTGAGATCTGAAGGACCGGGGAAGCTATTTGAAATTCCCCGATGCTCCCAGTGCAGGGGAGGTTATGGCGAAATTTTTCGAAAATTTAGGGTGTTAGCCAAATTTTTGAAAATTTGAAAATTCTCAGAAACTGAAAAGTTGGAGAATAGAAGCCAGATCGATCGTAGAGTTGAATAATCAAACCACTTTCGACTTTGTTCCTTTTCGGGGACGAAAAGTTTTAAGTGGGGGAGATTGTAACAACCCGTAAAATCTGGGCCAGTTTAAAATTTTTATTTTGGCAATTTTAGCGAATTTTGATTATTTAAAATGAATTATTTTAAATAATATCGACGAGAAACTTATTTTGAATAGAATTCGAACGTATATATTATACGCGTCGTCGTTAGAATATAAATATTTATATATAATTATAAATAGAATTAAAAATGGCGCGGTAGTTCGATAATTCGATTTCAAACTTCAATTGAATGTACCGGGTGCAAAACAATCCGGATTTTTGTGAAACCAAAAACATTAGGATCTAATTGATGATATCTTTCCAACGAAGTTGAGAAACTGAGATTTCACTTTATAAATGATGAGATATGTCCATTTGAAATTTAGAAATAGTCGCTGTGGAATTTATATATATTTTAATATAATATAAGGCCCTTAAAAATAGCAATTTTGCAAACGACCTCAGATTTCGACGAAACCAGTTTTGTTGGGTCCGTGATGTTAAGTTATTGCTAGGTTTCAAATTTCATAATTTTTCGAATCAATATGTGAGTGTGGCAAAGGAAAACGCGTTTGACCAGTTTCAGTTGATTTTAATCGACTGGAAATTGGCCATTTTTCAAACGGTCTCAGAATTCGATGAAACTAGTTTTGTTAGGACCGTATCGTCAATACGAAGCTAGAAAATATTTTTCTGGAATTTTTCTAGTTAGTATGTGGCCCCGGTAATTTGAAACGTACGTTTAAAATTCAATATAGTGATTTAAATGTAAATTTAACGGAAACTGATTCAAACAGTCGAATCAGCCTGCGATACATATCCCATTGTGTTCGGAATGGGGGTATTTAGCTAGGGGCGACAGTCGTTGGGTCTCGTTAGGTGTTCGAATTAAAAGTCAACGTTTAGGGTTGAAAATAAAATAAATTAATAAAAAAATAATAATAATAATATATCTTTCTCCTTTAAACCCGCTGGCCCCCCCCCCCCCTCTTCACAAATCAGAAAATCGAAGAAGAAAAAAAAAAAAAAAACCTTGATCCCCTTTTCCTGCTCGTCGCCCCCTTCGTCGAAGGCGCCACCACCAGAGGGCCTCGCCGCCGCGCAACTCTCCTCCAGCCCTCCTTCTCCCTCCGACACCCCGTTCCCTCTCTCCCCTTCCCTCGAATTTGAATACTCCGATTACCCTAGCCGACACCGGCTAGTGGGGCGCCGCCTCTGACCATCCCCCACCATTCCCGATGCACCCGACCCCCTGCGGACCCCCAGCCATCCCCAACCGCCACCCTGGAAGACCACCACGCGCCAGTGAACACCCCTCCCCTCCTCCCGATACCTGTAAGTTTTATTTTTATCTTTATTTTTATTTACTTTTCAATTTTAGTTAAGTGTTCAATTCGAATTTTAAAACTGATTTTATGTTAGATTTTATAAACTGATTTGAAAAAGGTTTTAAAACTGATTTGAAAAAGGTTTTAAAACTAATTTTTTTTGAAAAGTTTAAAAACTAATTTTTTTTTGAAAAGATTTAAACTTTATAAGTTAAAAGATTATATTTTTATAATATGATAAAAATGATATTTTTATCATATAAAGATGACATTTTGAGTCACTAAGATCAAAAATTATATATGGATATATATTGTTTCAAAAGGAGGATTTTCTATATAAAAGAAACATTATTTTGAAAAAGAAAAATATAGTTTTTATGTTTTGAACTTCGAAAGAAAATAGAATTTTTATATATTGAACTTTGAAATAAAAATTCGATTTTTATATATTGTACTTTGAAATAAAAATTCGATTTTTATATATTGAACTTTGAAATAAAAATTCGATTTTTATATATTGAACTTTGAAATAAAAATTCGATTTTTATATATTGAACTTTGAAATAAAAATTCGATTTTTATATATTGAACTTTGAAATAAAAATTCGATTTTTATATATTGAATAGCGAATAAAAATTCGATTTTTATATATTGAACTTTGAAATAAAAATTCGATTTTTATATATTGAACTTTGAAATAAAAATTCAATTTTTATATATTGAATAGCGAATAAAAATTCGATTTTTATATATTGAACTTTGAAATAAAAATTCGATTTTTATATATTGAACTTTGAAATAAAAATTCGATTTTTATATATTGAATAGCGAATAAAAATTCGATTTTTATATATTGAATAGCGAATAAAAATTCGATTTTTATATATTGAACTTTGAAATAAAAATTCGATTTTTATATATTGAACTTTGAAATAAAAATTCGATTTTTATATATTGAACTTTGAAATAAAAATTCGATTTTTATATATTGAACTTTGAAATAAAAATTCGATTTTTATATATTGAACATCGAAGTAAAAATTCGATTTTTATATATTGAATAGCGAAGTAAAAATGTGATTTTTACGTATGTAGTGAAAGCAGCAACGAAGGTGACAAAAAGGCGAAACGACGAAGACTTCTGCAAAAGAAGAGTCGAGATGGTTGGATAGCTAAAAGTGAGAATTTCTCACCTTTCAATTTACTTTTCTAGTTATATATATATATACTAGGATGCAGACGGTGTTTAGTAGCACCCGACACAATCGTCCACAGACCATGGACTTGTTTGTTTGGCTGTTTGGTTATTGATTGTGATATTGGTTTGAATGTGGTTTGTGGTGTGAAAAATCGAATCGATGAATTGGTTAGGATTAGACGTGCGCCGTTATAAGGCGAAGGAGTAAGGCTAGGTTAGACCCTTACTCCAAATTTTGTGGTTTGCATAACGAAAGTGAATTTGATTGATGTGTGAATGGCGTGGGCCTTCACTAGACCGGGGATAAGGCTAGGCCTTGTCCCGTTTCTAGTATCGTGCCGTTATGCCGCCGAAATTTTCTAAAATAAGTTAGAAAAATAAAAATAGCATTTTATTTAAAGAATGAACTGAATAGAAATTCATATGTTAAAATAAAATGTGTTATCGTTAAAAATATAATTTTTAACGTGAATGTGAATAAATAAATATTCATTTACAAACCAGACGGTTTGTTTATGTACACCTATTTGAATGACGTTGATTGGGTCGATAAATTTTACACATCGCCTAACTGCACAAATAAAATATGTGTTTGATTGTTTGAAACCCCACACGGGTGTTAGGATGAAATTTGAAGTTCACTCATCCTGATTGATTAAATATGTCGATCGATTGATTGACAGGCTGTTATAAGCGTTGAATATCTATATTTGATGCTTATACAGTGTAGTGCACTTTGGTTGATGGTTGATTATTTTCAATGCTATTATATACATGTGTTGTATGAAAATCCATATAATTAATTTTATATGGTAATTGATTGGGCCTCATTCCAGTTTTGAAAAAGAAATATTTGAAAAAGTAATGAATTGAATTGAAAACGATTTCGAAATGAATTGAATTGAAAACGATTTCGAAATGAATTGAATTGAAAACGAATTCAAAATGAATTGAAAACGATTTCGAAATGAATTGAATTGAAAACGAATTCAAAATGAATTGAAAACGATTTCGAAATGAAATGAATTGAAAACGATTTCGAAATGAATTGAATTGAAAACGAATTCAAAATGAATTGAAAACGATTTCGAAATGAAATGAATTGAAAACGATTTCGAAATGAATTGAATTGAAAACGAATTCAAAATGAATTGAAAACGATTTCGAAATGAAATGAATTGAAAACGATTTCGAAATGAATTGAATTGAAAACGATTTCGAAATGAAATGAATTGAAAACGATTTCGAAATGAATTGAATTGAAAACGAATTCAAAATGAATTGAAAACGATTTCGAAATGAATTGAATTGAAAACGAATTCAAAATGAATTGAAAACGATTTCGAAATGAATTGAATTGAAAACGAATTCAAAATGAATTGAAAACGATTTCGAAATGAAATGAATTGAAAACGATTTCGAAATGAATTGAATTGAAAACGAATTCAAAATGAATTGAAAACGATTTCGAAATGAATTGAATTGAAAACGATTTCGAAATGAAATGAATTGAAAACGATTTCGAAATGAATTGAATATAAAACGAATTCAAATTGAATTGAAAGCAAATTGAAATGAATTCAAATTGAATTGAAATTTGAATTGAATAGAAATGAATTTTAAAACGAATTTATAAAGAAGAATTCAATTTTGCTTTGAATTGAAATAGAAGTTGAAATAGAATTTGAAACGAATTTAAAACTATTTATATAATTCGTTTTAAATAGAAATCGACGAAATATATATTATATATATATAATATAATGGCCTGAATAGAACGCGCCGCGCCGCGGCAGTTCGCGAATTTCGACCATTGATTTCAAACGGACATTACGGGAGATCCGACCGTCGGATTCTCCTAAAACCGAACCGTTGGGTTCGTATCGAAAAGAGCTTTTTAACGAATGTTAGAAATTTGAAATCTAACGGTTGGATTTGGAGATACGTCCAAATCAAATTCGAAAAAGGTCGCTGTAAGTGCAGTTCGATGGCCGTTAATGGAAATCGACTGTACCGGCCTTGATAAAATTATTAAAAATAGTAATAATTTGTGTAAAATCATAAGAAATGATTTGTGAAAGTTTGGGATGAAAAACTCCATATTTGAAAAGATAAAAATAGATTTTTATCGAAATGAACTAGTTTTGAACTAGAATTATAATTCTATTTATTTTTAAATAAATAAATTGAATTTAAAAAGGGTTTTAAAAATAACCAAAATTTCCAATGATTGCATTGGAGTGGATTTGAATCGAAATTGTCTTCGGAATATTTCGATGTTGGAATTCGTGATTATACAGGTGTTGTTATGGAAATTTGAAAGATATATATATTTATATCGTTATTTCCAATACGACATTTGTTAGTCGTAGAATTTGATATTGAATATAAGCCGATATATTTTCTATTCAGAGCCTTGTATTGAATATCGAATGTGATTTGGGTTTGTCGTGAATGGTGTCTTTACTAACACTGTTCTTGAACCCAGTTGAGAAAAGATTAAATCTTTTTATTTAGATTTAATGAAGTGTACCAATTAAATAATATTTAATTGGAATTGAATGGATATTGATTTTTGGGTTTATCGTGAACAGTGTTTTAAATAACACTTGTTCTTTAACCCGATAATTAATGAATGTGATTTGGGTTTGTCGTGAATGGTGCCTTCACTAACACTGTTCTTGAACCCTGTTGAGAAAAGATTAAATCTTCTTATTTAGATTTAATGAAGTGCACCAATTAAATAATATTTAATTGGAATTGAATCGATATTGATTTTTGGGTTTATCGTGGACAGTGTTTTAAATAACACTCGTTCTTTAACCCGATGATTAATGAATGTGATTTTGGGTTTATCGCGAACCGTGTTTTTAAATGACACTGATTCTTTAACCCAGTGAAAGATTAAAACTAAGTGGAGTTTTAATGAATCTTTAATTAGATTGAAAAGATCGAGAATGGAGTATCACCAGTTTTGCTCCAAGCGATAGTTAAATCTTTAATTTGATTTGAACGAGAAATTTAGAAACTAACTGTCGGTTAGCTAAGTAGAATGGTTTTCTGGATATTGATCTGATGTTGGTTTCGGCCTTCGGGGTTAATATTTGGGGAATTATTCTCTTGATTAATTTACGGTTAGTGACTAATGAGTTGGAATGAGGCGTATGTTGTGTTTGTGTAACACTTTTATAATATATACGCGAGTTATTCGGAAAGACCGGGTTTATCCCATTCTGAATAACTGATACGACGATAAGTCGAAGATGAAGACGATGGTCGAAGACCGGAGGTCTTCACGTCGTTTGGGTGATAGCTGATGATCTTGATTGGGCTGTACACCCAAGAAGATGGAAACAGTTAGTGATCGTCCAGACGTACTTGGAGATCGATGGATATGCGGGGTACTAGGTGCCTCCGGTTTCGTTCAGACCCAGAACGGACTTGTAAATGGACTGTGTGTCTGACATCGGATTTCATTCTGTGTGACTGATATCGGTTGCATAGGATGGTATGCCTGTGTGGCATGCTAAGATGCAAATGATCAAGGCTTCTGTTGAAAAGCAAAGTCTTGTGGTGATGATCAAAGCACGGCCTTTGTGGCGTAGCTTTGTGTAACGTTTACCTCGCGTGTTTCACACCAGGTATGAACCAAAAACGGGAGACGGACCTCAGGGAGGGCATGCGTTTCCTTCTAGATAAAAAGTGGCGTCAGTGGTTTTACACGCCCTGACGAGTTTGACTTATGTGGTTGTTGCTGTTGCGAGGCGCCTCGGATTGATCGGTCGTTCTCGAACCGATGGAGTCATTTGGTTGGCTCATTTACGCCCCAAAGGGCGGGGAAACGTAGTGTTCAGGGTTTAAGTTTAATCCACATCGGTGGACCGGCCCTGTCGCTCCAAGGGACGATGCGTTCTATTCCTGAGACATGGGCTAGATTGTCTCGAATCGGTTGAGGACTATCTTTTGCCTCGGTTCATAGATGGAAACCCAATTTCCAAATACGTGACTCTGCGATTTTGATTGTATAACCTATATATGGCGACATAGTGGTATGGGGCATTCATGCCGCCTATGATTGATACTTATGATTTGAAGTTGTTTTATACACTATACACTTATAATAGTATCAAACGATTTCTTTTAAACATATCAAGCATTCTTGGCTATTATAAGGTAAAAACCCTATCCTCCGGCTTGCGATTGCATTGTGTGATGGGAACTGGGTCTTATAACAGCTTCATTTTTCTTTATTTAGCATTGCGCTGTTTGTTTTATGCACTGGTATTCTTGGGAGGAAACCCGTTCCGTGTTATACGGCGTGGTCCCTTGATTTACCTAATGATTTAAAATAAAGATTAATAACTGTTTTAGTTCTCACACCAGTCACATGACTGACCTGGAGTTTATTGTTTTAACCTAAACTCTGGGTGCCCCTATTTTGACACGGGCAGCTAGTAGTTTTGGTTTTGCAGATTTATATTCACAGGATCCTGGTTTACAGCTGGAACGATATCCGGAAAGCTTTGTATCCGTATATCTCTTCTAGTTGTGTATTGTATTATTTTCCGCTGCTATGTATTTAAATGTAATTTAAATTTCTGATATTTCTGTGTAATATTAATTTATACTCTGTATATTCTTGTAATCTGGTGCATTGTTGTAATATACAATGAAACGTTCTTTTATATGCGTTCTGTTGTGGTTTGTTCTCGAACTATCCGACGCTTTCCTTTACGGGGAAGTTGCGGGTTTTCACAGAAGTAGAATTGATTAATCAAACAACTTTCGACTTTGTTCCTTTTCGAGGACGAAAAGTTTTAAGTGGGGGAGATTGTAACGACCCGGAAAATCTGAACCAATTTAATTTTTTTAATTTGGCTAATTTAGTGGATTTTAAATATTTAAAAATAAATATTTTAAATAATAGCGATGAAATGTATGTTTGAATCGATGTTGAAAATGAAAATAATTAATTTGAATTATAAACAAGGCCAGAAATGGCGCGGTAGTTCCAAACTTTGAATTCAAACTTTGACTGACTATACCGGGTGCAAAACAGAACGGATTTGAGTGAAACCAAAAATATTTAAATCTGTTAGTGAATATCTTTCTAACAAATCTGAAAAATCGAAGTTTCACAGTAGGAAGCAAAAGTTATGGCCAAATGAATTTTCAGAAAGGTCGATGTAGAAATTATATAGCCCGTGAAAATGCCCATTTTGCAAACGAGCTTGGAATTCGACGAAACCACTTTTGTTGGATCCGGGATGTCAAATTATTTCTAGGTTTCAAATTTCATAATTTTTGAAGCTAGTATGTGAGCGTGGCAAAGGAAAACGTGTTTTGGTCAATTATTGTTAAATTGGATCGACCAGAAATGGGCCTTTTTGCAAACGGTCTCAGAATTCAATGAAACTAGGTTTGTTGGGACCGTATCATCAAAACATAGCTAGATTTAATTTTCGGGGATTTTTCGAGTCAGTATGTGGGCCCGGCAAATTAAAATGTACGTTCAAAATAGAAATTGAATGTTTTATATTTTAATTTGAAGAATAACTGGTCGTAACAGCCGAAATGGGCTACGAAACATATCCCATTGTGTCCGGGATGGGGGTGATTAGCTAGGGGCGATAGTGTTGGGTTAGGATTAGAGTTCGTGTGAGAAAGGGGTATTTTTGAAATTTAAGAATTAAATAAATAAAATAAATAGGAGAGGGCCAATCACTTTCTTCCACTTCAGCCTCTCTCTCCCCCCGATCCTTCGTCACGCGAGACGGAAGTGAGCTCCAAACTTCTCTCTTCAATTTCTCTTTCAATTCTCAACGAAATCGCGAGCTAATGGATCCATTTTGAAGAACTCTGAACGAGCTTTCAATCCATACTAGTGGCATAATTTTTCCTCGAGTACTGGGCGCGAATCGCGCTCGTGAAGTCGCTGGCTTTGAGCTGCCGCCGTGACCATCCGGGACCACCGAACTGCCTCCAACCACTGGCGACGAGAAGCCCCCTCCTCCCCCTTCGACGCTGCACCGCCCGATCCTCCCATCGTTACACGGATTTGCCGCAAAACTAAGACCTAGTTTTGAACTAGTTTTGAGAGGTACGACTTTTTATTTCTGAGCTTGTTTTGACACTTTAAAGTGTCGCGAAATTCGTCCATCTTTGAAAAATCATATCTTTTTCTTGTGTTGACGAAATTCGATGAAACAGGAGACACCGTGACCACAAGGAGACTCTCTACATTCAAGAAGAGACCGCGGATTTTTCTGAGCTCGTTAGGAATTTTAGCAAAGCCAAGAACCAATGTGAGATATCTAATTTATAAACGATATGGAAAACGACAATGTATAAATTATATAGTCGATGTATGAGTTATATAAGCGTTGTACACCTCATGTATAAGCGTTGTATAAGTTGGGCATTCGATGTATAAGTTATATATGCGTTGTAAAAATTATATATGTTTTGAAATAGTAGAGAAATGCTTATATAAAATATATATCTATATATACACACGCCCCTCGTCCACAATCCATGGACGATATTTATTGACTGTGATTTGTGTGAAAATTGATTGATTACGAATGGTTTATTATAATTGTTTGTGGTTGAAATTGATTGATTGTGGTTGAAAAATAACCCGTTTGTGGTTGAGAATTATTTGGTTGAAACCACATAGGATTAGTTTGTGGAAATGAAAAATATATACATGCCACCTGTGTGCGAACTAGATGCATGATTCCCCATTGTCAAAAGCTGCGAGGCTTTAAGGTAGAGCGAGGAGCCGTACTAGGAACGACCCCGGTTTTAACTACCCTGCCGTTATGCTGCCGAAATTTTGAATAATATTCATGCGTTAGAATTATTTTCCTTTGTTGAAACTATACTCGTGTGTTGTATAGAAAACCTTCATGTGTTGAATTGAAATTCATTCGTTGAATAGAATTCATGTGTTGAATGGTATTCGTGTTTTAAATAAATTGTTTTAAATATAAAAATCACCTTTTTATTTATATATATAAACTATAGTAAACCTTCATGTGTTGAATGGAAATTCATTCGTTGAACAGAATTCATGTGTTGAATGGTATTCGTGTTTTAAATAAATTGTTTTAAATATAAAAATCACCTTTTTATTTATATATATAAACTATAGAAAACCTTCATGTGTTGAATTGAAATTCATTCATTGAATAGAATTCATGTGTTGAATCGTATTCGTGTTTTAAATAAATTGTTTTAAATATAAAAATCACCTTTTTATCTATATATATAAACTATAGAAAACCTTCATGTGTTGAATTGAAATTCCTTCGTTGAATATAATTCATGTGTTGAATGGTATTCGTGTTTTAAAAAAATTGTTTTAAATATAAAAATCACCTTTTTTATCTATGTATATAAACTATAGAAAACCTTCATGTGTTGAATTGAAATTCATTCGTTGAATAGAATTCATGTGTTGAATGGTGTTCATGTTTTAAATAAATTGTTTTAAATATAAAAATCACCTTTTTATCTATATATATAAACTATAGAAAACCTTCATGTGTTGAATTGAAATTCATTCGTTGAATAGAATTCATGTGTTGAATGGTATTCATATTTTGAAAGAAATGGTTTTATAATAAAAATCCTATTTTTATCATCAATATGAACTATATAAAATAATCTTGTTTTGAAATAAATTGTTTTTATAATAAAAATCATATTTTTATCACCTATATTAACTATATAAAATAGTCAGGTTTTGAAATAAATCGTTTTACAATAAAAATCACATTTTCACTATATACATGAATTGTTAAAAATAGTGAAGCGTCGAAGTGAATGTAAGTTGGATAAAATTATCATTTTTATCAAAATGTATGAAAAGAATATACCTTTGAAATCGAAGAATCGATATATATATATATATATATATTTATATATATATATATATAAATAGAATTGAAATATATCGAATAACGAAGCTGCAGTTCGTATTTTGAAACCGTGATTTCAAACGATTAGTGCGGGAGATACGACCATCGGATTTTCCCGAAATTGCAACCGTTGGGTTCGCTTTGGAAATATCTTTCCAGCGGCACCAACTTTGTAAAAATCCAACGGTTGGATTGTCTGGAATGTTTAATTCAAATCTGAAGAAAAATAGCGCCAGAATGGATTATATATATATATATATATATATATATATATATATATAAAAATATAATCATATTAAATCGAATAACGACGCTGCAATTTGTATTTTGAAATCGAAACTTCAAACGATTATACCGGGAGATCCGACCGTCGGATTTTCCCAAAACTGGAACCTTTGGATTCTTTTTGAAAAGATCTTTCTAGTGATGAAAATTTGGTGAAGATCCAACGGTTAGATTTTCAGATATGTGTAAATCAAATCTGAAGAAAAACAGCGCCACGACCGCGTTGTGGCCCGAAACGTCGTTTCAATAAATTGGCTATTTTAAAATAAATAAAAATAGCAATAAATCATTATAAAATAGTATAAACGATACGGATGGGAAATTTAGGAATTAACTGAAGGTTAGCTAAGTCGAATGGTTTCCTGGAGATGTTGGTTTCGGCCTTCGGGGTTAATATTTGGGAAATCGTTCTCTTACTGATTGACGGTTAGTGACTAAGGAATTGAAATGATGCGTATGAAGTGTTTGTGTAGCACGTGTTTATTATATACGCGAGTTGCTCAGAAAGACCCGGTTTATCCCATTTTGAATAACTGAATCGACGGTAAGAAATCGAAGATGAAGACGGTGGTTGAAGACCGGAAATCTTCACCTCGTTTGGATGGTTACTGATGTCCTGATTGGGAGGCATCCCGAAATATGAATAATGAGTGGTGATCGTCCAGACGTACGTGGAGATCGATGGGTTTGCGAGGTATATAGTGCCTCCGGTTTCGTTCAGACCCAGAACGGACTTGCAAATGAACTGTGTGTCGGACATTGGAATTCATTCTGTGTGATTGATAGCCATCTGTTGCATGGTGTGAATTGCCTGTGTGGCATGCTAAGATGCAGTGATCAGGGCTTCTGTTGAAAAGCAAAGTCTTGTGGTTGATGATCAAAGCACCGCCTGTGTGGCATGGCTTTGTGTATAACGTGAATTCGCGAACCTCACACCCCGGTATGAAGAAGAAACGGGAGAGGACATCAGGGAGGGCATACGTTTCTTTCTAGCTAGTGGTGGTGTCGGTGCTTAAACTAGCCGACATTTATATTATTTTCACCTATGTGGTTGTTGTTGTTGCGAGGCGCCTCGGATATACCGGTGACTATTTGAAGTTGAAGGAGCCATTCGTTGGCTCATTTACGCCCCAGAGGACGGGGGAACGCAATTTTCAGGCATAATAATCCACATCGGTGGACCGACCCTGACAATCCAAAGGGCAGTTGCGGCTGTACCTGAGAGGCGGGCTAGAGCGTCTCCAATTCGGTGAGGATGATACCTTGCCTCAGTTCATGACGGAAATCCAATTTCCAAATACGTGACTGTGCGATTCTGATTGTATACCTATATATGGCGACAAAGTGGTATGGGGGCATTAATGCCGTCTATGATTTGAAAATTTTTTTGAAACATATAAGCACTAGTAATAATATTAAATGCTTTTGTTTTATTCATATCAAGCATATTTTGGACGTTATAAGGTAAAAACTCTATCCTTCGGTTTGCGTTGCATTGTGTGATGGGAACTGAGTCTTATAATGACTTCATTTTTATAAAAAGCATTTGCAATGTTTAAAAGAATTTTTTTTTTAATGCACTGACAATCTAATGGAGTAAACCCGTTCCGCGAAAGTAGCGTGGCCCTGTGATTAGCCAATTGTATGATGTGTTAAGTAGATTTCTCATACCAGTCCTTGTTGCTGGTCCTGAGTAGGCTGGGTACGCATGATAGGGGGTTCTCGTCAGTACGGGTTTTGGGGTCATCACAACGTGGTATCAAAGCTTTGGTTAAGCTTAGCTCTGGTATATAACACATTAACGAACTCGTCAGAGATAGAACCAGTAGTGTTATAGGATGAATAACTCATTACAGATAGGGTCAGTAATATCCTGGTATGAGTAAAGCAGAATCAGAATAACTCGTTAGAGATATGGTCAGAAGTGCCCCTGAATGAATCGAGAGTTATATGTTTATAAATAACGTATTTGTCATTATATATATAGTTTGGTTTTAGGAATATGACTTTTGAATACATAAAAGATATAAATTTGAAAAGTTAAAAACAATTTGTATATTGTTTGTGTTGTGCGATAGTAGATTTGATTAATTAAATTATCGGAACGATAGTCAATTTAATCAATAAGTGAATGAATGGTAGAATTTATTTGATTAGACCACACATTGAACTGAGTTAAAAATAGATAGCAATATATACATTTGCATTATATATGTTTGAACAGGTAAATGGATTAGCTTTTGAGTAAACATTTTATTTGCGTGCCCGACAAATAGGTAAACCTTAATGAGTTGGATGCGCAATTTTATTATTATATCAAATCCTGTGAATGCCATTGGATGCGGAGTGCTGGTTATTCTGTGTGTAATTAATAAACGTCGCCATAGGATAGTAACAATTAATTTTGAACTACATTGCATGGCATACTTCTGAAGATAGGCATACTTCATCATATACCACATAAGCATTTGGAGCTTGTGTGACGAGGTGGAAGATTTACCATACGAGCGAGAGGCTTGTATGGCGATGATTATATATTACAGGTTGAAATGATGACTGATATGACCATATAAATTGTAACGATAAATTGCTAGATTAATGAAAACCCCACACGGGTCTGGAGTTGACAATAATCATGTCTCTCTAGTCATTAGATACGGCACATGGACTATTTATTTCCCACACGGGACGAGGTGACGAGGATTTATCCTCTGGAGCAATTAATAAACACACTCCCTCAGGCTTTGACAAGGTGACGAGAATTTATTCTCTGGAGTTATAATCTATACACGCTCCCCTGAAAACACCAGAATATGTCACTATAAATATGTGTATGCATTATAGGATTTATTGGGTACCTAATACGGCCCGATAAATTTCCAAACCCCTCCCCGTACAAAGGAGGTTATGGCGAAATTTTTCGAAAATTGCTGGTGTTAGCCAAATTTTTGAAGAATTTGAAAATTCTCAGAAACTGAAAAGTTGGGGAATGGAAGCCAAATTGGAAGTAGAATTGATTAATCAAACCACTTTCGACTTTGTTCCTTTTCAAGGACGAAAAGTTTTAAGTGGGGGAGATTGTAACGACCCGGAAAATCTGAACCAATTTAATTTTTTTAATTTGGCTAATTTAGTGGATTTTAAATATATAAAAATAAATATTTTAAATAATAGCGATGAAATGTATGTTTGAATCGATGTTGAAAATGAAAATAATTAATTTGAATTATAAACAAGGCCAGAAATGGCGCGGTAGTTCCAAACTTTGAATTCAAACTTTGACTGACTATACCGGGTGCAAAACAGAACGGATTTGAGTGAAACCAAAAATATTTAAATCTGTTAGTGAATATCTTTCTAACAAATCTGAAAAATCGAAGTTTCACAGTAGGAAGCAAAAGTTATGGCCAAATGAATTTTCAGAAAGGTCGCTGTACAAATTATATAGCCCGTGAAAATGCCCATTTTGCAAACGAGCTTGGAATTCGACGAAACCACTTTTGTTGGATCCGGGATGTCAAATTATTTCTAGGTTTCAAATTTCATAATTTTTGAAGCTAGTATGTGAGCGTGGCAAAGGAAAACGTGTTTTGGTCAATTATTGTTAAATTGGATCGACCAGAAATGGGCCTTTTTGCAAACGGTCTCAGAATTCGATGAAACTAGGTTTGTTGGGACCGTATCATCAAAACATAGCTAGATTTAATTTTCGGGGATTTTTCGGGTCAGTATGTGGGCCCGGCAAATTAAAATGTACGTTCAAAATAGAAATTTAATGTTTTATATTTTAATTTGAAGAATAACTGGTCGTAACAGCCGAAATGGGCTACGAAACATATCCCATTGTGTCCGGGATGGGGGTGATTAGCTAGGGACGACAGTGTTGGGTTAGGATTAGAGTTCGTGTGAGAAAGGGGTATTTTTGAAATTTGAGAATTAAATAAATAAAATAAATAGGAGAGGGCCAATCACTTTCTTCCACTTCAGCCTCTCTCTCCCCCCGATCCTTCGTCGCGCGAGACGGAAGTGAGCTCCAAACTTCTCTCTTCAATTTCTCTTTCAATTCTCAATGAAATCGCGAGCTAATGGATCCATTTTGAAGAACTCTGAACGAGCTTTCAGTCCATACTAGTGGCATAATTTTTCCTCGAGTACTGGGCACGAATCGCGCTCGTGAAGTCGCTTGCTTTGAGCTGCCGCCGTGACCAGTCGGGACCACCGAACTGCCTCCAACCACTGGCGACGAGAAGCCCCCTCCTCCCCCTTCGACGCTGCACCGCCCGATCCTCCTATCGTTACACAGATTTGCCGCAAATCTAAGACCTAGTTTTGAACTAGTTTTGAGAGGTACGACTTTTTATTTCTGAGCTTGTTTTGACACTTTAAAGTGTCGCGAAATTCGTCCATCTTTGAAAAATCATATCTTTTTCTTGTGTTGACGAAATTCGATGAAACAGGAGACACCGTGACCACAAGGAGACTCTCTACATTCAAGAAGAGACCGCGGATTTTTCTGAGCTCGTTAGGAATTTTAGCAAAGCCAAGAACCAATGTGAGATATCTAATTTATAAACGATATGGAAAACGACTATGTATAAATTATATAGTCGATGTATGAGTTATATAAGCGTTGTACACCTCATGTATAAGCGTTGTATAAGTTGGGCATTCGATGTATAAGTTATATATGCGTTGTAAAAATTATATATGTTTTGAAATAGTAGAGAAATGCTTATATAAAATATATATCTATATATATACACGCCCCTCGTCCACAATCCATGGACGATATTTATTGACTGTGATTGGTGTGAAAATTGATTGATTACGAATGGTTTACTATAATTGTTTGTGGTTGAAATTGATTGATTGTGGTTGAAAAATAACCCGTTTGTGGTTGAGAATTATTTGGTTGAAACCACATAGGATTAGTTTGTGGAAATGAAAAATATATACATGCCGCCTACGTGCGAACTAGATGCATGATTCCCCATTGTCAAAAGCTGCGAGGCTTTAAGGTAGAGCGAGGAGCCGTACTAGGAACGGCCCCGGTTTTAACTACCCTGCCGTTATGCTGCCGAAATTTTGAATAATATTCATGCGTTAGAATTATTTTCCTATGTTGAAACTATACTCCTGTGTTGTATAGAAAACCTTCATGTGTTGAATTGAAATTCATTCGTTGAATAGAATTCATGTGTTGAATGGTATTCGTGTTTTAAATAAATTGTTTTAAATATAAAAATCACCTTTTTATTTATATATATAAACTATAGAAAACCTTCATGTGTTGAATGGAAATTCATTCGTTGAACAGAATTCATGTGTTGAATGGTATTCGTGTTTTAAATAAATTGTTTTAAATATAAAAATCACCTTTTAATTTATATATATAAACTATAGAAAACCTTCATGTGTTGAATTGAAATTCATTCGTTGAATAGAATTCATGTGTTGAATGGTATTCGTGTTTTAAATAAATTGTTTTAAATATAAAAATCACCTTTTTATCTATATATATATAAACTATAGAAAACCTTCATGTGTTGAATTGAAATTCATTCGTTGAATATAATTCATGTGTTGAATGGTATTCGTGTTTTAAAAAAATTGTTTTAAATATAAAAATCACCTTTTTTATCTATGTATATAAACTATAGAAAACCTTCATGTGTTGAATTGAAATTCATTCGTCGAATTGAATTCATGTGTTGAATGGTATTCATATTTTGAAAGAAATAGTTTTATAATAAAATTCCTATCTTTATCATTAATATGAACTATATAAAATAATCTTGTTTTGAAATAAAGTGTTTTTATAATAAAAATCCTATTTTTATCACCTATATTAACTGTATAAAATAGTCAGGTTTTGAAATAAATCGTTTTACAATAAAAATCACATTTTCACTATATACATGAATTGTTAAAAATAGTGAAGCGTCGAAGTGAATGTAAGTTGGATAAAAATATCATTTTTTATCAAAATGTATGAAAAGAATATACCTTTGAAATTGAAGAATCGATATATATATATAGAGAATTGAACTATATTGAATAACGAAGCTGCAGTTCGTATTCTGAAACCGTGATTTCAAATGATTAGTGCGGGATATCCGACCATCGGATTTTTCCGAAATTGCAACCGTTGGGTTCGCTTTGGAAATATCTTTCCAACGACATCAACTTTGTAAAAATCCAACGGTTGGATTGTCTGGAATGTTTAATTCAAATCTAAAGAAAAACAGCGCCAGAATGGATTATATATATATATATATATATATATATATATATATAATTATATTAAATCGAATAACGACGCTGCAGTTCGTATTTTGAAATCGAAACTTCAAACGATTATACCGGGAGATCCGACCGTCGGATTTTCCCAAAATTGGAACCATTGGATTCGTTTTGAAAAGATCTTTCTAATGATGAAAATTTTGTGAAGATCCAACAGTTAGATTTTCAGATATGTGTAAATCAAATCAGAAGAAAAACAGCGGCACGGCCGCGTTATGGCCCGAAACGTCGTTTGAATAAATTGGCTATTTTAAAATAAATAAACATAGCAATAAATCATTATAAAATAGTATAAACGATATGGATGGGAAATTTAGGAATTAACTGAAGGTTAGCTAAGTCGAATGGTTTCCTGGATTTTGATCTGATGTTGGTTTCGACCTTCGGGGTTAATATTTTGAAAATATTTCTCTTACTGATTGACGGTTAGTGACTAAGGAATTGAAATGATGCATATGTAGTGTTTGTGTAAAACGTGTTTATTATATACGCGAGTTGTTCAGAAAGACCGGGTTTATCCCATTTTGAATAACTGAATCGACGATAAGAAATCGAAGATGAAGACAGTGGTTGAAGTCCGGAAATCTTCACCTCGTTTGGATGGTAACTGATGTCCTGATTGGGCGGCATCCTGAAATATGGATAATGAGTGGTGATCGTCCAGACGTACGTGGAGATCGATTGGTTTGCGAGGTATATAGTGCCTTCGGTTTCGTTCAGACCCCGAACAGACTTGCAAATGGACTGTGTGTCGACATTGGAATTCATTCTGTGTGATTGATAGCCATCAATTGCATGGTGTGAATTGCAAGTGTGGCATGCTAAGATGCAGTGATCAGGGCTTCTGTTGAAAAGCAAAGTCTTGTGGTTGATGATCAAAGCACTGCCTGTGTGGCATGGCTTTGTGTATAACGTGAATTCGCGAACCTCACACCTCGGTATGAACCAGAAACGGGAGAGGACATCAGGGAGGGCCTGCGTTTCCTTCTAGCTAGAGGTGGTGTCGGTGCTTAAACTGGCCGACATTTATATTATTTTCAACTATGTGGTTGTTGCTGTTGCGAGGCGCATCGGCTATACCGGTGACTATGTGAAGCCGAATGAGCCATTCGTTGGCTCATTTACGCCCTCAAGGGCGGGGGAATGCAGTGTTCAGGCACAATAATCCACATTGGTGGACCGGTCCTGACGATCCAAGGGGCAGTTGCGGCTGTACCTGAGGCGCGGGCTAGGGCGTCTCGATTTCGGTGAGGACGATCTCTTGCCTCGGTTCATGACGGAAATCCAATTGTCAAATACGTGACTGTTCGATTCTGATTGTATACCTATATATGGCGACATAGTGGTATGGGGGCATTAATGCCGTTTATGATTGATAGTTATGATTTGGAATTGTTTTTGAAACATATAAGCACTAGTAATAATATCAAATGCTTTTGTTTTATTCGTATCAAGCATATTTTGGCCGTTATAAGGTAAAAACTCTATCCTCTGGTTTGCGTTACATTGTGTGATGGGAACTGTGTCTTATAATGGCTTCATTTATATAAAAAGCATTTGCGATGTTTAAAAGAGTTATTTGTTTTAAAGAAGTGGCAATCCAATGGAGTAAACCCGTTCCGCGAAAGTGGCGTGGTCCTGTGATTAGCCAATTGTATGATGTGTTAAGTAGATTTCTCATACCATTCCTTGCTGCTGGTCCTGAGTAGGCTGGGTACGCATGATAGGGGGTTCTCGTCAGTACGGGTTTTGGGGTCGTCGCATAAATTGAAATGGATAAATTGATATAAAATCTATTTAATATTAGTCAAGAAAATGATAATTTGTTATTATATTAATGGTTATTATATTAACCAGATAATACCAAAAATGCATAGAAAATTTTCGTTTGTCATAAACGAAGTAAATAAATCGATTGAATCAATTTGATGCATATGAATGAAATATAAATGGGTTACGAATTGAATGTGAGTATATTGGATGTAAATCATTCGAATAAAATGAATTTTACAGAAATTGCATAGAAAAAAATGCTATATAATTTGATTTGGAATCAATTTGAAGTGGGAAAATATATTAGTGAAAATTAGGCTCACATCCTTAAAACATTTCAAAATTAACGCCACATCCACCCAAAGTTTTCATGCGTTTCCGGTCCCTATTTTAAGTGCCGCCCAAAATTATTTGCCCCTTCTGCCTCCTGCCATGCCATGTTATGCCTTTTCCCATTTTAGACCCAAAAAAAAATGCGCTGTGATATCAAAAAAATTCAAAAAATAGGAAATATTCCCGAAAGCATTCGCCAAAAAAAAAAAAAAAAAGTTTCATACTTCTGTGCAGCTATTGCCAATAGTAGCATACATGTATGCATATATTCATATAGTGTATTTATGTTGAAAATGTGGACCAATATATGTATACATGTATGCAACTATTACCAAATAACTGCATACATGTATGCATACAAAGTCGAACTGAGATTCACGTGTTACGAATAGTTGCATACATGAATGCAACTATTCTGTATATATGCATGCATGTGTGCAACAAATTCAAATAGGATGAAGGCTTCTGAATATGCGCATGAATGTATGCATGTATTATGTACAAGTGCATAAATGTGTGCAACAATGTCTGAAAACGGCGAATGGTTGAAAAAACAGTCCGAATTTGAATATATGCATAAAATGATGCTTATATTAGTGTTTAATTGCATATATGTATGCATTTATACTGCAGTTTGGCGCAACACTGAAATATAAGCATGAATGTGTGCAACTATGTATGAAAATGTGCATCTTTTGATGCAAAAACCTGCTGTTTTGCTGTTTTTGTGTTACTTTGGGTTTTGACGTGGTTTTTGATTGTTTTAACGCATGAATTTTTTGGCCATGTATGTGTTTTATTTAATAATGAATTTTCGTGAATTTTTTTATTTTTTTTGATGATTTTACGAAAAATAGGGACCTAATTTATATGAAAAGTTGGACCAGATGTGAGCCTAATTTTGAAACTTAATAGGGACCTGTGACAAACGGACCCAATATATTATGTGTGGTACAAATTGAATACAAGTTAAATGTAAATAAAACTCATGTAAATGGGTATGAAAAACACTTGAAGTTTAATTAAATGGGATATAAGTCGATTGTAATAGGTAATCGAGTATTGAAACTGCGTGACTATAGACAAATACATAGTATAACATGTTATGGTTAGAATTTTTATAGTTTGTACCTGTTAGTAAATAAAATATATTGAATTGTAAATACTTGAACTTATGGGTTTAAATTGAGTAAGTACAGGTACATGGAGTTACCTGGCATCATTTTGGATATACGGATTGCTTATATTGTAACAACCCGCATTCTACGCATCGCAGGATCGTAGAATATTTATTTCTTTCACATACAAAGTCGTATGGTCATGTAACTTTGGGAGACGACTATTGGGGTCATTTCCCATGTTCATGATTTTTTCCGATTTTTAAATGACCGTTTTGCCGCTAGTTGATCTTGTTTTGACCATAACTTTTGACTGGAAAGGAAATTTGACCTGAAACCACTTCCATTGGCTCCGGATGATGTTTTACAATTCCCTAGAGTGGTCATATTAGCCAAACGGACTCACCCTTTGGGAGATATGGCTTAAACAAATTTCAGATGGTGAAAAACAGCTTAATTGGGCTTAACCGGGTGATTAGTATCTAGGCCCAATGGGGAATTCGGGATTTGGAGTATTTACGGGCTGTTAGGTTTAGGGATTTCGGTTTTTCTCATTTCCAAGCCGCCACATACATCTTAGAAAACCCTAACAATGGCCTCCAACATCTAGAATCATCCCTAATCACTTCTTAATCAAGTTTTAGCTTAAACTACCTCAAATTAAGGAGAGAAAGCACCAAAGCAAGGTTAGAGCTGCTGTGTTACATTGGGAACAGTGCCAAAAAGTAGATTATTTCAGATCTAAAGTTTATTTGTGGCCAAGGTGAGTGATTAGCATTGTTTTGACATTAGTTACGGCTAATTAGGGGTGATTAGTGATAATTAGCGAAATTATAGCTTAGAAAAATCTGGGAAATTTTTTAAAATTCTAAAATGATATTCTAGGGCTCTGATTGAAATTTGGGTTAATTTGGTTAAGTTTTGCTAATCCTATCATTAGTTGTTGTTAAACATGATTAAGGGGAAAACATGGGTTTTTGGGTATGTTTGATCCTTATAAACATGTCATATTGTTGTTTTAGTGTTTTTGGATGATTATACATGTTGCTATGACTGTATGGTATGTTTTGTGATTGCATAGAAAAGTTAGAATGGTTGAAAAAGTCGTCGTTTGGCAAAAATAACTTGCTGGAAAACTTGCAGCAAACCGTTTAGGAGCATTCGGATAGGAGCATCCGGATAGGAGCATTCAGATAGGAGCATCCGGATAGGAGCATTCAGACAGGAGCAACCGGATAGAGGCATACGATCCGAAACATATAAGGGCATCCGATCCGAACCGGATAGGGGCATCCGATCCGAACAGGAGAGGGGCATCCAACCCGAACCAAATAAGAGCATCCAAGCACCCGAACTGAACTAGAAAGGAGCATTCGAGCCGAACCAAGCAGGAGGGGGCGAATCGAACCGAACCGGAGGATCGAACACCAAGTATACCTAAACCCGAGATGCAAAGGAAGTCCAAATAAGGAGTTGTACCTCAGGATCCAGATGGGAACCAAGGAGGGAACTTCATAATTGGGTTTTGCTGCGGGACGTGTGCTAAGGAGTTGTTGATGTCTATAATTTTGAAGCACTATGTGTAGGGGTACGTGAACGGATTCAGGGCCGCAACGGCCTAGGTATGACTAAAGAGCTATAGACCAATGAAGTGGGGTCATTTGTAAAGGTTTGGTCATGATTCCATGTGGTAAGCTTGGTAGTAGCCGTAGTTGTACAAGTTGAACTCCATCACTACTTCAATGGGTCTAGTGATCAAAGCAGTGGATATCGTATGTTTTACGCACTAAGTGAGAGATGTGAGGATGGTTGCTATGTTTGATTTGTTTGCCATCATTATGACATGCACACCCCCACCCCCATTATCTTTACACCATTTATTCAATGGCACCTTAGAGTATTGTATGGTATGTAGTGCTAACTCTTTGGTTGCACGTCCAGGTTCAGGTATGGTTTAGTATACCTGTTATTGTTCTGCTTAGCTGCTTATCGCTCATACCAGACTTTTTGTTTGACCCAGAGTTTTATGTCTCTTCTTATTACTCTGGGTGCTCTCACGAGCAGACTAGAGACAGGTTAGCTGGTGTTGGACGAGTAGCTATGCCGGGGACGAGCAGGAGGCTTCCACATATGATATATATATATATATATATATATATATATATATATATATATTCTCCCTGTGTCGTTGCGGGTCACTACTTTGGGCATTAGTAGTGTACATTTTCCTTTGCTTAGATTTTGAGACAGTTTGAAAAGTTGTAATAATGGTGATGCGCAACATAAGCTGTATTTGGATTTCCGCTGCTATGATTTGTAGTTTTAGTTTTCAGCTTATGCACTGTCTCGCCTGTTTTATGTCAAGTTTGTTATTATTATATTTTATCCTATGCGCTGTAAGACATTCTACAGGTTCTTGATTAGTTCATTCTCTTCTTTCTTTTCTTCTGACGACCGTTCCGTGCTAGCTGGGCATGTGTACAGCGCACTTTCGGAGGAAATGTCGGCTGGTGCCGGGCGGGCCGTCACACTTGGTATCAAAGCTCTAGGTTACGTAGTTAACCTCAGGAAGTTATCAGGGAGAGATAGTATACGTATATGAGAGCGTGTATTTGTAATTATTTTGATTTTTAAAAGCTATATATATACACTATTCCTATAGCTAAGGATGATGTTGCACTACACTAGCACCATTATGGAGATGGTTAATCGTTTTCTCTTTACAGATTGAAGGATGAGCCGATACGCAAGAGGTGCCGGTAGGGGAGCCCATAATGGGAATGCTACTGACATGAGGACGATGTTTACTGACCTCATGAGGGAGATGCTTGGGGATGTGCAGAGGGCAGCTCCCAATGCTGGTAATTGTGGTGGTCCAATAGTGCAGGCGCCTATGGCCGATTTCGCCAAGCTGAACAAGGATTATACTAGTCTTGGTGGGAAGACGTTCCATGGAACGGAGTCGGCTAACGATGTTCTGGATTGGTTGGATAGCTGCGAGCGTATCTTCGAAGACTTGGGTATCGAGGATGCGATGAAAAGAAAGCTAGAGTCCCGTCAACTGCAAGGACGAGCAATGAATTGGTGGAATGCTATAAAGGCAGCTACTCCCGAAGATCAGATTACTTGGGATCATTTCAAGGTTCGCTTTAGCGATAAGTTCATTCCAGCTGCTCAGAAGTCAGTGCTTTTAAGAAATTCTTGGAACTCAAGCAGAATGGTAGAGCTGTCTCGGAGTATACTGCCGAATTCGACACTTTGTCGAAATATGGGTAATCTCTTATTGATACTGCCGAGAAGAAGAATGAGAAGTTCATAACTGGTTTGAATGGATACTTGGGGGAAAGGATTATTAACCACATCGATGAGACGTTTGAGTCGATTGTAGGGAAAGCAATGAGGTCAGAGAGTCTTTACCCTAAGTCGAAGACTGAGGTTGCATCTGTAGAGGAGCCAAAGCCGCAAGCAAGCGGTGGAGGCAAGAATGGTTCTCAGAATAAGAGAAAGCAGAATCAGACCAAGGATGGCCAGAAGAAAAGTAATAAGAAATACATTGAGTGCTTCAGCTGTGGTAAGAAGGGCCATTATGCCAGTAATTGTCGGGCCAAGCCAGCGGAAAGGAAGTGCTTCAACTGTGGACAGATGGGACATCACAAGGACAAGAGTCCGCAACCACCTAAAGAAAAGCAATGGTGAAAGCACATGCCCTTAATGTTATTCCTTCTTCATCGAATGCCCCGACTGTGGCGGAGAAGGGAACGAATGTCGTTATTCAAGGTATGCTTTCTGTTTATGATGTTCCTGTTAGAGTTTTGTTTGATACCGGAGCTTCCAGTTCTTTTATATCTAGTAACCTGATAGATAGGTTGGGATTGGAGCCCGAGATTGTCAATAGACCATTAGTAGTGACGAACCCGATTGGTGGTTCGACTAACCTTAGCATGATTTGTCGTAATGTGGTCTTATCGAGTCATGGATGCATGTTTGTTTGTGATTGCTTTGTTTTGGGCTTTACTGGGTTTGGCATTATTTTGGGAGTCGATTGGCTCCAAAGATACAGGGTGGTGGTAGACTGTGAGGGCATTTTGGTGACAGCTAGAGGGGATGATGGGCGGAGGATAGTGTTTGGTGGTCTACCCGGTGATGGGGTAATGGCTAGTTTTCTAAATTCACTCGACATCTCGCATAGTGAGTTGTCAGGTTTGCCCTTGGTTGGCCAGTATCCGAACGTTTTCAAAGAAGTGACCGAGCTTCCACCACACCGAGAGATTGAGTTTCGTATTGATTTAGTGAAAGATGCCAGACCTATAGTGATGCCACTTCATCGTAAGGCACCAAGGGAGTAGTGAGAGCTCGGGGTGCAAGTCAGCGATCTTCTGAAGAAGGGATTTATCAGAAGGAGTGTTTCTGAAGGGGAGCGCCAGTTGTATTTGCTACTAAGGAGGATGGTTCCCTTCGTTTGTGTGTAGACTACCGCGAGTTGAATAAGGTGACGAGGAAGAATAAGTATCCTCTACCGCGGATAGATGATTTGTTTGATCAGTTAAGTGGCGCGAGATTATTCTCTTAGTTGGATCTCGCGACAGGTTTTCATCAGCTTAGAGTGGAAGCTGAGAATATAGCTAAAACGGCATTTCGGACACCGTCTGGATTTTATGAGTGGTTGGTCATGCCATTCGGGCTGACCAATGCCTCAGCATATTTTGTGGATCTTATGAATAGGGTATTCAGAGATCAGTTGAATAAGTTTGTCCTTGTGTTCGTGGATGATATTTTGGTCTACTCGAGGACAGAGGATGAACACAAGGAACATTTAAGAATAGTGATGGAGGTGTTGAGAAAAACACCAATTGAAAGCAAAGTTCTCTAAGTGTCACTTCTGGAGGAGGGAAGCGAGATTCTTGGGCCATGTTGTTTCAGAGAATGGTATTGCCGTGGACCTTGCGAAGGTGGCTACGGTACAAGATTGGTCTATGCCTAAGAATGCAACAGACATAAGAAGTTTCTTGGGGTTAGCTGGATATTATCGTAAGTTTATCCAAGACTTCTCCAAGATAGCAGCACCATTGACTCAATTGACTAAGAAGAATCAAGCTTTCGTCTGGGACGAAAAGTGTGAGAATGCATACAAGAGTCTAAAGGCCAAGTTGACATATGCACCAGTGTTAGTCATTCCTAAGGGGAATGAAGAGATGACAGTATACACGGATGCATGTGGCACAGGGCTAGGTGTTGTATTGATGCAAGGAGTTAGGGTTGTGGCTTATGCACGTCGGCAACTAAAACCGCATGAGAAAAGATACCCTACCCATGATTTGGAATTGGCAGCAATCGTGTTTGCACTGAAGATGTGGAGACATTATCTCTTGGGAGAAAGATTCGAGTTGTTTACCAATCATAAATCGTTAAAGTATCTCTTCTCTCAGAAAGATCTAAATCTCCGGCAGCAAAGATGGTTAGAATTCTTGGCTTCCTATGATTTCGACATCTCATATACACTAGGAAAGGGCAATGCGGTGGCTGATGCATTGAGTAGAAGACATGTCAGTTTAGGGGCTATGTTTCTAGAGTGGAAGCAACTGGAGTACATCGCTGGGTATGATTTCAGACCAAAGTGTGAATTGGATCCAGAAATGTTAGCAAGTTTGACGATCAGACCCACTTTGATTGAGCGGATTGGTTCCAGTCAGAGGAGCGATCCTGACCTATTAGAAATCATCTCAAAGTTAGAGATAGAAATCAACGGAGAGATGAACAACTATGGGCCGTATTGTGACGGATAGCTTAGATAGAATGGAAGACTAGTTGTACCCAATGTCAATGGATTGAGAGATGAAGTGCTTAGAGAATGTCATCACTCAAAACAGACTATACACCCCGGTGGTAACAAGATGTACCGAGATATGAAGCGGACCTACTACTGGGAAGGGATGAAAAGAGACGTTGGGAAATTTATATCCAAATGCATGAATTGCTCGCTAGCTAAAGTTGAGCAAAATAAGCCTAGTGGTTTGCTACAACCATTAGAAATTCCAGAATGGAAATGGGAACAAGTGTCAATGGATTTTATTGATGGGTTGCCAAGGACTAGATCGGGCCATGATAGCATTTGGGAGATTGTGGACCGATTGACCAAAAGTGTAAGATTTATACCCGTCAAGTCGAACAAGACGGCAACTAAATTAGCGGAACCATATATAATGTAGGTAGTGAGATTTCATGGAATACCCAAGGGCATTGTAAGTGACCGAGATCCGTTGTTCACTAGTGGATTTTGGAAGAGCTTACAAGAGGCATTGGGATCAGAACTACATCTCAGTACCGCGTATCATCCTCAAACCGATGGTCAAACAGAGAGGGTGAATCGTATACTTGAAGACCTCTTGAGAGCCTGTGTATTGGATTTTGGTGCATCATGGGATGACCATTTGCATCTAGTAGAGTTTGCATATAATAATAGTTATCAATCCACTATTGGTATGGCTCCGTTTGAAGCTTTGTGCGGAAGACCGTGCAACTCACTGTCATGTTGGTTAGAAACTGGTAAGAAGTTTGTGCTTGGACCAGATGTGATAAGAGAAACTTCCGCTAAGATTAAACTTATCCAATAATGAATGAAGGCTGCCCAAGATAGGCAGAAAGGTTATGCTGATAAGAAGAGAAGAGGATTAATGTTCTACATTGGCGACTTGGTGTTTGTCAAGATTTCTCCGTTGAAGAGCGTGATACGATTTGGTAGGAGAGGCAAGTTAGCACCAAGATTTGTTGGTCCATTCCCTGTTCTTGATCAAATTGGGAATTTGGCATATAAGGTTGAATTGCCAGAGAAGATGGCAGGAGTTCACAACGTATTTCATGTTTCCTAGTTAAGGAAGTTCGTGCACGACCCAGATATGACTATTTCACCTAATCAGTTGGATGATATAAAAGTTAAACCCCGAGGCGTTTGGGAACCGCAAGCCTATGCGTATTGTTGGGAACGATATGAAACAACATCGAAGGAAAGCGGTGAATCTTGTCAAAGTCCAGTGGGGCGAGAATGAGAATGACTATAATTGGGAGACAGAGGAGAGCATTAGGAAGACGTATCCAGAACTCTTCGCCTGGTAAGATTTTAACTTCGATTTAGTCTTTCCGCATGCTATGATAGGCTTGTTTGTTTGTTTTGCATGGTTTATTGTTGTATATGATTGGTAGGAATACGGGACCCTTTGTATGTTTTGGGTAAAGGAATTTCGGGGATGAATCTTAAGGGGGAAGAGTGTAACAACCCGCATTCTACGCATCGCAGGATCGTAGAATATTTATTTCTTTCACATACGAAGTCGTATGGTCATGTAACTTTTGGAGACGACTATTTGGGTCATTTCCCATGTTCATGATTTTTTCCGATTTTTAAATGACCGTTTTGCCCCAAGCTGATCTTGTTTTAACCATAACTTTTGACTGGAAAGGAATTTTGACCTAAAATCACGTCCATTGGCTCCGGATGATGGTTTACAATTCCGTAGAGTGGTCACATTAGCCAAACGGACTCACCGTTTGGGAGATATGGCTGAAACAAGTTTCAAATGGTGAAAAACAGCTTAATCGGGCTTAACCGGGTGATTAGCAGCTAGGCCC
This sequence comes from Allium sativum, assembly GCA_030737875.1. NCBI lineage: Eukaryota > Viridiplantae > Streptophyta > Magnoliopsida > Asparagales > Amaryllidaceae > Allium > Allium sativum. Next base: position 508,466,878 of record CM060925.1, read on the forward strand.
AAATGGGATTTCGGGATTTGGAGTATTTAAGGGCTGTTAGGGTTAGGGATTTCGGTTTTTCTCATTTCCCAGCCTCCACATACATCTTAGAGAACCCTAACAATGGCCTCCAACATCTAGAATCATCCATAATCACTTCTTAATCAAGTTTTGGCTTAAACTACCTCAAATTAAGGAGAGAAAGCACCAAAGCAAGGTTAGAGTTGCTGTGTTACATTGGGAACAGCGCCAAACAACAGATTATTTCAGATCTAAAGTTTATTTGTGTCCAAGGTGAGTGATTAGCATTGTTTTGACACTAATTACGGCTAATTAGGGGTGATTAGTGATAATTAGCGAAATTATAGCGCAGAAAAATCTGGAAAAATTTGTAAAATTCTAAAATGATATTCTAGGGCTCTAATAGAAATTTGGGTTGGTTTGGTTAAGTTTTGCTAATCCTATCATTAGTTGTTGTTAAACATGATTGTTACAACAAGGAATTTCCCTCGATCCGAATCGATCGCTAAACCGACAAAGACCGTTCGAAACCCCTGATCGTTTGAGAATAGGACAAATCAGAACTCAGACGAAAGAACATTTCATTGTATATTACAACAATTTCATCAGAATACAAGAATATACAGAGTATGAATAAATATTACACAGAAAAATATCAGAGATTTAAATTGCATTTAAATATATCGCAGCGGAAAAACAATACAAAGCACAACTGAAAGTAATACACGGATACAGAGCTTTCCGAGCATCGTTCCAGCTGTAAATTAGGATCCTGTGAATATAAATCTGCAAAACCAAAACTACTAGCTGCCCGTGGAAAATAGGGGCACCCAGAGTTTAGGTTAAAACAATAAACTCCAGGTCAGTCATGGGACTGGTGTGAGAAATAAAACAGTTATTAATCTTTGTTTTTAAAGTTAGGTAAATCAAGGGACCACGCCGTATAACACGGAACGGGTTTCCTCCCAAGAATACCAGTGCAGAAAACAAACAGCGCAATGCTAAATAAAGAACAATGAAGCTATTATAAGACCCAGGTCCCATCACACTACGCAACGCAAGCCGGAGGATAGGGTTTTCCCTTATAATAGCCAAATATGCTTGATACGCGAAATTTCATCTTATATTATTACTATAAATGAAGAAAACAACTTCAAATATAAATATATCAATCATAGACGGCATGGGTACCATATATCATGTCGCCAATACTAGGCTCTACAATCAAAACCGCAAAATGTCATATTTGGAAATTGAATTTCCATCATGGTGGCTCCTGATTCGAAAGATCGATCGCGTAGTGCCATCTCAACGGCTTACGTCTCAGCTAGAGAAAACACCGTAATGCACATCCGCACTTTTGGGAAATCGAGTATCACTGCGGCTTACGTCTCGGCGAGAGAAAACACCGCTTACCCTATCCCTCTGAGCACTGAGCTCAATCTCGGTCGACCGAATCCACGACACCACGAAGGTACACATCCACTAAAAAGCATACTGATCAAACCATTAGTTTACCACCATAGCGGGGTGTAAGGCTCGCGATTCAACGCTATACACAAAGCCGGGCTATATTAAAGCTACGCTTTGATCATCATCCACCAAACTTTGCTTTTCAACAAAAGTCTGGATCACTGCTGTAACGACCCAGAAAATCTGAACCAATTAAAAATTTTTAAATTGGCTAAAATAATGGATTTTAAATATTTAAAATAAATATTTTAAATAATGGCGATGAAAACTGAGTTCGAATCGACAATTGAAAATGAATATAATTAATTATAATTATAAACAAGGCCTGAAATGGCATGGCAGTTTCGAAAATTGAATCCAAACTTTGTCGGACTATACTGGGTGCAAAACAATCCGGATTTTAGTGAAACCAAAAACATTAGGATCTAATTGATGATATCTTTCCAATGAATCTGACCAATCGAAATTTGATAGCGGGAATCGAAAGATATGTCCAGTTGAAAATTCTGAATAGTCGCTATGGAATTCAGGCCCTTAAAAATGGATATTTTGCAAATGACCTCGGATTTCGACGAAACCACTTTTGTTGGATCCGCAGTGTCAAGTTATTGCTAGGTTTCAAATTTCATAATTTTTCGAATCAATATGTGAGCGTGGCAAAAGAAAACGCGTTTGACAAGTTTCTGTTGAATTTAATCGACTGGAAATTTTTCAAACGGTCTCAGAATTCGACGAAACTAGTTTTGTTAGGACCGTATCGTCAATACGAAGCTAGAAAATATTTTTCTGGAATTTTTAGAGTTAGTATGTGGCCCCGGTAATTTGAAATGTACGTTTAGAATTCAATATAGTGATTTAAATGTAAATTCAATGGAAACTGATTGTAACGATCAAATCATCTTGCGATACAAATCCCATTGTGTCCGGAATGGGGGTAAAACGCTATGGGCGACAGTCGGTGGGTCCCATTTCGACTTCGAATAAAAAGACAACTTTTAAATAGAAATTTAATAATAAAAATAATTTATATAAACCCTTTTCTCTCTCTCTCTCTCCTCATTTCCTTTCTGCTGTTCGAAACAAAAAAAAAGAAAAAAAGAAAAACCCTAAAACTATCGCGAGCTCCGCCCAGTTCGACGCCGCCGATCCATCGCCCCTCCGTCCAGCCTCCTCCTACCAGTGCGCAACCGATGAAGCCCCCCCCCCAGATCGCATGAGCTCCGACGAAGCCCCCCCTCCATTCGCGACGCTGAAGCCGCCGCCCCTCGAAGCAGCTCCGACGCCGCCGAGCTTGGCTTTCCCCCCCTCCCCCCCACCCCTCCTTCGCAGGTTAAAAGTAAGTTATTTTATTTTACTTTTTTTTTATTATTTTAATCTGAAGATTTTGATTTTAAAAAGCAATTTAAATCTGATTTTTTTTTAGATTTCAAAATTGATTTTTTTTTAGATTTTAAAACTGAATTGATTTTTTTTTAGATTTTAAAACTGAATTGAAAATGATTTTAAAACTGAATTGATTTTTTTTAGATTTTAAAACTGAATTGAAAAGAATAAAAACTGATTTTTTAAAAGAATAAAAACTTATTTGTTTAAATAGTAAAAACTGATTTTTAAAGAAATAAAAACTGATTTTTAAAAAGAAATAAAAACCTGATTTTTAAAAGGAAATAAAAATTGATTTTCAAAAGCATATAAAAACTGATTTTTGGAAAAGGTTTAGACTTTAAAGAGAAAAAGGTTTGAGCTTTAGAATGGAAAAAAAAGATTTGAACTTTAAAAAGAAAAATCATATTTTTATATATTGAAAGTCGAAGGAAAAATCAGATTTTTATATATTGAAAGTAAAAGTAAAAATCATATTTTTATATATTGAAAGTCAAAGTAAAAATCATATTTTTATATATTGAAAGTCGAAGTAAAAATCATATTTTTATATATTGAATAGCGTAATAAAAATTCGATTTTTATATATTGAATAGCATCGTAAAAATTCGATTTTTACATATGTAGAGAATACGGGCGAAAGCGACAAAAGGGCGAGATTGGCGAAGATTTCTCTAAAGGAAGAATCGTAGTATTGGATAGCTATTGGTGAGATTTCTGATTTAAAAATATTATATATGTGTGAAATAAAAGTGAATTGCTATATATATATATATATATATATACGCCCCTCGTCCACAAACCATGGACGATATTTATTGGTTGAAATTGTTTTGAAAATTGATTGATACCGAATGATTGTTTGGGATTGTTTGTGATTGATATTGGTTGATTGTGGTTGAAAAATACCCATTTGTGGTTGAGAAATATTTGGTTGATACCACATAGGATTAGTTTGTGGAAATGAAATAAATATATACATGCCGCCTGCGTGCGAACTAGATGCATGATCCCCATTGTCAAAAACCGCGAGGTTTTAAGGTAGAGCGAGGAGCCGTACTAGGGACGGTCCCGGTTTAACTACCCTGCCGTTATGCTGCCGAAATTTTGAATAATATTCGTGTGTTTGAATTATTTTCATATGCTTAAACTATATTTATTCATTGAATAGAAAACATTCATGTGTTGAATTGATATTCATTCGTTGATTAGAAATTCATGTGTTGAATGGTATTCATATTTTGAAATAAATTGTTCGATAATAAAAATCACATTTTTATCTAATATATAAAAACTATAGAAAACATTCATGTGTTGAATTGATATTCATTCGTTGATTAGAAATTCATGCGTTGAATGGTATTCATATTTTGAAATAAATTGTTCGATAATAAAAATCACATTTTTATCTATATATATAAAAACTATAGAAAACATTCATGTGTTGAATTGATATTCATTCGTTGATTAGAAATTCATGTGTTGAATGGTATTCATATTTTGAAATAAATTGTTCGATAATAAAAATCACATTTTTATCTTTATATAGAAACTATAGAAAACATTCATGTGTTGAATTGTTATTCATTCGTTGATTAGAAATTCATGTGTTGAATGGTATTCATATTTTGAAATAAATTGTTCGATAATAAAAATCACATTTTTATCTATATATAGAAACTATAGAAAACATTCATGTGTTGAATTGATATTCATTCGTTGATTAGAAATTCATGTGTTGAATGGTATTCATATTTTGAAATAAATTGTTTTATGATAAAAATCCCATTTTTATCACCAACTTGAACTATATAGAAGAACAGTGTTTTGAAATGAATTGTTTTACAATAAAAATCACATTTTTATTGTATGCATAAATCGTTGAAATGCGAAGTGTTAAAAATAGCGACTTGTTCGAAATAAACATATATGAGTTGAAATATTCATTAATTAGCTAATGAAATGATTTGCACCTATTTATGTAACATTAGAATGAATGGAGTTTTTAAACCAAATAGAAATCAAATATGAAGTCGAATAGAAATTGATAAATGATAAGAACTGTATATATATGTACATGCATATTCATTGAACAGGTTACAGCAAAGGGGCTAGAGAAGAGGAATAAAATTTTGTGCCCGACAAATAGGTACACATTTACTGCTTTGTTTGGGTGATGATTTTATGAGCCTGTTGGCTAGCCGCTTGGCTTTTTCTTTTTCTTTTGAGATTAGAAGGAACGGGAAAGCTATTTGCGATTTCCCGATGCTCCCGGTGAAGGGGAGGTTATGGCGAAATTTTTCCAAAATTTAAGGTGTTAGAAAAATATTTGAAGTGAAGACGATATTGAAATTGTTGAATGAACTATATTTATATAAATATATAAATATAAATAAAATTAAAACGAAACGAAGCCGTGCAGTTCGTGTTTTGAAACCGTGTTTTCAAACAACTAGTGCGGGAAATCCGACCATTGGATTTTCCCGAAACCTCAACCGTCGGGTTCGCCTTGGAATAATCTTTCCAACGGCACCAACCTTGTAAAAATCCAACGGTTGGATTGTCTGGAATGTTTAATTCAAATCTGAAGAAAAATAGCGCCAGAAGCGATTATATTTATATATATATATAAATATAATTATATATTTAATCGAATAACGACGCTGCAGTTCGTATTTTGAAATCGAAACTTCAAACGATTGTACCGGGAGATCCGACCGTCGGATTTTCCCGAAACTGGAACCGTTGGGTTCGTTTTGAAAAGACCTTTCTAATGATGTAAATTTTGTGAAGATCCAACGGTTAGATTTTCAGATATGTGTAAATCAAATATGAAGAAAAACAACGCCACGGCCGCCTTATGGCCCGAAGCGTCGTTTTGAATAAAATGACTATTTTAAAATAAATAAAAATTGCGATAAATAGTTATAAAATATTGGAAACAATATGAAATGGAAATAAACTGAATTTGCTAGATTGATGTGGCTTTTGATGTTTGAATGTGTTTGGTCTGAAAATTACATTAAAGAACACAATTGGTGTTGGCGAATAATTTAACCGTTGAAATAAATTGATTTGAAATTCTAAATATACGTGAATTATTTGAGAAGGCCGAGTTAATTCTCATTTCAAATAATTGACCGACGATTGAAAGTCGAAGATGAAGATGATGGTCGAAGACCGGAGATCTTCACCTCGTTTGGATGGCAACCGAGGTCCTGATTGGGAGGCATCCCGAAATATGGATAATGAGTGGTGATCGTCCAGACGTACGTGGTGATCGAAGGGTTTGCGAGGTATTTAGTGCCTCCGGTTTCGTTCAGACCCAGAACGGACTTGTAAATGGACTGTGTGTCTGACATTGGAATTTATTCTGTGTTGATTGATTTCTGTTAAATATACATCTGTTTGGCGGCGGAGAATTTATTCTTTTGCTTAACGCCCTTCTTTGAGATGCACGAGCTCAGAGGTTGTATATCGATGGACTTTAGTCGCATGGCGTGAATTGCCTGTGTGGCATGCTAAGATGCAGTGATCAGGGCTTCTGTTGAAAAGCAAAGTCTTGTGGTGATGATCAAAGCACCGCCTGTGTGGCGAAGCTTTGTGTATAACGTGAATTCGCGAGCCTCACACCCCGGTATGAACCTAAAACGGGAGAGGACATCAGGGAGGGCCTGCGTTTCTTTCTAGCTAGGGTGGTGTCAGCGACCTACCAGCCCTGACATTTATATACTTTTCACCTATGTGGTTGTTGCTGTTGCGAGGCGCCTCGGTTTGATCGGACGATCCGGGTCCGATGGAGTCATTCGTTGGCTCGTCTACACCCCAAAGGGTGGGGAAACGCAGGTTCAGGAATTTTAATCCACATCGGTGGACCGGCCCTGACGATCCAAGGGCCCACTTGAGTCTGGGTCCTGAGGGGCGGGCTAGAGCGTCTCGAATTCGGTAAGGACTATCTTTTGCCTTGGCTCATGACGGAAATCCAATTTCCAAATACGACATCGTGCGATTTCGATTGTATATATATATTTGGCGACATAGTGGCATGGGACGCTCATGTCGTCTATGATTGATAGTTATGATTTGAAATTGTTTTCAAAACATATAAACACTAGCAATAATATCAAATGCCTTTGTTTTATTCGTATCAAGCATATTTTGGCTGTTATAAGGTAAAAACTCTATCCTCCGGTTTGCGTTGCATTGTGTGATGGGAACTGAGTCTTATAACGGCTTCATTTTTATAAAAAGCATAGCGATGTTTAAAAGAAAGATTTGTTTTAAAGCACCGACAATCCAATGGAGTAAACCCGTTCCACGAAAGTGGCGTGGTCCTGTGATTAGCCAATTATATATGTGTTGAGTGGATCTCTCATACCAGTCCCATGACTGACTCGTAGTTTGTTTCACTTTCAAACTCGGGTGCCCCTTTTTCCACGGCAGCCTTGTATTCAGGTTTAGCTGGTTCACTTTCTGGATAGCTGGAGCTGAAGATGGATTCTATCATTTATTTCTTTTTATGCTGTTCAGCTCCTATTGTACATATTTCGTTTATTTCCGCTGTAGACATTTATGTATAGCTGAACTGTATTTGTACTAAGTAAGATCCTGTATACTGTGTAACTCTGATGATTATTTTTATCCAGTATATTTTATTGTTCATTATCTGGTGTATTTATTTAATTCTGTTCTGCTATTATCTGTTTCTGTGTTATATTCCAAAGATAACCCTGGTTTCCGTGAGAACGGGATTTCGGGTCGTCTCAACGTGGTATCAGAGCTTTGGTTAAACTTAGTTCTGGAATATAACATGTGAACGAACTCGTCAGAAATAGAACCAGTAGTGTTCTAGGACGGGTAACTCAATACAGATAGGATCAGCAATATCCTAGTATGAGTAAAGCAGAATGAAATTACACCTTGATAGACACATTTACATTTGAAGTATGTGTTTCTATATTTTAAAATACCTTTTCTGTGACCTGACACTTGATCTGCCATTTGTAGAAGTACTAAAAAATGAGTGTCAGAAGCAGAAGGAATGCAGAACCGGATATTGAGGCCCTATTAATCAAATATCGAAATATGGGTGGAATACCGTTCTCTGGTGAGGAATCTATTATGAAGACACAAGCTTGGATTCGTTCGGCTGAGAAAATCTTCGAAGCATTAAAGCTGAGGGATGACAAGAAAAGATTACTGGCCTCCTGGGCACTCAAAGATGAAGCTTTGTTCTGGTGAGATTCTGTTGATAAGGATAATCCAGAAGGTGATATCACCTGGGACAGATTCAAAGCGATTTTCTTAGGAAGATTTACTCCTCCCGAAGCGACTTAGCGACTATGTGATGAATTTTCTTATCTAATACAAGTTGACATGACCATTCCCGAATATCATAAGAAATTCAATGAACTTTCTCACTTTGCTCCTCATCTAATTCAAAATCTGAAGAGGAAGAATTTGAGATTTATTAATGGGCTTCAAAGGAAATACCAGAATAAAGTATTGGGTCATGTGAAGCTTCCTTTCTCAGAAATGATTTATATGGCTTATCAATATGAAGATCTAGATAAGAAACGCTTTGTTAGACCAAAAAATGGTCCTAACACCCAAATCGTCGCATTTTGAGCATAGGATATGAAGAAATAACTGGAAAAATAAGAGAAAAGCAAGACAACAAGATTTTTATAGTGGTTCGGCGTTAACGAGCCTACGTCCACTTCATATTTTCTCATTTCACTCATAGATTACAATTACAATGAATATTGTCTTTCAATCACTTGAATTCAATGAATAATTCTCTCCGAATCCATTGAATTTATTGAGGAAGATAGGGGTTATTCATGGAGAAGTGTTGGCCATGGCAGCCATGGATGAGGAGATGCCAAAAGTCCCCTGAAAATGTCATATGAAGGTGTATTTATAGCTGCAGGAGGGCTGATACAGAAGTCGGGTTCGCGGGGACACGTGGCGCCCATCCCGAGGTAGTCGGATCGGACCGTGATTTGTGGTAGAACGGGTCAAGTTGGCTGCTGAGGACACATGGCGCCAGATCCACACGATTCGGGTCGTGGTGGACTCGTTCAAGGGCTTCGTCACGCGTCAGAGGATCGGACCGTAGGAGCGGATCGTGGTGAGGTCGGATCGTGGTGAGGTCCCCACGAACCGAGGTCTGACCGCTAATGATGCTGAGACGTGAAGTGGTGACGTGCTGGAGTAGTCGGATCGGATCGCGAGGCATGAGGACGATCCGAGGGGGGCGAACCGATCCAGGAGATAGCCAGATTACACCCTTTCACGGAAACGGGCATAACTTTCAAACCGTAAGTCCGTTTGAGCCAAACCAAAGCTCAAACTGAAGCTAATTCAAAGCGCTACGAGTGTATGAGGTGAATAGATCCAAATGAGGTCGTTTGATAGGGGTTTCGGGCCAGTTTATACTGATGTTGTGATTTTGACCAAACTGCCTTGTGTCTTCTGACGATGCTTCCAATGCCAGAGAGCGATGTTATCCAGAGATTCCATATGAGACAGCATTTACCCAGAGGTGTGTCAACATGATCTTTGCTTTGGGTAGCCTGGTCACAAAGCAGGCTAACATTTTGCCCCCCAAAGTACATCTTATCGAAGATGAGATGTGCTTTGAATATGTTGAGCTAAATCTCTCTGGAACGTCATTAATCCTTGAGAAGGCTTCATCCAACTACTGCATTGCTTCCCTGGGAGATAGTCAGGCCAAGTTCCACGGAAGGAGTATATGAGATGACCAAGAAATCGTTTAAACCTTGTCGGATCAAAGGATCTAATTCATCCGTCAGATGTCATGCTAAATCGTTGGCTCCCGAGCGTGATTCTACACACACAGGTCGTTGCCAAACAACATCATTATTCTATGCAAGCCAAGCGCGTGGTAGGGTTGGACTTTCTTTTTCATATGAGCCAATGTATGAAGTAGCCAACCAAATCATGGGGCAATGTAAGAATCTTTGGGCTCTGAGCTAACCACTGGACTATTGGGACGAAGCATATCAGAATCAACGTATGAATTTGTCATTTGTATTCAAGTTTGGATCATCTTGATATCTTGGTGTTGATCCAGGATCTTAAAATCGCATTGAATCGCAACAGTAGGGAATCTGAAGGCCATGATCACTCTGGATCGTGGTCAAAGGAATCCGCGATCTCTCTGGATTGCTTCGCAATTCAATAATCATATGTAAGTCAGTAAGAGACGTAGTTGATACTATGTGAACTAGTGCTCGTGCGATCGTCACTATCATAAGGCAGTGGAGGAATTTGTCACACCTTCCATCCGGTGTAGCAGCGATTTAAACCTTTGATGTCACACTTGACCCGTAAACTGATTCATTTGAACGGGCAAGATGCATTCTGTCACATTCTGAAGATATAGTGCATACATTTCGGGTCATGTGCCAGGCCAGGGTCATATTCAATGTTAGCTTGCGAATCGGCATTCATGCTATGAGGGCCACTGGAGGACAAGCGAAGTTAATGCTTATGCCCCCAGCGTCGGTGGGGGTGAGCTAAGTTATTGGGGCATACGGTCTTTAAGCTCTTATACTCTCTGCAGTGGATTCAGGCCGTAGCTGAGTTGCAAGTTCAGCTATTCTAGTTGACCCAAGTTGTCATGTGCTCTTCTTGAGTCAGCAAGAGTTCGAGTTGTACATGCGAATGGTCGAATCACATTTTCTTTGATATCATCTCTTCTCTTTAGTCAGATAGTGAGGATTGCCTCATCGGGCATCAGCGACTTCGGAAACTCTTATCAGATCAATTGCGGAGTCAAGTAAGGTTGTTGAATGCAAGTGAATAAATGTCGTTATGAAGTTAGTCGGGCTCCACCGTTTATGCTTTAGCATAGCCCGAAATAGTTATCACAGTCTTATTGAGTCTCTTTCTCATGCTCGGTTCAATCGAGCTTGACAAACAAGATCATGGGCTCGATAAGTGGTATAGATTTTCTTTGGAATTGCACATTCTTGTCATTGTTTTCCAAGGCTTTCCCTTTGTCCTTATCATTTCAGGAATTAGAAGGTACCCCATTCTTTAGTCAGGAAGGCATCTAGGTCATTCGTCTCGACGCTAACACCTTTTTGTCATGAAAGTCTATCGACTTCAGGGTTGAATTCATCAAAATCTCTGAGAAAGTCTTGTTATAGAGAAAATTTAAAGTCCAGGGGAATAACAGGGGATCCTGACGTCCCACATGTGAGGGCAGTGATTGTCGTTATCCACATCAACTAGAGGAGTACCGCTCCTCGAGAGGTGCCGAATTAAACTGGCGAGCAGATCACCGTCAAAGAATTGTTGCACATTATCAAGATCCTGGCTGGTGCCCCCAGCATCGAATCTGAGATTACAAAGTGGTCTTTGCTGATTTCTTGTTTCCACGTCGATATTGCCCCCAGGTCATGGTTCGAGTCATTTGACCTGACCGGGTTCCTATTTTTCGAATTGTTGCGTTCTTTTTCGGAGCTGAGTATGAAATGTCGCTCGAGTATTCATTCGAGTTAGAGCTAAAACTGGTTGTGCATGATCTGAGTTCATTGTGATTCTTGCATTCTCATCTAGGAAGTTGCAGGTAGCCGTTCCATCGCCCATGTTTCCATCTACGACGTTCTGAATCGAAGCTGCACGTTGTGTGACTGCTGATTGGTTCGTGTTCATCTCGGGTGTTCTCACTTGCTTTCTACATGAAGGGAGAGGTTGGAGGCGAAATAGCTACATCTTAACCAATTGCTGTATGGGATATATCCAGCCTTATTTGAGCTTCCCATTCTAGAAGTCGGTTGGGATCAGCAGATGGACATTCTCTTTGCATTTGTTTCTTGGTCCTCAAGGGGGCCTGTTAGGATCACAACACAAGTTAAACATAGGCACTTAAGTTATGCCGTTTGTAAATATTTTCAATAGCCATGGCCCCAGTTATAGGGTAAGTGCGAAAGACATGCGGTCGGATCACTTCCCTTTCGAATTCAGACATGTATACTTGAGAAGACGAAGTCACTTTCAGAATTCAAGCGATCATACTATCCAAGCATGGAGTAGGACGTGTTTGGGACGGTAAAAGAAGCCTGTAATTCATAAATGTCTAGAATTCCACGATTACGTCGAATCGTATTAAGGCCAAGGAATCAATGATCGCTCAAGATCGTACTAAGGTAGGGTAGACATCAAAAAATCTCAGGGTCTCGCCAGGTCCTTCCAGTTGCGAGTATGAAGTTGTATAACATGTCGCTGAACAATTCATTGTCCAGGCTTCTTTTTCTGTCGTCGCCGTGAGTCGCACAGGCAGCTTAGAATTATACGCCTACGTCATCCTTCTGGACGCGGCCCTTTAGTTATTCCCTACTGGTCTGTTGTTGTTGTTTGAGTTCGGATCTCGCATTTTGTCCAGCTTTGTTTTGTGAGCCTGTTCTTAGTGAATGAAATTCCATTCCTTTTTATACTGCTGTGTTCGTGTGCTGCCCCCCATTCCCGAAAACGAGTGGTTCGAGCTCCATTTTCATTCTTGGTCCCAGTCGTGTGACGGGATAGGAATTTGAATTTAGCTTTAAGTCTGCACCCCGATCCTTCAGCGGGGTATGAATCCTTGTGGCGCTAAGTCTCTAGCGCTTCTATACTCTCCCGATCCTTCAGCGGGCTAGAGTGCTCATGACACTAAGTCTCTAGTGCTTTTATACTCTCCTGGGGTTCGCCAAGTTTAGAGTTCAGACTCAGCTGTTCAGTCGCCCCCCGATCCTTCAGCGGGGTGAGAGTCCTTTCGCATTATCCTGTACGCCTACGAGCATTTCATAATTAGTTATGCATTTAAACATTTGAAATGCAAAAAAAGCAAACAAGTCATGAAACATTATAAGTTATCAGTGCAACTTATAAGTGAAAGTGCAGTAAAGTAGTATGTATGTATAGATATGCCCCCAATCAATCATTAACTTAGTGCATGGCCAGGTCTTGTTGAGGATTGATTAGGACCATAACTGTGTTGCCCCCATGTCCGGACATGGAGGATTTGGGATCAGTTTCATCCTGCCCCCCCCCCCCCCCCCGATCCTTTAACGGGGGAGGAATTTTCCCGTGGCGCTAAGTCTCTAGCGCTTTTATACTCTCCCGATCCTTCAGCGGGTTAGAGTTGCTGGGGCGCTGAATCTCTAGCGCATTTATACTCTCTCGATCCTTCAGCGGGTTAGAGTTCGAGCTCGGTTCATGATCTGCTCAACGATCCTTCAGCGGAGCAGAAGTTCTCAGCGCTAAATCATAGACGCTTTTATACTCTCTCTCGACTCTGGAGAGTTAGAGTTGGGACTCAGCTGTTCCATCGCTCCCCGATCCTTCAGTGGGGTAAGAGTCCTTTCTCAGCGCTAAATCATGGACGCTTTTATATTCTCCTGGCGGTCGCCAAGGTTAGACTTTTGCTCAGGCGGCTCCGATCATGGTACACCGCTATGCCTTGTGGACGTCGTCTTCGCGTCCTTTATACTTTCTCTCAGCTCTGGAGAGTTAGAGTTACAGATCAAGCTGTCTGCAATCATGCACGCTCATCAAACTCGTCCTAGGTTTACATTTTAATCCAAGCTCCGAGGATTAAAACCAGTCGGACAAGCAGTTGGAGCATTTGTCAAGGCTTTGAGTTTCTCCGAACAGCCTACGGGAGGAATGGTTGGCACCAGACTTCGGGTACCTGCATTATTCACACCGCACGAATTAGTCACGTCAGTAACTCGGAAAGCATGTGAAAGCAAATTTTATGATTGAAAAGTAAGCAAATTAAGAGGCAGTGTTGCCTCCTTTATTTGAATTCATGTAATCTGGTGGCGTCGAGCATAGGATCGAGCCATGTAGGCGGTCACACCGCGTCCATCTGGAGTCGGACTATGACATTGTAACTCAATGATTTATGTTCAATTGTCTTGTGGTCTGCCACCTGTGTGCCAAGGATTGGATGGTCATCCTGGATCCACCTTGAGCTATACAGCATTCTTTAGATGAAGAGCGTGGCTTTGTAAACGAGCAGTTCAGTCGAGCTCGTTATAGTATTGCTCTATGGCTCTATATGCGGGTGTTACAAGTTTGATCGGTAGCAAATCCTGGATACCTAAACCATCCACATATTAATTCATCTGAGTTAATTACATCAAGAACTCATAAATCATGCAAATATAAGAGTCATGGTTATAGAATAATCCTGTTAAAGGAATGAGTATCATTCTGAGTGAAAAATGGCGTTGCATATTCATTGCAGGTCCATTTTACTTCGCCCTATCTCTGCCAATAAAGGGCTGCCAAAGTCCTTTAGTTGATGAGGGGTATCTTTTCAGATTATCATGGGGGCTGCAGTCCCAAAAAATGAATAGACCTTGGTCGGGGTCTTGAGATGGCAAAGGCGGCTAGGTAGGTACTATGAGCGAGTGATGAGGTCGCATCTCCTTCAAATCGTCTTTTTGCCCCCGTACTGAGGGTAAGGATGGAGTGTCAGGAAGTCATGACTGGATTGCTAATGGTAGCACATCTTTGCATTGGTGTTAGGTTGTAAATTAGCATGAGAACAATGGATTCATGCTTATAGAAATTTTTGCACTTTCCATGCTAGGAAATAGGATATTACTGCTGGTGGGATAATCATATCACATAAATTTGCTGATATTCCCTCGATCCCATATCAGGGACAAGGGTTGGTGCGCCGACAATCAACCAGCATTCATGCGTAAGCATTCTAGATCATCAACTCGCTAACTTTCAGGCAAGACTAAGTTTTTTGGCCAGGCAAATTCTTGATGTATCAGCTCTGAATTAGATGATGTAATCTCGAGCAATTTATGCTCAAATCTGTAGTTGCCCCCAGCCTTAGGGGAGTGAGTCACTTGGCAGATAATCGATGTAAAGAGTGGAAGTATGAGTCTTCACTTTCTAACTTCAGAACGCCGTTGGCCAGAAGTTTCATTCATGTACATCTCCCATCTAATGGGTGGCTGACTGGTGATTTGGTCGAATCATTTAGGGCGGTGAATTTGGCAATTGCATTCGTTGGTGTTTGTTTTGGGACAACCTTCCAAGAGAAATAGGCAATGTCGAATTGCATGTCATACCTCGAGGCATAAAGAACGATTGCACGCCTTTCACTTCTCCTTGTTAGATGCATTTTGTGCTGTAGGAAGTTTATCATGGAGTTAACCATGACTCTCTTCCGGGTTTGGTCTCCAACGTTGGATCAACTTCCATTTTATCAATGGTTGTATTTCATAGTGTCTTGATGGGGATCATCTCTATCTTTTCTGGATTATCGGAACCTTCTTATTCGACCAGATGATTCGACTTTAGATCTTCTGTGTATGAAATATGAGGTATGTTGTAACGTTCCAATCCATCCAATAACTCTTCTGCCCATTCTAGGTAAGCTGCGAGTTGTGGTTTCTCCGACTGGAATTCCTTTCGAGTCGTCCTTTGGGGGTTATCTGCAAAACTTCGACGTTGGATTGTCGATCATTTCTTGCACCGTATGTATACAACTTCCAGGTGCTTGATTTCATCTTTCATTTCAAATGGCAACTCCATATAAAATCCCGCGATAGTGAACTTACTGCATACGTCTTATTTGCTTGACAGGAGCACACTTCAGGTTAAGATGGATTTGAGGTTGTCTGACAGACCGGTCCAAACGAACACATCCAGGCTCGCCTACAGAAAGCATATAAGTTCTCTCGTTCAGAAGAGGTCTAAAGGAGATCCGATGTGAAGACCTTAGTCAGGTCGGCGTCACCAGTCAGAACACGCGCAGTTGCATTATTAGATGTCACCCTTCTTCATCCCGAATCACCATCCTCTCTGGAGTCTATGTCTTCGGGCAGGTCGTTTGGCGATTCCTTTTGCGATGCTCCCATTATTCGCAACATTGACACCTCCTTCACACTCCATTTCATCTGGAGGGGAAGCGTCTTTGGGTTTCACGCAATCTCTGTTGCGTAGCATAGTCCATCCAGCTGAATAGTCGGCTTCTCCAATAACTTGGTCACCATAGACCATTCCCGCTCCATCTTCGGTTAGCATATTTAGCAATAGGCACTAGGGTGCAATGTAGGCTCTGAATTCTATTGGAGTTGGTCTGTCTGAATCTTGATCAGATGAGCTTGAACATGATAGCATAGCTTGTGAGGCTTCAAGTAAGGTTCGTATATCCTATCACAACTGTTGTATGAAGTGGAGAGCTAATGGTTGATTCATATTTGCATTGATCTCAAATTCTCATTTCTTGACCAATGTCATAAGGTGGCTGGTGAGCAGTCAAGTTGTTATCATCTCAGCAATGATCCATATATCCAATCACGGCCTGCGGAGGTTCAATTGGTTCCTAACTCTGGGGACTAAAGTACATCGATCTAACCCTTGGACACGTGGAAATCAATCTATCTCGATGCGGTTGACGGCAAATAGGTGAACCGTAGGACATATGTTTTTCACCATGCCATTCAAGCGAAGGGTAACTTTGTAGTGCTAGGGTCCTTACTTGTCGTCGGGTATCCCATTATTGAGAATCATGGTCATTGGGATCTTTTGAGTCATCCTCAGAATAGTATCCGGGTTGCTCTATGTCAATGTCATCTGGGATTTCGCCTGTAGGACAGGTTTAAGTCATGTAAACTAGGTGATCACTATTCGCTCAGGAGCATCATCAGTTGCATTTGGGAAATATGCACACCATTGGAGCTGTGGAAGAGGAGGCTGTTATGAGACCATCATTATTTTGTATACTGCCATAGCCAGCGTGTCGAATCTTTTCAACAACTCCTCACATTCAATAACATCGGTAGATAGAGGTCATGGCTTCTGGAAAGAATCCTCAGAATACCTACCAAATCTTGGTTGATAAGCATTTGTGATAATTGTGGGTCAGAATGTACTCCGAGCCGAAGGCGAGCCGTGCTCGGAGCCGAAGGCGAGGCCGTCAGCGGGTCCGGGCGCAGCGCCGGCGGGGGTCCGGGGCCCCGCAGTCCCGGCGGCGATCGACCTAACCGGTTAGGTCGAAAATGTGGGCACCGCACGATTTTTTCGATTTTGGAAGATAGAGCCTTTTCTGAAATGGTCTGAAAATTACATTTTTTCCAAAAAATGTCACTTTTTTGGGTCGGATCGCGACCCTTGTTCGTCACCACTTTTCTGGGTCGCGGTTCGCTACTGGCGTCTGGTTCGTGGCTCGGATCGTCAATTAATCAACATCTTCGGATCGGATCGCGGATCCTACACCAGGTCGGGTCGTGAAGATCACTCTGGGCCCGGGTCGTGGTGGCTCTCTGGGCTCCGTTCGTGGAGGTCGTTCCGCGAACCGCGAATCGGATCGTGATGGCTCTTGCGATCCGCGAACCGCGAATCGGATCGTGATGGCTCCTGCGATCCGCGAACCGCGAACCGAGAACCGGCCACCTGCTCTAACCTGCTCCTGTGCATTTTCTTTATTATCCTCATTTGGTCGCGAAGCTTTAGATCTTTTTCCAGCCATGATATCCGAATCGCTGGAATCTTCAGAGAAGTGAATAGTGAAACTTTAGGATCGTTTTCTCAGTGAAAGCACCAAAATGTTAGACCAAAAAATGGTCCTAACACCCAAATCGTCGCATTTTGAGCATAGGATATGAAGAAATAACTGGAAAAATAAGAGAAAAGCAAGACAACAAGATTTTTATAGTGGTTCGGCGTTAACGAGCCTACGTCCACTTCATATTTTCTCATTTCACTCATAGATTACAATTACAATGAATATTGTCTTTCAATCACTTGAATTCAATGAATAATTCTCTCCGAATCCATTGAATTTATTGAGGAAGATAGGGGTTATTCATGGAGAAGTGTTGGCCATGGCAGCCATGGATGAGGAGATGCCAAAAGTCCCCTGAAAATGTCATATGAAGGTGTATTTATAGCTGCAGGAGGGCTGATACAGAAGTCGGTTCGAGGGGACACGTGGCGCCCATCCCGAGGTAGTCGGATCGGACCGTGATTTGTGGTAGAACGGGTCAAGTTGGCTGCTGAGGACACGTGGCGCCAGATCCACACGATTCGGGTCGTGGTGGACTCGTTCAAGGGCTTCGTCACGCGTCAGAGGATCGGACCGTAGGAGCGGATCGTGGTGAGGTCGGATCGTGGTGAGGTCCCCACGAACTGAGGTCTGACCGCTAATGATGCTGAGATGTGAAGTGGCGACGTGCTGGAGTAGTCGGATCGGATCGCGAGGCATGAGGACGATCCGAGGGGGGCGAACCGATCCAGGAGATAGCCAGATTACACCCTTTCACGGAAACGGGCATAACTTTCAAACCGTAAGTCCGTTTGAGCCAAACCAAAGCTCAAACTGAAGCTAATTCAAAGCTCTACGAGTGTATGAGGTGAATTTATCCAAATGAGGTCGTTTGATAGGGGTTTCGGGCCAGTTTATACTGATGTTGTGATTTTGACCAAACTGCCTTGTGTCTTCTGACGATGCTTCCAATGCCAGAGAGCGATGTTATCCAGAGATTCCATATGAGACAGCATTTACCCAGAGGTGTGTCAACATGATCTTTGCTTTGGGTAGCCTGGTCACAAAGCAGGCTAACAGGCTTGTTGCGCGACGAGGAAGAAGTCAGCTCTAGTAATAAAATTGAGTCTGAAACGGATCATCCTGAAGCCAGTACAAGGTCGGAGATCAATAAGAAGCCCAGTGCCAAGAGAAAAAGGACGGAATCTGGGAATGAACGAATAATGACCGCCACGTGCTCAAGCTGCAATAGAAAAGGACATTTGGCGATAAGTTGCAAATCTTGGAACAAACGAAGAAAGAGAGGATTAGAACCCAGTAAGAAGGTCCCTGAAGGCAGAGGATGCCATAAGTGCCATCAGGCTGGGCATATCGCGAAAAACTGCCCGTTATCTCAGAAATCTGAAGCAGTACAAGTGAATGAAGTGGTAGAAGTACCTGCCTCCCCGTCTGCTCAGGAAAGGTCTGATGTTTTAGAAGGCACGCTCAATGTCAAAAACATTCCAGTTAAAGTACTGTTTGACACAGGCGCGTCACGAAGCTTTATTGCAAAGAGTGCAGTCAAGAAGTTGGATTTGAATTTGAAGAAGCTCAAAGAGCCAATGACTGTCCGGAATCCGGTTGGGGGTTCCATCAATCTCAGTTGGGTTTGTGCAGTACCTGTCTCTTTTTCTTGCTATAAATTCCCTATTATCTCTGTCGTCATGGATTTTAATGAATTCGATCTTATTCTGGGGTTGGATTGGCTAACCAAATATGAAGCTGAAGTTAGATGCGCCGAGAGAGTTGTTAAAGCTAAGATTAAATCAGGGAGTTATATAACCATTCCGTGTGAAGGCCCAACATCTAATAGAAAAGACTTCTGGGCAGCTTTGAATGTTTCTCCAGCCCATATAGAAAATATCCCTGAAATCACAGAGAATATTCCTGACCTCATCAAAGACATTCCTGTCATCAAGAACTATGCGGACGTGTTCGAAGAAGTTGTTCGCTTACCTCCGCAGAGAGAAATAGATTTCAAGATTCCTTTGATTCCCAATGCAAGGCCGGTAGTTCACGCTATTCGAAGAATGTCCTTGAAAGAGAAGGAGGAATTAGACAATCAAACACGACAGCTAGTATGGAAAGGTCTGATCAGGCCTAGTTTCTCTGATTGGGGTGCAACAGTGGTATTTGTCCCAAAATCTGATGGTACTCTACGGCTATGTGTGGATTATCGTGATTTGAACAAGCAGACCATGAAGAATAAATATCCATTGCCGCGAATAGATGATTTATTGGATCGATTAAATGGAGCACAAGTATTTTCAAGAATGGACCTAGCTACAGGTTTCCATCAACTTCGAATTGCCGAAGAGTGTGTTCCAATGACAGCGTTCAGAGGTCCCGACTTATTCTACGAGTGGTTAGTAATGCCGTTCGGCTTATGTAACGCTCCCGCTTACTTCGTCGATCTGATGAACAGAGTGTTCAGAGGGGTTTTGAATAAATTTGTTCTGGTTTTTATTGACGATATTCTAATCTTCTCTAAATCAAAGGCCGAACATGAAAAGCATCTGGAACAGGTTCTGGAAATTCTCAAGACGGAATGTATTAAAAGCCAAATTTTCCAAATGTATTTCTGGCAAGATGAAGTGAAATTTCCGGGCCATGTCGTATCGAAAATGGAATCGCTGTGGATCCAAGCAAAATCACGGCTATTCAGAATTGGAAACAGCTCAGTACTCCCACTGAAGTCCGCAGTTTTCTCGGATTGGCTAGCTATTACCGGAAGTTCGTTAAAGACTTTTCGAAGATATCTGGTCACTTAACGAAGCTTACAAAGAAGCATGCTAAATTCAAATGGACTCAAGAGAGTGAGGAGGCTTTCGAAGAGCTGAAGTTGAGATTAACCACAGCTCCAGTGTTAACCATCATCGATGGCAACCAAGATTTAAAAGTCTGGACTGATGCTTCTAGAGAAGGCCTTGGCGCAGTGTTAATGCAAAGAGTCCAAGTGATTGCTTATGCTTGCCTTCAACTGAAGCCACACGAGAAAAACTATGTAACTCATGATCTTGAGTTATTGGCTATCATATTCTCTTTGAAAATCTGGAGACACTATCTTCTGGGCGAGAGATTTGAACTGTTTACATATCACCAGTCGTTAAAGTATCTGTTCACTCAGAAGGACTTAAATTTGAGACAGCAACGTTGGCTGGGGTTTCTTGCAGCATATGACTTTGAAATTATATATACTCCAGGGAATGCCAATGTCGTGGCCGATGCGCTGAGTCGGAAGAATGAGATGATCGCCAGTTTTATCATTGCGACATCCTTGATTGATAAGATATCGGCTCTCCAAGAAGACGACCAATTTATCAAAGGAATAAGTCAGCGAATTCGCGAAGGCAATGTTTCGGATTTCCAGTTAGACAGCGAAGGGATTCTGAGGTTAGAAGGGCGAATTTGCGTTCCAGATATTCCTGAACTCAGAAGAGAGGTGCTTGATGAATGCCACAAATCTAAGCTCAGTATCCATCCAGGTGTGAATAAAATGTATAACGATATCAAACGCACATTCTGGTGGAAGTCGTTAAAAAGAGACATCTCAATATATGTTAGTCGATGCCCTACTTGCCAGCTTGTCAAAAGCGACCAACATAAATTGGCTGGATTATTACAACCACTAGAGGTTCCTGGTTGGAAATGGGAACATATTTCTATGGATTTCATCGATGGTCTGCCCAGAACCAGAAAAGGAAATGACAGTATTTGGGTGATCGTAGATCGTTTCACGAAGACCGCCCATTTCATACCTGTCAGATCAAATAGAACCGCTCAGAGTTTGGCGCAGATATACTTCAGGGAAATAGTTAGACTACATGGAGTGCCGCTCAGCATAGTCAGTGATAGAGATACAATATTCACTAGCAAATTCTGGGAAGCATTTCAAGTCGAGCTGGGAACGAAGTTAAACTTGAGCACCGCTTATCATCCTCAGACAGACGGTCAGACTGAGAGGGTGAATCGCATTTTAGAAGATCTATTACGGGCTTGTGTTATAGATTTCGGTGGATCATGGGAAGACCATCTACATTTGGCTGAATTCTCTTATAATAACAGCTACCAGGCGAGTCTGACAATGTCGCCATTCGAAGCATTGTATGGTAGACCGTGCCGATCCCCTGCTTGTTGGGTCGAGCCTGGAAATAGACTTGTGTTGGGTCCGGATATGATTCGAGAAGCTGCCGACAAAGTCGATTTTATTAGGAAGCGATTACTCGCCGCTCAAAGCCGACAAAAGAGCTTTGCCGATAAAAGAAGAAGAGATATATCCTTTGAAGTTGGCGACTATGTATATTTGAAAGTATCGCCGATGAGAGGAGTTATCCGGTTCGGTAAAACTGGAAAGTTAGCACCCAAATTTATTGGCCCGTTTCCTATTCTGGAACGGATTGGGACTCTCGCTTATAGGGTCAAACTGCCTGACTGGTTGCCTGGAGTGCATGATGTATTTCATATATCTCAACTTCGAAAGCACTTTCATGATCCAGACTTGATCGTGGAAGAAGCAGCTCAGCAGGATATTGAAATTACTCCAGAATTAGCTGTGAGGCGAGAGCCGCTAAAGATCATCGGCAAAGAAACCAAAGAGCTGAGAAACAAGAAGGTTCACTTAGTCAAAGTGCAATGGAGTGGAGATCCGCTAGATTGTACTTGGGAAACTGAGGAGAGCATTAAGAAAGCTTACCCCAGATGCCGAGTAGATATCTCTGATTGACTCCGGTGCAAGGTACATTTACCATACTTTGCATTACCATTCAATTCTCTATTCTGTTGCTATTTTCTTTTCATAGATGTGCACATTTGATTATATAGTCTGAATGATTTTTAAAGAAATAGAATTTGATTAGTATATTTTTGAAGGTTAAAAACAATCGGATTGGTTGTTGTGTTGTGAGATTGTAGGTTTATCAAACCACTTTCGACTTTGTTCCTTTTCGGGGACGAAAAGTTTTAAGTGGGGGAGATTGTAACGACCCAGAAAATCTGAACCAATTTAAAAATTTTAAATTGGCTAAAACAATGGATTTTAAATATTTAAAATAAATATTTTAAATAATGGCGATGAAAACTGAGTTCGAATCGACAATTGAAAACGAATATAATTAATTATAATTATAAACAAGGCCTGAAATGGCGTGGCAGTTTCGAAAATTGAATCTAAACTTTGTCGGACTATACCGGGTGCAAAACAATCCGGATTTTAGTGAAACCAAAAACATTAGGATCTAATTGATGATATCTTTCCATAGAATCTGACCAATCGAAATTTGATAGCGGGAATCGAAAGATATGTCCAGTTGAAAATTTTGAATAGTCGCTATGGAATTCAGGCCCTTAAAAATGGATATTTTGAAAATGTCCTCGGATTTCGACGAAACCACTTTTGTTGGATCCGCAGTGTCAAGTTATTGCTAGGTTTCAAATTTCATAATTTTTCGAATCAATATGTGAGCGTGGCAAAAGAAAACGCGTTTGACCAGTTTCTATTGAATTTAATCGACTGGAAATTGGCCATTTTTCAAACGGTCTCAGAATTCGACGAAACTAGTTTTGTTAGGACCGTATCGTCAATACGAAGCTAGAAAATATTTTTCTGGAATTTTTAGAGTTAGTATGTGGCCCCGGTAATTTGAAATGTACGTTTAGAATTCAATATAGTGATTTAAATGTAAATTCAACGGAAACTGATTGTAACGATCAAATCAGCTTGCGATACAAATCCCATTGTGTCCGAAATGGGGGTAAAACGCTATGGGCGACAGTCGGTGGGTCCCATTTCGACTTCGAATAAAAAGACAACTTTTAAATAGAAATTTAATAATAAAAATAATTTATATAAACCCTTTTCTCTCTCTCTCCTCATTTCCTTTCTGCTGTTCGAAACAAAAAAAAAAGAAAAACCCTAAAACTATCGCGAGCTCAGCCCAGTTCGACGCCGCCGATCCATCGTCCCTCCGTCCAGCCTCCTCCTACCAGTGCGCAACCGACGAAGCCCCCCCCAGATCGCACGAGCTCCGACGAAGCCCCCCCTCCGTTCGCGACGCTGAAGCCGCCGCCCCTCGAAGCAGCTCCGACGCCGCCGAGCCTGGCTTCCCCCCCCCCCCCCCCCTCCGTCGCAGGTTAAAAGTAAGTTATTTTATTTTATTTTATTTTTATTATTTTAATCTGAAGATTTTGATTTTAAAAAGCAATTTAAATCTGATTTTTTTTAGATTTCAAAATTGATTTTTTTTAGATTTTAAAACTGAATTGATTTTTTTTTAGATTTTAAAACTGAATTGAAAATGATTTTAAAACTGAATTGATTTTTTTTAGATTTTAAAACTGAATTGAAAAGAATAAAAACTGATTTTTTAAAAGAATAAAAACTGATTTGTTTAAATAGTAAAAACTGATTTTTAAAGAAATAAAAACTGATTTTTAAAAAGAAATAAAAACATGATTTTTAAAAGGAAATAAAAACTGATTTTCAAAAGCATATAAAAACTGATTTTTGGAAAAGGTTTAGACTTCAAAGAGAAAAAGGTTTGAGCTTTAGAATGGAAAAAAAAGATTCGAACTTTAAAAAGAAAAATCATATTTTTATATATTGAAAGTCGAAGGAAAAATCAGATTTTTATATATTGAAAGTAAAAGTAAAAATCATATTTTTATATATTGAAAGTCAAAGTAAAAATCATATTTTTATATATTGAAAGTCGAAGTAAAAATCATATTTGTATATATTGAATAGCATAGTAAAAATTCGATTTTTATATATTGAATAGCATCGTAAAAATTCGATTTTTACATATGTAGAGAATACGGGCGAAAGCGACAAAAGGGCGAGATTGGCGAAGATTTCTCTAAAGGAAGAATCGTAGTATTGGATAGCTATTGGTGAGATTTCTGATTTAAAAATATTATATATGTGTGAAATAAAAGTGAATTGCTATATATAAATATATATAAATATATATATATATATATATATATATATATATATATATATATATATATATATACGCCCCTCGTCCACAAACCATGGACGATATTTATTGGTTGAAATTGTTGTGAAAATTGATTGATAGCGAATGATTGTTTGGGATTGTTTGTGTTTGATATTGGTTGATTGTGGTTGAACAATACCCATTTGTGGTTGAGAAATATTTGGTTGATACCACATAGGATTAGTTTGTGGAAATGAAATAAATATTTACATGCCGCCTGCGTGCGAACTAGATGCATGATCCCCATTGTCAAAAACCGCGAGGTTTTAAGGTAGAGCGAGGAGCCGTACTAGGGACGGTCCCGGTATAACTACCCTGCCGTTATGCTGCCGAAATTTTGAATAATATTCGTGTGTTTGAATTATTTTCATATGCTTAAACTATATTTATTCATTGAATAGAAAACATTCATGTGTTTAATTGATATTCATTCGTTGATTAGAAATTCATGTGTTGAATGGTATTCATATTTTGAAATAAATTGTTCGATAATAAAAATCACATTTTTATCTATATATATAAAAACTATAGAAAACATTCATGTGTTGAATTGATATTCATTCGTTGATTAGAAATTCATGTGTTGAATGTTATTCATATTTTGAAATAAATTGTTCGATAATAAAAATCACATTTTTATGTATATATATAAAAACTATAGAAAACATTCATGTGTTGAATTGATATTCATTCGTTGATTAGAAATTCATGTGTTGAATGGTATTCATATTTTGAAATAAATTGTTCGATAATAAAAATCACATTTTTATCTTTATATAGAAACTATAGAAAACATTCATGTGTTGAATTGATATTCATTCGTTGATTAGAAATTCATGTGTTGAATGGTATTCATATTTTGAAATAAATTGTTCGATAATAAAAATCACATTTTTATCTATATATAGAAACTATAGAAAACATTCATGTGTTGAATTGATATTCATTCGTTGATTAGAAATTCATGTGTTGAATGGTATTCATATTTTGAAATAAATTGTTTTATGATAAAAATCCCATTTTTATCACCAACTTGAACTATATAGAAGAACAGTGTTTTGAAATGAATTGTTTTACAATAAAAATCACATTTTTATTGTATGCATAAATCGTTGAAATGCGAAGTGTTAAAAATAGCCACTTGTTCAAAATAAACATATATGAGTTGAAATATTCATTAATTAGCTAATGAAATGATTTGCACCTATTTATGTAACATTAGAATGAATGGAGTTTTTAAACCAAATAGAAATCAAATATGAAGTCGAATAGAAATTGATAAATGATAAGAACTGTATATATATGTACATGCATATTCATTGAACAGGTTACAGCAAAGGGGCTAGAGAAGAGGAATAAAATTTTGTGCCCGACAAATAGGTACACATTTACTGCTTTGTTTGGGTGATGATTTTATGAGCCTGTTGGCTAGCCGCTTGGCTTTTTCTTTTTCTTTTGAGATTAGAAGGACCGGGAAAGCTATTTGCGATTTCCCGATGCTCCCGGTGCAGGGGAGGTTATGGCGAAATTTTTCCAAAATTTAAGGCGTTAGAAAAATATTTGAAGTGAAGACGATATTGAAATTGTTGAATGAACTATATTTATATAAATATATAAATATAAATAAAATTAAAACGAAACGAAGCCGTGCAGTTCGTGTTTTGAAACCGTGTTTTCAAACAACTAGTGCGGGAAATCCGACCATTGGATTTTCCCGAAACCTCAACCGTCGGGTTCGCCTTGGAATAATCTTTCCAACGGCACCAACCTTGTAAAAATCCAACGGTTGGATTGTCTGGAATGTTTAATTCAAATCTGAAGAAAAACAGCGCCAGAAGCGATTATATTTATATATATATAAATATAATTATATATTTAATCGAATAACGACGCTGTAGTTCGTATTTTGAAATCGAAACTTCAAACGATTGTACCGGGAGATCCGACCGTCGGATTTTCGCGAAACTGGAACCGTTGGGTTCGTTTTGAAGAGACCTTTCTAATGATGTAAATTTTGTGAAGATCCAACGGTTAGATTTTCAGATATGTGTAAATCAAATCTGAAGAAAAACAGCGCCACGACCGCCTTATGGCCCGAAGCGTCGTTTTGAATAAAATGGCTATTTTAAAATAAATAAAAATAGCGATAAATAGTTATAAAATATTGGAAACAATATGGAATGGAAATAAACTGAATTTGCTTGATTGAGGTGGCTTTTGATGGTTGAATGTGTTTGGTGTGAAAATTACATTAAAGAACACAATTGGTGTTGGCGAATAATTTAACCATTGAAATAAATTGATTTGAAATTCTAAATATACGTGAATTATTTGAGAAGGCCGAGTTAATTCTCATTTCAAATAATGGACCGACGATTGAAAGTCGAAGATGAAGACGATGGTCGAAGACCGGAGATCTTCACCTCGTTTGGATGGCAACCGAGGTCCTGATTGGGAGGCCTCCCGAAATATGGATAATGAGTGGTGATCGTCCAGACGTACATGGTGATCGAAGGGTTTACGAGGTATTTAGTGCCTCCGGTTTCGTTCAGACCCAGAACGGACTTGTAAATGGACTGTGTGTCTGACATTGGAATTTATTCTGTGTTGATTGATTTCTGTTAAATATACATCTGTTTGGCGGCGGAGAATTTATTCTTTTGCTTAACGCCCTTCTCTGAGACGCACGAGCTCAGAGGTTGTATATCGATGGACTTCAGTCGCATGGCGTGAATTGCCTGTGTGGCATGCTAAGATGCAGTGATCAGGGCTTCTGTTGAAAAGCAAAGTCTTGTGGTGATGATCAAAGCACCGCCTGTGTGGCGTAGCTTTGTGTATAACGTGAATTCGCGAGCCTCACATCCCGGTATGAACCTAAAACGGGAGAGGACATCAGGGAGGGCCTGCGTTTCTTTCTAGCTAGGGTGGTGTCAGCGACCTACCAGCCCTGACATTTATATACTTTTCACCTATGTGGTTGTTGCTGTTGCGAGGCGCCTCGGTTTGATCGGACGATCCGGGTCCGATGGAGTCATTCGTTGGCTCGTCTACACCCCAAAGGGTGGGGAAACGCAGGTTCAGGAATTTTAATCCACATCGGTGGACCGGCCCTGACGATCCAAGGGCCCACCTGAGTCTGGGTCCTGAGGGGCAGGCTAGAGCGTCTCGAATTCGGTAAGGACTATCTTTTGCCTTGGTTCATGACGGAAATCCAATTTCCAAATACGACATCGTGCGATTTCGATTGTATGTATATATATTTGGCGACATAGTGGCATGGGACGCTCATGTCGTCTATGATTGATAGTTATGATTTGAAATTGTTTTCAAAACATATAAACACTAGCAATAATATCAAATGCCTTTGTTTTATTCGTATCAAGCATATTTTGGCTGTTATAAGGTAAAAACTCTATCCTCCGGTTTGCGTTGCATTGTGTGATGGGAACTGAGTCTTATAACGGCTTCATTTTTATAAAAAGCATAGCGATGTTTAAAAGAAAGATTTGTTTTAAAGCACCGGCAATCCAATGGAGTAAACCCGTTCCACGAAAGTGGCGTGGTCCTGTGATTAGCCAATTATATATGTGTTGAGTGGATCTCTCATACCAGTCCCATGACTGACTCGTAGTTTGTTTCACTTTCAAACTCGGGTGCCCCTTTTTCCACGGGCAGCCTTGTATTCAGGTTTAGCTGGTTCTCTTTCTGGATAGCTGGAGCTGAAGATGGATTCTATCATTTATTTCTTTTTATGCTGTTCAGCTCCTATTGTACATATTTCGTTTATTTCCGCTGTAGACATTTATGTATAGCTGAACTGTATTTGTACTAAGTAAGATCCTGTATACTGTGTAACTCTGATGATTATCTTTATCCAGTATATTTTATTGTTCATTATCTGGTGTATTTATTTAATTCTGTTCTGCTATTATCTGTTTTTGTGTTATATTCCAAAGATAACCCTGGTTTCCGTGAGAACGGGATTTCGGGTCGTCTCAACTGCATCTCAACATGCCACACTATCAATCCATATCGTACTACTGATTTCTGCCAATAGATAACCTCTAAGCGCATATGTCTCAGAGAAGGGCGTTAAGCAAGAGAA
Source organism: Allium sativum (assembly GCA_030737875.1). NCBI lineage: Eukaryota > Viridiplantae > Streptophyta > Magnoliopsida > Asparagales > Amaryllidaceae > Allium > Allium sativum. The sequence goes on from CM060925.1 coordinate 508,495,403, forward strand.
TAAATTCTCCGCCGCCAAACAGATATATATTTAGCAGAGATCAACGAATACAATATAAAGGAATACAATGTCAGATACACCATCCATTTACAAGTCCGTTCTGGGTCTGAACGAAACCGGAGGCACTTTCCTCGCATATCCGTCGACCTCCAAGCACGTCCGGACGGCTACCACTTCAGCCCCCTTCAAGGTAGCTACTCCCATCCTGAGCGTCAGTAGCACCCATCCATTCGATGTGAAGATCGTCGGTCTTGCACCGTCTTCAATCTCTTCGACTCGTCGTCGAATCAGTTATTCAGAATGGGTTATACCCGGACTTTCTGAATACCTCACATATCTTAATCAACAAGTGCTATAACACACAATATACGCCTCATTCCAATTCAGAATATTCACACTCCTAGGGAAAGATTCCCATTAATTTTATCAAAGATAAATTCTTTTAAATTTTTTCTTTAATCTTCCTTTGGATATCATTTCAACCCATATCATGGTTTTCCGAACCAGTCGGGATTAGCGAACCACACCGAAGTAATTATTTATTTTATTTCCCAATCCCAACCTATTTATCCCATGGGGCAAAACTGTTATTACCCCATAACTAACACCACGGTGTTATTGGTAAATTTAATTACGATTTCACGCTCAAATCTAATTAAAGATTTAACTATTGCTAGGAGTAAAACTGGTGATACTCCCCTTTCGATCATTTCCAAATTTTGATAATTTAAATTATCAATTCCTATTTTAGTCTAATTAAAGATTTCATTAAAACTCCTTTTACTGGGTTAAAGAACTGATGTCATTTAAAACACAGTTCACGATAAACCCAAACCCCATTCTATTTCAATTCCAATAAAATATATTAGAAATTCCAGTTATTTAAAACCCATTTCAAATTCAATTTATTTATTTCAAAAATAAATTGTTTTTAATTCTAGTTCAAAACTAGTTCATTTCGATAAAAATCTACTTTTATCTTTTCAACTATGGAGTTTTTCATCCCAATTTTCCCCAAATCATTTCTTATTATTTTAGACAAATTATAGATATTTTTAATTATTTTATCAAGGCCCGTACAGTCGATTTCCATCTACGGCCATCGAACTGCACTTACAGCGACCTTTTCCAAATTTGATTTGGACATAATTCCAAATCCAACCGTTAACTTTCAAATTTCGAATATTCATTGGAAAGCACTTTTCGATACGAACCCAACGGTTCCAGTTTTAGGAGAATCCGACGGTCGGATCTCCCGTAATGTCCGTTCGAAGTAAATGGTCGAAATTCGCGAACTGCCGCGGCGCGGCGCGTTATATATATTATATATTTCGTCGATTTCTATTTAAAACGAATTTTATAAATCGTTTAGATTTGTTTCAAAAACCATTTCAATTTCCTTTTTCAATTTCTAATCAAAGTTCAATTTTTTCCATATAAATTCGTTTAAAATTAATTTCAATTAAATTCGATTTCAATTTCAATTCAATTCGATTCAATTTCTATTCAATTCAATTCGATTTCAATTTGATTCAATTTCTATTTGATTTCAATTTCTATTCAATTCAATTTGATTCAATTCAATTTCAATTTCATTCAATTTCTATTCAATTCAATTCTGTTATATATTTTTACACCTCTTCCTAAATATTCATTTTAAAAACAAATATAATCGATATCAATATCGTTCGCGTCAAAATAGCGCATCTCTAATCAACAGGCTTTATATTTTTCAATAACTTCGTTATTCTATTCAACAAATGAATATCTATTCTATTCAGCATATGAATTTATATTTCTTTCCCCACCTGACTAATCTCAACAAATCAGTACCGTCAACACGTTAATCTTTATTTTATAATATTCTTTATTTTCCCAATTGGAATGAGGCCCAATCTATTACCATATAATGTTAATTATATGGATTCCATACAACGCATGTATATAATAGCAACGATATATAATCTACCATCATCCAAAGTGCATTACACAACTGCATAAGCATTAAATATATATAATTAACGCTTACACAGTCTGTCGACCAATCGATCGACATACAATTAAATAATTGGGATTAGTGTACGCCAAATATCCTCCCAACACCCTTGTGGGGTTTCAAATCAACAAACACATATTTTTGTTTGTGTAGTTGGGCGATGTGTAAAATTTATCGACCCAATCAATATCAGTCAAACCAGTGTATATAAACAAATCGGACAATTGGTTTATAAATATTTATTTATTCACTTTCATGTTAAAAATTATATTTATTTCAAAGCAAAGTTATTTTTATTTCAAAACAAAGTTATTTTTATTTCAAAACAAAGTTATTTTTAAAACATTTCAGATTTTATTTACAGTGTATTTATATATAACAAAAAAAAAGTTAAACTTTTCTTTTACCTAATCACCTTCTTCACATTGGCAAAGCTTCAGCCAACATCAGGTGATGCTCGCGAGCTAGGGTTCAAGCTCGCACGCGCTTCATGGCGCCAGCTTCCAATCCGACAACGCCATTTCGTCTGTCGTGGGCGCTCGCTGATTTGGGTCTCTGCGTCGTCGGTTTGGGCTGGATTCAATCGAAGCGGTGATGCGCGAGAGGGGGAACTGGTATAGGAGGGGAGTTCGTCGAGGGGCGGTTGACAACGGAAGGGGGGAGGGGTTACGGCGATGGCTCGAGATCGACGGTGATGGCTTAAGATCGGCGCCCGCCTTTTTTTTTAGTTTCGATCTGATTTAGGTTTTAAGGAGGGGGGCCCCAGAGATATTATATAGAAATTTAATTTATTTATTAATTTATTCTTCAAAAGGTCAGTTTTTAAATTTGACATCCAAACGAGACCCAACGACTGTCGCCCCTAGCTAATTACCCGCATTCTGAACACAATGGGATACGTATCGCAGGCTATCTCGACCGTTACAATCAATTTTCATTAAATTTACAATATAAATCAGTATATATTCAATTTGAACGTACATTTTAAATTACCGAGACCACATGCTAATTCAGAAAATTCCAGAAAAAATATTTTTAGCTTCGTATTGATGATACAGTCCTAACAAAACTAATTTCATCAAATTCTGAGACAGTTTGAAAAATGGCCATTTTCTGGTCGACCCGATTTAACTGAAACTGTTCAAAACACGTTTAACTTCACCACGCTCACATATTGATTCAGAAAATTATGGAAAAATAAACATAGCAATAAATTGACATCCCGGATCCAACAAAAGTGGTTTCGTTGAAAACCGAGGTCGTTTGCAAAACGGCTATTTTCAAGGCCTTTATATATATTAAAATATATATAAATTCCACAGCGACTTTTCTGAATTTTAAACTGGACATATATTTCAACTTCTAAAGTGAAATATCAGTTTCTTACATTCGTTTGAAAGATATTGTTAAACAGATTTAGATAATTCTTGTTTCGTTCAATTCCGAGTTAAAACGAATTCTGTATATTCATTTGAAATTCGAAATCGAATTTTCGAACTGCACGGCCATTTCAGGCTCGTTATATATTTAAAATAAAATTATTCGTTTTAAGTTCATCGAAAATAAATTTTCCGTCGTTATTTTTTAAAATAATTCATTTTAAATATTCAAATTTCATTAAATTAATCAAAATAAAAGTTTTAAACTAGCTCAGATTTTCCAGGTTGTTACAATCTCCCCCACTTAAAACCTTTTCGTCCTCGAAAAGGTACGAAGCTGAAAGTTGTTTATTAATCAACTCAACTTTCTTTATTTTCATTACGGCTTAAGTTCCTTGAATTTTCAGTTTCTAAGAACTTTTTAAATTTTAAAAAATTTGGCTATCACCGTAAATTTTCGAAAAATTTCGCCATAACCTCCCCTGCACCGGGAGCACCGGGAAAATCCCGAAATTGCCATAGAGGCCCTCTGATCTCAAAAGAAAAAGAAAAAGCCAAGCGGCTAGCCAATCAGCTCATAAAATCATCATCACCCAAACAAAACAGTAAATTATGGTAAACATGTACCTATTTGTCGAGCAAATAATTTTATTCCTCTGCTCTAGCCTCTTTGCAATGACCTGTTCAATGTAAGTACATGTATATGCAAGCAAATTCGACTAATTTTCAATATAATTCACTATTTGGTACAATTAGGCATAATGTTTCAAAATTATCAAACAAATAAACAAACAACACAACCATCAATCAATTAGTGAATTAGCGTTTCAAATTCACAATTTTACTACATATACAGAAAATCATGTTCAAATCACACCAATAATCCTATCTAATTTTGGTTCTCACACCAGTCTAATGGAAATATATAGATATCTCACATTCGAAACACGAACACAAATTCTGATGATGATATATCAATCATCAGAATCATCTCCGGGTGTCTAGAGTGTGATTCTATATCTATCTAATATACTAAAACTCCGAATATACGTTCATGACGCGTATCTGCAAAAAATTTATATACTAGATTGTCCAAATTCAAAATAGATTAATATTCAAATACCACTACTACAAAAGTGGGCATATTCGAAACTATTCTTCTGTGGCCGTAGATCAAAAAAGCGTTGCTGTAGGCCCTTTTTTCAAATAGGCAACACCAGGGGGCGTGGCATCCGCGGCCGTTGCATTAGCCATCTAATGCAACGCTTTTGTCCATCTACGGCCACGGAAAGAAAGCGTTGCCTTAAGTAGAACTTTTGCCCTATTGCAACAGCATATCCATGTAATGCAACAACATACAGCGTTGCCTTAAGTAGAAGCCAGACCCTGGCTTCCAGCTCATGATAGTGGGGTCCGCATTGACTTTCCACGTCAGCTGTCAACGTCTCACATGCCACGTCAGCTGCACATGTGTCACATGCCACGTTAGCTATCCACGTGGCGCCACGTAAGCTGTGGGGCCCATGTGTCGTACCGTTGTGGAATTAATAATGTTAAACTTAATGCAACACCACAGCACAGTCTAATGCAACACCACAGCACAGTCTAATGCAACACCACAGCATAGTCTAATGCAACACCACAGCACTGTCTAAAGCAACACCACAAAAATCAAATGCGACACCAGGAAAAAATCAACTGCAGCTGTAATACAATCCTGTAATTATAGATTCTGCAGTACATATATTCAATCCAAAACATTGTACCACATTCATACATATATACCAAAATATTCATACAACAATTCCTCCCAAAACATTCATCACCACAGTCAGACCAACCAATTATATATACCAACTCACAAGTATCATCACCAACACATTCCACAAGAACTGCCATCACCAAAACATACCACAAGTACTGTCATCACAAACACATACCGCAAGTGCCATCATTTAAAAGAACAATCCGAATATATCACAAGTTCTAACACATACCATCCAAATACTTCAGTCAGTTGCCGGGGTTGAAGGAGTACAATTGTCAGCATCTTCATCACTTGTTGTGGTGACACAAAGGTCTCCGACATCTAAATTTAGATCTGGATTGGCTTCACCTAGCTTTTTTAACACCCACGACACGTTCTCTTTAACTTTTCTGTTGACCTTTTCCTCCAAATCCGCCTCCAGCTCTTTCCTTATTTTTTTTGTCAACTCTTGGACATAGCTATCCAAAGAACCAGGATTTGGAGACTTTTCAGCAAATTTGCCTCGCTTTCCTACAAGCCAGTTACGCGTGTGCCTCTTCCCACCAGAAACCAGTGCATCTGCCTCAGCAATGTTTCCAGCATCCACCATTGCATGCACCTTCGCCTACAAAATGAAAACCAGGCAAGCATATAGATAAATAGGCAGCTGGAAGGAATGAATTTATTAACAGAACTGGTTCTCTTTCAAACTAACTATATATGTGTTCGATTTATGATGCAGCTCCAACAAACGTACAATGTGCCAATTATACTGACACAAGTATTGCTATTTCAGTATCTAATTATATATGTACTCACGTATTTGGCCTTCAGTTCATCCGTGTTAGTCTTGTAACTTCGACCCGGTTCTCGTTTATAAGTTTCTAGATAAACCAAGGCAGCGGATGGGGAGGCTTTTTCTGGGTCCTTCTTTCTCTGTCAAGTATTAGGATTACCAATAATTCAATGATATAACAAATTAGAATTATCATGTGGTCAATTCAACTCAATCACAATAAAAAAAACTTATGTTCAGAAAAACACATATTATCTTTTCTTTGGCTACTGCATGAGTTTTGGGACCCATGGTATGTGTCTCATTCAACGAATTACGATGCGCGGAATTAGAATCAGCTAGGGCCTGGAAATCCAAAAAAAAAATAGCACTAAACAAGGATAATGTGAACTACTAAAGATTAGCATTAAACAAGATAATGTGAACTAATAAACATTATACAAATATGAATATCATTAAAGCCGTACCTGAACTACTTCATCCCCCAGTAGTCCAAGAGCATTTTAAAATCCTCCAACGGAATTGTACTGGGCCTATTTGCAAGCCTTTCCTCATCAGTTGAGTATTTTTTATAATACCTTGTTTTGATGCGAGACTTGTACTGCCTCCAAGAGTCGTTAAGCGTGTTCAAGACCCACTTGTGTCCTTCTTCCGGTATAACATACCTAGCCTACAATATAGCAATCACAAAATTCAGGAAACAAACTAATTAAGTAAAACCAAACATTTAGGAAGTCAGTTGAACTGTATATGGTTAAGGAAATTAGATTGTACCAGAGCATAATCCAACATTTGTCGCTTTAATTGATCAGGAACCACATGCCAATTGATGTAAGTAAGAGACACATTATCCTTTGCTAGTGTACCAAGAAAATTGCTTAACTCTGTAATATTATCAGAAACTGGCTGGCCATCCTCATTCAACTCAACGACTACTTTATCATCAGGAGTTCTAGCATGCACCTTGGTCATTTTTGACTTCCCTCTAGGATTTTTTGGACCTTGTACTTTATCTACCAGGTTCAAAAATGTGAATAGAAAAAAGACACACTCAACAGTGCAGTGCAGTGCACTGATAAAGAAACATTATTATTTATATATATATACCTGTACCTGCTTCATCTTTCTGTGCAATCCATTCCTGCTCTAATCGATCGGTAAGATTTTCCATTGTTAGAGGTGCTTCAACGTTCTGCTTTTGACGTTTCCGCATCGCTAAATAAGCAGCAACTGAACCAACACCTTCACATGAACTGGTTGATTGTTTGAACAATTTGCTACATGTAGGTTTTAAAACGGATGGCCGAGACATTGTAGGTTTTATAACTCCTGAAAAAGACGGTGTAGGGTTCGCAAGTTTCTTTAATGTTTCTGTCTGTTTCTCCCGGTTACTGAGTTTCTTTGGAGTGGGAGTGAATGTCAGGATCAAATCCTTGTTGGAGCCAGCTTTCTTTGGAGGGGGGTGCGCTTCATCGCTTCCTCAATTTCAATGGCTACATTGGTTCGCGCACGAGTTCTCGGTCCAGGTAAAAGACCCTTTGACTTAAGAATTTTGATTCTCTACAGTTAAGTTGAAGTTCAAGATTTTTTACGTTCATAAAGGCAAATACAATAAGTAATAAACAAATAACTTCTTTATACCTCCGAATCTGATGAATCATCAGTGACGTCTTCACCCGCATTGTCTGGGATGTATTCATCACTTCCAGCAACATCTTTACATTTATCTTTCTTATTTCGTGCGGCAGCCTCTTTCATACAACTAACCAATGAAGGCACCCCAAGTGATCTACTAACTGCATCATTTTCTTGCATGCGCGCCATTTGCTCTTGTTCATACTTCGTCAAAACTGATGGTTGTGAGAACTGCAAGCAGATTGGCATTATCACTCACCATCGATGATAAATTTAAGCTAGTTAACCAAATAGAGTTGACGTATAAACAGTTCTTGCTATTTTGACAGAATGCATGCACAAAGAACAAACAGTTACTTGAATTAGCTGCAGCCTTCGCGTTCGGAATAAGATTTCATCCGGATTAAAAAAACTGAAATGAAAACTGAAAAATACCTGAACATCAGCTTCATTCTCTCGGGTAACATCATCTTTACCTGTTTCATTTTCTACATTAAATTTCCTCCGGGTTCCTTTGTCCGTCACAGTAACATCTTCTTCATCATTATTCATATCAGGCTCCGACGATAGTTTGTTCTGACCCACTTGAGTTGGGTTGTTTTTCATCATTTTGTGTTGTTGTTGAAGTCTATGTGCAGTAGTATACTTGCGCTTTGCAACCGGCTTCTTAGCAGAACCTGGAACAATAAAAATAATAATGATGGGCTCCTTCAAAGTTCTGTACACACACACAGAGATATATATAAGAATGGATCTATATTACATATACATATATACCTTGAATTATGTTTTTCCTTGGCCGTATGATTACATGTGGCGGCAGTTGAATCAAAGGCTCACTGTCTTTGTCAATGGTGTTGTCGATGTAAAAAACCACGTCTTCTTGCTTATTGCAGCCCTGTACGTACTCGTTTACGTCCTTGTCATTCAGTATTAGCTGCCAGCCACCCCTCGTTTCTTTTCTGATGTAGACTCCTCCTATTTCAGTGTAATGGAGACAATCTTTAACAAAGTCCATAAGCACACTGTAAGAAAACCGATCTACATCATATTTTGTTACTACGAAGGATTCTCTGCCACGTAACATGCCCTTCGAAACTGTCCACCATGTTGCAGTCGGATATTAATAAGTTCATCCATCCTATACAAAATGAATACATTAGAACAAGGTACATGCATGTTAAAGTGGACAAAAAACAACAACTATAACATTTTGGTCTATAACCAATTTAGATGACAGTAAAGAACATAGCATTAAATCATAAAACATGCGAACATTGTAGATTGCAATATGAGAAAAGAGTGCCAAATACATTCATCAAAGATAATAATTTCCAGCTAAAAAAAAAAGTGCCAAATACATCATGAATTAGACCAAATTAAAGCAATAAGAAAGAGGAAATTTTGTCCTAACAAGACGGAACAGGATCAGGAACTTCTGCTTCTACTTCTGTTTCTAGTTGTATTACGGGGACATCATCCCTAATCCAACCCCCATCAACAATTTCTGGTTCTAGTTCATCACCTATGCCCATATCATGTGGTTGCGTATTGCTCATGTCTTCTTCCATTGCATTCTCATTTTCAGTATCACACCAATCTCTCGTTAATTTTTTAATAACGTAATAACTGTTCTTTTCAACTGCATCTTCCACATAAAATACTTGCTGCACTTGCGAAGACAGGACATAAGGATCAGTTTTATGGCACTTGCTAAAATTTACTCGAGTAAGACCATATGAATCTTTTTCCTCTTGGTACCAGCAACACTTAAAAAGGACCACTGTGAAAGCTCCCCAATAATCAAGCTCAAAAATTTCTTCGATTGATCCGTAGTAATTGACATCACCCACTATTGGGTTTTGGTCTTTCGAACTTGCAAAGCTGGTGGTTTTGGCAGTCAAAAATACACCACTATTTTGTGTAGTACATCGAGAATCTCTAAAATTTGTGTGGAATCTATATCCATTTACTATATAATCGGTAAACTTCCTAGCTACTCGATTAGGACCTAATGCAAACACCTCTACATTTGTTGAAATCTTGTCCTTTTTCAGAACCTCTTCTTTAAGCCAATTCCAAAACTCTTCGAAATGTTCTCGTTCCCTCTTGTATCTTCTTCTATTTGCAAGACCATCCACAAAAGCTCGATGAACCCTAAATAATAATTACGGTCAAAAAACTACGAAATGCAGATGTTAATTTATAGTTAAGGAAAATGATATAGGAACTTAAGAACTTACTCGATCAAACTCTCAATTTCTTTATTACCGGAATTGAACAGAACATAGCGATGCGTTGCCTTCCAAACTGCATCTTTCAAATTGAACATCTTTCCATCTTTATTCTTCTTTGTTCCAATATGATATTCCAAATCTGTTTGACATCTTCCAAAATCAATCGACGTGTTTTCTGCTCCTCCATCAACGCTTAAAAATCTTTAACAGAAGGTCACACACTCTTCTGCTAAGTAACCTTCTGCAATCGAACCTTCCGGTCTGTTTCTATTTCGCACATAAGATTTCAACTTTCCTAGATATCGCTCAATTGGATACATGCATCTAAGATGTTCAGGCCCACCGTATTCGATTTCTCTGCATAAATGAATAGGCAAGTGTACCATTATATCGAAAAAAGCTTGTGGAAAAATCATTTCAAAATGACAAAGTATCTCTACAATTTCTTTTTGCAGCCTCTTGTTATCATCCACTTCGATAACCTTGCTCCATAGTCCTCTAAGGAATGAACTAAATCTGATCATTGATAACGCAACCTCGGGTTTTGATGCTTTCTTCACAGCAAATTGTAACAAATAGTGGAGTATGAAATGAGCATCATGGCTCTTATATCCCACAACTGTTCTCTCTTTTACGTGCACGTACCGACTAACATTCGAGGCACAACCGTAGGGCAGTTTGGCGTTCTTCAATACAGAGCAAAATAATTCTTTTTCCTTGTTTGTCATATCAAATATTGTAGCTCTAATTTCAACATGCTTTCCATCACCACATTCAACAAGATGAAGGGCCTTCCTTATGCCCAATTCCTGTAAATCCAAACGAGCGTTTAGGTGATCCTTCGACATGCGACCTATATTAAGTAAAGTACCTAATATTTTGTCTCATATGTTCTTCTCTATGTGCATGGCATCCAGGTTATGTCGAAGGGGATTATGACACCAATATGGTAAGTCAAACAGTATTGACCTCTTTTTAATAGGGCCGTCACTTTTACCAGGTTTCTTCGTCTTATCCCCAAACCGATTTTTGAACCCCCGCAATAACTCTTCAATATCAGTTCCTGATAATATTTCTGGAATGCTCCCCATTTCAGTTTCGCCATTAAATCTCCTCTTATCTAGCCTCCACTTATGTGTCGGATCAAGAAACTTTCTATGGTTCATATAACACATTTTTTTGCTATGCTTCAAATAATTTGAAGAAGTTTCGTAATGGCATACTGGACACGCTAGTTTCCCCTTCGTGCTCCAACCTGACAACATGGCATATCCCGGAAAATCACTAATGGTCCATAAGACGCTTGCACGTAAATTAAAATTCCTATCAGTCAAGGAATCATATGTTTCGACGCCAACATTCCATAATGCTTTCAATTCCGCAATTAAAGGCTGCATATATACGTCAATACTGTTCTTTGGAGAATCTGGACCAGATATTAATGTTGAAAGAATCAAATTCTCTTGTTTCATACATAACCAAGGCGGAAGATTGTAGTTTACCAACACAATTGGCCATGTACTATAACTTGAATTCATTGAACGATATGGATTAAATCCATCAGATGCTAGACCCAATCTAACATTACGATTTTCTGATGAAAAATCAGGATAGCGAGCATCCATCATCTTCCTGCCACACCATCAGTCGGATGTCTTAATTTTCCATCTTCTTTTCGTTCCACTTGGTGCCATCTCATAAGCTTGGAATTTTTTTTGCACACAAACATCCTTTGTAACCTTGGTCTTAGAGGAAAGTACCTCATAACATTTGCCGGCACTTTGGGAATCGACTTTGGTGGATCATTATTATCAACGATGTCTTCCTTTTCTTTTACAGCCCATCTCGAAAAACCACAAATGTCACAAGCCTCTTTATCTTTATTCTCTGCCCAATATAACATGCAATGGTTTGGGCAGGCATGTATTTTATGGTAATTAAGACCTAAATCCTTAATGACATTCTTTGCAGCGAAGGAAGACAAAGGCAGCTGGGCATCAGGAAAGGCTTCTTTTATAAGCTTTAGTAATCCCCAAACGCAGACTCGTTAATTCCATAAGCACACTTTAAATGATAAAGCCTGATTAAGAAACTTTGTCGAGAAAATTTAGTGCAGCCAGGATATAACGGTTTTTTTCCTTCTTTAGCATGCCGATAAAATTTCTCGGCCTCTGGATTTGGTTCTACTACAAAGTCCTTGGGATTTTGACCAAATTTGTAACCCGCACACTTGAACATCACATCTAAATTATCCTCAAAATCCAACTCCGTTGCACAATCCATATGGTCATCAACACCAATTAATTTTGTCTGTGAAACTTCACAAATCCACCCGGTATGTAATGGAGAAGGGCCATTAAAAATAAGATGATCGTATATGACATTTTCACAATACCAATTACGTTCTGTACATTTTTTGCAGGGGCACTTCATCTCATCACCTACTTTATAAATGGGAAATGCATTTCTTAGAAAAGCTGTTACCCCTCTTACATATTCTGCGCTCGATCTCGGAAGTCCTATCCATATGTAATACTCACTATCCATTGCCACAATCTAACCACGGCTTAGTAAGACTAAATTTGATACCCCTAAGAGTTTCAAGACACGAACAAGGGCTACCCTGTAATGTTAGACTAAATTAGAAATAAAAACAAAACAAGTTAATAATTTACAAATATACATAATCAGTGTGATGATACAAGGACGATTGTTTTGATATGAATTATCACTGACTTTTGGAACTGAGTTACCAAGAGAATACGTACATAAAACAAGCAACTAAGGATACTGAACACAAATGCATAACATTACATGACTGCACCAAAACAAAACAGTACAGATACAAAGACTATACAAGTGATACATAGACAATACAGTTGTATCTAATAAAAAGAACGATGCAATAATTTAATTTTGTCGTCTAATGTTTAGCCCTTGAAGTTGGTCGTTAAGTCTACTAACATCAGTTCAAAAACCAATAACATGATTTTGCAGCGTTGTCAGTTGATGTTGTATCTCATTTGCGTACTCAGCGGCTCGACTTGGAAACTGTTGGTCAATCCACTGCCAAAAGGTATACCCTGTGGGATAAACCCGACATCTAAAATAACGACGACCAATGTTGAATCCAATCGAAATAACATCTTCTGCAGCGGCATACCCACAATGACACATTATGATTGGTGAATCAGCATGTTGTTCGTTAACCACTTGGTTGTTTTGATGCTGACGACGCAAACGACTATGCCATCGCATCGCCATTTCTTCACGTCGTTCTTCTTCTCACCGTTGTCTTCGGAGTTCTTCTTGCTCTAGTTCATACTCAAGCAAATCATCGTAGTGCCTTTCTTGCATCTCTATATAAAAATCAATAGGAGTTTCTGGTGATGATGGGTTTGACAGTCCTAGATCACCCATGCCCAGGGTATCTTCGTAGTCATACGATGTAGGAAGAGATATAGGCATTATTTAACTACAAACAGAAATAGACATTTGAACATTCATATTGGATTTCTTTTATCCTCTAAATTTTGTTAACACCTTTGGAAATAGGCATTATTTACCAATACATCAATGGTTTGGCAAACATAAAAATACAGAACTTGCACAATTTCAACACATGCAAACATATAAATACAACACTTCAAGTATAAAAACCCTAATTTAAGGTAATCGGTATACCCAAATCACCCAGAGACTTTGAACGCAAATCAAAATAAGCTAGAGATGAAATCAACTAAATAAAACCTAAATGATGAAGCCCTAACTACCTGTAATTGTCCTAAACGATCCAAATTGGAGGTGTAAAGTTCGTAAAATAGGAGCAATCAAAGGTTTATAGTTTGTAACCTGAGGAAGAGTAGCAATCAGAGGCGTTCTTGGACGTATTTCGTGGAGAGAGAAACGGACAGAAGGAGGAGTACCGGAGAAATTTGTTTTGGGGGGAAGTATTTCGTGAATGGGGAAACTATCGCGCCAAATTTTCACTAAGCTGTAGCAAGGATCAGCTTGAACCGTTGGATTAATCAACATCTACGGTTATTTATTTGTTTAAACTGATAACGCGGATCGCTGACCTAGCATGTATTTATGTAATGCAACACTTTGAACTGGTATTGCAAGGATCGACAAGAATCGTTGGATTAATCAACATCTACGGTTATTTATTTGTTTAAAATGATAACGCGGATCACTGACCTGGCATGTATTTATGTAATGCAACACTTTGAACTGGTATTGCAAGTCACAGCACAAGAATTTCAACCGCAACACTGTGTTCACATCTAATGCAACAACAAATGAATGTTGTTGCAGAAGATCAAAGAATGCATAGCTTTCGCAAAACTTTTCATGCAACGTACACAAATTAGTGTCGAATATGCCTACTTTTGTAGTAGTGTACGTGTGAAACGATTTAAATTTTCAAAACAATGTTTGTTTTCAAATTTTAATTTTAAAAATATACTCTTCACACTCGTTCTAGGATACTACTGATCCTATCTCTAACGAGTCATTCTGATTGGATACTACTAATCCAATATCTGATGAATTCTTTCGTTTGGTTCTAATGTGTCTTGTTCTCGAGCTCTGTAAACCAAAGCTCTGATACCAACTGTTACAACAAGGAATTTCACTCGATCTGAATCGATCGCTAAACCGACTAAGACCGTTCGAAGCCCCTGATCGTTTGAGTACAGGACAAATCAGAACTCATACGGAAGAACATTTCATTGTATATTACAACAATTCCATCAGAATACAAGAATATACAGAGTATGAATAAATATTACACAGAAAAATATCAGAGATTTAAATTACATTTAAATATATCGTAGCGGAAAAACAATACAAAGCACAACTGAAAGTAATACATGGATACAGAGCTTTCCGAGCATCGTTCCAGCTGTAAATCAGGATCCTGTGAATATAAATATGCAAAACCAAAACTACTAGCTGCCCGTGGAAAATAGGGGCACCCAGAGTTTAGGTTAAAACAATAAACTCCAGGTCAGTCATGGGACTGGTGTGAGAACTAAAACAGTTATTAATCTTTGTTTTTAAAGTTAGGTAAATCAAGGGACCACGCCATATAACACGGAACGGGTTTCCTCCCAAGAATACCAGTGCAGAAAACAAACAGCGCAATGCTAAATAAAGAACAATGAAGCTATTATAAGACCCAGGTCCCATCACACAATGCAACGCAAGCCGGAGGATAGGGTTTTCCCTTATAATAGCCAAATATGCTTGATACGCGAAATTTCATCTTATATTATTACTATAAATGAAGAAAACAACTTCAAATATAAATATATCAATCATAGACGGCATGGGTACCATATATCATGTCGCCAATACTAGGCTCTACAATCAAAACCGCAAAATGTCATATTTGGAAATTGAATTTCCATCATGGTGGCTCCTGATTCGAAAGATCGATTGCGTAGTGCCATCTCAACGGCTTACGTCTCAGCTAGAGAAAACACCGTAATGCACATCCGCACTTTTGGGAAATCGAGTATCACTGCGGCTTACGTCTCGGCGAGAGAAAACACCGTGTACCCTATCCCTCTGAGCACTGAGCTCAATCTCGGTCGACCGAATCCACGACACCACAAAGGTGCCCATCCACTAAAAAGCATACTGATCAAACCATTAGTTTACCACCATACCGGGGTGTGAGGCTCGCCAATCAACGCTATACGCAAAGCCGTGCTATATTAAAGCTACGCTTTGATCATTGTCCACCAAACTTTGCTTTTCAACAAAAGTCTGGATCACTGCATCTCAGCATGCCACACTATCAATCCATATCGTACCACTGATTTCTGCCAATATATAACCTCTAAGCTCGTATGTCTCAGAGAAGGGCGTTAAGCAAGAGAATAAATTCTCCACCGCCAAACAGATATATATTTAGCAGAGATCAACGAATACAATGTCAGACACACCATCCATTTACAAGTCCGTTCTGGGTCTGAATGAAACCGGAGGCACTTTCCTCGCATATCCGTCGACCTCCAAGCACGTCCGGACGGCTACCACTTCATCCCCCTTCAAGGTAGCTACTCCCATCGTGAGCCTCAGTAGCACCCATCCATTCGATGTGAAAATCGTCGGTCTTACACCGTCTTCAATCTCTTTGACTCGTCGTTGAATCAGTTATTCAGAATGGGTTATACCCGGACTTTCTGAATACCTCACGTATCTTAATTAACAAGTGCTATAAAACACAATATACGCCTCATTCCAATTCAGAATATTCACACTCCTAGGGAAAGATTCCCAGTAATTTTATCAAAGATAAATTCTTTTAAATTTATTCTTTAATCTTCCTTCGGATATCATTTCAAACCATATCATGGTTTTCCAAACTAGTCGGGATTAGCGAACCACACCGAAGTAATTATTTATTTTATTTCCCAATCCCAACCTATTTATCCCATGGAGCAAAACTATTATTACCCCATAACTAACACCATGGTGTTATCGGTAAATTTAATTACCATTTCACGTTCAAATCTTATTAAAGATTTAACTATCGCTAGGAGCAAAACTGGTGATACTCCCCTTTCGATCATTTCCAAATTTTGATAATTTAAATTATCAATCCTATTTCAATCTAATTGAAGATTTCATTAAAACTCCTTTTACTGGGTTAAAGAACTGATGTCATTTAAAACACAGTTCACGATAAACCCAAACCACATTCTATTTCAATTCCAATAAAATATATTAGAAATTCCGGTTATTTAAAACCCATTTCAAATTCAATTTATTTAATTCAAAAATAAATTGATTTTAATTCTAGTTCAAAACTAGTTCATTTCGATAAAAATCTATTTTTATCTTTTCAAAAATGGAGATTTTCATCCCAATTTTTCCCCAAATCATTTCTTATTATTTTAAACAAATTATAGATATTTTTAATTATTTTATCAAGGCCCGTACAGTCGATTTCCATCAACGGCCATCGAACTGCACTTACAACGACCTTTTCCAAATTTGATTTGGACATAATTCCAAATCCAACCGTTAGATTTCAAATTTCTAATATTCATTGGAAATCAATTTTCGATACGAACCCAACAGTTCTGGTTTTAGGAGAATCCGACAGTCGGATCTCCCGTAATGTCCGTTCGAAGTCAATGGTCGAAATTCGCGAACTGCCGCGGCACGCCGCGTTCTATTCAGGCCATTATATTATATATATAATATATATAATGTATATTTCGTTGATTTCTATTTAAAACAAATTTTATAAATCGTTTAAATTCGTTTCAAAAACAATTTCAACTTCCTTTTTCAATTTCTAATCAAAGTTCAATTTTTTCCATACAAATTCGTTTTAAATTCATTTCAATTCAATTCAAATTCGATTTCAATTACAAAATTCAATTCGATTCAATTTCTATTCAATTCAATTCGATTTCAATTCGATTCAATTTCTATTCGATTTCAATTTCTATTCGATTTCTATTCAATACAATTTCAATTTCATTCAATTTCTATTCAATTCAATTCTATTATATATTTTTACACTTCTTTCTAAATATTCATTTTAAAAACGAATATAATCGATATCAATATCATTCACGTCAAAATAGCGCATCTCTAATCAACACGGCTTTATATTTTTCAATAACTTCGTTATTCTATTCAACAAATGAATATCTATTCTATTCAGCACATGAATCTATATTTCTTTCACCACCTGACTAATCTCAACAAATTAGTACCGTCAACACATTAATCTTTATTTTATAATATTCTTTATTTTTCCAATTAGAATGAGGCCCAATCTATTACCATATAATGTTAATTATATGGATTCCGTACAACACATGTATATAATAGCAATGATATATAATCTACCATCATCCAAAGTGCCTCAGACAACTCCATAAGCATTAACTATATATAATTAACGCTTACACAGTCTGTCGACCAATCGATCGACATACAATTAAATAATTGGGATTAGTGTTAGCCAAATATCATCCCAACACCCATGTGGGGTTTCAAATCAACAAACACATATTTTTGTTTGTGCAGTTGGGCGATGTGTAAAATTTATCGACCCAATCAATATCAGTCAAACCAGTGTATATAAACAAATCGGCCGATTTGTTTATAAATATTTATTTATTCACTTTCACGTTAAAAATTATATTTATTTCAAAGCAAAGTTATTTTTATTTCAAAACAAAGTTATTTTTATTTCAAAACAAAGTTATTTTTAAAACATTTCAGATTTTATTTACAGTGTATTTATATATAACAAAAAATGTTAAACTTTTCTTTTACCTAATCACCTTCTTCACGTTGGCAAAGCTTCAGCCAACATCAGGTGATGCTCGCGAGCTAGGGTTCAAGCTCGCACGCGCTTCACGGCGCCAGCTTCCAATCCGACATCGCCATTTCATCTGTCGTGGGGCGCTCGCTTATTTGGGTCTCTGCGTCGTGGGTTTTGGCTGGATTCAATCGAAGGAGTGATGCGCGAGATGGGGAACTGGTGGAGGAGGGGAGTTCGTCGAGGGGCGGTTGACAACTGAAGGGGGGAGGGGTTACGGCGATGGCTCGAGATCGACGGTGATGGCTTGAGATCGGCGCCCGCCTCTTTTTTCTTAGTTTCGATCTAATTTAGGTTTTAAGGAGGGGGGCCCCAGAGATATTATATAGAAATTTAATTTATTTATTAATTTATTCTTCAAAAGGTCAGATTTTAAATTCGACCTCCAAACGAGACCCAACGTCTGTCGCCCCTAGCTAATTACCGGCATTTTGAACACAATGGGATATGTATCGCAGGCCATCTCGACCGTTCCAATCCGTTTTCATTAAATTTACAGTATAAATCAGTATATATTCAATTTGAACGTACATTTTAAATTACCGGGACCACATGCTAATTCAGAAAATTCTAGAAAAATTATTTCTAGCTTCTTATTAACGATACGGTCCTAACAATACTAGTTTCGTCAAATTATGAGACCGTTTGAAAAATGGCCATTTTCTGGTCGACCCGATTTAACTGAAACTGTTCAAAACACGTTTAACTTCGCCACGCTCACATATTGATTCAGAAAATTATGGAAAAATAAACTTAGCAATAAATTGACATCCCGGATCCAACATAAGTGGTTTCGTCGAAAATCGAGGTCGTTTGCAAAACGGCTATTTTCAAGGCCTTTATATATATTAAAAAATATATAAATTCCACAGAGACTTTTCTGAATTTTAACCTGGACATATCTTTCAACTTCAAAAGTGAAATCTCAGTTTCTTACCTTCGTTTGAAAGATATTGTTAAACAGATTTAGATATTTCTTGTTTCGTTCAATTCCGAGTTAAAACGAATTCTGTATATTCATTTGAAATTCGAAATCGAATTTTCAAACTTCAGGGCCATTTCAGGCTCGTTATATAGTTATAATAAAATTATTCGTTTTAACTTCGTCGAAAATAAATTTTTCGTCCTTATTATTTAAAATAATTCATTTTAAATATTCAAAATTCATTAAATTAACCAAAATAAAAATTTTAAACTAGCTCAGATTTTGAGACGACCCGAACTTCCCCGTGAAGGAAAGCACGGATAGAATTGAGTACAAGACAAAATAGAGCGCAGACGGAAGAACATTTCATTGTATATTACAACAATTCCATCAGATACAAGAATATAAAGAGTATAAATGAATAAATTACATTCGATAAATATCAGAGATTACAATAAATTACATAGCAGCGGAAAATAATACAAAATCACAACTAGAAGTGATACACGGATACAGAGCTTTCCGAGCTTCGTTCCAGCTGTAAATCAGGACCCTGTGAATATAAATCTGCAAAACCAAAACTACTAGCTGCCCGTGCGGAAAATAGGGGCACCCAGAGTTTAGGTTAAAACAATAAACTCCAGGTCAGTCATGTGACTGGTGTGAGAACTAAAACAGTTATTAATATTGGTTTTAAAGCTAGGTAAATCAAGGGACCATGCCGTATAACACGGAACGGGTTTCCTCCCAAGAATACCAGTGCATAGAACAAACAGCGCAATGCTAAATAAAGAAAAATGAAGCTGTTATAAGACCCAGGTCCCATCACACAATGCAACGCAAGCCGGAGGATAGGGTTTTCCCTTATAACAGCCAAAGCATGCTTGATACGTTTAAAACACATTATTTTGATATTACTATATGTGTATAGTGTCAAAACAATTTCACATCATAAATATCAATCATAGGCGGCATGGGTACCATCTATCATGTCGCCATACTAGTTCTACAATTAAAACCGCAATACACGTATTGGAAATTGGATTCCGTCATGAGCCGAGGCAAGGGGCAAGCTCCTCTCCGCGTTCGAGACACTCTAGCAAATGTCCCAGGACCCCACTATGATCCTTGGATCTTCAGGGCCGGTCCTCTCTTACTTTTGAGGATTGGCAATTCCTAAACACACGTTTCCCGGTCCTTACAGACCTATATCCGAGGCGCCTCGTATCCAACAACCACACAGGTGAAAAATATATAAATGTCAGGGCTGGTAGGTCACTGACACCACCCTAGCTAGAAAGAAACGTCGTGCTCTCCCTGCAGTCACTATCCCGTTTTTGACTCATACCGAGGTGTGAGGCTCGCGAATTCACGCTATACACAAAGCTACACCACACAGGCCGTGCTTTGATCATCAACCACAAGACTTTGCTTTTCAACAGAAGCCTTGATCAATTGCCACTTACGCATGCCACACAGGCAATTCACTCCATGCGTTTGATATCCATCAATATATAACCCCTGAGCTCGTACGTCTCAGAGAAGGGCGTTAAGCAAGAGAATAAATTCTCCGCCGCCAAACAGATATATATTTAATAGAGATCAATCACACGGACTAAAATCCAATGTCAGACACACAGTCCATTTACAAGTCCGTTCTGGGTCTGAACGAAACCGGAGGCACTTTCCTCGCATATCCATCGATCTCCAAGTACGTCTGGACGATCACCGACTGTTTCCCTCATCTTGGGTGTACAGCCCAATCAAGATCATCAGTAATCACCCAAACGATGTGAAGACTTCCGGTCTTCAACCACCGTCTTCATCTTCGACATCTCGTCGAATCGATTATTCAGAATGGGTATAAACCCGGCCTTTCTGAATAACCCACGTATATAATAAACGAATGTTACACAAACACAACAAACGCCTCATCCCAATTCAGAATATTCTTTTATTCACAATATCACATTCTTAGGGAAATGTTCCCATTAATTTTATCCAAGATAAATTCTTCTAAATTTATTCTTTAATCCTCCTTTGGATATCACTTCAAACTAGTCGGGATTAACGAACCACACCGAAGTAATTATTTATTTTATTTCCCAATCCCAACCTATATATCCCATGGAGAAAACTGGTAATACTCCACATCTAACACCACGGTGTTATCGGTAAAATTAATTACCATTTCACGTTCAAATCTAATTAAAGATTTAACTATCGCTTTGGAGCAAAACTGGTGGTACTCCATTCTCGATCACCTTTCAGATTTGATAATTTAAATTATCAATTCACATTTTTAATCTAATTAAAGATTCATTAAAACTCCACTTAGTTTTAATCTTTTCAAAAATAAATATCCTGCCTTTAACTGGGTTAAAGAACCAATGTCATCAAAAACACGATTCACGACAAACCAAATCACATTTGATATTAAATACAAGGCTCTGAATAGAAAATATATCGGCTTATATTCAATATCAAATTCTGAAACCAACAAATATCGTATTGGAAATAACGATATAAAATATCTTTCAAATTCCCATAACAATATCTGTATAGTCACGAAATCCAACATCGAAATATCCCGAAGATAATTTCGATTCAACTCCAGTCCAATTCACGTATTGGAAATTATCGATTATTTTCAAAATCACTTTCAAATTCAATTTATTTATTTTAAAAATAAATTGATTTCAATTCTAGTTCAAAACTAGTTCATTTCGATAAAAATCTATTTTTATCTTTTCAAATGTGGAATTTTCCAGCCCAAATCTTTCCAATTCACATATTATAATTTTACACAAATTATAGATATTTTTAATAATTTTATCAAGGCCCGTACAGTCGATTTCCAACAACGGCCATCGAAATGCACTTACAGCGACCTTTTTCGAATTTGATTTGGACATAATTCCAAATCCAACCGTTAGACTTCAAATTTCTCATATTCATTGGAAAGCTCTTTTCGATACGAACCCAACGGTTCCGGTTTTAGGAGAATCCGACGGTCGGATCTCCCGCAATGTCCGTTTGAAATAAATGGTCGAAATTCACGAACTGCCGCGGAGCGGCGCGTTCTATTCAGGCCATTATATTATATATATAATATATATAATATATATTTCGTCGATTTCCTTTTAAAACGAATTTTAAAAATAGTTTAGAATTCGTTTCAAAAGCAATTTCAACTTCCATTTCAATTCAAATCAAAATTGAATTCTTCTCTATAAATTCGTTTTAAAATTCATTTCTATTCAATTCAAATTTCAATTCAATTTGAATTCATTTCAATTCACTTTCAATTCAATTTGAATTCGTTTTCAATTCCATTCATTTCGAAATCGTTTTCAATTCAATTCATTTCGAAATCGTTTTCAATTCAATTCATTTCGAAATCGTTTTCAATTCAATTCATTTCGAAATCGTTTTCAATTCAATTCATTTCGAAATCGTTTTCAATTCAATTCATTTCGAAATCGTTTTCAATTCAATTCATTTCGAAATCGTTTTCAATTCAATTCACTTCCTATTCAATTCGAATTTTAATCTAATTCAATTGAATTTCATTTCAAAATATTTAGTTTTGAAATCACTTTTCAATATTCGTTGTAAAACGAATAAAATCGATATAAATATCGTTCACGTCAAAATAGCGCATCTCTAATCCACACGGCTTTATATATTTCAAAAACTTCTATTCAATTCAACACATGAACCTATATTTCTTTCAACACACGACTAATCTCAACACATGAGTACTGTCAACACATCACTATTTTTATTATGTGAAATATTTTATAAAACTATGGTATCTATCGTTTGATTTTCAATTAGACTTCTACTGGGAAGTAGTTCTAATTTTAAATGTGATAAAGATGTAATTTTGATTATATAAAATATTTCACTCAACACATGCACATCGTCAACACATGACTATTTTTATATTCAACACATGAATTTTCTTTTTTAATATTCCTTATTTTCCCAATTGGAATGAGGCCCAATCAATCACCATATAACGTTAATTATATGGATTCCATACAACACATGTATATAATAGCGTCGAAAAATAATCAACCATCAACCAAAGTGCACTACACTGTATAAGCATCAAATATCGATATCTAACGCTTATAACAGCCTGTCAATCAATCGATCGACATATTTGATCAATCAGGATGAGTGAACTTCAAATTTCATCCCAACACCCGTGTGGGGTTTCAAACAATCAAACACAGATTTTATTTGTGCAGTTGGGCGATGTGTAAAATTTATCAACCCAATCAATATCAGTCAAATCAGTGTATATAAACAAATCGGCCGATTTGTTTATAAATATTTTATTTATTCACTTTCACGTTAAAAATTATTTTTAACGATAAAATATTCTATTTCAACACTTGAATTTCTATTCATTTCATTTACACAATAAAAATGATATTTTTATTTTTCTAACATATTTTAGAAAATTTCGGCGGCATAACGGCACGATACTAGAAACGGGACGAGGCCTAGCCTTATCCCCGGTCTAGTGAAGGCCCACGCCATTCACATATCAATTTTAATCAATTTCCAATTCAACCAATCAATCAAATCCAATCAAATAATCTAACCAACTACACAACCAAACAAACAAGTCCATGGTATGTGGACGGGTGTCGGGTGCTTCTAATAAGCACCGTCTGCATCCTAGTATATATATATATAACTAGAAAAATAGAATTTGAGTGAGAAGTTCTCACCGATAGCTATCCACTTCACGACTCTTCTTTTATAGAAAATCTTCATCTTCATTGTATCTTCGTCATCTTCGTTGCCCGTAGTCACTATATATATAAAAATCACATTTTTATATTTCGATGTCTTTAAAATAAAAATCATATTTTTATTTATTCACTTTCAATTTAAAAATCAAATTTTTACTATGCTATTCAATATATAAAAATCACAATTTTACTTTGACGCTATATGGATAAAAATGCTATTTTTACACCGCTACTATATAGATAAAAATTCTATTTTTACATCGTTATTCTATATATAAAGATCTCGCCTTTTCAACTATAAAGATTTCATCTTTATAAAAATCAGCATTTTATTTCGACGTATAGAAAATAAAAATCAGATTTTTATTTTGCTACATACACAAAGATGATATTTTTATATTCTCTATCCTATAAAGATTATATTTTTAATACTTTAAAAATATAAAAATCATATTTTTAATATTTCTATATAGTAAAGATTATATTTTTAATACTTTAAAAATATAAAAATCATATTTTTCTTTCTTCCACATAATAAAGATTCCGCCTTTTCTATTTTAAAGTTTAACCCTTTTCTAATTTTAAAGTTTTCACCTTTTCTAATTTAAAGTTTAAATCTTTCTCTAATTTAAAGTTTAAAAATAAAATCAGTTTTTAAGATCATAAAAATCAGTTTTTAACATAATATAAAAAAACAGTTTTTAATTTTCTATAAAAATCAGTTTTTAACATAATATAAAAAAATTCAATTTTTATTTTCTATAAATATAAAATAAAATAAATAAATAAATAAATAAACTTACAGGGGCTACTGGTGCGTCGGCGGTTGGAGGGAGGACCAGGTGGCGCGTTCTTCGGTGGTGGATCGCCAGACATCGGCGGAGGAGGCGGTCAACGAGGGGCTAGGGTTTGGGCGCCTTCGTTCGTTCGAGAAGAAGGGGGAAAGAGAACGAACGGGGCGGAGGAGAAGGATCTGCAGAGGAGGGCGCACGCGAGGGGGTGCCGCGGCGGGTGGTGGCGCCGCTTGAGGGGGAGGGCGACGACGGTGACGGGCCCGCTTGGGGGAGCGACGCGGTTTTTTTTTCTTTTTTTCTTTTTATTTACCGATCGGATTGAAATCGGGGGGGGCCTGGGTAGTTAAGGAAAGGGGGTTTTTATTTTTTTCTATTTTTAATTATTTAATTATTTTATTTGCAAATAGTTGTCTTTTACATATGACCTCGAAACGAGGTCCACCGCCTGTCGTCCATAACATTTTACCCCCGTTCTGAGCACAATGGGATATGTATCGCAAGCTGATTTGACCGTTTGAATCAGTTTCCGTTTAATTTACATTTAAATCACTATATTGAATTTTAAACGTACATTTCAAATTACCGGGGCCACATACTAACTAGAAAAATTCCAGAAAAATATTTTCTAGCTTCGTATTGACGATACGGTCCTAATAAAACTAGTTTCGTCGAATTCCGAGACCGTTTGAAAAATGGCCAATTTCCAGTCGATTAAAATCAACTGAAATGGTCAACTACGTTTTCCTTTGCCACGCTCACATTTTGATTCGAAAAATTATGAAATTTGAAACCTAGCAATTATTCGACATCACGGACCCAACAAAAGTGGTTTCGTCGAAATCCGAGGTCATTTGCAAAATGTCCATTTTTAAGGGCCTGAATTTCCATAGCGACTATTCAGAATTTTCAACTGGACATATCTTTCAATTTTTAAAGTGAAATCTCAGTTTCTTACATCCGTTAGAAAGATATCATCAATTAGATCCTAATGTTTTTGGTTTCATTAAAATCCGGATTGTTTTGCACCCGGTACATTCAATTGAAGTTTGAAATCGAATTATCGAACTACCGCGCCATTTTCAATTCTATTTATAATTATATATAAATATTTATATTCTAACAACGACGCGTATAGTATATACGTCGAATTCTATTCAAAATAAATTTCTCGTCGATATTATTTAAAATAATCTATTTTAAATATTCAAAATTCATTAAAATTGCCAAAATAAAAATTTTAAACTGGCCCAGATTTTGCGGGTTATTACAATCTCCCCCACTTAAAACTTTTCGTCCCCGAAAAGGAACAAAGTCGAAAGTGGTTTGATTATTAAGCTCTACATTCGATCTGGCTTCCATTCTCCAACTTTTCAGTTTCTGAGAATTTTCAAAATTTCAAAAATTTGGCTAACACCCTAAATTTTCGAAAAATTTCGCCATAACCTCCCCGGCACCGGGAGCATCGGGGAATTTCAAATAGCTTCCCCGGTCCTTCAGATCTCAAAAAGAAAAAGAAAAAGCCAAGCGGCTAGCCAATAGGCTCACAAAATCATCATCACCCAAACAAAACAGGAAATTATGTAGTAAACATGTACCTATTTGTCGGGCAAACAAATTTTATTCTCTGCTCTAGCCTCCTTGCTATGACCTGTTCAACGTAAGTATATGTATATGCAAGCAAATGCGACCAATTATCAATACAATTCAATATTCGGTTCAATTAGGCATAAATGGTTCAAAATTAGCAAACAAATAAACAAACCATCCAAACATCAATCAATTAGTGAATTAACTTTTCAAATTCATAATTTGATATATATATATACGGAAAATCTTGCTTTGATGCCAATTCACAACAAAGTGTTCTAACTATATAAATTTTGGTTCTCACACCAGTCTAATGGAAATATATAGAAATCACACCTTCGAAACACGAACATAAATTCTGATGATGATATATCAATCATCAGAACCATCTCCGGGTGTCTAGAATGTGATTCTATATCTACCCAGTATATTAAAACTTCGAATATACGTTCATGACGCGTATACGCGAAATCTATATATACTCGATTGTCCATATTCAAAATAAATAAATATTCAAATACGTTTAAAACGATTTAAATTTTCAAAACAAAATTGTTTTCATTTGAAAAATATACTCTTCACACTCGTTCTAGGATACTACTGATCCTATCTCTAACGAGTCATTCTAATTGGATATTACTAATCCAATATCTGATGAATTCTTTCGTATGGTTCTAATGTGTCTTGTTCTCGAGCTCTGTAAACCAAGGCTCTGATACCAAAATGAGACGACCCGAACTTCCCCGTGAAGGAAAGCACGGATAGAATTGAGTACAAGACAAAATAGAGCGCAGACGGAAGAACATTTCATTGTATATTACAACAATTCCATCAGATACAAGAATATACAGAGTATAAATGAATAAATTACATTCGATAAATATCAGAGATTACAATAAATTACATAGCAGCGGAAAATAATACAAAATCACAACTAGAAGTGATACACGGATACAGAGCTTTCCGAGCATCGTTCCAGCTGTAAATCAGGACCCTGTGAATATAAATCTGCAAAACCAAAACTACTAGCTGCCCGTGCGGAAAATAGGGGCACCCAGAGTTTAGGTTAAAACAATAAACTCCAGGTCAGTCATGTGACTGGTGTGAGAACTAAAACAGTTATTAATATTGGTTTTAAAGCTAGGTAAATCAAGGGACCACGCCGTATAACACGGAACGGGTTTCCTCCCAAGAATACCAGTGCATAGAACAAACAGCGCAATGCTAAATAAAGAAAAATGAAGCTGTTATAAGACCCAGGTCCCATCACACAATGCAACGCAAGCCGGAGGATAGGGTTTTCCCTTATAACAGCCAAAGCATGCTTGATACGTTTAAAACACATTATTTTGATATTACTATATGTGTATAGTGTCAAAACAATTTCACATCATAAATATCAATCATAGGCGGCATGGGTACCATCTATCATGTCGCCATACTAGTTCTACAATTAAAACCGCAATACACGTATTGGAAATTGGATTCCGTCATGAGCCGAGGCAAGGGGCAAGCTCCTCTCCGCGTTCGAGACACTCTAGCAAATGTCCCAGGACCCCACTATGATCCTTGGATCTTCAGGGCCGGTCCTCTCTTACTTTTGAGGATTGGCAATTCCTGAACACACGTTTCCCGGTCCTTACAGACCTATATCCGAGGCGCCTCGTATCCAAAAACCACACAGGTGAAAAATATATAAATGTCAGGGCTGGTAGGTCACTGACACCACCCTAGCTAGAAAGAAACGTCGTGCTCTCCCTGCAGTCACTATCTCGTTTTTGACTCATACCGAGGTGTGAGGCTCGCGAATTCACGCTATACACAAAGCTACACCACACAGGCCGTGCTTTGATCATCAACCACAAGACTTTGCTTTTCAACAGAAGCCTTGATCAATTGCCACTTACGCATGCCACACAGGCAATTCACTCCATGCGTTTGATATCCATCAATATATAACCCCTGAGCTCGTACGTCTCAGAGAAGGGCGTTAAGCAAGAGAATAAATTCTCCGCCGCCAAACAGATATATATTTAATAGAGATCAATCACACGGACTAAAATACAATGTCAGACACACAGTCCATTTACAAGTCCGTTCTGGGTCTGAACGAAACCGGAGGCACTTTCCTCGCATATCCATCGATCTCCAAGTACGTCTGGACGATCACCGACTGTTTCCCTCATCTTGGGTGTACAGCCCAATCAAGATCATCCGTAATCACCCAAACGATGTGAAGACTTCCGGTCTTCAACCACCGTCTTCATCTTCGACATCTCGTCGAATCGATTATTCAGAATGGGTATAAACCCGGCCTTTCTGAATAACCCACGTATATAATAAACGAATGTTACACAAACACAACAAACGCCTCATCCCAATTCAGAATATTCTTTTATTCACAATATCACATTCTTAGGGAAATGTTCCCATTAATTTTATCCAAGATAAATTCTTCTAAATTTATTCTTTAATCCTCCTTTGGATATCACTTCAAACTAGTCGGGATTAACGAACCACACCTAAGTAATTATTTATTTTATTTCCCAATCCCAACCTATATATCCCATGGAGAAAACTGGTAATACTCCACATCTAACACCACGGTGTTATCGGTAAAATTAATTACCATTTCACGTTCAAATCTAATTAAAGATTTAACTATTGCTTTGGAGCAAAACTGGTGGTACTCCATTCTCGATCACCTTTCAGATTTGATAATTTAAATTATCAATTCACATTTTTAATCTAATTAAAGATTCATTAAAACTCCACTTAGTTTTAATCTTTTCAAAAATCAATATCCTGCCTTTAACTGGGTTAAAGAACCAATGTCATCAAAAACACGATTCACGACAAACCAAATCACATTTGATATTAAATACAAGGCTCTGAATAGAAAATATATCGGCTTATATTCAATATCAAATTCTGAAACCAACAAATATCGTATTGGAAATAACGATATAAAATATCTTTCAAATTCCCATAACAATATCTGTATAGTCACGAAATCCAACATCGAAATATCCCGAAGATAATTTCGATTCAACTCCAGTCCAATTCACGTATTGGAAATTATCGATTATTTTCAAAATCACTTTCAAATTCAATTTATTTATTTTAAAAATAAATTGATTTCAATTCTAGTTCAAAACTAGTTCATTTCGATAAAAATCTATTTTTATCTTTTCAAATGTGGAATTTTCCAGCCCAAATCTTTCCAATTCACATATTATAATTTTACACAAATTATAGATATTTTTAATAATTTTATCAAGGCCGGTACAGTCGATTTCCAACAACGGCCATCGAACTGCACTTACAGCGACCTTTTTCGAATTTGATTTGGACATAATTCCAAATCCAACCGTTAGATTTCAAATTTCTCATATTCATTGGAAAGCTCTTTTCGATACGAACCCAACGGTTCCGGTTTTAGGAGAATCCGATGGTCGGATCTCCCGCAATGTCCGTTTGAAATAAATGGTCGAAATTCACGAACTGCCGCGGCGCGGCGCGTTCTATTCAGGCCATTATATTATATATATATAATATATATAATATATATTTCGTCGATTTCCTTTTAAAACGAATTTTAAAAATAGTTTTGAATTCGTTTCAAAAGCAATTTCAACTTCCATTTCAATTCAAATCAAAATTGAATTCTTCTCTATAAATTCGTTTTAAAATTCATTTCTATTCAATTCAAATTTCAATTCAATTTGAATTCATTTCAATTCACTTTCAATTCAATTTGAATTCGTTTTCAATTCCATTCATTTCGAAATCGTTTTCAATTCAATTCATTTCGAAATCGTTTTCAATTCAATTCATTTCGAAATCGTTTTCAATTCAATTCATTTCGAAATCGTTTTTAATTCAATTCATTTCGAAATCGTTTTCAATTCAATTCATTTCGAAATCGTTTTCAATTCAATTCATTTCGAAATCGTTTTCAATTCAATTCATTTCGAAATCGTTTTCAATTCAATTCATTCCTATTCTATTCAAATTCAAATTCACTTCCTATTCAATTCGAATTTTAATCTAATTCAATTGAATTTCATTTCAAAATATTTAGTTTTGAAATCACTTTTCAATATTCGTTGTAAAACGAATAAAATCGATATAAATATCGTTCACGTCAAAATAGCGCATCTCTAATCCACACGGCTTTATATATTTCAAAAACTTCTATTCAATTCAACACATGAACCTATATTTCTTTCAACACACGACTAATCTCAACACATGAGTACTGTCAACACATCACTATTTTTATTATGTGAAATATTTTATAAAACTATGGTATCTATCGTTTGATTTTCAATTAGACTTCTACTGGGAAGTAGTTCTAATTTTAAATGTGATAAAGATGTAATTTTGATTATATAAAATATTTCACTCAACACATGCACATCGTCAACACATGACTATTTTTATATTCAACACATGAATTTTCTTTTATAATATTCCTTATTTTCCCAATTGGAATGAGGCCCAATCAATCACCATATAACGTTAATTATATGGATTCCATACAACACATGTATATAATAGCGTCGAAAAATAATCAACCATCAACCAAAGTGCACTACACTGTATAAGCATCAAATATCGATATCTAACGCTTATAACAGCCTGTCAATCAATCGATCGACATATTTGATCAATCAGGATGAGTGAACTTCAAATTTCATCCCAACACCCGTGTGGGGTTTCAAACAATCAAACACATATTTTATTTGTGCAGTTGGGCGATGTGTAAAATTTATCAACCCAATCAATATCAGTCAAATCAGTGTATATAAACAAATCGGCCGATTTGTTTATAAATATTTTATTTATTCACTTTCACGTTAAAAATTATTTTTAACGATAAAATATTCTATTTCAACACTTGAATTTCTATTCATTTCATTTACACAATAAAAATGATATTTTTATTTTTCTAACATATTTTAGAAAATTTCGGCGGCATAACGGCACGATACTAGAAACGGGACGAGGCCTAGCCTTATCCCCGGTCTAGTGAAGGCCCACGCCATTCACATATCAATTTTAATCAATTTCCAATTCAACCAATCAATCAAATCCAATCAAATAATCTAACCAACTACACAACCAAACAAACAAGTCCATGGTATGTGGACGGGTGTCGGGTGCTTCTAATAAGCACCGTCTGCATCCTAGTATATATATATATAAATAGAAAAATAGAATTTGAGTGAGAAGTTCTCACCGATAGCTATCCACTTCACGACTCTTCTTTTATAGAAAATCTTCATCTTCATTGTATCTTCGTCATCTTCGTTGCCCGTAGTCACTATATATATAAAAATCACATTTTTATATTTCGATGTCTTTAAAATAAAAATCATATTTTTATTTATTCACTTTCAATTTAAAAATCAAATTTTTACTATGCTATTCAATATATAAAAATCACATTTTTACTTTGACGCTATATGGATAAAAATGCTATTTTTACACCGCTACTATATAGATAAAAATTCTATTTTTACATCGTTATTCTATATATAAAGATCTCGCCTTTTCAACTATAAAGATTTCATCTTTATAAAAATCAGCATTTTATTTCGACGTATAGAAAATAAAAATCAGATTTTTATTTTGCTACATACACAAAGATGATATTTTTATATTCTCTATCCTATAAAGATTATATTTTTAATACTTTAAAAATATAAAAATCAAATTTTTAATATTTCTATATAGTAAAGATTATATTTTTAATACTTTAAAAATATAAAAATCATATTTTTCTTTCTTCCACATAATAAAGATTCCGCCTTTTCTATTTTAAAGTTTAACCCTTTTCTAATTTTAAAGTTTTCACCTTTTCTAATTTAAAGTTTAAATCTTTCTCTAATTTAAAGTTTAAAAATAAAATCAGTTTTTAAGATCATAAAAATCAGTTTTTAACATAATATAAAAAAAACAGTTTTTAATTTTCTATAAAAATCAGTTTTTAACATAATATAAAAAAATTCAGTTTTTATTTTCTATAAATATAAAATAAAATAAATAAATAAACTTACAGGGGCTACTGGTGCGTCGGCGGTTGGAGGGAGGACCAGGTGGCGCGTTCTTCGGTGGTGGATCGCCAGACATCGGCGGAGGAGGCGGTCAACGAGGGGCTAGGGTTTGGGCGCCTTCGTTCGTTCGAGAAGAAGGGGGAAAGAGAACGAACGGGGCGGAGGAGAAGGATCTGCAGAGGAGGGCGCACGCGAGGGGGTGCCGCGGCGGGTGGTGGCGCCGCCTGAGGGGGAGGGCGACGACGGTGACGGGCCCGCTTGGGGGAGCGACGCGGTTTTTTTTTTTTTTTTTTTTTTTATTTACCGATCGGATTGAAATCGGGGGGGGGGCCTGGGTAGTTAAGGAAAGGGGGTTTTTATTTTTTTCTATTTTTAATTATTTAATTATTTTATTTGCAAATAGTTGTCTTTTACATATGACCTCGAAACGAGGTCCACCGCCTGTCGCCCATAACGTTTTACCCCCGTTCTGAGCACAATGGGATATGTATCGCAAGCTGATTTGACCGTTTGAATCAGTTTCCGTTTAATTTACATTTAAATCACTATATTGAATTTTAAACGTACATTTCAAATTACCGGGGCCACATACTAACTAGAAAAATTCCAGAAAAATATTTTCTAGCTTCGTATTGACGATACGGTCCTAATAAAACTAGTTTCGTCGAATTCCGAGACCGTTTGAAAAATGGCCAATTTGCAGTCGATTAAAATCAACTGAAATGGTCAACTACGTTTTCCTTTGCCACGCTCACATTTTGATTCAAAAAATTATGAAATTTGAAACCTAGCAATTATTCGACATCACGGACCCAACAAAAGTGGTTTCGTCGAAATCCGAGGTCATTTGCAAAATGTCCATTTTTAAGGGCCTGAATTTCCATAGCGACTATTCAGAATTTTCAACTGGACATATCTTTCAATTTTTTAAGTGAAATCTCAGTTTCTTACATCCGTTAGAAAGATATCATCAATTAGATCCTAATGTTTTTGGTTTCATTAAAATCCGGATTGTTTTGCACCCGGTACATTCAATTGAAGTTTGAAATCGAATTATCGAACTGCCACGCCATTTTCAATTCTATTTATAATTATATATAAATATTTATATTCTAACAACGACGCATATAGTATATACGTCGAATTCTATTCAAAATAAATTTCTCGTCGATATTATTTAAAATAATCTATTTTAAATATTCAAAATTCATTAAAATTGCCAAAATAAAAATTTTAAACTGGCCCAGATTTTGCGGGTTATTACAGATTTTCCGGGTTGTTACAATGATTAAGGGGAAAACATGGGTTTTTGGG
Source organism: Allium sativum (assembly GCA_030737875.1). Lineage (NCBI taxonomy): Eukaryota > Viridiplantae > Streptophyta > Magnoliopsida > Asparagales > Amaryllidaceae > Allium > Allium sativum. The sequence goes on from CM060925.1 coordinate 508,529,003, forward strand.
TATGTTTGATACTTATTAACATGTCATATTGTTGTTTTAGTGTTTGTGGATGATTATACATGTTGCTATGACTGTATGGTATGTTTTGTGATTGCATAGAAAAGTTAGAATGGTTGAAAACGCCATCTTTGGCGAAAATAGTTTGCTGGAAAAACTTGCAGCAAACCGGTTAAGAGCATTCGGATAGGAGCATCCGGATGGGAGCATGCAGATAGGAGCATTCGGATAGGAGCATCCGGATAGGAGCATTAGGATAGGAGCATTCAGATAAGAGCATTCGTATAGGAGCAACAGGATAGGGGCATCCGATCCGAACCGGATAGGGGCATCCGATCTGAACAGGATAGGGGCATCCGACCCAAACCAAATAAGAGCATCCGAACTGAACTAGAAAGGAACATTCGAGTTGAACCAAGCAGGAGGGGGCGAACAGAACCGAACCGGAGGATCAAATACCTAGTATACCTAAACCCGAGATGCAAAGGAAGTCCAAATGAGGAGTTGTACCTCAGGATCCAGATGGGAACCATGGAGGGAACTTCATAATTGGGCTTTGCTGCGGGACGTGTGCTAAGGAGTTGTCGATGTCTATAACTTTGGATCACTATGTGTAGGGGGTACGTGAACGGATTCAGGGCCACAGTGGCCTAGGTATGACTAAAGAGCTATAGACCAATGAAGTGGGGTCATTTGTAAAGGTTTGGTCATGATTCCATGTGGTAAGCTTGGTAGTAGCAGTAGTTGTATAAGTTGAACTCCGTCACTACTTCAATGGGTCTAGTGATCGAAGCGGTAGATATCGTATGCTTTACGCAGTAAGTGAGAGATGTGAGGATGGTTGCTATGTTTGATTTGTTTGCCATCATTATGACATGCACACCGCCATCCCCATTATTTTACAACATTTATTCAATGGCACCATAGAGTATTGTACGGTATGTAGTGCTAACTCTTTGGTTGCAGGTCCAGGTTCAGGTATGGTTTAGTATACCTGTTATTGTTCTGTTTAGCCGCTTATCGCTCATACCAGACTTTTTCTCTGACCCAGAGTTATGTCTCTTCTTATTACTCTGGGTGCTCTCACGAGCAGACTAGAGACAGGTTAGCTGGTGATGCACGAGTAGCTATGCCGGGGATGAGCAGGAGGCTTCCACATTTGATATATATAGATATTCTCCCCGTGTCGCTGCGGGTCACTACTTTGGGCATTAGTAGTGTACCTTTTTCTTTGCTTAGATTTAGAGACAGTTTGAAAAGTTGTAATAATGGTGATGTGAAACATAAACTGTATTTGGATTTCCGCTGCTATGATGTGTAGTTTTAGTTTTTAGCTTATGCACTGTCTCGCCTGTTTTATGTCAAGTATGTTGTTATTATATTTTATCCTATGCGCTGTGAGACATTCTACAGGTTCTTGATTAGTTCATTCTCTTCTTTCTTTTCTTCTGACGACCGTTCCGTGCTAGCTGGGCATGTGTACAGCGCACTTTCGGAGGAAATGTCGGCATGTGCGGGGCGGGCCGTCACATATATGCTAAGCATGCATGCTTAATAAATGCTTATATAAGGTACGCCTATGTAAAATATCAAATTAGGTTATATGAACTGTTTTCTGACCAATATGGGTTGATGTATACTTTTTTATCTCTTTTGGTATATTGCAAAAGCTCCTCCGTACAGGGGAAACTCTGCCAAAAATATTCCAAAATTTTGGGAGTTAGAAATTTTTTCGAAGGTTTTGAAAATTTTGTTAAGACAAAGGAGATGATTTTCAAATTGAATTCAATTTGAACGTTTCGAATTAGAAATAGGAAATTAAATATTTTCATGAAAACTTAAAGTTGTATGGACTTGAGTAATAGAATATGAAATGTTGAGTTATAATAATGTGGGCTTTTGAAAAGTTAATAGGTCTGTAGCATTTCTTCTGCCTTAGTAATTTCGGGGACGAAATTCTTTTAAGGTGGAAGGAATATAACGTCCTAGATTTTTGATCATTTAATATTGAACGTCTAATATTGTATTAAATATTGATTAGATAATATAAAAGGATTTTTATTAATTTTATTGATTTAGAAGTCGATATGCGAATTAATATCGAATATATCGAATAATTGTATACAAAAACAAATCGTTGATTGAATTCAGAATTAAAACTGAATCTAAACAATTCAGTCTATCATTATAAATTATATTTGAATATAAACGATAATAATTATCTATTATCGATGAATTTAATTATTTGAATCGATTTATATTTGTGACGGCAAGGAATTTCGCTCGGTCCGAACCAGTCGCTAAACCGATTCAGGCCGTTTGAAACGCCCTATCGTTTGAGAACAGGACAAAACAGAACGCATACAGAAGAACATTTCACTGTATATTACAACAATGCATCAGATTACAAGAATATACAGAGTATTAACGAATATTACACAGAAATATCAGAGATTTAAATTACATTTAAATACATAGCAGCGGAAAATAATGCAATACACAACTAGAAGGAGATATACGGATACAAAGCTTTCCGGATATCGTTCCAGCTGTAAACCAGGATCCTGTGAATATAAATCTGCAAAACCAAAACTACTAGCTGCCCGTGTCGAAAATAAGGGCACCCAGAGTTTAGGTTAAAACAATAAACCCCAGGTCAGTCATGTGACTGGTGTGAGAACTAAAACAGTTATTAATCTTTATTTTTAAAGTTCGGTAAATCAAGGGACCACGCCGTATAACACGGAACGGGTTTCCTCCCAAGAATACCAGTGCATAAAACAACAGCGCAATGCTAAATAAAGAAAAATGAAGCCTTTATAAGACCCAGGTCCTATCACACAATGCAACACAAGCCGGGGGATAGGGTTTTCCCTTATAACAGCCAAAGAATGCTTGATACATTTAAAACAGATTATTTGATACTATTATAAGTGCATAGTGTATAAAACAACTTCAATCATAAATATCAATCATAGGCGGCATGAATGCCCCATCCCACTATGTCGCCATACTAGGTTCTACAATTAAAACCGCAAATGTCACGTATTTGGAAGTTGGATTTCCATCTATGAACCGAGGCAAAAGATAGTCCTCAACCGATTCGAGACTGCCTAGCCCGAGTCTCAGGATCAGAGCTCGAGTGACCCTAGGAGCGACAGGGCCGGTCCACCGATGTGGATTAAAATGCCTGAACACTACGTTTCCCCGCCCTTTGGGGCGTAAATGAGCCACTAAATGACTCCATCGGTTCGAGAATGACCGATCAATCCGAGGCGCCTCGCGACAGCAACAACCACATAAGTCAAACTCGTCAGGGCGTGTAAAACCACTGACGCCACTTCTAACTAGGAAGAAACGCAGGCCCTCCCTGAGGTCCTTTCTCCCGTTTTTGGTTCATACCGGGTGTGAAACTCGCGAAGTAAACGTTACACAAAGCTACGCCACAAAGGCCGTGCTTTGATCATCACCACAAGACTTTGCTTTTCAATAGAAGCCTCGATCAATTGCCGCTTAGGCATGCCACACAGGCAATTCACTCCATGCGTTTGATATCCATCAATATATAACCTCTGAGCTCGTACGTCTCAGAGAAGGGCGTTAAGCAAGAGAATAAATTCTCCGCCGCCAAACAGATATATATTTAATAGAGATCAATCACACGGACTAAAATCCAATGTCAGACACACAGTCCATTTACAAGTTCGTTCTGGGTCTGAACGAAACCGGAGGCACCTAGTACCCCGCATATCCATCGATCTCCAAGTACGTCTGGACGATCTCTAACTGTTTCCATCTTCTTGGGTGTACAGCCCAATCAAGATCATCAGTAAGCACCCAAACGACGTGAAGACCTCCGGTCTTCGACCATCGTCTTCATCTTTGACTTATCGTCATATCAGTTATTCAGAATGGGATAAACCCGGTCTTTCCGAATAACTCACGTATATTTTAAATAAGTGTTACACAAACACAACATACGCCTCATTCCAATTCATTAGTCACTAACAGTAAATTAATCAAGAGAATAATTTCCCAAATATTAACCCCGAAGGCCGAAACCAACATCAGATCAATATCCAGAAAACCCTTCTGCTTGGCTAACCGACAGTTAGTTTCTAAATTTCACATTCATAGGAAAAGGTTCCCATTAATTTTATCCAAGATAAATTCCTTGAATTTATTCTTTATTCTATTTTTGAATCTCAATTCAAACTAGTCGGGATTAGCGAACCTTACCGAAGTAATCATTTATTTTAATTTCCCAATCCCAACCTATTCATCCCATGAAGTAAAACTGGTAATACTTCATATCTAACACCACGGTGTTATCGGTAAATTCAATTACCATTTCGCGTTCAAATCTAATTAAAGATTTAACTAACGCCTGGAGCAAAACTGGTGATACTCCATTTCGATTATTTCAATCTAATTAAAGATTCATTAAAACTCCACTTAGTTTTAATCTTTGACTGGGTTAAAGAATCAGTGTCATTTAAAACACAGTTCACGATAAACCCAAAATCCCATTCCATTAATTATCGGGTTAAAGAACGAGTTTTATTTAAAACACTGTTCACGATAAACCCAAAAATCAATTCAATTCCAATTAAATATTATTTAATTGGTACACTTCATTAAATCTAAATAAAAAGATTTAATCTTTCCTCAACTGGGTTCAAGAACAGTGTTAGTGAAGACACCATTCACGACAAACCCAAATCACATTTGATATTCAATATAAGGCTCTGAATAGAAAATATATCGGCTTATATTCAATATCAAATTCTACGATTAACAAATGTCGTATTGGAAATAACGATATACATATATATCTTTCAAATTTCCGTAACAACATCCAAATAATCACGAATTCCAACATCGAAATATTCCGAAGACAATTTCGATTCAAATCCATTCCAATGCAATCATTGGAAATTTTGGTTATTTTTAAAACCCTTTTCGAATTCAATTTATTTATTTAAAAATAAATAGAATTATAATTCTAGTTCAAAACTAGTTCATTTCGATAAAAATCTATTTTTATCTTTTCAAATATGGAGTTTTTCATCCCAAACCTTCACAAATCATTTCTTATGATTTTACACAAATTATTACTATTTTTAATAATTTTATCAAGGCCCGTACAGTCGATTTCCATCAATGGCCATCGAACTGCACTTACAGCGACCTTTTTCAAATTTGATTTGGACATAATCCCAAATCTAACCGTTAGATTTCAAATTTCTAATATTCGTTAGAAAGCCCTTTTCGATACGAACCCAACGGTTTCGATTTTAGGAGAATCCGACGGTCGGATCTCCCGTAATGTCCGTTTGAAATAAATGGTCGAAATTCACGAACTGCCGCGGCGCGGCGCGTTCTATTCAGGCCATTATATTATATATATAATATATATAATATATATTTCGTCGATTCTATTTAAAACGAATTATATAAATAGTTTTAAATTCGTTTCAAAAGCAATTTCAACTTCCATTTCAATTCAAATCAAAATTGAATTCTTCTTTATAAATTCGTTTTAAGATTCATTTCTATTTAATTCAAATTTCAATTCAATTTGAATTCATTTCGAAATCGTTTTCAATTCAATTCAATTCGAAATCGTTTTTAAATTCATTTCATTTCGAAATCGTTTTCAATTCAATTCAATTCGAAATCGTTTTAAATTCAATTCATTTCGAAATCGTTTTCAATTCATTTCAATTCGAAATCGTTTTCAATTCATTTCATTTCGAAATCGTTTTCAATTCAATTCATTTCGAAATCGTTTTCAATTCATTTCATTTCGAAATCGTTTTAAAATCGATATAAATATCGTTCACGTAAAAATGGCGTCAATCTAACCAACACGGCTTCATATATTTCTATTTTCAAATATTTCTATTTTCAAATATTTCTTTTTCAAAATAGTTGTTATTATCAAAATATTTCGTTCAACACATGACCAATCTCAATGAATGAGTACTGTCAACACATGAACTTTTATTTTATATCGATAACGGTGCAATTTTTATTACTAAAATATTTCGTTCAACACATGACCAATTCTCAATGAATGAGTACTGTCAACACATGAACTTTTATTTTATATCGATAAAGGTGCAATTTTTATTACTAAAATATTTCGTTCAACACATGACCAATTCTCAATGAATGAGTACTGTCAACACATGAACTTTTATTTTATATCGATAAAGGTGCAATTTTTATTACTAAAATATTTCGTTCAACACATGACCAATTCTCAATGAATGAGTACTATCAACACATGAACTTTTATTTTATATTGATAAAGGTGTAAACTTTATTACTAAAATATTTCGTTCAACACATGACCAATCTCAATGAATGAGACTGTCAACACATGAACTTTTATTTTATAATATTCTTTATTTTTCAAAATTGGAATGAGGCCCAATCAATCACCATATAAAATTAATTATATGGATTTTCATACAACACATGTATATAATAGCATTGAAAATAATCAACCATCAACCAAAGTGCACTACACTGTATAAGCATCAAATATGGATATTCAACGCTTATAACAGCCTGTCAATCAATCGATCGACATTTTTAATCAATCAGGATGAGTGAACTTCAAATTTCATCCCAACACCCGTGTGGGGTTTCAAACAATCAAACACATATTTTATCTGTGCAGTTGGGCGATGTGTAAAATTTATCGGCCCAATCAATGTCCTTCAAATAGGCGTACATAAACAAACCGTCCGGTTTGTAAATGAATATTTATTTATTCACATTCACGTTAAAAATTATATTTTTAACGATAACACATTTTATTTTAACATATGAATTTCTATTCAGTTCATTCTTTAAATAAAATGCTATTTTTATTTTTCTAACTTATTTTAGAAAATTTCGGCGGCATAACGGCACGATACTAGAAACGGGACAAGGCCTAGCCTTATCCCCGGTCTAGTGAAGGCCCACGCCATTCACACATCAATCAAATTCACCAAACAACCAAATTCAAATCAAATCGTATAACTAAGCTATGCAACCAAACAAACAAGTCCATGGTCTGTGGACGATTGTGTCGGGTGCTACTAAGCACCGTCTGCATCCTAGTATATATATATAAATAGAAATGAAATGGAAAGGTGAGAAATTCTCACATATAGCTATCCTAGCTCCACGGCTCTCCACTGATAGAAATCTTCATCGCTATCGCATCTTCGTCATCTTCTTTGCCCGTAGCCACTACATATATAAAAATCGTATTTTTACTTCGATGTTCTATATATAAAAATCGAATTTTTATTTCAAAGTTCAATATATAAAAATTGAATTTTTATTTCAAAGTTGAATATATAAAAATTGAATTTTTATTTCAAAGTTCAATATATAAAAATTGAATTTTTATTTCAAAGTTCAATATATAAAAATTGAATTTTTATTTCAAAGTTCAATATATAAAAATCGAATTTTTATTTCTAAAAAAAAATTCGAATCTTTTCTAGTTTAAAAATCGAAACTTTTTCCTCATTTAAAAATCAAACTTTTTATTTATAATATATATAAAAACAAAAAAGAAAATTAAATAAACAAACAAAAATAAATTAATAAAAACCCTTACCGAGGAAAAAGAAGAGGGGGGGCTGTGTCGGCGTTGCTTGCTGCGGAGGGGTGTTGGAGGCTTGGGCAGGCGGCGGGGTGCTCTCGATTGGGAGGAGGAGGCGTGGAGCATCGACGAGGTAAGCGGCGATTTCCTGGCGTCGCGGTGGACGGGAGCGAGGTCGTTGCGGTGGGTTCAGGTGCTTCGGGGTTCGAAGGGGGTAACGGTCTCGTGGGTTCGACGAAGGGGGAGGAGATGAACGGGGGGAAGTGGAGGCGGTGGTGCCAGGGAGGGCGGCGATGTCTGGAGGGAGGCGGCTCGATCTAATTTAGGTTTTTCTCTTTTTTTTTTATTTCGGTTTTGAACGATATAGAAAAGGAGGGGGGTGTATGTAAAAGTATATATTATTTTATTTATTTTTAATTTTTAAATCCTTAAAGGTTGACTTTTAATTCTAACACCAAAAGAGGCCCAACGACCGTCGCCTCTAGCTAATTACCCCTATTCCGAACACAATGGGATATGCCACGTAAGCTGATTTGATCGTTACAATCAGTTTCCTTTTGAATTTTCATTTAAATCATTATATTGAATTTTAAACGCACATTTCAAATTACCGGGGTCACATACTAACTAGAAAAATTTCTGAAAAATATTTTCTAGCTTCGTATTGACGATACGGTCCTAACAAAACTAGTTTCGTCGAATTCTGAGACCGTATGAAAAATGGCCAATTTCCAGTCGATTAAAATCAACTAGAACTGGTCAAACGCGTTTTCCTCTGCCACGCTCACATATTGATTCTAAAAATTATGAAATTTGAAACCTAACAATAACTTTACATCCCGGACCCAAAAAAACTGGTTTCGTCGAAATCCGAGGTCGTTTGCAAAATGTCCATTTTTAAGGGCCTGAATTCCATAGAGACTATTCAGAATTTTCAACTGGACATATCTTTTGATTCCCGCTATGAAATCTTGATTGGTTGGATTCGTTAGAAAGATATTACCAAATAGATCCTAATGCTTTTGGTTTCACTAAAATCCGGATTGTTTTGCACACGGTACATTCAATTGAAGTTTGAAATCGAATTATCGAACTACCGCGCCATTTTCAATTCTATTTATAATTATATATATAATTATATATATTCTAACGACGACGTATATAATATATACGTCGAATTATATTCAAAATAAATTTCGCGTTGATATTATTTAAAATATTCTATTTTAAATAATCAAAATTCGCTAAAATTGCCAAAATAAAAATTTTAAACTGGCCCAGATTTTCGGGTTGTTACAATCTCCCTCACTTAAAACTTTTCGTCCCCGAAAAGGAACAAAGTCGAAAGTGGTTTGATTAATCGACTCTACGTTCGATCTGGTTTCCATTCTCCAACTTTTTAGTTTCTGAGAATTTCCAAAATTTCAAAAATTTGGCTAACTCCCTAAATTTTTGAAAAATTTCGCCATAACCTCCCCTGCACCGGGAGCATCGGGGAATTTCAAATAGCTTCCCCGGTCCTTCAGATCTCAAAAAGAAAAAGAAAAAGCCAAGCGGCTAGCCAATAGGCTCACAAAATCATCATCACCCAAACAAAACAGGAAATTATGTAGTAAACATGTACCTATTTGTCGGGCAACAAATTTTATTCTCTGGCTCTAGCCTCCTTGCTATGACCTGTTCAATGATATATATGCATATGCAAGCAAACACAACCAAATTTCAATACAGTTCAATATTTGATTCAATTAGGCATAATGGTTCAAAATTATTAAACAATTAAACAAAGAACACAAACATCAATCAATTAGTGAATTAGAGTTTCAAATTCATAATTTTGATACATATACAAAAATCATGTTTTTGATGCCAAATCACAACAATTAGCCCTATCTAATTTTGGTTCTCACACCAGTCTAATGGAAATATATAGATATTACACGTTCGTCACTCGAATATAAATTCTGATGATGATATATCAATCATCAGAATCACCCCCGGGCGACTAGAGTGTAATTCTATATCTATCCAGTATATTAAAATTTCGAATACACGCGGATCAGACGTATACGCAAAATCTATATATACTGGATTGTCCACATCAATATAAATAAATAACCAAATACGAATGATTGATTTAAATTTTCAAAACAAAAATTGTTTTCATTTTCAAAAATATACTCTTCACACTCGTCCTAGGATACTACTGATCCCATCTCTAACGAGTCATTCCCATTGGATATTACTAATCCAATATCTGATGAATTCTTTCGTATGGTTCTAATGTGCCTTGTTCTCCGAGCTTTGTAAACCAAAGCTCTGATACCAACTGTGACGGCAAGGAATTTCGCTCGGTCCGAACCAGTCGCTAAACCGATTCAGGCCGTTTGAAACGCCCTATCGTTTGAGAACAGGGCAAAACAGAACGCATACAGAAGAACATTTCACTGTATATTACAACAATGCATCAGATTACAAGAATATACAGAGTATTAACGAATATTACACAGAAATATCAGAGATTTAAATTACATTTAAATACATAGCAGCGGAAAATAATGCAATACACAACTAGAAGGAGATATACGGATACAAAGCTTTCCGGATATCGTTCCAGCTGTAAACCAGGATCCTGTGAATATAAATCTGCAAAACCAAAACTACTAGCTGCCCGTGTCGAAAATAAGGGCACCCAGAGTTTAGGTTAAAACAATAAACCCCAGGTCAGTCATGTGACTGGTGTGAGAACTAAAACAGTTATTAATCTTTATTTTTAAAGTTCGGTAAATCAAGGGACCACGCCGTATAACACGGAACGGGTTTCCTCCCAAGAATACCAGTGCATAAAACAACAGCGCAATGCTAAATAAAGAAAAATGAAGCCGTTATAAGACCCAGGTCCTATCACACAATGCAACGCAAGCCGGGGGATAGGGTTTTCCCTTATAACAGCCAAAGAATGCTTGATACGTTTAAAACAGATTATTTGATACTATTATAAGTGCATAGTGTATAAAACAACTTCAATCATAAATATCAATCATAGGCGGCATGAATGCCCTATCCCACTATGTCGCCATACTAGGTTCTACAATTAAAACCGCAAATGTCACGTATTTGGAAGTTGGATTTCCATCTATGAACCGAGGCAAAAGATAGTCCTCAACCGATTCGAGACTGCCTAGCCCGAGTCTCAGGATCAGAGCTCGAGTGACCCTAGGAGCGACAGGGCCGGTCCACTGATGTGGATAAAAATGCCTGAACACTACGTTTCCCCGCCCTTTGGGGCGTAAATGAGCCACTAAATGACTCCATCGGTTCGAGAACGACCGATCAATCCGAGGCGCCTCGCAACAGCAACAACCACATAAGTCAAACTCGTCAGGGCGTGTAAAACCACTGACGCCACTTCTAACTAGGAAGAAACGCAGGCCCTCCCTGAGGTCCTTTCTCCCGTTTTAGATTCATACCGGGTGTGAAACTCGCGAAGTAAACGTTACACAAAGCTACGCCACAAAGGCCGTGCTTTGATCATCACCACAAGACTTTGCTTTTCAACAGAAGCCTCGATCAATTGCCGCTTAGGCATGCCACACAGGCAATTCACTCCATGCGTTTGATATCCATCAATATATAACCTCTGAGCTCGTACGTCTCAGAGAAGGGCGTTAAGCAAGAGAATAAATTCTCCGCCGCCAAAGAGATATATATTTAATAGAGATCAATCAAACGGACTAAAATCCAATGTCAGACACACAGTCCATTTACAAGTTCGTTCTGGGTCTGAACGAAACCGGAGGCACCTAGTACCCCGCATATCCATCGATCTCCAAGTACGTCTGGACGATCACTAACTGTTTCCATCTTCTTGGGTGTACAGCCCAATCAAGATCATCAGTAAGCACCCAAACGACGTGAAGACCTCCGGTCTTCGACCATCGTCTTCATCTTTGACTTATCGTCGTATCAGTTATTCAGAATGGGATAAACCCGGTCTTTCTGAATAACTCACGTATATTTTAAATAAGTGTTACACAAACACAACATACGCCTCATTCCAATTCATTAGTCACTAACAGTAAATTAATCAAGAGAATAATTTCCCAAATATTAACCCCGAAGGCCGAAACCAACATCAGATCAATATCCAGAAAACCCTTCTGCTTGGCTAACCGACAGTTGGTTTCTAAATTTCACATTCATAGGAAAAGGTTCCCATTAATTTTATCCAAGATAAATTCCTTGAATTTATTCTTTATTCTATTTTTGAATCTCAATTCAAACTAGTCGGGATTAGCGAACCTTACCGAAGTAATCATTTATTTTAATTTCCCAATCCCAACCTATTCATCCCATGAAGTAAAACTGGTAATACTTCATATCTAACACCACGGTGTTATCGGTAAATTCAATTACCATTTCGCGTTCAAATCTAATTAAAGATTTAACTAACGCCTGGAGCAAAACTGGTGATACTCCATTTCGATTATTTCAATCTAATTAAAGATTCATTAAAACTCCACTTAGTTTTAATCTTTGACTGGGTTAAAGAATCAGTGTCATTTAAAACACAGTTCACGATAAACCCAAAATCCCATTCCATTAATTATCGGGTTAAAGAACGAGTGTTATTTAAAACACTGTTCATGATAAACCCAAAAATCAATTCAATTCCAATTAAATATTATTTAATTGGTACACTTCATTAAATCTAAATAAAAAGATTTAATCTTTCCTCAACTGGGTTCAAGAACAGTGTTAGTGAAGACACCATTCACGACAAACCCAAATCACATTTGATATTCAATATAAGGCTCTGAATAGAAAATATATCGGCTTATATTCAATATCAAATTCTACGATTAACAAATGTCGTATTGGAAATAACGATATACATATATATCTTTCAAATTTCCGTAACAACATCCGTATAATCACGAATTCCAACATCGAAATATTCCGAAGACAATTTCGATTCAAATCCATTCCAATGCAATCATTGGAAATTTTGGTTATTTTTAAAACCCTTTTCGAATTCAATTTATTTATTTAAAAATAAATAGAATTATAATTCTAGTTCAAAACTAGTTCATTTCGATAAAAATCTATTTTTATCTTTTCAAATATGGAGTTTTTCATCCCAAACCTTCACAAATCATTTCTTATGATTTTACACAAATTATTACTATTTTTAATAATTTTATCAAGGCCCGTACAGTCGATTTCCATCAATGGCCATCGAACGGCACTTACAGCGACCTTTTTCAAATTTGATTTGGACAAAATCCCAAATCCAACCGTTAGATTTCAAATTTCTAATATTCGTTAGAAAGCCCTTTTCGATACGAACCCAACGGTTCCGGTTTTAGGAGAATCCGACGGTCGGATCTCCCGTAATGTCCGTTTGAAATAAATGGTCGAAATTCACGAACTGCCGCGGCGCGGCGCGTTCTATTCAGGCCATTATATTATATATATAATATATATAATATATATTTCGTCGATTCTATTTAAAACGAATTATATAAATAGTTTTAAATTCGTTTCAAAAGCAATTTCAACTTCCATTTCAATTCAAATCAAAATTGAATTCTTCTTTATAAATTCGTTTTAAGATTCATTTCTATTCAATTCAAATTTCAATTCAATTTGAATTCATTTCAAAATCGTTTTCAATTCAATTCAATTCGAAATCGTTTTTAAATTCATTTCATTTCGAAATCGTTTTCAATTCAATTCAATTCGAAATCGTTTTAAATTTAATTCATTTCGAAATCGTTTTCAATTCATTTCAATTCGAAATCGTTTTCAATTCATTTCATTTCGAAATCGTTTTCAATTCAATTCATTTCGAAATCGTTTTCAATTCATTTCATTTCGAAATCGTTTTAAAATCGATATAAATATCGTTCACGTAAAAATGGCGTCAATCTAACCAACACGGCTTCATATATTTCTATTTTCAAATATTTCTATTTTCAAATATTTCTTTTTCAAAATAGTTGTTATTATCAAAATATTTCGTTCAACACATGACCAATCTCAATGAATGAGTACTGTCAACACATGAACTTTTATTTTATATCGATAAAGGTGCAATTTTTATTACTAAAATATTTCGTTCAACACATGACCAATTCTCAATGAATGAGTATGTCAACACATGAACTTTTATTTTATATCGATAAAGGTGCAATTTTTATTACTAAAATATTTCGTTCAACACATGACCAATTCTCAATGAATGAGTACTGTCAACACATGAACTTTTATTTTATATCGATAAAGGTGCAATTTTTATTACTAAAATATTTCGTTCAACACATGACCAATTCTCAATGAATGAGTACTGTCAACACATGAACTTTTATTTTATATTGATAAAGGTGTAAACTTTATTACTAAAATATTTCGTTCAACACATGACCAATCTCAATGAATGAGACTGTCAACACATGAACTTTTATTTAATAATATTCTTTATTTTTCAAAATTGGAATGAGGCCCAATCAATCACCATATAAAATTAATTATATGGATTTTCATACAACACATGTATATAATAGCATTGAAAATAATCAACCATCAACCAAAGTGCACTACACTGTATAAGCATCAAATATGGATATTCAACGCTTATAACAGCCTATCAATCAATCGATCGACATTTTTAATCAATCAGGATGAGTGAACTTCAAATTTCATCCCAACACCCGTGTGGGGTTTCAAACAATCAAACACATATTTTATCTGTGCAGTTGGGCGATGTGTAAAATTTATCGGCCCAATCAATGTCCTTCAAATAGGTGTACATAAACAAACCGTCCGGTTTGTAAATGAATATTTATTTATTCACATTCACGTTAAAAATTATATTTTTAACGATAACACATTTTATTTTAACATATGAATTTCTATTCAGTTCATTCTTTAAATAAAATGCTATTTTTATTTTTCTAACTTATTTTAGAAAATTTCGGCGGCATAACGGCACGATACTAGAAACGGGACAAGGCCTAGCCTTATCCCCGGTCTAGTGAAGGCCCACGCCATTCACACATCAATCAAATTCACCAAACAACCAAATTCAAATCAAATCATATAACTAAGCGATGCAACCAAACAAACAAGTCCATGGTCTGTGGACGATTGTGTCGGGTGCTACTAAGCACCGTCTGCATCTAGTATATATATATAAATAGAAATGAAATGGAAAGGTGAGAAATTCTCACATATAGTTATCCTAGCTCCACGGCTCTCCACTGATAGAAATCTTCATCGCTATCGCATCTTCGTCATCTTCTTTGCCCGTAGCCACTACATATATAAAAATCGTATTTTTACTTCGATGTTCTATATATAAAAATCGAATTTTTATTTCAAAGTTCAATATATAAAAATTGAATTTTTATTTCAAAGTTCAATATATAAAAATTGAATTTTTATTTCAAAGTTCAATATATAAAAATTGAATTTTTATTTCAAAGTTCAATATATAAAAATTGAATTTTTATTTCAAAGTTCAATATATAAAAATTGAATTTTTATTTCAAAGTTCAATATATAAAAATCGAATTTTTATTTCTAAAAAAAAAAATCGAATCTTTTCTAGTTTAAAAATCGAAACTTTTTCCTCATTTAAAAATCAAACTTTTTATTTATAATATATATAAAAACAGAAAAGAAAATCAAATAAACAAACAAAAATAAATTAATAAAAACCCTTACCGAGGAAAAAGAAGAGGGGGGGCTGTGTCGGCGTTGCTTGCTGCGGAGGGGTGTTGGAGGCTTGGGCAGGCGGCGGGGTGCTCTCGATTGGGAGGAGGAGGCGTGGAGCATCGACGAGGTGGGCGGCGATTTCCTGGCGTCGCGGTGGACGGGAGCGAGGTCGTTGCGGTGGGTTCAGGTGCTTCGGGGTTCGAAGGGGGTAACGGTCTCGTGGGTTCGACGAAGGGGGAGGAGATGAACGGGGGGAAGTGGAGGCGGTGGTGCCAGGGAGGGCGGCGATGTCTGGAGGGAGGCGGCTCGATCTAATTTAGGTTTTTCTCTCTTTTTTTATTTCTGTTCTGAACGATATAGAAAAGGAGGGGGGTGTATGTAAAAGTATATATTATTTTATTTATTTTTAATTTTTAAATCCTTAAAGGTTGACTTTTAATTCGAACACCAAACGAGGCCCAACGACCGTCGCCTCCAGCTAATTACCCCTATTCCGAACACAATGGGATATGCCACGTAAGCTGATTTGATCGTTACAATCAGTTTCCTTTTGAATTTTCATTTAAATCATTATATTGAATTTTAAACGCACATTTCAAATTACCGGGGTCACATACTAACTAGAAAAATTCCAGAAAAATATTTTCTAGCTTCGTATTGACGATACGGTCCTAACAAAACTAGTTTCGTCGAATTCTGAGACCGTATGAAAAATGGCCAATTTCCAGTCGATTAAAATCAACTGGAACTGGTCAAACGCGTTTTCCTCTGCCACGCTCACATATTGATTCTAAAAATTATGAAATTTGAAACCTAGCAATAACTTTACATCCCGGACCCAACAAAACTGGTTTCGTCGAAATCCGAGGTCGTTTGCAAAATGTCCATTTTTAAGGGCCTGAATTCCATAGCGACTATTCAGAATTTTCAACTGGACATATCTTTTGATTCCCGCTATGAAATCTTGATTGGTCGAATTCGTTAGAAAGATATTACCAAATAGATCCTAATGCTTTTGGTTTCACTAAAATCCGGATTGTTTTGCACACGGTACATTCAATTGAAGTTTGAAATCGAATTATCGAACTACCGCGCCATTTTCAATTCTATTTATAATTATATATATATATAATTATATATATTCTAACGACGACGTATATAATATATACGTCGAATTATATTCAAAATAAATTTCTCGTTGATATTATTTAAAATATTCTATTTTAAATAATCAAAATTCGCTAAAATTGCCAAAATAAAAAATTTAAACTGGCCCAGATTTTTGGGTTGTTACAATATTTTAAATCAAATTTAATTTAAATCGTTAATTTAAATTGTTATCTTTTCTGTACAGTCAAATTAAACTTCAAAATATTTTTAGTTAAGTTCAGAATAGCGTAAAAATCTGGTAACATCGGTCGTTGTGTTAAATTAGCAGTTCAGGATGACACGTTATAGACCACGAGATATTTTGGTATCTTATATATATGTATATATATATATAAGCAAATCAAAATTTTTAATTTTTTTTATTAACATCAAGCCGACCTACCTATATGATTTCGCATACATAATGTTATTTTTCTCGAGCCAACAAATTTGTCTCCCCTTTCCTATATCTAAGAAGCAGTAATTTAGTGGTTGTCTGCTCGTCGCACCTATAAATCAATCCGAGCATTCATATTTTTCCCATCTTTCTGAAACCCCAAATCAAAATTCAAATCTGTGTTTCTCCCTCTTTCCTTCGTTCTTTTTATTTCCCAATCATTCTAAATCTACCTCTACCGATCAATTTAAAAAAAAGAGAGAAAACCCAAATCAGATATCGCTACTGAAAACCCGATACCATAAAGTTCTAGTCGAGTTAATGCTCGTGTAAAGGGTTGTCATGATTTCCAGGAGGCCGATGGTTGGATTATTTGAGTCGACAGTTGAATAAGGAGGAGTCGACGCTGGTTTGGAGGAGAACGGGGTAGAGTTCGATTTTTTGCTGTGCAAATTGGGGTTCGATGCATTAAAGGGGTTAGCAGTTGGATGATTTTGGGTTGCAACAATGTCAAGATGGGGATAGTCGGGGTCGTTGCTGCATTTCTTATGGTGTATGAACTGTTGAGAAGCGGTGACTGGTGAATGAAAATAAGGTAGGGTACGGTATGGGACATTGTGGAGGATTCAAGTCGAATAACCAGGATGGTGACGCTCTCGGATATGACTGTCATATTGAGGGAGTACGACTATGTTAATTTTGGGAGGATGGATACAAGAAATGAAGATGTAGTTGGTTTTAATGGGTAGGTAAGTCTTTGATGGTAGTTCCTTTACTGGACATAATTGTGATGTTGAGTTCAGTTGTGAAGCTGGATCCATTTGTTTGTTGGGTGATTGTTTGGAGTTGTTGGAAGCAGGGTGACTGGAAATGGATTGTCATTAGGAGGGAGTGTGACTGAACAGTAAGGTATACGCATTATAAAAGTTTAAATTCTTAGAATAATTTATTTATACATTCTAGTTCTTAATTTAATTTAATAAACAGTAAATCGATAAACAAAACTTAATAAGATGTAGAATTATTTACTTATTCATTATAGCTATTAAGTTAATTAAATCAGCTAGAAATTTTTAGTTTAATATATATATATACATAGTAAAATCGTCTAAGATAATTTATTTACGTAGTTTAAATAAATAAGGAAAATTGATGAATAAGAATTTAATTAATCGTAGGTGCAAATAAAAATTTATTCGAGAAGTTTCGAGTTGATTCGTAGGTGCAATGATGCGACATCTAAATAGATTATTCAGCAAATAAAATCAAGGTGAGTTAACTAACTCCTTTGTTCGATTATAATTTATTATAATCGAATTTTTATTTAATACCAATATTTATATGTTGTTTGTTAGTTGATTGGTTGCATTTCTGTTTATTGAAAAACTAGGGTATTATATTTATTAGTTATTTAGGCTTGGTGGTTGAATATATATATATATATATATATATATATATATATATATATATATAGTATTGGTGATTGGATATTTCCTGCAGTACCATTAGCGGATGCCCGCAGTATCATTAGCGGATGCCCGCAGTATCATTAACGGATGACCCTATGTGCCCCACAATATATTATGGCGGATGACCTTCTATACCGAGATATTCTTCCTTGAAGCAGGATTGGTATTATTCATGCTGTCTAACATCTTTGGATGCAGGGAAACAGGTTAGAGGAATCCAACTGGATTCTTCAAATTTTACTTATTGTTGTTTACATTTTTATATCTGTGTGATGTGTTGAATTTAATGGATGGTTTGTGTAATTGGATGATTGAATATCACAGGCCCTAAATATTTATATTTTAAAAATATTAAAAAGGGATTTTTAGAAATAAAAGGGAAAATTTACGTTTCGAAATGGAAATGGAATTTCGAATGGATTGAGAAATATTAACTTGTTTTTAATAATGAAAACAAGTAGCTGAATTTATAAACAATGTTCTAAATGGAAATAAAAATTATTGTTTCATAATATTAGATTAAATTAAAGCCTGAATTTAAAAAGGAAAAATTATTTTCTAGAATGGGAATTGGATTTCAAATAAGATTTGAAATAGGAACTTGTTTTAAATATTTAAAACAAGAAGTGAAATTTATAAACGATGTTTATAGATAAAGGAGGAAAATTTTCATTGGATAATTTATTCAAGTATGGATTTAAAAAGGAATATATAATTTGGAATCGTTTCAGAAAGAAACGATGAAATTAATTTCGTTGTTCGGAATGTAAATTGAATTTAAATAAATCCACAAGGATTTATGATTTGAACTCGACTATATCAAATTTATAGAAATAAAATTATTTTCAGAAATTGTATTAAAGTGTGACTACCCCAAAACCCCGTACTGAAGGTGTTAAGGGTAATCTTTGGAATATAACACATAAACAGATAATAGCAGAACAGAAATACATACACCAGATAATCCACAATAGAATACAATGGATAAACGTAATCATCAGAGTTACACAGTATACAGGATCATACTTAGCACAAATACAGTTCAGCTATACATAAATGTCTACAGCGGAAAACAAAACATAATATGTACAATAGGAGCTGAACAACATAAAAAGAGATAAATGTTAGAATCCATCTTCAGCTCCAGCTATCCAGAAAGAGCCTGCTAAAACCTAAACACAAGGCTGCCCATGTTGAAAAGGGGGCACCCGAGTTTGCAAGTGAAACAAACTACGAGTCAGTCATGGGACTGGTATGAGAAATCTACTTAACACATTTATAATATGGCTAATCACAGGACAACGCCACTTTCGCGGAACGGTTTTACTCCATTGGATTTCCAGTGCTTTAAAACAAGTAAATCTTTTAAAACATCGCAATGCTTTTTATAAAATTGAGGCCATTATAAGACTCAGTTCCCAACACATAATGCAACGCAAACCGAAAGATAGTGTTTTACCTTATAATGGCCAAAATATGCTTGATACGAATAAAACAAAAGAATTTTATATTATTACTAGTGTTTATAAGTTTCAAAAGCAATTTCAATCATAACTATCAATCATAGATGACATGGGTACCATATATCATGTTGCCATATGTATACACAATCAAAACCGCATGGTGTCGTATTTGGAAATTAGATTTCTGTCATGAATCAAGGCAAAAGATAGTCCTTACCGAATTCGAGACTGTCCAGCCCGAGCCTCAGGATCAGAGCTCGAGTGACCCTTGGATCATCAGGGCCGGTCCACCGATATGGATTAAAATTCCTGAACACTGCGTTTCCCCGCCCTTTGGGGGCGTAAGTGAGCCAACGAATGACTCCATCGGTCCCGGATCGACCGATATAACCGAGGCGCCTCGCAACAGCAACAACCACATAGGTGAAAATAATATAAATGTCATCCAGTTCAAGCACCGACACCACCTCTAACTAGAAAGAAAAACATGTCCTCCCTGAGGTCCTCTCCCATTTCTGGTTCATACCGGGGTGTGAGGCTCGCGAATTCACGTTATACACAAAGCTTCGCCACACAGGCAGTGCTTTGATCATCAACCACAAGACTTTGCTTTTCAACAGAAGCCTTGATCACTGCATCTTAGCATGCCACATAGGCAATTCACACCATGCAATTGATGGTTATCAATCACACAGAATGAATTCCAATGTCAGACACACAGTCAATTTACAAGTCCGTTCTGGGTCTGAATGAAACTAGAGGCACTATATACCTCGCATACCCATCGATCTCCACGTACGTCTGGACGATCACCACTCATTATCCATATTTCGGGATGCCTCCCAATCAGGACATCGGTTATCATCCAACCGAGGTGAAGATCTCCGGTCTTCAACCACCGTCTTCATCTTCGATTTCTGATCGTCGATTCAATTATTCAGAATGGGTTAAACCCAGTCTTTTTGAGCAACTCGCGTATATAATAAACAAGTGCAACACAAACACAACATACGCCTCATTCCAATTCATCAGTCACTAACCGTAAATCAGTAAGAGAATGATTTCCCAAATATTAACCCCGAAGGCCGAAACCAACATCAGATCAAAACCCAGGAAACCATTCGACTTAGCCAACCTTCAGTTAGTTTCTAAATTTCACATTCCATATCGTTTATAATATTTTATAACGATTTATCGCTATTTTTATTTAATTTAAAATAGCCAATTTATTCAAACGACGCTTCAGGCCATAACGCGGCCATGGCGCTGTTTTTCTTCAGATTTGATTTACACATATCTGAAAATCTAACCGTTGGATCTTCACAAATTTTATATCATTAGAAATATCTTTTCAAAATGAATCCAACAGTTCTAGTTTTGGGAAAATCCGACGGTCGGATCTCCCGGTACAATCATTTGAAGTTTCGATTTCAAAATACGAACTGCGGCGTCGTCATTCGATTTAATTTAATTATATTTATACATAAAAATATAATCGATTCTGGCGCTATTTTTCATCAGATTTGAATTAAACATTCCAGACAATCCAACCGTTGAATCTTCACTAAGTTGGTGTCATTGGAAAGATATTTCCAAAGCGAACCCAATGGTTTCGGTTTCGGTAAAATCCGATGGTCGGATCTCCCGCACTAATCGTTTGAAATCACGGTTTCAAAACACGAAGTGCAGCTTCGTTATTCGATTTATTTTAACTATATTTATATATATATATAAGTATAATATATTCTTCGATTTCAAAACCATATTCTTTTCATACCTTTGACAAAAATGATATTTTTATCCAAGCGACATTTATTTCAACACTTCACTATTTTTAACAATTCACGTATATAATAAAAATGTGATTTTTATTGTAAAACAATTTATTTCAAAACACGACTATTTTATATAGTTCCTATAGATGATAAAAATATGATTTTTGTTATAAAACAACTTATTTCAAAACAAGACTATTTTATATAGTTCATATAGATGATAAAAATATGATTTTTATTATAAAACAATTTATTTCAAAACACGACTATTTTATATAGTTCATATATATGATAAAAATATGATTTTTATTATAAAACAATTTATTTCAAACACGAATACCATTCAACACATGAATTTCTATTCAACGAATGAATTTCTAATCAACACATGAATGTTTTCTATAGTTCGTATGAATACAATAAAAAATGTGCCTTTTATTGTTAAAACAATTTATTTATAACACGAATACCATTCAACAAATGAGTTTCTATTCAACGAATGAATTTCTATTCAACACATGAATATTTTCTATAGTTCGTATATATAATATAAAAATGTGATTTTTATTGTTAAAACAATTTATTTAAAACACGAATAGCATTCAACACATGAATTCCTATTCAAGGAATGAATTTCTATTCAACACATGAATGGTTTCTATTCAGCACACGAATATAGTTTCAACACATGAAAATAATTCTAACACATGAATATTATTCAAAATTTCGGCAGCATAATGGCAGGGTAGTTAAAACCGGGGTCGTCCCTAGTACGACTCCTCGCACTACCTTAAAGCATCGCAGCTTTTGACAATGGGGATTTCATGCATCTAGTTCGCACGCAGGCGGCATGTATATTTTTTTCTTTCTTTTCCACAAACTAATCCTATGCGGTTTCAACCAAATAATTCTCTACCACAAACGGGTATTTTTCAACCACAATCAATCAATTTCAAGCACAAACAATTCAAATCAACCATTCGCTATCAACCAATTTTCACACCAATCAGAACCAATAAATATCATCCATGGTTTGTCGACGAGGGGCATGTATATATATATAGTTATATAAGTATATTCCACTTCTATTCAACACATATATAACTTTTACAACGCATGTATAACTTGTACATCGAAGGTACAACTTATACAATGCTTATACATGAGGTGTACAATGCTTATATAACTCATATATCGATTATATAATTTATACATCGTCGTTTTCCATATCGTTTATAATTTACAAATCTCACATTGGGTTCCACTCCACCAAAAATAGCAGAAGGCTCAGAAAAATATGCGGTCTCTTCTAGAATGTAGAACACGTCCTCACGGTCCCGGCGTCTCTTATTTCACTGAATTTTGACAAGAAACGAAAAAGATATGATTTTTATTCACAACACGAACTTTGCAACACTTTTAAACTGTTGAAATCAGTTTATATAAACCAACCCGTTACCTTCCAAAGAGGTCCAAATTAGGTTTCCGGTTTTCGTGAAAACCGTGTAGCGTTGCGTCGATCAAAGGGCACCACCATGAAGAGCTTGGAGAGGTGCAGCTACTGGTGGTGGAGGTGGCGAACTCGACGGCGCAAGGAGGGCTGGGTGGCGCTCGAAAGTCGAGATGTTTGAGGCGATGGTTCTCTTCAAATACGCGATGAGACGAGGAGAAGGTGGTATGGATTTGAAGCTCGTCTCGAGCACTTCAAAATCTTCAACTGGGTCGAAGGCTATTGATGCGTGTAGTAGGAGAAAACGAGGGGGGAAGGGAATGAATGTTTTCCGTCGTTTATCGCGATGAGAGGGAGTGAGAAGACGGTGAGAGAGAAGAAGACTTGGCCCAATGAGATTTTTTTATATTTATAAATTTTAAAAAAATCAAAAAAATCCTCTTTCACACACGAACCCCAATCCAGATCCAACGACTGTCGTCCCCAGCTAAATACCCCCATTCCGAACACAATGGGATATGTTTCGAAGGCCCATTCGACTGTTTCAGTCAGTTTTCCTTCAAATTAAAATATAAAACGTTCAATATTCAATTTGAACGTACATTTCAATTTGCCGGGGCCACATACTGATCCCAAAAATTCCCGAAAAATAAATCTAGCAATATTTTGACTATACGGTCCCAACAAAACTAGTTTCACCGAATTCTGAGACCGTTTGAAAAATGGCCCTTTTCTGGTCGATCCAATTTAATAGTAATCGACCAAACACATTTTCCTTTGCCACACTCACATATTAGCTTCAAAAATTATGAAATTTGAAACCTAGAAATAATTTAACATCCCGGATCCAACAAAACTGGTTTCGTCAAATTCCGAGGTCGTTTGCAAAATGGCCATTTTCACGGGCTATATAAACTCTATAGCGACCTTTCTGAAAATTCATTTGGCCATAACGTTTTCTTCCCGCTCCGAAACTTTGATTTTTCAGATTCGTTAGAAAGATATTCACTAACAGATTTAAATATTTTTGGTTTCACTCAAATCCGTTTTGTTTTGCACCTGGTATAGTCAGTCAAAGTTTGAATTCAAATTTTGAAACTAGCGCGCCATTTTAGTCCTTGTTTATAATTAAATTTAATTATATTTATTTTCAAACGTCGATTCAAACTTAATTTTCGTCGTTATTATTTAAAATATTTATTTTAAATACTTTAAATTCACTAAAATAGCCAAATTAAAATTTTCAAACGGGTTCATATTTTCCGGATTGTTACAATAAATTGAACCTTAAAATTTAATATGAAATAGATTCTATGTTTATGTATATATATATGTATAAGTTATGAAAATAAATTAAATAAGAATTGAGTTCAAGTAGATTTTTAAATGGGAACTATGTTATATATATATAAATGAGGAATTAGTTTATAAATAACATTATAAAAGTGATGATACATTTTTTATTAGATAATTTGGAAATTGATTTTTTCCAAAGTAAGTATGGCATATAAAACCGTATTTTTAATGGAATAAAAGATGAGATTTGAATCAAGTTTTTGTACTACAAAAACCTTATCTATCTCAAGATAAGAACGTTGTCGGTCATAGTCTGAGAGGTAAATAAAATACCCCAACTTGAACGATTTCACTATTATCAAGGGATGATATTAGTTTGTAATGGTAAAGGATGTTGAATTAATTGATTATTCCCATAAAGAGAATTTATAATTGGAATTCGATTTTATCGAATTTTTAAAATCTAATTCCATGTGAATTTGAATTGAATATAGAAAATTGGAGTTTGAATTAATTTATAACAAAGTGTGAATATGGAACAAAATAATCGACGAGTTTGGGAAATCAGGATTTTTTAAGTTTAGATTTGTACAACGGGTTTATTTTAAAACATTGAAAGTGAAATTGAAATTTATTTGCTAACCAAAGTTTTTAAACATTTATAATTTGATTTAATTAAAACGAACTCGCCGCAGCGCCATAGTTCGTAAATTGATGATTCGAACTTCAATTGAGTATATAGAACTCAATATAAGTCAAAATTTAATGAAACAAGAATTGTTCGGTCCTATTGAATAATAATTTTGTAATGGAAAGAAAAAATCCGGATTTCATCTTATAGATTTTGACTTATGTCAAAATCAAATTTTCAAAGAAACATAGCCATAATCGTTTATAAACCATAAAGGATTATTTAATAAATAAAAAGGATCTTAAGTGAATAGAATCTGAATCCATATTTGAAAAATACAAATTGGAGTTATCAAATATATACGAACTCAAGTGTAGTGAATGAAGTGATTTTTGATGTAAAAATCAGATTTTGGATTATGGAATGATATTAAATAATTAATAAAAGAGGTTAGTTAATGGAAATTTGAGTGGAACATAACGTGGGTCAAGTAAATTGGGTTTGTAAAGTAAAATTTGAAATCGAATATGAGGCTTGAGTTATAAATGAAATTCGATTCATTTATATGTGGATTAAAATATGTTTGAACACTACTGTTTCAAACTATAAGTGAATAAAGCAATTAAACTAATTAAAGAGTTAATGAGTGGAACTGAATGAGATTTAATCCAAATAGTTGCATGGGTTGAAATAAAGTGAAAATGCAGGTATTTGTATATTTAACAGGTATGGGATGAAGTGAATGAAGAATATTTTGAGTGCCTGACAAATAGGTACATGTTTCAATTCCATATGAGGTTTTATGAGCCAAGTGAGCAAGCCTCTTAGCTTTTTTATTTTCTTTTTCAATGGAAAGGGCACAGAGAGGCGAGTTTGGGTTTGAGCAATTAACCGATACAAAGAAGGTGCTGGCGAATTTTTCCGAAAATTTTAGGAGTTAGAATATTTTTTAGAAATTTGGATAACTAGAAATCAATATATTGAATTTGATAAGGAATTTGGAAAGTAGATTAATTAATATTAGGAAGGGCCAGTGATTGTTTGATGGATGTTTGTTTTCCTTTGATAGATAAATCGCTAGCTATCAAAGATTTTTAACCATCGCTGTCAATACGGAGAGTCCGGTTGGATTTAACATCTTAAAACCACCCCGTATAGGAATAGGCGTTCCGAATTAGATTATTTGAAGATAAAATAGAAGGTGGAGTAAATTGCAAAGGCTGCTTTGTTTGTCTAGTCCTAGGACAACTTTTATGGACGAATGTCGAACAGAGTATTCCTAATAGATCACATAAGACAATCTTTTCAATGTATTACGTATGGTGGTGGAGAAATTTGTTTCTCTTAGCTTTTATATCATAATATTTTTCAGATGATCAACTGGTGATTTGATGGGTTTGACGATATGGCATTCAAAGTGTATGGCGGCCAGAAGTTCTAAAAAGGTAAACGCAGCCTCAAGGCTCACAACCAGGAAATGAAAAAAATTTGGCAGGCAGCGTGGCTAGTTGGGTCATACCCAAGTAGTGTATATTTGTCACCGATCTAGAGAAAATTCATTATTTATTCTTTTTTCGATTCTGTACCTTACGGATTACGGTTGAACGGCCGACAACCATATGTGACAATATATTTACTACACTCAAGCTAAATGAGTGGCGGTTATGTGTGGCGTGGTCGGGTTGCAAGATGTTCTTGCTAAACCCCAGTTGTAACATCTGAGATTTTTGACCGTTCAAATTGATAATGATCCTCAATGTCGACATAAACAAATCAAAAATACGGATAGTTATAGGGATTTATATAAGAAAAAGAAGAGAAGAAGAAAAACAAACACAGAATCTCACAGCGGAAGGACAAAATATAATAATTAAATAACAGTTCATGAAGCTGTTAAATCAAACATTTGATTATATTTTACGACAATTACCAGAGTTAACTATAATAAACGTACCAATATTTGCAGCGGAAATAAATAATAATACTTCTGGCAAGCTACATCTTCATCTTCATTACGTCGTTTTCAATAACTAAATACTTAGGATGACTCGAGCACAAATGAAAAGGCAAAAGTACTCGGATCTTAACTAAAATATTCTCATATTATTTAAATCAAATTCATGTGATAATATGAGTGCAATAACTTAAGAGATGTTACGGGAATTTCCATCTCCTAAGGATCCGTTAAACTAGATACTATATAATACAATATGCTATTACAATAATGTCTATGGTTAAATAAAAAATATTAAAATACTGTAAGCGGGATTACATTTTTACGGTTACACCGTTATAATACCGTAGTCTATACAAATACCGTAAAGTCCACATTACATAGTGGCTATCAGAGGGCACTCCATAGGTATGGTACAAATCAAAGTCGTAGGGGGCTCGATCAGGATAATATGACAAGGCACATGAGGAATGTCCAGAGTAGGTGTAACG
Source organism: Allium sativum (assembly GCA_030737875.1). Classification (NCBI taxonomy): domain Eukaryota; kingdom Viridiplantae; phylum Streptophyta; class Magnoliopsida; order Asparagales; family Amaryllidaceae; genus Allium; species Allium sativum. The sequence goes on from CM060925.1 coordinate 508,556,406, forward strand.
ACCCGCATTCTACGCAACGGGGATCGTAGAATATTTATTTGTTATCCATACAAGGTCGTATGATCATGTAGCTTTGGGGAACGACTATTGGGGTCATTTCCCATGTTCATGAGTTTGCCAATTTTTAAATGACAGTTTTGCCCCTAGTTGATCTTGTTTTGGCCTTAACTTTTGATTTAAAAGTAGTTTTGACATGAAACCACTTCCATTGGATTCGAATGATGGTTTACCTTTCCGTAGAGTGGTCACATATGAAAAACGGACTTACCGTTTGGGAGATATGGCTGAAACAAGGTTTGGAAGGTGAAAAACTGCTTAACCGAGCCGAATATGGTGATTAGCAAGAGGGCCCATAACCCATTTCGGGATTAGGGTTCGGGGAGGCTGAGAACAGTTAGGAAACGAATTTTATTTCATTTTTCAGTGGTCAAAAACTTTTTCGCTAAACCTAACAATGGCCTCCACCTTCTAATTTCATCCCAAATCGCTTCCTAATCAAGGATTAAGCTTAGCATCATCAAATAAAGGAATATCTTCACCAAAACAGTATTAGAACTGCTATGTTGCCTTGGCATTCACGCCAAACAGAGAATATTTCAGTTTTGAAAGTTTATTTGTGGCTAAGGTGAGTGATTTGCATAGTTTCTCACTAATTATGGATAATTAAGGGTAATTAGTGTTAATTAGCGAATTTATACATTAATAAATTCTGGAAAAATATGTATAAATTTCGAAATATTGTTTTATGCCTCTGTTAGAAGTTTGGGTTAATTTGGTTAAGTTTTGTTAATCCTATCATTAGATTTGCTTAAACAAGCTTAAGGGAAAATATGGGATTTTGGCTATGTTTGATCCATTTTAACCTATCAAGTTGTTGTTTTGGTGTTAGTGGTCGATTATATATGATACTATGATTGTATGGTACGCTTTTTGATTGATTATAAAAGTTAGATTGGTCGAAAACCCTGTCAAATGGCGTAAAACAGTTGCTGCAAAAGTTGCAGGAATTGTACAGGGACCAGATCGGATCCCCCTTATTCCCCACCGAACCGACTCATTCGTGGCATCCCTCTCCGAACTGACCCCTTTCGTGGATCGATGAAGAGCTGACCGGGCTGACCTGATATGCTACCTATGAATCAGAGGTACTCTTCACGAACCGAACCAGAAACTCATGAGCTGCTCACTCTTAAAGACCCCGACCCGAACCGGAGTTACTCACGAATGATGGAGGACCCGAGCTCAAGTGTGGTTACGAACCGATCCGAACCAGACCCAACGACCCGATCCAGAGTGCAATGACCGAACCGAATTGGTGTGTACTGTTTTGTGAGCACGAGCTGAAAGGAACCGAACTGAACCATTCTGGGATGCGCGATTCGAAGCGAAGCGAAGTGAAGACATGAACCGATCCGGAGAAGAAGTCCAATAACCCGAGATGCAAAGGTAGTCCAAATGGGAAGTTTATACTCAGGATCAAGTTGGGAACCAATGAGTTAACTTCATGGTTGGGCTTTGCTGCGGGACGTGTGCTAAGGAGTTGTCGACGTCCATAGCTTTGACTCACCATTGAGAGACAAATATTGGTTATGGATCAGCGCAATGGGACCGTCAAGACTCCCAAGGGCAAGTGATCGTAGCAAGGGCTATGAGCCAGTGCAGTGGAGTCGTCATGATTTCATGGGGGCTGAGTGGACATAGCAAGGACTAGTGGCTATGGATCAGTGCAGTGGTGTCATCATGACTCCATAGGGCAAAGTGATCGTAGCAAAGGAATGGGCGGTCAAAGCGGTGGATATCGTATGCTTTAGGCACTGAGTGAGAGATGTGAGGAAGGTTGCTATGCTTGATTGTTTGCCATCACTATGACATGCACACCCCCACCCCCGTTATCTTGACACTTTATGCTAGTGTTAACCTAGATTATTCTACATCTTGTTGTGCTGACTCTTTGGTTGCAGGTCAAGGTTCAGGTATGGTTTAGTATACCTGTTATTATTCTGTTTTAACTACTTATCGCTCATACCAGACTTTCGTTTGACCCAGAGTTTTATGTCTCTTCTTATTACTACGGGTTCTCCTAAACGAGCAGACTAGAGACAGGTTAGCTGGTAGTGCACGAGTAGTTGTACCGGGGATGAGAAGGAGGCTTCCACATATGATATTTAGTTATTCTCCCTGTGTTGTAGATGGTCACTGCTCAGGGCATTAGCCGTGTACCTTTCTGTTGCTTAGAGACAGTATTTCAAAGATTGTAGTAAGTTGTATTTGATTTCCGCTACTCTGATGGTTATAGTTCAAGCTCATGTTTTCAGCTTATGCACTGTCTCATTTGTTTATGTCAAGTATGTTGTTATTATATTTTATTCCATGCGCAGTGAGATGTACTACAGGTTCTTGTTGATTTACCATTTCCTTTCCTTATCCTTTCTTTCTTTGGCGGTCGTCCCGTGCTGGTGGGGCATCGGTACATCGCGTTTCATGGAAATGTCGGCTGGTGCGAGGCGGGTCGTCACACTTGGTATCATAGCTCTAGGTTGCGTAGTTAACCAAGGGAAAGATCCCTGGGATAGAGAGTATATATATGAGAGTGAGTATTTGTTATATTTTGGTTTTCAAAAGCTATATGTATATATACTATTATTATATCTAGGGAAGAAGTTGCATTGCACTGGCACCACTATGGAGATGGTTAATCGTTTTCTCTTTACAGATTTGACGATGAGCCGAAATATGAGAGGTACTGGTAGGAGAGAAAGCAATAGGGATGTCCCAGACATGGGGGCGATGTTTACTACCTTCATGAGGGAGATGCTTAAATATATTCAGGGAGAGGCTCATAATGCAGAGAATGGTGGTGGTGTAGCAGTGCAGGCGCCTAGGGCCGATTTCGCCAAGCTTAACAAGGATTATACTTGCCCTGGTGGGAAGCCGTTCTACGGAACGGAGTCGGATACAGATGTTTAAGATTGGTTGGACAGCTGTGAGCGTATCTTCGAAGACTTGGGTATCGAGGATGCGATGAAGAGAAAGTTAGCATCCCATCAGCTGCAAGGACGGGCTATGAATTGGTGGAATGCCATTAAGGCAGCTACCCCAGAGGATCAAGTTACATGGGATCAGTTCAAGACTCGCTTTAGCGATAAGTTTATCCCAGCTTCTCAGAACTCGGAATTGTTTAGGAAGTTCTTGGAGCTTAAGCAGAATGGTAAGAGTTGTCTCGGAGTATATTGCTGAGTTCAATACTTTGTCGAAATATGGATTGTCCCTTATTGATACTCCCGAGAAGAAGAACGAGAGGTTCATAACAGGCTTAGATCAGTACTTGGGGGAAAGGCTTATTAACCATATTGATGAGACTTTTGAATCAATTGTCGGGAAAGCATTGAGATAGAGAGCCTTTATCCTAAGCCCAAGACTGAGGTTGTTGTCGCATCTGCAAAGGGGCCAAAACCGTAACCAAGCGGTGGAGGCAAGAATAATTCTTAGAATAAGAGAAAATAGAACCAAGCTAAAGATGGTCAGAAGAAGAACAAGAAAGATATTGAGTGGTTTAGCTGTGGCAAGAAGGGCCACTATGCCAAAGATTGTAGGGCCAAGCCAACGGACAGGAAGTGCTTCAACTATGGACAAGTGGGACATCACAAGGATAAGTGTCCACAACCTCCTAAAGAGAAGCAGATTGTGAAAGCATATGTTATTAGTGTTGTTCCTTCTTCGTCGAATTCCCCAACTGCGGCGGAGAAAGTAAAGAATGTCGTCATTCAAGGTATGCTTTCTATTTATGATGTTCCTGTTCGAGTATTGTTTGATACCGGAGCTTCCCGTTCCTTCGTATCTATTGACCTGGTAGATAGGATGGGATTGGAACCTGAGATAGTCGATAGATCTTTAGTAGTGACGAAACCGATTGGTGGTTCGACAAACCTTGGTATGATTTGTCAAAATTTTGTTTTATCGAGTCATGGATGTTTGTTTGTTTGCGATTGCTTTGTTTTGGGCTTTACTGGGTTTGGCATTATTTTGGGAGTCGATTGGCTCCAAAGATATGGGGTGGTGGTAGACTGTGAGGGGTTTTCGATGACTATTAGAGCTGACTATGGGCGGAGGGTAGTGTGTGACGGCCCGCCCCGCACCAGCCTGCATTTCCTCCGAGAGTGCGTTGTACACATGCCCGACTAGCACGGGACGGTTGTCAGAAGATAGGAAAGAAGAGAATTGACTAACAAGAAACCTGTAGAATGTCTCACAGCGCATGGAATAAAATTTAATAATAATAACATACTTGATATAAAACAGGTGAGACAGTGCATAAGCTGATAACTAAAATCAACATCAACATCAGAGCAACAGAAATCCATATACAGCTTATTACAACTTTTCAATTTTACTGTCTCTAAACAAAAGAAAGCTAAAGTAGAAGATGCACCATCAATGCCCAAGCAGTGATCTTCAACAACACAGGGAGAATACTATATATATTACGTGGAAGCCTCCTGCTCGTCTCCGGATCATCTACCTGTGCATCACCAGCAAACCTGTCTCTAGTCTGCTCGTGTGAACACCCAGAGTAATAAGAGGAGACATAAAATTCTGGGTCAGACATAAAGCCTGGTATGAGCGACAAGCATCTAAACAGAACAATAACAGATATACTAAACCGTACCTGAACCTGGACCTGCAACCAAAGAGTTCGTACCACATACCGTACAATACTCTAAGGTGCCATAATAAATAGTGTAAGAATACGAGGGTGGGGTGTGCATGTCATAATGATAGCAAACAAATCAACCATAGCAACCATCCTCACATCTCTCACCCAGTGCGTAAAGCATACGATGTCCACCACTGTCAATCACTAGACCCATTGAAGTAGTGACGGAGTTCGACTTGTACAACTACTGCTACTACCAAGCTTACCACATGGAGTCATGACCAAACCTTTACAAATGACCCCACTTCATTGGTTTATAGCCCTTTAGTCGTACCTAGGCCCTTTCAGCCCTGAATCCGTTCACGTACTGCCCATACATAGTGATCCAAAGTCATAAACATCGACTGCCCCTTGGCACACGTCCCGCAGCAAAGCCCAATCATGAAGTGAACTCATCGGTTCCCAACTGGATCCTGAGCCCTAACTTCCCATATTGGACTACCTTTGCATCTCGGGTTATTGGTCAATACTGGGTCGGGTCGGGTTCTCCCTCTAGTCATCGGTTCGGGTCGGGTCCTCTACTTCGGGTCGGTTCGTAGTCTTCTCCTGTAGCGGTTCGGTTCGGGTCCACAGCGTCGCATCGGTTCGGGTCGGGTATTCCACTTCGGGTCGGGTCGGGTGTCCTCCTACAGGCCGGGTCGGGTGCCATCTCCCTTCCAGTTCGTGCTTCCGCTCCGATCCTCTCCCTCTTTCCTTCATTTGCTCCTATCTGATTCCTTCGCCTTACTTCAGTCTGAGCCCTTCCTCCTTCATTCGATCTGATCCGAGCCCTTCGTCCTTAAGTCGATCCGATCTCTCCTCCTTTATCCGATCCCAGTTCAATTAGCGTGGCCTTCCTTTTTGCCAGTTGTCTCAAGTGTCAAGTTCCGATCCGATCAGATCCCTCGCCCAGTTCAACTCATTCGATCCGAGCCTCCATATCCGATCCGATCCGGTCCAGAACCCGCACTTTTCTACAACCCTTGCCGCAAGTATTTTACGCCATTCGACGGCGTTTTTGACAAATCTAACACTTCTAATCAATCATAAAACACACCACATGTAATAGCAACCACAAACAGCAAAACAACAATTCAAATGAATCGAATTGGATCAAAAGTGGCTAAAACCTCACATTTTCCCATAATCCCACTTAATCATGTTTAAGCACATACTTAGTAAAACTTAATAAAATCGTCCAAATTTTCCAACAGAGGCATAAAATATTATTTTCAAATGTCTAAACATTTTTCCAGAATTTATTAGTGTATAAATTCGCTAATCTTCACTAATTACCCTTAATTACCGTAATTAGTTTAAAAACTATGCAAATAACTCACCTTTGCCACAAAATAAAACACCAAATCTGAAATACTCTCTGTTTGGGTCGAATTCCTATGTATAGCAGCAGCTCCAACCTTGCTCTGTTGCTATTTGGCCTTGTTTTGATGTAATTTAGGCTTAATCTTCACTAAAAATGTGTTTTGGAGTGGTTTTAGAGGATGGAAGCCATTACTAAGGTCTCAAGAAGGTTTGTGGCGGCTCAAAACTGAAATGAAAGTGATATCCTAACCCTAATCCGCCCTCCTATGCCTCTAAACCCGAAATTCCCCTCTGGGCCTAGCTGCTAATCACCCGGTTAGGACCAATTAAGCTGTTTTTCACCATCTGAAACTTGTTTTAGCCATATCTCCCGAACGGTGAGTCCGTTTGGCTAATGTGACCACTCTACGGAATTGTAAACAATAATTCGGAGCCAATGGAAGTGATTTCAGGTCATAATTCCTTTCCAGTCAAAAGTTATGGCCAAAACAGTACCAACTAGGGGTAAAATGGTCATTTAAAAATTGGGAATAATCATGAACATGGGAAATGACTCCAATAGTCGTCTCCCGAAGTTACATGACCATACGACTTAGTATGTGAAAGAAATAAATATTCTACGATCCTATGATGTATAGAATACGGGTCGTTACACTCTCCCCCCCTTAAGAAATTTCGTCCCCGAAATTTCTTAACCTAAAACATACAAAAGATCATGCATGCCTAACAACCACATACAACAATCAAACATGCAAAACAAGCAAACAAGCCTATCCTAGCATGCAGAAAACTAAATCGAAGTCAAAATCTTACCAGGCAAAGAGTTCTGGATATGCCTTCATAATATTCTCCTTTGTTTCCCAAGTACAATCATTCTCGTCCTCGCTCCACTGAACCTTGACTAGCCTCACTGCCTTCCTTCGAAGTTGCTTCATGTCGTGCTCGACAACACGGGCCGGCTTGCGGTTCCCAACCGCCTCGTGTTCTACTTCGAAGTCCTCTAACTGATCAGGTGAAATAGTCATATTTGGGTCGTGAACGAACTTCATTAGTTGGGAAACATGAAATACGTTGTGAACTCCTGCCATCTTCTCTGGTAAGTCAATTCTATACGCCAAATTCCCGACTAGTTCAAGAACAGGGAATGGGCCAAAAAATCTTGGTGCTAACTTGCCTCTGCTTCTAAATCGTATTACGCTCTTCAACGGAGAAATCTTGACAAACACCAAGTCACCAACGGAGAATTTTAAGTCTCTTCTCCTCTTATCAGCATAACTATTCTACCTATCCTAGGCAGCTTTCATTCGTTGTTGAATGATCTTGATCTTATCTGAATTTTCGCTCACCACATCTGGTCCAAGCATAAACTTCTCGCCAGTCTCTATCCAACATAATGGTGAGTTGCATGGTCTTCCGTACAAAGCTTCAAAGGAGCCATACCGATATTGGATTGGTAGCTATTATTATATGCAAACTCTACTAGATGCAATTGGTCAACCCATGATCTACCAAAATCCAATATACATATTCTCAAGAGATTTTCCAAAATACGATTCACCCTCTCCGTCTGACCGTCGGTCTGAGGATGATATGCGGTACTGAGATGTAACTCTGACCCTAGAGCCTCTTGTAAGTTCTTCCAAAACGCACTAGTGAACAACGGGTCTCGGTCACTCACAATGCTTTTAGGTACTCCATGAAATATCACTACCCACTTCATATACAATTCTGCCAACTTGGCTGCCGTTCTGGTCGATTTGACTGGTATGAATCTTGCACTCTTAGTCAATCGATCCACAATTACCCAAATGATATCAGGTCCCGATCTGGTTCTTGGTAAACCATCGATGAAATCCATCGAGACTTGCTCCCATTTCCATTCGGGAATTTCTAATGGCTGTAACAACCCACTAGGCTTCTTTTGCTCAGCTTTAACTAGATGGCAATTCATGCATTTGGATATAAACATCCCAATGTCTCTTTTCATCCCTTCCCAGTAGTAAGTCTGCTTCATATCTCGATACATCTTGTTACCACCAGGGTGTATAGTCAGTTCTGAGTGATGACATTCTCTAAGCACTTCATCTCTCAATCCATTGACATTGGGTACAACAAGCTTTCCATTCTTTCTAAGCCATCCATATCGACCAAGCCCATACTTTTTCATCTCCTCATCGATACCCATCTCTAACTTGGAAATGATTTCCAATAGGTTAGGATCGTTCCTTTGACTAGAGCCGATCCGCTCAATCAAAGTGGGTCTGACAGTCAAACTTGCTAACATTTTTGAATTCAATTCGCACTTTGGTCTGAAATCATACCCAGCGATGTACTCCAGTTGCTTCCATTCTGGAAACATAGCCCCTAAACTGGCATGTCTCCTACTCAATGCATCAGCCACCGCATTGCCCTTTCCCGGTGTATATGCGATGTCAAAATCATAGGAAGCCAAGAATTCTAACCACCTTTATTGCCGGAGATTTAAATCCTTCTGGGAGAAGAGATACTTCAACGACTAATGATCTGTAAACAGCTCAAATCTTTCTCCCAAGAGATAGTGTCTCCACATCTTTAACGCGAACACGATTGCTGCCAATTCCAAATCATGGGTAGGGTATCTTTTCTCATGCGGTTTCAATTGCCGACTTGCATAAGCTACAACTCTACCACTTTGCATCAATACAGCACCCAGTCCGGTACCACAGGCATCCGTGTATACCGTCATCTCTTCATTCCCCTTAGGAATGGCTAACACTGGTGCGCATGTCAACTTGTCCTTTAGATTCTTGAATGCATTCTCGCACCTTTCCTTCCAGACAAAAGCTTGATTCTTCTTGGTTAACTGGGTCAATGGTGCTGCTATCTTGGAGAAACCTTGGATAAACTTACGATAATATCCAGCTAACCCCAAGAAACTTCTTACATCCGTTGCATTCTTGTACGTAGGCCAATCCTGTACCGTAGCCACCTTCGCCGGGTCCACGGCAATACCGTTCTCTGATACAACATGGCCCAAGAACCTCACTTCCCTATTCCAGAAGTGACACTTAGAAAACTTTGCTTTCAATTGGTGTTTTCTCAACACCTCCATCACTATTCTTAAGTGTTCCTTGTGTTCTTCCTCTGTCCCCGAGTAGACCAAAATATCATCAACAAACACAAGGACAAACTTATTCAACTGATCTATGAATACCCTATTCATAAGATCCACAAAATATGTTGGGGCATTGGTCAGCCTGAATGGCATGACCAACCTCTCATAAAACCCAGACGGCATCTGAAATGCCGTTTTAGCTATACTCTCAGCTTCCACTCTAAGCTGATGAAAACCTGCCGTGAGATCCAACTGAGAAAATACTCTCGCGCCACTCATCTGATCGAACAAATCATCTATCCGCGGTAGAGGATACTTATTCTTCCTTGTCACTTTATTCAACTCGCGGTAGTCTACACACAAACGAAGGGAACCATCCGCCTTGGTAGCAAACACAACTGGTGCTCCCCATTCAGAAACACTCCTTCTGATAAATCCCTTCTTCAAAAGATCGCTGACTTGCACCTCGAGCTCTCGCTGCTCCCTTGGTGCCATACGACGAAGTGGCATCACTATAGGTCTGGCGTCTTTTACCAAATCAATACGGAACTCAATTTCTCGGTGTGGTGGAAGCCCGGTCACTTCTTCAAAAACATCCGGATACTGGCCAACCACGGGCAAACCTGACAACTCACTATGCGGAATGTCGAGGGAGTTTAGAAAACTATCCAATACCCCCTCACTGGGTAGACCACCAAACAATATCCTCTGCCCATCATCCGCTCTAGCTGTCACCAAAAAGCCCTCGCAGTCTACCATCACCCCGTATCTTCGGAGCCAATCTACTCCCAAAATAATGCCAAACCCAGTAAAGCCCAAAACAAAGCAATCACAAACAAACATGCATCCATGACTCGATAAGACCACATTGCAACAAATCATGCTAAGGCTAGTCGAACCACCAATCGGGTTCGTTACTACTAAAGGTCTATCGACAATCTCGGGCTCCAATCCCAGCCTAATTACCAGGTCACTAGATATGAAAGAACTGGAAGATCCGGTATCAAACAAAACTCTAACAGGAACATAATAAACAGAAAGCATACCTTGAATGATGACATTCTTTCCCTTCTCCGTCGTAGTTGGGGCATTCGATGAAGAAGGAATAGCATTAAGGGCATAGGCTTTCACTATTTGCTTTTCTTTGGGGGGTTGCGGACACTTGTCCTTGTGATGTCCCATTTGGCTACAGTTGAAGCACTTCCTGTCCGCTGGCTTGGCCCGACAATTACCAGCATAATGGCCATTCTTACCACAGCTGAAGCACTCTGCATCTGGCTTATTCCTTTTCTTCTGATTATCCTTAGTCTGATTCTGCTTTCTCTTATTCTGGGAACCACCCTTGCCTCCACCTCTTGCTTGTGGCTTTGGCTCATCTGCGGATGCAACCTCAGTCTTTGGCTTAGGGTAGAGACTTTCTGATCTTAATGCTTTCCCCACAATCGATTCAAACGTCTCATCGATGTGGTTAATAAGCCTTTCCCCCAAGTACTGATCCAAACCAGTTATGAATTTCTCATTCTTCTTCTCGGCAGTATCAATAAGAGATAGCCCATATTTCGACAAAGTATCGAATTCAGCAATATACTCCGAGACAGCTCTGCCATTCTGCTTGAGCTCCAAGAATTTCTTAAACAGCACTGACTTCTGAGCAGCTGGAATGAACTTCTCGCTAAAGCGAGCCTTAAACTGCTCCCAAGTAATCTGGTCTCCGCGAGTAGCTGCCTTTATAGCATTCCACCAATTCATTGCCCGCCCTTGCAGCTGACGGGACGGTAGCTTTCTCTTCATCGCATCCTCGATGCCCTAATCCTCGAAAATACGTTCGCAACTATCAAACCAATCCTGAACATCCATAGCCGACTCCGTTCCGTGGAACGGCTTCCCACCAAGGCTAGTATAATCCTTGTTCCGCTTGGCGAAGTCGATTCTCGGCGCCTGCACTATTGGGCCACCACCATTTCCACCATTTGGAGCTGCCCTCTGCACATCCCTAAGCATCTCTCTCATGAGGTCAGTAAACATCGTCCTCATGTCAGCAGCATTCCCATTATTGGCCCCTCTACCGGTACCTCTAACATATTGGCTCATCGTCAATCTGTAAAAGGGAAACGATTAACGACCCCATAGTGGTGCTAGTGCTGTACGACTCCATCCTTATACTAGTAATAGTGTATATATAGCTTTTGAAAACCAAAATAATCACAAATATGCTCTCTCGTATACGTGTATTATCTCTCCCTGATAACTTCCCTAGGTTAACTACGCAACCTAGATCTCTGATACCAAGTGTGACGGCCCGCCCCGCACCAGCCTGCATTTCCACCGAGAGTGCGCTGTACACATGCCCGACTAGCACGGGACGGTCGTCAGAAGATAAGAAAGGGGAGAATTGACTAAAAAGAAACCTGTATAATGTCTTTTAGCGCATGGAATAAAATATAATAATAATAATAACATACTTGATATAAAACAAGTGAGACAGTGCATAAGCTTATAACTAAAATTAACATCAACATCAAAGCAGCGGAAATCCATATACAGCTTATTACAGCTTTCCAAATTTACTGTCTCTAAACAAAAGAAAGTTAAAGTAGAAGATGCACCACCAATGCCCAAGCAGTGATCTTCAACAACACAGGGAGAATACTATATATATTACGTGGAAGCCTCCTGCTCGTCTCCGGATCATCTACCCGTGCATCACCAGCTAACCTGTCTGTAGTTTGCTCGTGTGAGCACCTAGAGTAATAAGAGGAGACATAAAACTCTGGGTCAGACATAAAGCCTGGTATGAGCGATAAGCATCTAAAAAGAACAATAACAGATACACTAAACCATACCTGAACCTGGACCTGCAACCAAAGAGCTAGTATCACATACCGTACAGTACTCTAAGGTGCCATAATAAATAGTGTAAGAATACGGGGGTGGGGTGTGCATGTCATAATGATAGCAAACAAATCAACCATAGCAACCATCCTCACATTTCTCACTCAGTGCGTAATGCATACGATGTCCACCACTGTCAATCACTAGACCCATTGAAGTAGTGACGGAGTTCAACTTGTACAACTACTGCTACTACCAAGCTTACCACATGGAGTCATGACCAAACCTTTACAAATGACCCCACTTCATTGGTTTATAGCCCTTCAGTCGTACCTAGGCCCTTTCAGCCCTAAATCCGTTCACGTACTTCCCATACATAGTGATCCAAAGTCATAAACATCGACTGCCCCTTGGCACACGTCCCGCAGCAAAGTCCAATCATGAAGTGAACTCATCGGTTCCCAACTGGATCCTGAGCTCTAACTTCCCATATTGGACTACCTTTGCATCTCGGGTTATTGGTCAATACTGGGTCGGGTTGGGTTCTCCCTCTAGCCATCGGTTCGGGTAGGGTCCTCTGCTTCGAGTCGGTGCGTAGTCTTCTCCTGTAGCGGTTCGGTTCGGGTCCACAGCGTCGCATCGGTTCGGGTATTCCACTTCGGGTCAGGTCGGGTGTCCTCCTCCGGGTCGGGTCGGGTGGCATCTCCCTTCCAGTTCGTGCTTCCGCTCCGATCCGCTCCCTCGTTCCTTCATTTGCTCCGATCCGATTTATTCGCCTTACTTCAGTCTGAGCCCTTCCTCCTTCAGTCGATCCGATCCGAGCCCTTCGTCCTTAAGTCGATCCGATCTCTCCACCTTTATCCGATCCCAGTTCAATTAGCATGGCCTTCCTTTTGGCCAATTGTCTCAAGTGTCAAGTTCCGATCCGATCAGATCCCTTGCCCAGTTCAACTCATCCGATCTGAGCCTCCATATCCGATCTGATCCGGTCCAGAACCCGCACTTTTCTACAACCCTTCTAGCAAGTATTTTACGCCATTCGACGGCATTTTTGACAAATCTAACACTTCTAATCAATCATAAAACACACCATAGAGTCATAGCAACATGTAATAGCAACCACAAACAGCAAAACATCAATTCAAATGAATCGAATTGGATCAAAAGTGGCTAAAACCTCACATTTTCCCATAATCCCACTTAATCATGTTTAAGCACATACTTAGTAAAATTTAATCAAATCGTCGAAATTTTCTAACAGAGGCATAAAATATTATTTTCAAATTTCTAAACATTTTTCCAGAATATATTAGTGTATAAATTCGCTAATCTTCATTAATTACCCTAAATTACCGTAATTAGTGCAAAAACTATGCAAATCACTCACCTTTGCCACCAAATAAAACACCAAATCTGAAATACTCTCTGTTTGGGTCGAATTCCTATGTATAGCAGCAGCTCCAACCTTGCTCTGTTGCTATTTGTCTTTGTTTTGATGTAGTTTAGGCTTAATCTTCACTAAAAATGTGTTTTGGAGTGGTTTTAGTGGATGGAAGCCATTACTAAGGTCTCAAGAAGGTTTGTGGCGGCTCAAAACTGAAATGAATGTGATTTCCTAACCCTAATCAGCCCTCCTATGCCTCTAAACCCGAAATTCCCCTCATAGCCTATCTGCTAATCACCCGGTTAGGCCCAATTAAGCTGTTTTTCACCATCTGAAACTTGTTTCTGCCATATCTCCCGAACGGTGAGTCCGTTTGGCTAATGTGACCACTCAACGGAATTGTAACCCATTATTCGGAGCCAATGGAAGTGGTTTCAGGTCATAATTCCTTTCCAGACAATAGTTATGGCCAAAACAGTACCAACAAGGGGTAAAATGGTCATTTAAAAATTGGGAAAAATCATGAACATGGGAAATGACCCCATTAGTCGTCTCCCAAAGTTACATGACCATACGACTTCGTATGTGAAAGAAATAAATATTCTACGATCATATGATGTGTAGAATACAGGTCGTTACCTAATGTTTGGTGGCCTGCCTAGTGATGAGGTGATGGCTAGTTATCTAAATTCCCTTGACATCCCGCATGACGAGTTATCATAGGTACCCATTGTTGGCCAGTATCCGGACATCTTCGAGGAAGTGACCGGACTTCCAGCACACCAAGAGATCGAGTTTCGTATTGATTTAGTGAAAGACGCCAGACCTATAGTGTTTCCACTTCGTCGTATGGCACCAAGGGAGCAGCGAGAGCTCGGGGTGCAAGTCAGCGATCTTTTGAAGAAGGGATTTATTCGAAGAAGTGTCTCCAAATAGGGAGCACCAGTTGTGTTTGCTACAAAGGCAGATGGTTCCCTTCGATTGTGTGTGGATTATCGCGAGTTGAATAAGGTGATGAGAAAGAACAAGTATCCTTTCCCGCGGATAGATGATTTGTTTGATCAGCTGGAAGGAGAAAGAGTGTTCTCTCAGTTGGACCTCACGACAGGATTTCATCAGCTCAGGGTGGCAGCTGAGAGCATAGATAAAACGACATTTCGGACTCCGTCTGGATTTTATGAGTGGTTGGTCATGCCATTCGGGTTGACCAATGCACTAGCGTATTTTATGGATCTTATGAATAGAGTATTCAGAGATCAATTGAATAAGTTTGTTCTTGTGTTCGTGTACGATATCTTGGTTTACTCAAGGACAGAGGAAGAACACAAGGGACATTTGCGGATAGTGATGGAGGTGTTGAGTAAACACCAATTGAAAGCAATTTTTTCGAAGTGTCACTTCTGGAGAAAGGAAGTGAGATTCTTGGGCCATGTTGTTTCAGAGGAAGGTATCGCCGTGGATCCAGCTAAAGTGGCTACGGTGCAAGATTGGTCTACGCCTAAGAATGCGATAGACGTAATAAGTTTCTTGGGGTTAGCTGGATATTATTGTAAGTTTATCCAAGACTTCTCCAGGATAGCGGCACCATTGACTCAGTTGACTAAGAAGAATCAAGCTTTCGTCTGGGACGGAAGATGTGAAAATGCATTCAAGAGTATAAAAGAGAGGTTGACGTGTGCGCCAGTGTTGGTCATTCCTAAATGGAATTAAGAAATAACGGTATACACAGATGCACGTGGTACCGGAATAGGTGTTGTTTTTATGCAAGGAGGTAGGGTTGTAGCTTATTCTAATCGGCAACTGAAACCGCATGAGAAAAGATATTATACCCATGATTTAGAATGGGCAGCGATCGTGTTCGCATTGAAGATTTGGAGACATTATCTCTTGGGAGAAAGATTTGAGTTGTTTACTGATCGTAAGTCGTTGAAGTAACTTTTCTCCCAGAATGATTTAAATCTCCGTTAGCAAAGATGGTTAGAATTCTTGGCTTCATATGAATTTGATATCGCATATACGCCTGGAAAAGGCAATTCAGTAGCTGACGCCTTGAGTAGGAGACATGCCAGTTTAGGGGTTATGTTTCTAGAATGGAAGCAACTGGAGTTTATCGCAGGGTACGATTTAAAACCAAAGTGCGAGTTGGATCCAGAGATGTTAGCAAGTTTGACGATCAGACCCACTTTGATTGAGCGGATTGGTTCCAGTCAGAGGGACGATCCTAATCTATTGGAAATCATCTCCAAGTTAGAGATGTGTATCGATGAGGAGATGAACAAGTATGGTCTTGATCAAGAAGGATGGCTTCGAAAGGATGGGAGACTAGTTGTACCCAATGTCAATGGATTGAGAGATGAAGTGCTTAGAGAATGTCATCTCTCAAAACTAACTATACACCTCGGTGGTAATAAAATGTATCGAGATATGAAGCAGAACTACTACTGGGAAGGAATGAAGAGAGATGTTGGAAAGTTATATCCAAATGCATGAATTGTCAGTTAGTCAAAGCCGAGCAAAAGAAGCCTAGTGGTTTGTTACAACCATTGGAAATTCCAGAATGGAAATGGGAACATGTATCGATGGATTTCTTCGACGGGTTACCAAGGACTAGGTCAGGCCATGATAGTTTTTATGTGATTGTGGATCGACTGACCAAAAGTGCAAGATTCATACCAGTCAGTCAAATAGAACAGTAGCTAAGTTGGCAGAACTGTATATGAAGTGGGTAGTGAGATTTCATGGAGTACCTAAAGGCATTGTTAGTGACCGAGACCCGTTGTTTACTAGTGGGTTTTGGAAGAGCTTACAAGAGGCTCTAGGGTCAAAACTACATCTCAGTACCGCATAACATCCTCAAACCGACGGTCAAACCAAGAGGGTGAATCGAGTATTAGAAGATCTTTTGAGAGCTTGTATACTGGATTTTGATGGGTCGTGGGATGACACTTTCCATCTAGTAGAGTTTGCACACAATAATAGTTACCATTCTAGTATTGGTATGACTCCATTTGAAGATTTGTATGGAAGACCGTGCAACTCAGCATCATGTTGGCTAGAAACCGGTGAGAAGGCTGTGCTTGGGCCGGATGTGATAAGGGAAACCTCAAATAAGATCAAGATTATTCAGCAGAGAATGAGGGCTTCCTAAGATAGGCATAAGAGTTATGCTGATAAGAGGCGAAGAGATTTGAAATTCTCCGTTGGCGACTTAGTATTTGTCAAAATCTCTCCATTAAAGAATGTGATTCAATTTGGTAGGAGAGGAAAGTTGGCACCAAGATTTGTTGGTCCATTCCCAGTTCTCGAGCAAGTTGGGAATTTGACGTATAAAGTTGAGTTACCTGACAAGATGGCGGGAGTTCATAACGTATTTCATGTTTCCCAGTTAAGAAAGTTTGTGCACGACCCCAATATGACTATTTCACCTGATCAGTTGGATGATATCGAAGTAAAACCCAAGGCGGTTGGGAACCGCAAGCCGATTCGTATTGTCGAGCATGATGCGAAACAACTTCGAAGGAAAGCGGCGAGTCTAGTCAAGGTTCAGTGGGGCGAAGACGAGAATGACTGTACTTGGGAGACAGAGGAGAGCATTAGGAAGACGTATCCAGAACTCTTTGTCTGGTAAGATTTTCATTGCGATTTAGTTTTCCGCATGCTAGGACAGACTTATTTTGTTTTGTTATGCATGTTTGAGTGTTATGAATGATTGATAAGCATGCGGTGTTCATTGTTTGTTTCTTAGTTAAAGAATTTTGGGAGCGAAATTTCTTATGGAGGGGGGAGAGTGTAACGACATGCATTCTACACATCGGGGATTGTAGAATATTTATTTCTTATTCATACAAGGTCGTATAGTCAGCTTTGGGGAACGACTATTGGGGTCATTTCTCATGTTCATGATTTTTGCCAAATTTTAAATGACCGTTTTGCCCCTATCTGATCTTGTTTTGCCTATAACTTTTGATTTAAAAGGAGTTTTGACCTAAACCCACTTCCATTGGACTCGAATGATGGTTTACCTTTCTGTAGAGTGGTCACATGTGAAAAACGGACTTACCGTTTGGGAGATATGGCTAAAATAATGTTTGGAAGGTGAAAAACTGCTTAACTGTGCCAAATAGGGTGATTAGCAAGAGGGTCCATAACCCATTTCAGGATTAGGGTTATAGAGAGGCTAAGAACAGTTAGGAAAAGAATTTTATTTTATTTTTCAGCCATCAAAAACATGTTCTCTAACCCTAACAATGGCCTCCACCTTCTAATTTCATCCCAAATCGCTTCCTAATCAAGGATTAAGCTTAGCAACATCAAATCATGGAAGATCTTCACCAAATCAGTATTAGAACTGCTGTGTTGCCTTGTTATTCGCACCAAACAGAGAATATTTCAGTTTTGAAAGTTTATTTGTAGCTAAGGTAAGTGATTTGCATAGTTTCTCACTAATTATGGTTAACTAAGGGTAATTAGTGTTATTTAGCAAATTTATACATTAATAAATTCTGGAAAAATATCTATAAATTTTGAAATACTGTTTTATGCCTCTGTTAGAAGTTTGGGTTAATTGGTTAAGTTTTGTTAATCCTACCATTAGATTTGCTTAAACATGCTTAAGGGAAAATATGCGGTTTTGGCTATGTTTGATCCATTTTAACCTATCAAGTTGTTGTTTTGGTGTTAGTGGTCGATTCTATATGATACTATGATTGTATGGTATGCTTCGTGATTGATTTGAAAAGTTAGACTGGTCGAAAATGCTGTTGAATGGCGTAAAACCGTCGCTGGAAAAGTTGTAGGAATTGTGTAGGGACCGGATCAGATCCCCCTTATTCCCCACCGAACCGACCCGTTCGTGGCATCCCTCTCTGAAACAACCCCTTTCGTGCATCCATGAAGAGGTGATCTGGCCAACCTGATATGCTACCCAAGAATCAGAGGTACTCTTCACGAACCGAACCAGAAACTCACGAGCTGCTCACACTTAAAGACCCCGACCCGAACCGGAGTTACTCACGAACGATGGAGGACCCGAGCTCAAGTGTGGTTACGAACCGATCCGAACCAGACACAACGACCCGATCCATAGTGAAATGATCGAACTGAACCAGTTCGTACTGATGTGTGAGCATGAGTTGAAAGGAACCGAACCATTCTGGGAAGCGCGATCCGAAGTGAAGCGAAGTGAAGACCCGAACTGATCCGGAGAAGATGTCCAATAACCCGAGATGCAAAGGTAGTCCAAATGTGAAGTTTATACTTAGGATCCAGTTGGGAACCAACGAGTTAACTTCATGGTTGGGCTTTTCTATGGGACGTGTGCTAAGGAGTTGTGGACGTCCATAGCTTTGACTCACCATTGAGAGACGGATATTGGCTATGGATCAACGCAATGGGACCGTTAAGACTCCGAAGGGCAGGTGATCGTAGCAAGGTCTATGAGCCAGTGCAGTGGAGTTGTCATGACTTCATGGGGCAGAGTGGACATAACAAGGACTAGTGGCTATGGATCAGTGCAGTGGTGTCATCATGACTCCATGGGGCAAAGTGATCGTAGCAACGGAATGGGTGGTCAAAGCGGTGGATATTGTGTGCTTTACGCACTGAGTGAGAGATGTGAGGATGGTTGCTATGCTTGATTGTTTGCCATCACTATGACATGCACACCCCCACCCCCGTTATCTTGACACTTTATGCTAGTGTTACCCTAGAGTATTGTCCATGTTGTTTTGCTGACTCTTTGGTTGCAGGTCCAGTTTCATGTATGGTTTAGTATACCTGTTATTATTATGTTTTTGTTGCTTATCTCTCATACCAGACTTTCGTTTGACCCAGAGTTTTATGTCTCTTCTTATTACTCTGGGTGCTCCTAAACGAGCAGACTAGAGATAAGTTAGCTGGTTGTGCACGAGTAGTTGTACCGGAGACGAGGAGGAGGCTTCCACGTATGATATATAGTTATTCTCCCTGTGTTTTAGCTGATCACTACTCAGGGCATTAGCAGATTACCTTTCTGTTGCTTAGAGACAGTATTTCAAAGATTGTAATAAGCTGTATTTGATTCCTGTTACTCTGATTGTTATAGTTCAAGCTCAAGTTTTCAGCTTATGCATTGTCTCATTTGTTTATGTCAAATATGTTGTTATTATATTTTATTCCATGCGCGGTGAGATGTACAACAGCTTCTTGTTGATTTACCGTTTCCTTTCCTTTTCCTTTCTTTCTTTAGCGATCATCCCGTGCTGTTTGGGCATCGGTACAATGCGTTTCATGGGTAATGTCGGCTGGTGCGGGGCGGGCCGTCATAGTAGGAATATACTAGTTACATTCCCGGACTGGTGGTAACGCATAGCTGCGACTACCGCCCACCTCGAACAACACTCCCAAATCATGGATGCGCATGAAATCAAATCAATTAAACTGAGGGACTATAGTAATAAAAGAAGAAGTTATAACAACCCAGAAATCCGAGCCAATTTAAAATTTTTATTTTGGCAATTTTAGTGAATTTTGATCAATTTAAATTAATTATTTTAAATAATAACGACGAGAAATTTATTTTGAATGGAATTAGAACGTATATATTTATATAGATGGTCGTTTGAATATAAATATTTATTTATATATATAAAAAGAATTGAAAATGGCGCGGTAGTTCGATAATTCGATTTCAAATTTCAAATGAATGTACAGGATTCAAAATAAACCGGATTTTAGTGAAACCAAAAATATTTGAATCTAATTGATGATATCTTTCCAACGAATCCGAAAGATTGGAATTTCATTGCGGGAATCAAAAGATATGTCTAGTTGAAAATTAAGAATAGTCGCTATGGAATTCTGGCCCTTAAAAATAGCCATTTTGCAAAAGACCTCGGATTTCGACGAAACCACTTTTGTTGGATCCGTGATGTCAAGTTATTGCTAGATTCTAAAATTTGTAATTTTTCGAATCAATATGTGAGCGTGGCGAAGGAAAACGCATTTGACCAGTTTTAGTTTATTTTAATCGACTGGAAAATGGCCATTTTTCAAACGGTCTCAAAACTTGACGAAATTAGTTTTTTTAGGACCGTATCGTCAATACGAAGCTAGAAAATATTTTTCCGGAATTTTTCGAGTTAGTATGTGACCCCGGTAAATTAAAATGCGCGTTCATATTCAATATATAGAGTTATATTTTGATTTTGACGAAAACTGATCGAAACGATCGAATCCGCCTACGATACATATCCCATTGTGTTCGGAATAGGGGTAATTAGCTAGGGATGACATGCGGTGGGTCTCGTTTCGAGGTCGAATAAAATTAAACTATATGAAATTAAAAAATATTAAATATATTTATTTACATAAATCCCCCCAATATTTTCCCTCTACCCCCATTCCGTCTTTCTTCAGATCGACAATTAGAAGAAAAAAACACGAAGGCGCGATGGGTGGGGGGAGCAGCTCCGGCCACCACCGAAGACGGCGCCTCCGCTTCCCCAGGCAACGCCACCACCCCACGACACCCCCCTTTCCTCCGAAACCCCCAAATTGCCGAGCCCTAGCCCCCCCTCGATTTGAAGAGCCACGACCCAAACCCCCCTTCCTCCTCTCGCCGCGAGAACCCAACCCCCCAACTTCAAAGCCGACACCGTACCTGCCTTCATCCCTCCCCTGCATCGATTTTCGCGCCCCTCCTCAGCCTCCTTCCCCGATCCGACGGCAGCCACCTCCTCGGTCTCCATCCCCTCTGAAAACGCAAAAGCGAGCCCTTTTCCTTTTTATTTTGATTTTCTTTTCTGTTTTAAAATTTTATGCATGATAAAAGATTTAATTTTTATGTGTTAAAGTTAGTATAAAAAAAAATCAGTTTTATTAGAAGATTTGATGTTTATATAAATGAAAGATCATTTTTTGTTAAAGGAAAGATATGCTTTTTAATCAAGGAAAAATATAATTTTTATATAACATAGTGATTAAAAATATAATTTCTATATGATGTGAAGATTAAAAATATGATTTTTATATTATAGAAGGAATAAAAGGATAATCTTCATATTTGAAAAGGCAATGTAAAAATATGATTTTTATTTAGGTAGAGCATTAGAAATATAATTTTTATTTATGTAGAGTAATAAAAATATAATTTTTAATTAGTGAAGTAAAAAAATTGATTTTTATATTATAGGAATTATAAAAATATGATTTTTATAATTTGAAGAGCGATAGGAAAATATGATTTTTTATTGTATGTGAAGATAAAACTATCATTTTTATGTAATCAAAGGCGAGATTTTTTATAATATAGAGAGAATAAAAATACGATTTTTATATTGTATAGATAGTAAAGATTCGATCTTTACATATGAAATAGAAATATAAAAATATAATTTTTATATAGAAAGAAGCATTGTAATATGTATGAAGTAGAAATAAAAATAAGATTTTTATTTATTGAAATGAAGTAATAAAAATATAATTTTTATTATGAACAGCGTGATAAGAACTGCAATGGGATTTCGACCAGATCCAGACGGTTCAGCAATTCAGAAGCAAAGCACGGCGGAGTGGAACCCTCGGTGAGAACTTCTCACCTTTAATTTAAATTTCTAGTTTGAAATATATACTAGGATGCAAACGGTGGTTAGTAGCACCCGACACCCGTCGTTCACAGACCATGGACGGCTTGTATGCTTGTTTGTTTGATTTGATGTGTAGTTGATTGTGTGATGTGATGTGAAAAGAAATAAAATATTTATATAGTTAAAAATATTTTATGGTTGAAAATAGAATTTTTAACGTGTATATAAAATAAATATTTATAAACAAATTGGAGATTTGTTTATATACACTGATTTGATTGATATTGATTGGGACGATAAATTTTACACATCGCCTAACTACACAAATAAAATCTGTGTTTGATTGTTTGAAACCCTACACGGGTATTGGGATGATATTTGCATTACAATAAACCCAATTATTTAGCTGTATGTCGATCGATTGGTCGATAGACTGTGTGAGCGTTAATTATTTATATTTAATGCTTATGTAGTTGTATGGTGCACTCTGGATGAAGGTTGATTATTTATCGTTCTTATTTTATACATGTGTTGTAGAAAATCCATATAATTAACATTATATGGTAATTGATTGAGCCTCATTCTAGTTTTTAAATAGAAATATTTAAAACGAAATATTTGGAACAGAATATTTGAAAATAGAAATATATGAAGCCGTGTTGATTAGATTGACGCCATTTTGACGTGAATGATATTTATATCGATTTTATTCATTTTATAATGAACATCGAAAGTGATTTCAAAATCTGATATTTTGAAAAGAATTGAAATTCGAATTAAACTGAATTGAATTGAAATTCGAATTAAACAGAAAAGAATTGAAATTCGAATTTAACTGAATTGAATTGAAATTCGAATTAAACTGAAAAGGATTGAAATTCGAATTAAACTGAATTGAATTGAAATTCGAATTAAATTGAAAAGAATTGAAATTCGAATTAGATTGAAATAGAATTGAAATCGTTTTGAATTAAATTTAAAACGTATTGAAATTGAACTGAAAATCGATTTGAATTGATATCAATTTGAAATGAATTTAAAACGAATTTTTAAGGAAAAATTCAATTTTGATTTGAATTTGAGATGGAAGTTGAAATCGTTTTGAAAATGAATTTAAAACGGTTTTTAAAAATACATTTTGAAAGGAAATCGACGATATATATATAATGTATATATTATATATATAATGGCCTGAATAGAACGCGCCGCGCCGCGGTAGTTCGCGAATTTCGACCATTGACTTCGAATGGATATTGTGGGAGATCCGACCGTCGGATTCTCCTAAAACCGAAACCGTTGGGTTCGTATTGAAAAGAGCTTTCTAACGAATATTAGAAATTTGAAATCTAACGGCAGGATTTGGAATTATGTCCAAATCAAATTTGGAAAAGGTTGCTGTAAGTGCAGTTCGATGGCCATTGATGGAAATCGACTGTACGGGCTTTAATAAAATTAATAAAAATAGTAATAATTTGTGCAAAATCATAAGAAATGATTTGTGAAGAATTGGGATGAAAAACTCCATATTTGAAAAGATAAAAATAGATTTTTATCGAAATGAACCGGTTTTCAGCTAGAATAATAATTTATTTATTTTTAAAATAAATAAATTGGATTTGAAATGGTTTTGAAAATAACCAGAATTTCCAATAACTTCTTTGGAATGGATTTGAATCAAAATTGTATTCGGAATATTTTGATGTGGGATTTCGTGATTATACAGATATTGTTGTGGAAATTTGAAAGATATATATATATATATCGTTATTTCCAATACGATATTTGTTCGTCGTAGAATTTGATATTGAATATAAGCCGATATATTTTCTATTCAGAGCCTTGTATTTAATATCAAATGTGATTTGGGTTTGTCGTGAATGGTGTCTTCATTAACACTGTTCTTAACCCCAGTTGAGAAAAAGATTAAATATTTTTATTTAGATTTAATGAAGTGTACCAATTAAATAATATTTAATTGGAATTGAATTGGTATTGATTTTTGGGTTTATCGTGAACAGTGTTTTAAATAACACTTGTTCTTCAACCCGATAATTAATAGAATGTGATTTTGGGTTTATCGTGAACCGTGTTTTAAATGACATTGGTTCTTTAACCCAGTTAAAGACAGGATATTGATTTCTGCAAAGATTAAACCTAAGAGGAGTTTTAATGAATCTTTAATTAGATTGAAATGGTCGAGAATGGAGTGTCATCAGTTTTCCTCCAGGCGATAGTTAAATCTTTAATTAGATTTGAACGTGAAATGGTAATTGAATTTACCGATAACACCATGGTGTTAGATATGAAGTATTACCGGTTTTACTTCATGGGATGAATAGGTTGGGATTGGGAAAGGGAAATAAACGATTACTCCGGTGTGGTTCGCTAACCCCGACTAGTTTGAATTGATATTCAAAGAAGATTAAAGAATAAATTTAAAGAATTTATCATTGATAAAATTAATGGGAACCTTTCCCAAAGTGTAAGAATATTTAAACAAAAGATTAATATGAATTGGAATGAAGCATATGTTGTTTTTGTGTAACACTTGTTTATTATATACGCGAGTTATTCAGAAAGACCGGGTTTATCCCATTCTGAATAACTGATTCGACGTGGTATCGAAGATGAAGACGGTGGTCGAAGACCGGAGGTCTTCATGTCGTTTGGATAATTACTGATGATCTTGATTGGGCCGTACACCCAAGTGGAGGGAATCAGTTGGTGATAGTCCAGACGTGCTTGGAGATCGATGAATATGCGAGGTACTAGGTGCCTCCGGTTTCGTTCAGACCCAGAACGAACTTGTAAATGGACTATGTGTCTGACATTGGATTTTAGTCTGTGTGATTGATTTATAATAAATATATATCTGTTTGGCGGCGGAGAATTTATTCTCTTGCTTAACGCCCTTCTCTGAGACGTACGAGCTCAGAGGTTATATATCGATGGATATCAAACGCATGGAGTGAATTGCTTGTGTGGCATGCCTAAGTGGCAATTGATCAAGGCTTCTGTTGAAAAGCAAAGTCTTGTGGTGATGATCAAAGCACCACCTGTGTGGCATAGCTTTGTGTAATGTTGATTCGTGAGCCTCACACCCCGGTTGTGAACTAGAAACGGGAGAGGACATCAGGGAGGGCATGCGTTTCTTTCTAGTTAGAAGTGGCGTCAGTGGTTTTACACGCCCTGACGAGTTTGACTTATGTGGTTGTTGCAGTTGTGAGGCGTCTCGGATATATCGGTCGATCCGGGACTGATGGAGTAGTCATTCGTTGGCTTACTCACACCCCAAAGGGTGGGGAAACGCAGTGTTCAGGCATTTTAATCCACATCGGTGGACAGGCCCTGACGATCCAAAGGCTTGACTGAGTACTTGCATGAGGGGCGGAGTAGAGCATCTCGAATTCGGTTGAGGACTATCTTTTGCCTCGGTTCACAGATGGAAATCCAATTTCCAAATACGTGATATTTCGGTTTTATTTGTAGAGCCTAGTGTTGGCGACATAGTAGCGTGGGATGCTATGCCGCCTATGATTGATATTTATGATTGAAATTGTTTTCACACTATACACACATTATAGTATCAAATAATCTTTTTTAAACATATCAAGCATTCTTTGGCTATTATAAGGTAAAAACCCTATCCTCCGGCTTGCGTTGCATTGTGTGATGGGACCTTGGTCTTATAATAGCCTCATTTTTCTTTATTTAGCGTTGCGCTGTTTGTTTTTTGCACTGGTATTCTTGGGAGGAAACCCGTTCCGTGTTATACGGCGTGGTCCCTTGATTTACCGAACTTTAAAATAAAGATTAATAACTGTTTTAGTTCTCACACCAGTCCCATGACTGACCTGGAGTTTATTGTTTCAACCTAAACTCTGGGTGCCCTTATTTTGACACGGGCAGCTAGTAGTTTTTGTTTTGCAGATTTATATTCACAGGATCCTGATTTACAGCTGGAACGATACTCGTAAAGCTTTGTATCCGCGTAATACATCTAGTTGTGTATTGTACTATTTTCCACTGCTTTGTAATGTATTGTAATCTATGATATTTTAATGTAAGAACCCGTAACTTCCCCGTGAAGGAAAGCATGAATACTTTGAGAACACGACAAAATAGAACGCAAACAGAAGAACATTTCATTGTATATTACAACAATCCCATCAGATACAAGAATATACAGAGTATAAATGAATAAATTACATTCAACTAATATCAGAGATTACAATAAATTACATAGCAGCGGAAAAATATACAAAACACAACTGAAAGTGATACACGGATACAAAGCTTTCCGAGCATCGTTCCAGCTGTAAATCAGGACCCTGTGGATATAAATCTGCAAAACCAAAACTACTAGCTGCCCGTGTCGAAAATAAGGGCACCCGGAGTTTAGGTTAAAACAATAAACTCCAGGTCAGTCATGTGACTGGTGTGAGAACTAAAACAGTTATTTAAAATTTTACTTTAAAAGCGAGTAATTCAAGGGACCACGCCGTATAACACGGAACTGGTTTCCTCCCAAGAATACCAGTGCATAGAATAAACAGCGCAATGCTTTTTCGAAAAATGAAGCTATTATAAGACCCAGGTCCCATCACACAATGCGACGCAAGCCGGAGGATAGGGTTTTCCCTTATAATAGCCAAACATGCTTGGTACGTTTAAAACAAATCATTTGATACTATAATAAGTGTATAGTGTCAAAACAATTTCAGTCATAAATATAAATCACAGACGACATGGGTACCATATATCATGTCGTCATACTAGTTCTACAATCAAAACCGCAATATCACGTATTGGAAATTGGATTTCCGTCATGAGTCAAAGCAAGGGGCAAGCTCCTCTCTGCGTTCGAGACACTCTAGCAATGCCTCAGGATCCCACTCTGATCCTTTGGAATCTCCAAGGCCGGTCCTCTCTTACTTTTGAGGATTAGTTATTCCTGAACACACGTTTCCCGGTCCTTACAGACCTATATCCGAGGCACCTCGTATCCAACAACCACACAGGTTAAAAGTATATATATGTCAGGGCTGGTAGGTCACTGACACCACCCTAGCTAGAAAGAAACGTCGTGCACTCCTTGGGTCCGTATCCCGTTTTTGACTCATACTGAGGTGTGAGGCTCGCGAATTCACTTTATACACAAAGCTACGCCACACAGGCCATGCTTTGATCATCAACCACAAGACTCTGCTTTTCAACAGAAGCCCTGATCAATTGCCACTTACGCATGCCACACCGGCAATTCACTCCATGCGACTGATGTCCATCGATATATAACCTCTGAGCTCGTGCGTCTCAGAGAAGGGCGTTAAGCAAGAGAATAAATTCTCCGCCGCCAAATAGATGTATATTTAATAAAGATCAATCAACACAGAATAAAACCCAATGTCAGACACACAATCCATTTACAAGTTCGTTCTGGGTCTGAACGAAACTGGAGGCACTTTCCTCGCATATCCATCGATCTCCAAGTACGTCTGGACAATCAACAACTGTTTCCCTCATCTTGGGTGTACCGCCCAATCAAGATCATCAGTAATCACCCAAACGATGTGAAGACTTCCGGTCTACGACCACCGTCATCATCTTCGACATCTCGTTGAATCGGTTATTCAGAATGGGTATAACCCGACCTTTCTGAATAACCCACGTATATAATAAACAAATGTTTCACAAACACAACGAACGCCTCATTCAAATTTAGAATATTCTTTTATTCACAAAATCACATTCTTAGGGAAAGGTTCCCATTAATTTTATCCAAGATAAATTCTTCTAAATTTATTCTATAATCTTCCTTTGGATATCATTTCAAACTAGTCGGGATTAGTGAACCACACCAAAGTAATTATTTATTTTATTTCCCAATCCCAACCTATTCATCCCATGGAGCAAAACTGGTAATACTCCATATCTAACACCACGGTGTTATCGGTAAAATTAATTACCATTTCACGTTCAAATCTAATTAAAGATTTAACTGTCTCTTTGGAGCAAAACTGGTGATTCTCCACTCTCGATCACTTTTCAGATTTGATAATTTAAATTATCAATTCACTTTTCAATCTAATTAAAGATTCATTAGAACTCCACTTAGTTTTGATCCTTTCAAAAATCAATATCCTGCCTTTAACTGGGTTTAAGAACCAATGTCATCTAAAACACGATTCACGATAAACCCGAAACCACATTCAAATTCAATTTATTTATTTCAAAAATAAATTGTTTTTAACTCTAGTTCAAAACTAGTTCATTTCGATAAAATCTATTTTTATCTTTTCAAGTGTGGAATTTTTCATCCCAGTTCTTCACAAACCATTTCTTATGATTTTACACAAATTATTACTATTTGTAATGATTTTATCAAGGCCCGTACAGTCGATTTCCATCAACGGCCATCGAACTGCACTTATAGCGACCTTTTTCAAATTTGATTTGGACATAATTCTAAATCCAACCGTTAGATTTCAAATTTCTAATATTCATTGGAAAGCTCTTTTCGATACGAACCCAACGGTTCCGGTTTTAGGAGAATCCGACGGTCGGATCTCCCGCAACTTTAATTCGAAGTTAATGGTCGAAATTCACGAACTGCCGCGGCGCGGCGCGTTCTTTTCAGGCCATTATATATATATAATATATATATTATATATATTTTGTCGATTTCCTTTTAAAACGTATTTTATAAATCGTTTTAACTTCGTTTTCAAAATCATTTCAACACTATTTCAATTTCAAATCGATTTGATTTCAATTCAGTTCGAATCCATTTCAATTTTATTTAATTCGAATTCAAATTCGTTTCAATTCAATTCAATTTGAATTTACCTTCTATTTAATTCAATTCGAATTCATTTCAAATTGATTTCAATTCAATTTCAGTTCATTTTAAATTTCATTCAAAACGATTCCAATTCGTTTTTAATTCAACTCCAATTTAATTCAATTTGAATTAATTTCTATTCAATTCGAATTCAAATTCACTTTCTATTCAATTTGAATTCAAATTCACTTTCTATTCAATTCGAATCGAATACATTTTCTATTCAATTTGAATTCAAATTCACTTTCTATTCCATTCGACTTCTTTTCAAATTGATTCAATAAAATTTCAATTTTGAATTTAAATCTAATTTAAGTTTGAATTTCATTACAAAATATTAAATTTTGAAATCACTTTTCAATATTCATTATAAAACGAATAAAATCGATATAAATATCGTTCGCGTCAAAATAACGCATCTCTAATCAACACGGCATTATATTTCAAAAATTCGTTATTCTATTCAACAAATGAATATTTATTCTATTCAACACATGAATCTATATTTCTTTCAACACACGACTATTTTTGTTCTGTAAAATTTTTCATAAAATTATGGTATCTATCGTTTGATTTTCAATTAGACTCCACCATGAAGTAGTTCTAATTTTTAATATGATACAGATGTAAATTTCATTGTATAAAATATTTCACTCAACACATGAATAGTTTCCACACATGAATTTTCCTTTATAATATTCATTATTTTCCCGACTGGAATGAGGCCCAATCAATCACCATATAACGTTAATTATATGGATTCCATACAACACATGTATATAATATCAACAATAAACAATCAACCATCATCCAAAGTGCACCACACAAGTGCATAGGCATCAAATATAAATAATTAACGCTTACACAGCCTGTCGACCAATCGATCGACATACAATTAAATAATTGGGATTAGTGTACGCCAAATTTCATCCCGACACCCGTGTGGGGATTCAAATCAACAAACACAGATTTTTATTTGTACAGTTGGGCGATGTGTGAAATTTATCGACCCAATCAATATCAATCAAATCAGTGTATATAAACAAATCGGCCGATTTGTTTATAAATATTTATTTACTCACATTCACGTTAAAAATTATATTTTTAACTATAATTAATTTATTTCAACTATCTATATTTTATTATCGATTTCACATCCACATCACAAACAAATTTTCACAACATATCAAACAAGCATACAAGCCATCCATGGTCTGTGGATGACGGGTGTCGGGTGCTACTAAGCACCGTCTGCATCCTAATATATATATATATATATATATATATATATATAACTAGAAAAAGGAAATTTAGAGTGAGAAGTTCTCACCGAAAGCTAATCCAACTCCACGACACTTCTTATATTGAAATCTTTGTTGTTCTCGCCTTTCATCACTTTCGTTGCCGTAGCCACTACATATATAAAAATCGAATTTTTACTTCGCTATTCAGTATATAAAAATCGAATTTTTACTTCGCTATTCAATATATAAAAATCAAATTTTTACTTCGCTATTCAATATATAAAAATCAAATTTTTACTTCGTTATTCAATATATAAAAATCGAATTTTACATCGCTACTATATAGATAAAAATTCTATTTTTATAACGATGTTATATAGATAAAAAATCTATTTTTACAACGATGTTATATAGATAAAAATTCTATTTTTACAATGATGTTATATAGATAAAAATTCTATTTTTATCACACTATTCTTCATATAAAGATTTCCCCTTTTAAAATATAAAGATTTCTCCTTTACAAATATAAAGATTTCGCCTTTTCAATTATAAAGATTTCGCCTTTTCAATTATAAAGATTTCGACTTTTCAATTATAAAAATATAATCTTTTCTATTTTAAAAATATAATCTTTTCTATTTTAAAAATCTAATCTTTTCTATTATAAAAATCTAATCTTTTCTATTATAAAAATCTAATCTTTTCTATTTTAAAAATTTAATCTTTTCTATTTTAAAAATCTAATCATTTCTATTTATAAAGATCACACCTTTATATTAATAATCAAATAAATAAAAATCGAATTTTTATGTCGTTTACACATGTGTAAATCTCGTATTTTTACCTCCTAAACATATATATAAGAATCTGTTTCTATTCATGCTTTTACAATTTAAAAATCAGATTTTTATTTGATTACCAAAATTTAATTAAACAAAACATTCGAAAAAAAACTTACTGTTTCGTTTTCTGGAGGGCAATGCAGCCTGCTGCTCGCGGTGGCTCACAGGGGGGGCTCGACCTCTGGCGGCGGAGGCAAGTGATGCGGCGAGTTTGGTTTGGGCGCGTTGGGTTCTAGGGTGCCGCTGAAGAGGGAGAGTCGAGGGCAGAGGAGGTGGGAGGATGGTGCGACATGGTTGCGTGGTCCGGTGGCGGCACGAGCGGCGGCGGCGATTGCTGGAGAGGTCGGGGGAGGCTTCAACGAAGAAAGAAGGGAGAAGGGGGAGAAGGGAGAATGAAGAGGAGGGGGGCCTGCTGGATGGCGGCGCCAGAGGCGCGCCGCCCCTGGTGGCCGCGGCGGCGGCTTAGGGCAGAGGCGCGATTTCTTTTTTTCTTTTTTTTTCTTCTGCTTTGAAATCGATTTTGAAAGAGATGGGGGGGGGGCAGATAAAGGAAGGAGAGAGAGAGAGGAAGTTAATTATTTTATATTATTTAATTTCTAAAAGTTTGACTTTTACATACAACCTCTAAACGAGGCCACCACCCGTCTTCCATAGCGTTTCACCCCCATTCCGAACACAATGGGATATGTACCATAAGAAGATTCGACTGTTTCGATCAGTTTTCGTCAAAATCAAAATATAACTCTATATATTGAATATGAACGCGCATTTCAATTTAGCGGGGTCACATACGAACTCTATAAATCCCAGAAAAATATTTTCTATCTTCGTATTGACAATACTGTCCTAACAAAACTAGTTTCGTCGAATTCTGAGACCATTAGAAAAATGGCCATTTTCCAGTCGATTAAAATCAACTAAAACTGGTCAACCGCGTTTTCCTTTGCCACGCTCACATACTGATTCGAAAAATTATGAAATTTGATACCTAGCAATAATTTGACATCACGGACCCAACAAAAGTGGTTTCATCGAAATCCGAGGTCGTTTGCAAAATTCCCATTTTTAAGGGCCTGAATTCCATAGCGACTATTCAGAATTTTCAACTGGACATATCTTTTTATCCCCGCTATGAAATCTCAATTTTTCAGATTTGTTGGAAAGATATTCTCAATTAGATCCTAATGTTTTTGGTTTCACTAAAATCCGGATTGTTTTGCACCCGGTACATTCAATTGATGTTTGAAATCGAATTATCGAACTACCGCGCCATTTTCAATTCTATTTATAATTATATATAATTATTTATATTCTAACGACGACGTATATAATATATACGTTCGATTTCTATTCAAAATAAATTTCTTGTCGATTTTATTTAAAATAATTCATTTTAAATGTTCAAAACTAGCTGAAATTGCCAAAATAAAAATTTTAAACTGGCCCAGATTTTTGGGTTGTTACAATCTCCCCCACTTAAAACTTTTCGTCCCCGAAAAGGAACAAAGTCGAAAGTGGTTCGATTAATCAACTCTACGTTCGATCTGGCTTCCATTCTCCAAATTTTCAGTTTCTGAGAATTTTCAAATTCTTCAAAAATTTGGCTAACACCCGGAATTTTCGAAAAATTTCGCCATAACCTACCCTGCACCCGGAGCCACGGGAAAATCCCGAAATTGCCATACAGGCCTTCTGATCTCAAAAAGAAAAAGAAAAAGCCAAGCGGCTAGCCAATCGGCTCATAAAATCATCATCACCCAAACAAAACAGTAAATTATAGTAAACATGTACCAATTTGTCGGGCAAACAAATTTTATTCTCTGCTCTGGCCTCCTTGCTTTGACCTGTTCAATGTAAGTACACATATATGCAAGCAAATGTGACCAATTTTCAATACAATTCAATATTTGGTTCAATTGGGCTAAATGGTTCAAAATTAGCAAATAAATAAACAAACAACATAAACATCAATAAATTAGTGAATTAGAGTTTCAAATTCATAATTTTGATATATATACAAAATCATGTTTTTGATGTCAATTCACAACAATAAATCTATCTATATTAGTTTGGGTTCTCACACCAGTCTAATGGAAATATATAGAAATCACACCTTCGTTACTCGAAAATAAATACTGATGATGTGGCCACATCACCAAAATTATCCCCGGGTGTCTAGAATGTGATTCTATATCTATCCAGTATATTAAAACTTCGAATATACGTTCATGACGCGTATATGCGAAATCTATATATAATCGATTGTCCAAATTCAAAACAAATAAATATTCAAATAGGTACAAGATGGTTTAAATTTTCAAAACAAAATTGTTTTCATTTGAAAAATATACTCTTCACACTCGTTCGAGGATACTACTGATCCTATCTCTAACGAGTCATTCTAATTGGATATTACTAATCCATTTTCTGATGAATTCTTTCGTATGGTTCTAATGTGTCTTGTTCTCGAGCTCTGTAAACCAAAACTCTGATACCAACTGTAAGGACCCGTAACTTCCCCGTGAAGGAAAGCACGAATACTTTGAGAACACCACACAAAAGGACGCAGACGGAAGAACATTTCATTGTATATTACAACAATCCCATCAGATACAAGAATATACAGAGTATAAATGAATAAATTACATTCAACTAATATCAGAGATTACAATAAATTACCTAGCAGCGGAAAAATATACAAAACAAAACTGAATGTGATACACGGATAAAGAGCTTTCCGAGCATCGTTCCAGCTGTAAATCAGGACCCTGTGGATATAAATCTGCAAAACCAAAACTACTAGCTGCCTGTGTCGAAAATAAGGGCACCCAGAGTTTAGGTTAAAACAATAAACACCAGGTCAGTCATGTGACTGGTGTGAGAACTGAAACAGTTATTTAAAATTTTACTTTAAAAGTGAGTAATTGAAGGGACCACGCCGCATAACACGGAACGGGTTTCCTCCCAAGAATACCAGTGCACAGAATAAACAGCACAATGCTTTTTCAAAAAAATGAAGCTATTATAAGACCCAGGTCCCATCACACAATGCAACGCAAGCCGGAGGATAGGGTTTTCCTTTATAATAGCCAAACATGCTTGGTACGTTTAAAACAAATCATTTGATACTATAATAAGTCTATAGTGTCAAAACAATTTCAATCATAAATATAAATCATAGACGGCATGGGTACCATATATCATGTCGCCATACTAGTTTTACAATCAAAACCGCAATATCACGTATTGGAAATTGGATTTCCGTCATGAGTCGAGGCAAGGGGCAAGCTCCTCTCCGCGTTCGAGACACTCTAGCAATGCCTCAGGACCCCACTCTGATCCTTTGGATCCTCCAAGGCCGGTCCTCTCTTACTTTTGAGGATTAGTTATTCCTAAACACACGTTTCCCGGTCCTTACAGACCTATATCTGAGGCGCCTCGTATCCAACAACCACACAGGTGAAAAGTATATAAATGTCAGGGCTGGTAGGTCACTAACACCACCCTAGCTAGAAAGAAACGTCGTGCACTCCTTGGGTCCGTATCCCGTTTTTGACTCATACCGAGGTGTGAGGCTCGCGAATTCACATTATACACAAAGCTACGCCACATAGGCCATGCTTTGATCATCAACCACAAGACTCTGCTTTTCAGCAGAAGCGCTGATCAATTGCCACTTACGCGTGCCACACTGGCAATTCACTCCATGCGACTGATGTCCATCGATATACAACCTCTGAGCTCGTGCGTCTCGGAGAAGGGTGATAAGCAAGATAATAAATTCTCCACCGCCAAACAGATGTATATTTAATAAAGATAAATCTACACAGAATAAAATCTAATGTCTGACACACAATCCATTTACAAGTTCGTTCTGGGTCTGAACGAAACCGGAGGCACTTTCCTCGCATATCCATCGATCTCGAAGTACGTCTAGACGATCACCAACTGTTTCCCTCATCTTTGGCGTACAGCCCAATCCATATCATTAGTAATCACCCAAACGATGTGAAGACTTCCGGTCTTCGACCACCATCATCATCTTCGACATCTCGTCGAATCGGTTATTCAGAATAGGTATAACCCGGCCTTTCTGAATAACCCACGTATATAATAAACAAATGTTACACAAACACAACGAACGCCTCATTCCAATTCAGAATATTCTTTTATTCACAAAATCACATTCTTAGGGAAAGGTTCCCATTAATTTTATCCAAGATAAATTCTTCTAAATTTATTCTATAATCTTCCTTTGGATATCATTTCAAACTAGTCGGGATTAGCGAACCACAACGAAGTAATTATTTATTTTATCTCCCAATCCCAACCTATTCATCCCATGGAGCAAAACTGGTAATACTCCATGTCTAACACCACGGTGTTATCGGTAAAATTAATTACCATTTCACGTTCAAATCTAATTAACGATTTAACTATCGCTTTGGAAGAAAACTGGTGATACTCCACTCTCGATCACTTTTCAGATTTGACAATTTAAATTATCAATTCACTTTTCAATCTAATTAAAGATTCATTAGAACTCCACTTAGATTTAATCCTTTCAAAAATCAATATCCTGCCTTTAACTGGGTTAAAGAACTGCACTTACATCGACATTTTTCAAATTTGATTTGGACATAATTCCAAATCCAACCGTTAGATTTCAAATTTCTAATATTCATTGGAAAGCTCTTTTCGATACGAACCCAACGGTTCCGGTTTTAGGAGAATCCGATGGTCGGATCTCCCGCAACGTCAATTCGAAGTTAATGGTCGAAATTCACGAACTGCCGCGGCGCGGCGCGTTCTATTCAGGCCATTATATATATATATATATATATATATAATATATATATATATTATATATATTTCATCGATTTCCTTTTAAAACGTATTTTATAAATCGTTTTAACTTCGTTTTCAAAATCATTTCAACACTATTTCAATTTCAAATCGATTTGATTTCAATTCAGTTCGAATCCATTTCAATTTTATTTAATTCGAATTCAAATTCATTTCAATTCAATTCAATTTGAATTTACCTTCTATTTAATTCAATTCGAATTCATTTCAAATTGATTTCAATTCAATTTTAGTTTGTTTTAAATTTCATTCAAAACGATTCCAATTCGTTTTTAATTCAACTCCAATTTAATTCAATTTGAATTCATTTCTATTCAATTCGAATTCAAATTCACTTTCTATTCAATTTGAATTCAAATTCACTTTCTATTCAATTCGAATCGAATTCATTTTTTATTCAATTTGAATTCAAATTCACTTTCTATTCGATTCGACTTCATTTCAAATTGATTCAATAAAATTTCAATTTGAATTTTAATCTAATTTAAATTTGAATTTATTTCAAAATATTAAATTTTGAAATAACTTTTCAATATTCATTATAAAACGAATAAAATCGATATAAATATCGTTCGCGTCAAAATAACGCATCTCTAATCAACACGGCTTTATATTTCAATAATTCGTTATTCCATTCAACAAATGAATATTTATTATATTCAACACATGAATCTATATTTCTTTCAACACACGAATATTTTTGTTCTGTAAAATATTTCATAAAATTATGGTATCTATCGTTTGATTTTCAATTAGACTCCACCTTGAAGTAGTTCTAATTTTAAATATGATAAAGATGTAAATTTCATTGTATAAAATATTTCACTCAACACATGAATTTTCCTTTATAATATTCATTATTTTCTCGATTGGAATGAGGCCCAATCAATCACCATATAACGTTAATTATATGGATTCCATACAACACATGTATATAATAGCAATGTTAAACAATCAACCATCATCCAAAGTGCACCACACAACTGCATAGGCATCGAATATAAATAATTAACGCTTACACAGCTGGTCGACCAATCGATCGACATACAATTAAATAATTGGGATTAGTGTACGCCAAATTTCATCCCAACACCCGTGTGGGGTTTCAAATCAACAAACGCAGATTTTTATTTGTGTAGTTGGGCGATGTGTGAAATTTATCGACCTAATCAATATCAGTCAAATCAGTGTATATAAACAAATCATACGATTTGTTTATAAATATTTATTTACTCGCATTCACGTTAAAAATTATATTTTTAACTATAATTAATTTATTTCAACTATCTATATTTTATTATCGATTTCACATCCACATCACAAACAAATTTTCACAACATATCAAACAAGCATACAAGCCATCCATGGTCTGTGGATGACGGGTGTCGGGTGCTACTAAGAATCGTCTGCATCCTAGTATATATATATATACATATCAAGAAATAGGAAATTTAGAGTGAGAAGTTCTCACCGAAAGCTAATCCAACTCCACGACACTTCTTATATAGAAATCTTTGTCGTTCTCGCCTTTCATCACTTTCGTTGCCCGTAGCCACTACATATATAAAAATCGAATTTTTACTTCGCTATTCAATATATAAAAATCGAATTTTTACTTCGCTATTCAATATATAAAAATCCAATTTTTACTTTGCTATTCAATATATAAAAATCGAATTTTACATCGCTACTATATAGATAAAAATTCTATTTTTACAACGATGTTATATAGATAAAAATTCTATTTTTACAACGATGTTATATAGATAAAAATTCTATTTTTATCACGCTATTCTTCATATAAAGATTTCCCCTTTTCAAATATAAAGATTTCGCCTTTTCAAATATAACGATTTCGCCTTTTCAATTATAAAGATTTCGCCTTTTCAATTATAAAGATTTCACCTTTTCAATTATAAAAATCTAATCTTTTCTATTTTAAAAATCTAATCTTTTCTATTTTAAAAATCTAATCTTTTCTATTTTAAAAATATAATCTTTTCTATTTTAAAAATCAAATCATTTCTATTTATAAATATCACACCTTTATATTAATAATCAAATAAATAAAAATCGAATTTTTATGCCGTTTACACATGTGTAAATCTCATATTTTTACCTCCTAAACATATATATAAGAATCAGTTTCTATTCATGCTTTTACAATTTAAAAATCAGATTTTTATTTGATTACAAAAATTAAATTAAACAAAACATTCGAAAAAAACTTACTGTTTCGTTTTCTTGAGGGCAATGCGGCCTGCTGCTCGCGGTGGCTCGAAGGGGGGGATCGACCTCTGGCGGTGGAGGCAAGTGATGCGGTGAGTTTGGTTTGGGCGCGTTGGGTTCTAGGGTGTCGCTGAAGAGGGAGAGTCGTGGGCTGAGGAGGTGGGAGGATGGGGCGACGTGGCTGCGGGGTCCGGTGGCGGCACGAGCGGCGGCGGCGATTGCTGGAGAGGTTGAAGGAGGCTCCAGCGAAGAAAGAAGGGAGAAGGGGGAGAAAGGAGGAAGAAGAGGAGGGGGCCTGCTGGATGGCGGCGCCAGAGGCGCGCCGCCCCTGGTGGCCGCGGCGGCGGCTTAGGGCAGAGGCGCAATTTATTTTTTTCTTCTGCTTTGAAATTGATTTTGAAAGGGGGGAGAGGCAGATAAAGGAAGGAGAGAGAGAGAGGAAGTTAATTATTTTATATTATTTAATTTCTGAAAGTTTGACTTTTACATACGACCTCCAAACGAGGCCCACCGCCTGTCTTTCATAGCGTTTCACCCCCATTCCGAACACAATGGGATATGTACCATAAGCTGATTCGACTGTTTCGATCAGTTTTCGTCAAAATCAACATATAACTCTATATATTGAATTTGAACGCGCATTTAAATTTACCGGGGTCACATACGAACTCTATAAATCCCAGAAAAATATTTTCTAGCTTCGTATTGACGATACGGTCCTAATAAAACTAGTTTCGTCGAATTCTGAGACCGTTAGAAAAATGGCCATTTTCCAATCGATTAAAATCAACTGATACTGGTCAAACGCGTTTTCCTTTGCCACGCTCACATACTGATTCGAAAAATTATGAAATTTGATACCTAGAAATAATTTGACTTCACGGACCCAATAAAAGTGGTTTCTGTAACAACCTGTATTTTAAATAACATGTTATAATGTAAATTAAGGCAGAATTAAATTATAATATCTGAATCAAGGTAAACGGGCTGTGCCTTTGCGTTCGTCTCGGAAAAATACGCGAAATAGAGTCCGATTTTTCGAAAAACGGAGTGCGTATGACCAAGTTATGGCCCAATGAAGTTTTCAGAAAATTCCACGCCCGAAAACAATTCAAATTCGAATTCAGATTCGAATTACAACCAAGGCAGAATGGGCGGAAATTTTCCCGCCCCAGGCAGGGTCGACACAGGGGTCGAAACCAATGTTGACCCCCCCCCCCCCCCCGCAATGGGTCGACACCCATGTCGACCCAGGGGTCGACCCCCCCGGTCGGACCAATTTTTCAGGTGCACCATTTTGACAGGTTGGGTCTTGTACTGGAAGTTTCTGACTGGAGTTGATGGCTCAGATTCGATTTAGGGTTAATCCTATGGTATAAACTAAACTAATCACCTATAAAAAGACCCCTAGACCTAGCCTAAACCCTCATTAATCATTCCTACAACTAAACTATGCCAAAATGTTTCTTAATCATGGCCTCCACCTTCTTCATGAGAGCATGAGTGCCTCAAATCAATCTATGTCATAAAGGAGCCATCTTTCTTAAGTAAAAGAGCCATCTTTCTTTGTCATTGGAGTTATTACTTCTTGTTTCAAGGCGTTTAAGTGGACCTTATTATTTTCTTTGCGAATTTTGCTTGTGGCTTCGTCTCAATC
Organism: Allium sativum; assembly: GCA_030737875.1. Classification (NCBI taxonomy): domain Eukaryota; kingdom Viridiplantae; phylum Streptophyta; class Magnoliopsida; order Asparagales; family Amaryllidaceae; genus Allium; species Allium sativum. The sequence goes on from CM060925.1 coordinate 508,595,978, forward strand.
TTTATATATATTGATCTAGATCGCATAACCGCTCATTGTAAGCCTTATACTACTCTTAGATTCTAACTATGAAGTTAAATGTGACATGTTGCAAGTTGAGTTTGGGCCTAAATTTGATATGTGCTTTGATCCTATCATGTTGTGCTTAAATTTAGTCTATGCATGTTAGTGAAGTTATCACCTTTACCTTATGCATAGAAAGCTATAAGCTTTGTGTTGAAATGTTGCATTATGCAACATGAGAACTCTCATAACCTTTATGATAACTTGCATATAATGTTATATGCGAACTTCTAGTCATCACCCTTTGTCATTCATGATCATGTTCCACCTATTTGCTTAAGTTGATATTATGCATGTTTTGAGGTCTATGATGTAATATGCATGCTTATGAACATATTTATGCCTCATATGCCACCATGTTTAACTTGTGGCCCACCTTATTACCTTATGCCCTTTTTGTCATGTTTGCCAAGTTGCCTCTTTTGATCTATGTTATGTTATGCGAAACGTACATGCGATGGGAATGCGTTGGGTTTGGGTAATATCAATGACATGAAACATGATTTTGAAATTTGACATGAACATTGACTTGTGATTATGTTGTAAACATAATAATGGACATGACACTTAGCAAATATGAGTGTGTCCAACTCGAGGTTGGGTTGAGTTTGTAGCATAAATCTACCCGGAACCGACCGGCTTAACTAGTGGCTACAAGCAATAGGACCCAATGTGAGTAGTTGGTCATGTCGCACTTGAAACCCGAGGTTAGACAAAGTTGTGGTGTAAAGCTACCCGGACACGCCCGGCTTAACTAGTAACCACAACAAGGTCTAATGTGAGAGGTTGGGTGCATTAAATTAATTAATGCCACAAGGTAGGGTTAAGTCATGGACCACTTGAATACTTAACCAATTAAACATGATGGGTTGACGCGGTTAAGTCATGAACCTTGGGTACACTTAACCAACTTGATACTTGATTGGGTGGGGTTAACCAAATTTAACCCGCTAGAAACCCTAGTTACGTGGTCCTTTTCACCAGTAACCCTCTTGATTGTATCATGATACCCTAGGGACTAGGCTAGGGTGGGGCACGATTACTGGGTTGACATCTAAGCGACCAAAACGACGGCTGAGTAGGTGCGCCGGTGTAGGTTCAGGCGGACCATGGTCGTGCACATGGTCCGGAGTTGAAAAAGCAGACACGGGCACCCATAGGTTTAGACTGTCTGTGCTTGATTTGTGTCAGTGGTTGGCACCCTAGGGCTTGATACACCCTAGGGTGGACCTAGCACAGTTTGACTACACTTCGTGATTGGGCCGTATGACACCGACACTGGACGAGTTAGGCTTTTAGGGAGCCGATCGACTAGACCGAGTAGTTGGACCTCGATTTAGGTCATCTCATGATGTGGGCCAACTTTGGGCCAAGGGATCATTTCTTGTTTATACTTGACATGGATTGGAATACTAGTACACACCTGGTGCAACTTAACCTTATATATGCATTGCCACACTTGATCTATCTTGTTAACTTTTCACCATGCCAGTTATCACCCTACATCTCATCTCTGTTTTACATGTTCAGTTAACTTTATTAGTTTTTATACTAATAGTAGATAGGACTTACCAGTCTTTTTGACTGACCCGTTTTCTTTCGCCTCTTTTCTTCCGTTCCTCCCCCCCAGGTTTACAGGGTGGGAACAGTGGTACCTAGCTGGATCTTTAGCCGCTTTTCTGGATAGCTCATGTATGGTTTGAGCATGCTATGGCCTTATGCTACTTTGGGGATAATTACTTTATGTTTCTTTTTCAGTTTTCAGTTTATGTTCTAGACTTTGTTTTGTAGGAAAATAATTACCAAGTACTTTGATGTAACTTGACTATGGTTTTGAAATGCTAGTTTTATCCGCTGCTTTACTACTCTATTTTACTTATATGTTCTGTCTTGTGATATCTGCATGCATGTTTAACTTGTTTAACACCCCTCCAAAGCTGGTGTGCTTGCAAGAGTTACCCTGGCGGAGGTGGGGTGTTACATTCGGTATCAGAGCATAAGGTTAACAAGATTTGAGCAAAAGGTTTTTTAAAACTTACCTTTTGAAAAACTATTTTCAAAACCAATTAAGTATTTTCCAAGAAAAGTCTAGTTATTTTAAAAAGGCTATTCCCCAAAAGCCAATAGCACTATCCTTCGTTTCCTCGTTCTGAATCTATCTTTTTCTTTTTCAGTATGGCCGATCTTAACCTTCCCGAGGGAGTGACCATTCCCGGATGGTTCCGGAGGTACTTGGAAGCTAGGGCCAACAATGTGGGCCTAGCAAATACCCCCACCGTAACTGAGGTTCCTCCTTCTCCTCCCCCTCCTCAGCATCCACAAGCAGATTTCGCAAAGGTTTGCAAGGACTTTAAGGGGATGGGTGGCAAGAATTTCAGTGGGACGGAGACTTTTGTGAAGGCACGAAATTGGTTGAAAGAAACTTAAAGATCTTTTCGCTATCTTTGATGTGGAAGACCATAGAAAGGTTTCATTAGCAGCATGGCTATTAAAAGAAGAAGCTGCTTATTGGTGGGAGGTCACCAATGCTACTAGACCTATAGAGACTTAGGCCGACTTTAGGACGAGGTTTGGGCTTAAGTTTCTATCATCTGCTGAGGCAAATCTGCAATTGGAGAAGTTTATATCTTTGAAGCAAGGGGACATGACAGTGAGGGAGTATGTGAATGAGTTTAACCAGCTCGCTCGATTCGGTTTGGACATGGTTAACACTCCCCAGAAGAAGGATTTGCGCTTTGCGCGAGGGTTGAACGAGCCATTACAAGGTTTAGCCCTATCTCATATACCCACGGGGGCCACTTTTGAAGGCCTAGTGGACATGGCATTGCTTCAAGGAGACGATAAGAATGGCAAGAAGGAAGTCAAGCCTAATGAGACTCAAGCCAAGAAGACAGACTCCAAGTGGGGAGGAAATCAGAGCAATCAGAACAATAAAAACAACGAGAACAACAAGGGCAACAAGGCCAAGGCAAAGGACCCCAGAAAATGCAACTACTATGGGATTGTTGGGCACATAGCTAAAGACTGTAGGAAGAAGAAGAGGAAGCGGGGCGAATGCTTTCATTGTGGAGAGACCGGACATTTTAGCAAGGATCGCCCCAAGAAGCAAGGGAAGAATCAGCGTGCAGGACCTTCTGGAGGGCAAGTGCATGCTCTCAACACTGCTCCAGCTCAGGACCGAGGTAGTATTTCTGTAGAAAGTCTTGTTTATATTTCTGACTTTCCTGTTCGCACTTTATTTGATTCTGGCGCATCACATACTTTTATTTCTTCTGATCTTGTTGAAAGTTTGCACCTAAGTACTAGTCTAGTTGAGGATCCCGTTAGTGTTTCAAATCCAATTGGGGGTTCCCCCCATCTATCTATGATTTGTGTGGATTTGTAGATTTCTATCTTGACCGTAGAATTCACGTGTAATGCTTATGTTCTCGGATTCACGGAATACGGGTTGATCTTGGGCATGGATTGGTTGTCCAGTTATGGAGCCATTCTCGATTGTGAGCATAGGGTGGTGAGGCTCATGACTCGCCTCGGTAATACCCTAGAAATTTCTTGTAATCCTAGAGGTCCCGTCATGTTATGCTATCTTGAATCTCTTGACTCGTCCATCGATGATCTGCAATCTGTAAGGGTGGTCCGAGACTATCCTGATGTCTTTGAAGAAGTTAAGGGGTTACCCCCTAAACGAGAGATAGATTTCCGCATTTATCTAGTTGGTAATGCCAAGCCAGTATCATTGCCCGTTAGGCACATGGCCCCACGAGAAAGAAGAGAGCTCAGTAAGCAAATCAAGGAGCTACTTGTGAAAATTTTTATTAGGCGAAGAATTTCTGGATGGGGTGCTCCGGTGGTATTCGCTACTAAGGTGGATAGTTCGCTTCGTCTATGTGTTGATTATCGAGAATTGAACAAGCTGACAAAGAAGAATAGGCACCCGTTACCAAGGATTGATGATCTCTTTGACCAGCTTGTTGGTGCTTCTGTTTTCTCTCAGCTCGATCTAGCCACCGGATTCCGTCAGCTTAGAGTGGCCGAGGATAGTATTGATAAGACTGCGTTTAGGACTCCAGATGGATTCTTTGAATGGCTTGTTATGCCATTCGGTTTGACTAATGCGCCCGCATACTTCGTGGACTTGATGAGTAGGGTGTTCAGGGAGTTCCTTAACAAATTTGCTGTTGTCTTCGTGGATGATATTCTGATCTTCTCAAAGGACGAGGAAGAACATGCTAGGCATCTCAAGGAAGTGATGGATACGGTTAGAGCGCATCAGTTGAAAGCCGAGTTCTCCAAATGCCATTTCTGGAGAGAGGAAGTTCGGTTTCATGGACATATAGTTTCTAAGCAAGGCATATCGGTGGATCCCGCGAAAGTGGTTGTGGTTCAAGACTGGAAGACTCCTAGAAATGCGACCGAAGTAAGAAGCTTTCTCAGTCTGGCGGGCTACTATAGGAAGTTCATCAGGGACTTCGCTAAGATTTCAGCCCCTCTTAATAAGTTGATGAAGAAGAACTTAGTCTTTGCATGGGACTTGGAGTGTGAGCTTGCTTTTCAAAGGCTCAAGAGAGCCCTTACCACAGCTCCAGTTTTGGCATTACCCGATAATGGTAAGATGTTTACCGTGTACACTGATGCATGTGGCACGGGGTTAGGTGCAGTTCTGATGCAAGAGGGAAGAGTGATACGTTATGGGGGTAGGCAACTTAAAGTTCATGAGAAGAACTATCCCACTCATGATTTGGAGTTGGCGGCGATCGTCTTTGCACTCAAATCCTCGCGCAACTATCTTCTAGGTGAAAGGTTTGAATTGTATACTGATTACAAGTCACTCAAGTACCTCTTCTCACAGAAAGATCTGAATTTGAGGCAGCAAAGGTGGATGGAATTCTTGGCATCTTATGACTTCGAGATAGCTTATACCCCTGGCAAGGGTAATGTTGTGGCAGATGCACTAAGCAGAAGGAGGTTGACTTTGAGTCCCTTGTTTATTGAGATGAAGAATTTAGAGTTCTTGGCAACCTTTGATTTCACGACGGATGTTGAGTCGATCACGGGTTCATTAGCATCCCTTGAGCTTAGACCCACACTTCTTGATCAACTTGGGGCTTCGCAGAAGGAAGATCCACAGATAGTCGAAGTCATGGACAAGTTGATTCGTGGAGAGACGTCTAGTCACCTTGCTAGATATACTATTGATGATAAAGGTTGGATAAGGCGTGACGGAAGGCTATGCGTTCCACAAGTAGGAGACTTGGTGCATAAAGTTCTCGAAGAAGCACATCACTCGAAGATGACTATACATCCGGGAGGAGATAAGATGTATAAAGATATGAAGCGCATTTTCTTTTGGGCCGGAATGAAGAAAGATGTGGCAGAGTATGTTTCAAAGTGCATGGTGTGCCAACAAGTGAAAGCCGAGTCGAAGAAACCCGGTGGGCTATTACATCCATTGGAGGTCCCGCAATGGAAGTGGGAGATTATTTCTATGGATTTTGTGGATGGATTGCCTAAGTCAAGGAGAGGGAACACGAGCATATGGGTCATAGTTGACAGACTTACGAAGAGTGCTCACTTCATTCCAGTAAAGAGCAAGAGGATCACATCATGGCTAGCATCTACTAGTCTTCGAGAGATAGTGCAGTTGCATGGAGTTCCTTCTAGCATAGTTAGCGATCGTGACCCAATTTGCACTAGCCAGTACTGGAATAGTTTGCAAGAAGTGAGGGGTACGCGATTAGATCTGAGCACAGCCTATCACCCCCAGACGGATGGCAAAACCGAAAGGGTGAATAGAGTGCAAGAAGTTCTCTTGAGGCTTTGTGTTCTTGACTTTGGTGGTACTTGGGAAGACCACCTTCCTCTTGTAGAGTTTGCTTATAATAATAGCTATCAATCCAGCATAGGGATGGCACCATTTGAAGCTTTGTATAGGAGGCCGTGTAGGTCACCATCTTGTTGGTGGGAGACAACAGACAGGCTTATACTTGGGCCCGATATGATACGTGACACATCCGAGAAAGTTGAATTGGTGAGAAGATGGATGAAAGCGGCCCAAGACAGACAGAAATCCTATGCTGACAAGCGAAGGACAGATTTGGAATTCAAAGTGGGAGACATGGTTTACGTGAAGGTTTCTCCTTTGTGTAAAGTGGTACATTTTGGAGCAGTAGGGAAGCTGGCACCAAGGTTCGTAGGACCCTTCCCTATCATAGAGAGGATTGGAAAGATGGCCTATAAGGTGGAATTGCCCGAGAAGCTAGCTGGAGTGCATAATGTCTTTCATGTCTCGCATCTCCGAAAATGCCTACATGAGTCCGCTGAGGTGGTTGAACCAAGCATTCTGGAAGACGTAGAGGTAGAGAAAGAGGCAACCTTGAGGATAGCTCTGATTCGTATCTTGGGAACAGAGATCAAGAAACTAAGGAATCAAGAAGTCAAATTGGTGAAAGTTCAGTGGAGTGAAGCCGATGAAGATGCAACTTGGGAAACCGAGGAGAAGATGCGTGGGCTTTATCCATTTGTAACGACCCAGAAAATCTGAACCAATTTAAAATTTTTAAATTGGCTAAAATAATGGATTTTAAATATTTAAAATAAATATTTTAGATAATGGCAATGAAAACTGAGTTTGAATCGACATTTGAAAACCAATATAATTAATTATAATTATATATAGAACTGAAAATGGCGCGGTAGTTCGATAATTCGATTTCAAACTTCAATGGAATATACCGGGTGCAAAACAATCTGGATTTTAGTGAGACCAAAAAACATTAGTATCTAATTGATGATATCTTTCTAACGAATCTGACCAATCGAAATTTGATAGCGGGAATCAAAAGATATGTCCAGTTGAAAATTCTGAATAGTCGCTATGGAATTCAGGCCCTTAAAAATGGATATTTTGCAGATGACCTCGGATTTCGACGAAACCGCTTTTGTTAGATCCGCAGTGTCAAGTTATTGTTAGGTTTCAAATTTCATAATTTTTCGAATCAATATGTGAGCGTGGCAAAAGAAAACGCGTTTGACCAGTTTCTGTTGAATTAAATCGACTGGAAATTGGCCATTTTTCAAACGGTCTCAGAATTCGTCGAAACTAGTTTTGTTAGGACCGTATCGTTGATACGAAGCTAGAAAATATTTTTGTAGAATTTTTCTAGTTAGTATGTGACCCCGGTAATTTGAAATGTGCGTTTAAAATTCAATATAATGATTTAAATGAAAATTCAAAAGGAAACTGATTGTAACGATCAAATCAGCTTGCGATACATATCCCATTGTGTTCGGAATGGGGGTAAAACGCTATGGACGACAGGCGGTGGGCCTCGTTTAGAGGTCGTATGTAAAAGTCAACCTTTTTGCGAAATTAAATAATAAAATAATAAAATAATTTTAATTCCCTCCCTCCCCTTTATCTTCTTCTTGCCCCCCCCCCCCCCCCCCGATTCACAATCCAGAAAACAGAAAAAGAAAAAAAAAAAACCCTAAGCATCGAAGCCGCTCCCCCCTCCGACGATCGAAGACGACGAAGCCCCCCCCCAAATCGCGCTAGCTCCGACGAAGCCCCCCCCCCCATCTCGACGTCTGCGAAGACCCCCCCCCCCCCTGAAGTGCCGCCGACGCCTTCTTCGATTTCCCCCCCCCCCCCCTTTTTCTTCGCAGGTAATTGTTTACATTTTATTTTCTTTTCATCTTTGAATTTCGATTATAAAGATTTTAAAGACAGATTTTCAATAGGAATTTGGAAACGGATTTTTTTTATAAGATTTAAAAACTGAAACTGAATTTTTGAAAAAGTATTTTAAAACTGAATTTTAAAAAGTATTTTAAAACAGAATTTTTAAAGGTATTTTAAAACTGAATTTTAAAAGTATAAAACCTGATTTTTTTTATATAAAAGTATAAAAACTGAAATTTTAAAGAATATAAAAACTGATTTTAAAATGATTTATAAACTAGAAAACGGATTTTGTTAAAAGTAAAAAACATATTTTCATATGTTGAAAGCAAAAGTAAAAAACATATTTTTATATGTTGAAAGCAAAAGTAAAAAAACATATTTTTATATGTTGAAAGCAAAAGAAAAAAACATATTTTTATATGTTGAAAGCAAAAGTAAAAATCATATTTTTATATGTTGAAAGCAAAAGTAAAAATCATATTTTTATATATTGAATAGCGAAGTCAAAATTCGATTTTTATATATTGAATAGCATAGTAAAAATTCTATTTTTACATATGCAGAGAATACGGGCGAAAGCGACAAAAGGCGAAGATTTCTATAAAGGAAGTATCGTGCAGTTGGATAGCTATTGGTGAGATTTTTGATTTAAAATTATATATATATGTGTGAAATGAAAGTGAATAGTTATATATAAATATCTATATATATATATATACGCCCCTCGTTCACAAACCATGGACGATATTTATTGGTTGAAATTGTGGTGAAAATTGAATGATTGTTTGGGATTGTTTGTGATTGATATTGGTTGATTGCGGTTGAAAAATACCCATTTGTGGTTGAAAAATATTTGGTTGAAACCACATAGGATTAGTTTGTGGAAATGAAATAAATATATACATGCCGCCTGCGTGCGAACTAGATGCATGATCCCCACTGTCAAAAACCGCGAGGTTTTAAGGTAGAGCGAGGAGCCGTACTAGGGGCGGTGCCGGTGTAACTACCCTGCCGTTATGCTGCCGAAATTTTGAATAATATTTGTGTGTTTGAATTATTTTCATATGCTTAAACAATAGAAAACATTCATGTGTTGAATTGATATTCATTCGTTGTTTAGAAATTCATGTGTTGAATGGTATTCATATTTTGAAATAAACTGTTTGATAATAAAAATCACATTTTTATCTATATATAAAAACTATAGAAAACATTCATGTGTTGAATTGATATTCATTCGTTGTTTAGAAATTCATGTGTTGAATGGTATTCATATTTTGAAATAAATAGTTCGATAATAAAAATCACATTTTTATCGATATATAAAAACTATAGAAACATTCATGTGTTGAATTGATATTCATTCGTTGTTTAGAAATTCATGTGTTGAATGGTATTCATATTTTGAAATAAATAGTTCGATAATAAAAATCACATTTTTATCGATATATAAAAACTATAGAAACATTCATGTGTTGAATTGATATTCATTCGTTGTTTAGAAATTCATGTGTTGAATGGTATTCATATTTTGAAATAAATAGTTCGATAATAAAAATCACATTTTTATCGATATATAAAAACTATAGAAACATTCATGTGTTGAATTGATATTCATTCGTTGTTTAGAAATTCATGTGTTGAATGGTATTCATATTTTGAAATAAATAGTTCGATAATAAAAATCACATTTTTATCGATATATAAAAACTATAGAAACATTCATGTGTTGAATTGATATTCATTCATTGTTTAGAAATTCATGTGTTGAATGGTATTCATATTTTGAAATAAATTGTTTGATAATAAAAATCACATTTTTATCGATATATAAAAACTATAGGAAACATTCATGTGTTGAATTGATATTCATTCGTTGTTTAGAAATTCATGTGTTGAATGGTATTCATATTTTGAAATAAGTTGTTTGATAATAAAAATCACCTTTTATAGACTATATGAACTATATAGAAAAATAGTGTTTTGAAATGAATCGTTTTACAATAAAAATCACATTTTTTATTGTATGCATGAATCGTTAAAATGTGAAGTGTTAAAAATAGCCACTTGTTCAAAATAAACATAGATGAGTTGAAATATTCATTAATTAGCTAATGAAATGATTTGCACCTATTTATGTAACATTAGAATGAATGGAGTTTTTAAACCAAATAGAAATCAAATATGAAGTTGAATAGAAAATGAAAAATAATATGAACTGTATATATATGTACATGCAATATTCATTGGACAGGTTATAGCGAAGGGGCTAGAGAAGAGGAATAAAATTTTGTGCCCGACAAATAGGTACACATTTACTGATTTGTTTGGGTGATGATTTTGAGCCTGTTGGCTAGCCGCTTGGCTTTTTCTTTTTCTTTTTGAGATTAGAAGGACCGGGACGCTATTTGCGATTTCCCGACGCTCCCGGTGCAGGGGAGGTTATGGCGAAATTTTTCCAAAATTTAAGGTGTTAGAAAAATTTTTGAAGTGAAAACGATATAGAAATCATTGAATGAACTATATTTATATAACTATATAAATATAAATAAAATTAAAACGAAACGAGGCCGTGCAGTTCGTATTTCGAAACCGTGATTTCAAACGACTAGTACGGGAAATCCGACCATTGGATTTTCCCGAAACCTCAACCGTCGGGTTCGCCTTGGAATAATCTTTCCAACGGCACCAACCTTGAAAAAATCCAACGGTTGGATTGTCCGGAATGTTTAATTCAAATTTGAAGAAAAACAGCGCCAGAATCGATTATATTTATATATAAATATAAATAGAATTATATTTAATCGAATAACGACGCTGCAGTTCGTATTTTGAAATCGAAACTTCAAACGATTGTACCGGGAGATCCGACCGTCGGATTTCCCCGAAACTGGAACCGTTGGATTCGTTTTGAAAAGACCTTTCTAATTATGTAAATTTTGTGAAGATCCAACGGTTAGATTTTCAGATATGTGTAAATCAAATCTGAAGAAAAACAGCGCCACGGCCGCCTTATGGCCCGAAGCGTCGTTTTGAATAAAATGGCTATTTTAAAATAAATAAAAATAGCGATAAATAGTTATAAAATATCATAAGCGATATGGAATAGAAATAAACTGAATTTGCTTGATTTATGTGATATGTGATGGTTGAATGTGTTTGGTGTGAAAATTACATTAAAGAACAAACGAGACGTTGTCGAATAATTTAACCATTGAATTGAATCGATTTGAAATTCTAAATATACGTGAATTATTTGAAAAGGCCGAGTTAATTCTCATTTCGAATAATTGACCGACGATTGAAAGTCGAAGATGAAGACGATGGTCGAAGACCGGAGATCTTCACCTCGTTTGGATGGTAACCGAGGTCCTGATTGGGAGGCATCCCGAAATATGGATAATGAGTGGTGATCGTTCAGACGTACGTGTTGATCGAAGGGTTTGCGAGGTATTTAGTGCCTCCGGTTTCGTTCAGACCCAGAACGGACTTGTAAATGGACTGTGTGTCCGACATTGGAATTTGTTCTGTGTGATTGATAGCCATCAGTTGCACGGTGTGAATTGCCTGTGTGGCATGCTAAGATGCTGTGATCAGGGCTTCTGTTGAAAAGCGAAGTCTTGTGGTGATGATCAAAGCACCGCCTGTGTGGCGTAGCTTTGTGTATAACGTGAATTCGCGAGCCTCACACCCCGGTATGAACCTAAAACGGGAGAGGACATCAGGGAGGGCCTGCGTTTCTTTCTAGCTAGGGTGGTGTCAGTGACCTACCAGCCCTGACATTTATATACTTTTCACCTATGTGGTTGTTGCTGTTGCGAGGCGCCTCGGTTTGATCGGACGATCCGGGTCCGATGGAGTCATTCGTTGGCTCGTTTACGCCCCAAAGGGCGGAGAAACGTAGTGTTCAGGCATAATAATCCACATCGGTGGACCGGCCCTGACGATCTAAAGGGTTGATGCGTTCTGATCCTGAGACATGGGCTAGATTGTCTCGAATTCGGTAAGGACTATCTTTTGCCTTGGTTCATAACGGAAATCCAATTTCCAAATACGACATCGTGCGGTTTTGATTGTATACCTATATATGGCGACATAGTGGTATGGGGCATTAATGCCATCTATGATTGATAGTTATGATTTGAAATTGTTTTCAAAACATATAAACACTAGCAATAATATCAAATGCCTTTGTTTTATTCGTATCAAGCATATTTTGGCCGTTATAAGGTAAAAACTCTATCCTCCGGTTTGCGTTGCATTGTGTGATGGGAACTGAGTCTTATAACGGCTTCATTTTTATAAAAAGCATAGCGATGTTTAAAAGAAAGATTTGTTTTAAAGCACTGGCAATCCAATGGAGTAAACCCGTTCCACGAAAGTGGCGTGGTCCTGTGATTAGCCAATTATATATATGTGTTGAGTGGATTTCTCATACCAGTCCCATGACTGACTCGTAGTTTGTTTCACTCTCAAACTCGGGTGCCCCTTTTTCTACACGGGCAGCCTTGTGTTCAGGTTTAGCTGGTTCTTTCTGGATAGCTGGAGCTGAAGATGGATTCTATCATTTATTTCTTTTTATGCTGTTCAGCTCTTATTGTACATATTTTGTTTATTTCCGCTGTAGACATTTATGTATAGCTGAACTGTATTTGTACTAAGTAAGATCCTGTATACTGTGTAACTCTGATGATTACTTTTATCCAGTATATTTTGTTGTTCATTCTGGTGTATTTTATTTAATTCTGTTCTGCTATTATATGTTTCTGTGTTATATTCCAAAAGATAACCTTGTTTCCGTGAGAACGGGAAATCGGGTCGTCTCATCGTGGTATCAGAGCTTTGGTTAAGCTTAGTTCTAGAATATAACATTTGAACGAACTCGTCAGAAATAGAACCAGTAGTGTTCTAGGACGGGTAACTCTATACAGATAGGATCGGTAATATCCTAGTATGAGTAAAGCAGAATGAAATTTCACCTCGATAGACACATTTACATTTAAAGTATGTGTTTCTATATTTTTAAAATACCTTTTATGTGACCTGACACTTGATCTGCCATTTGCAGAAGTACTAGAAAAATGAGTGTCAGAAACAGAAGGAATACAGAACCCGATCTGGAGGCTCTATTCAAGAGATATCGAAATCTGGGTGGAGAAAAATTCTCGGGCAATGAATCTATTATTCAAACTCAAGCTTGGATGAGTTCTGTCGAAAAAATCTTTGAGCATATCCAGCTGAGAGATGACCAGAAACGGTTAGTAGCATCTTGGGCGCTCAAAGAGGAAGCTTTAATTTGGTGGGAAACAATCATCAAAGATAATCCAGAAGGTGATATCACCTGGGACAGATTTAAAGTGATTTTCTTAGAAAGATTTACTCCTCCCGAAGTAACCGAGAGATTATGTGATGAATTTTCTTATCTAATACAAGGTGATATGACCATTCCCGAATATCATAAGAAATTCAATGAACTTGCTCACTTTGCTCCTCATCTAATTGAAAATCCGAAGAGGAAAAATCTGAGATTTATTCACGGGCTTCAAAGGAAATACCAGAATAAAGTATTGGGGCATGTGAAGCTTCCTTTTTCAGAAATGATTTGTATGGCTTATCAATATGAAGATCTAGATAAGAAAGGTATGTTACAGTACGAAGAGGAAGTCAGCTCTAGTAATAAAATTGAGTCGGAAACTGATATTCCTGAAGCCAGTAAGAAGCCCAGTGCCAAGAGAAAATGGGCTAAATCTGAGAAAGAACCCGTAACGACCGCCATATGCAATAACTGCCATAAGCCAGGGCATTTTCAGGGGAATTGCAAACCCTCGAAGAAGCGAACAAAGGGTGGATCTAAATCCAAGGAGAGATTTCAAGAGAAAAGAGGTTGCAGTAAATGCAAGCAGACTGGTCATCTTGCAAAGGATTGCTGGCTCTTGAGGAAGCCTGAAGTAGTTCAGGTGAATGAATTGGCAGAAACTTCTGATCCCTCAGCAAGTCAAGAAAGGGCTGATGTTTTAGAAGGCACGCTCAATGTCAAGAACATCCCAGTTAAAGTACTGTTTGACACAGGCGCGTCGCGAAGCTTTATTGCAAAGAGTGCAGTCAAGAAGTTGGATTTGAATTTGAAGAAGCTCAAAGAGCCAATGACTGTCCGAAATCCAGTTGGAGGTTCCATCAATCTTAGTTGGGTTTGTGCAGTACCCGTCTCTTTTTCTTGCTATAAATTCCCTATTATCTCTGTAGTCATGAATTTTGATGAATTCGATCTTATTTTGGGATTGGATTGGTTAACCAAATATGAAGCAGAGGTTAGATGCGCCGAGAGAGTCGTTAGAGCTAAGATTAAATCAGGGGGTTATATAACCATACCGTGTGAAGGTCAGAATGCTAATAGAAAAGACTTCTGGGCAGCTTTGAATGTTTCTCCAACCCAAATAGAAAATGTTCCTGAAGTCACAGAGAATATTCCTGACCTCATCAAAGATATTCCTGTCGTCAAGAATTATGCGGATGTGTTCGAGGAAGTTGTTCGCTTACCTCCGCAGAGGGAAATAGATTTCAAAATTGCTTTAATTCCCAATGCAAGGCCAGTAGTTCACGCTATTCGAAGAATGTCCTTGAAAGAGAAGGAGGAATTAGACAATCAAACACGACAACTAGTATGGAAAGGTCTGATCAGGCCTAGTTTCTCTGATTGGGGTGCAGCAGTGGTATTTGTCCCAAAATCTGACGGTACTCTACGGCTATGCGTGGACTATCGTGATTTAAACAAGCAGACTATAAAGAAAAAATATCCATTGCCGCGGATTGATGATTTGTTGGATCGATTAAATGGAGCACAAGTATTCTCAAGAATGGACCTAGCTACAGGTTTCCATCAACTTCGAATTGCCGAAGAGTGTGTTCCAATGACAGCGTTCAGAGGCCCCGACTTATTCTATGAGTGGTTAGTAATGCCGTTCGGCTTATGTAACGCTCCAGCTTATTTCGTCGATCTGATGAACAGAGTATTCAGAGGAGTATTGAATAAGTTTGTTCTGGTTTTTATTGACGATATTCTAATCTTCTCTAAATCAAAGGCCGAACATGAAAAGCATCTGGAACAGGTTCTAGAAATTCTGAGACGGAATGTATTGAAAGCCAAGTTTTCCAAATGTATATTCTGGCAAGATGAAGTGAAATTTCTGGGCCACGTCGTATCGAAAGAAGGAATCGCTGTTGATCCAAGTAAAATCACAGCTATTCAGAATTGGAAACAGCCCAGTACTCCCACTGAAGTCCGCAGTTTTCTCGGATTAGCTAGCTATTACCGGAAGTTCGTTAAAGACTTTTCGAAGATATCTGGCCACTTAACGAAGCTTACAAAGAAGCATTCTAAGCTCAAATGGACTCAAGAAAGTGAGGAGGCTTTCGAAGAGCTTAAGTTGAGATTAACTACAGCTCCAGTGTTAACCATCATCGATGGCAACCAAGATTTAAAAGTCTGGACTGATGCGTCTAGAGAAGGCCTTGGTGCAGTGTTGATGCAAAGGGGCCAAGTGATTGCCTATGCTAGCCGTCAACTGAAACCACACGAGAAAAACTATGTAACTCATGATCTTGAGTTATTGGCTATCATATTCTCTTTGAAAATCTGGAGACACTATCTTCTGGGCGAGAGATTTGAACTATTTACAGATCACCAGTCATTAAAGTATCTGTTCACTCAGAAGGACTTAAATTTGAGGCAGCAACGTTGGCTAGAGTTTCTTGCAGCGTATGACTTTGAAATTATATATACTCCAGGAAAAGCCAATGTCGTGGCCGATGCTCTGAGCCGAAAGAATGTGATGATTGCCAGCTTTATTATCACGACTTCCTTGATCGACAAAATATCTATTCTTTAGAAGGAGGATAACTTTATTAAAGATATGATCAAAAGGATTCAGAAAGGCGAACCCTCGTGTTTTCAAATAGATAACGACGAGACCTTGAGATTAAAAGGAAGGATTTGTGTTCCTGACATCCCAGAGTTAAAAAGGGAAGTGTTAGACGAGTGTCACAAGTCCAAGCTGAGTATCCATCCTGGCGTGGCCAAAATGTATAACGATCTCAAAAGAACATTCTGGTGGAAGGCTATGAAGAGAGACGTTTCTATATACGTTAGCCGATGCCCTACTTGCCAGCTAGTTAAAAGTGATCAACAGAAATTGGCTGGATTATTACAACCGCTAGAAGTTCCTGGCTGGAAGTGGGAACATATTTCTATGGATTTCATTGATGGTTTGCCCAGAACCAGAAAAAGAAATGACAGTATTTGGGTGATCGTAGATCGCTTCACGAAGACCGCCCATTTCATACCTGTCAAATCAAATAGAACCGCTCAGAGTCTGGCGCAGATATACTTCAGGGAAATAGTCAGACTACATGGAGTGCCACTCAGTATAGTCAGTGATAGAGATACAATATTCACTAGCAAATTCTGGGAAGCATTTCAAGTCGAGCTAGGAACGAAGTTAAACTTGAGCACCGCTTATCATCCTCAGACAGACGGTCAGACTGAGAGGGTGAATCGCATTTTAGAAGACCTATTGCGGGCTTGTGTTATAGATTTCGGTGGATCATGGGAAGACCATCTGCATTTGGCTGAATTCTCTTATAACAACAGCTACCAGGCGAGCCTGACAATGTCGCCATTCGAAGCATTGTATGGTAGACCTTGCAGATCTCCTGCTTGTTGGGTCGAGCCTGGAAATAGACTTGTGTTGGGTCCTGATATGATTCGAGAAGTTGCCGACAAAGTCGATTTTATTAAGAAGAGATTACTCGCCGCTCAAAGCCGACAAAAGAGCTATGCCGATAAAAGAAGAAGAGATATATCCTTCGAAGTTGGCGACTATGTATATTTGAAAGTATCGCCGATGAGAGGAGTTATCCGGTTCGGTAAAACTGGAAAATTGGCACCCAAATTCATTGGTCCGTTTCCTATTCTGGAACGGATTGGAACTCTCGCATATAAAGTTAAATTGCCAGACTGGTTGCCTGGAGTTCATGATGTATTTCATATATCTCAACTTCGAAAGCACGTTCATGATCCGGACTTGATCGTGGAAGAAGCAGCTCAGCAGGATATTGAAATTACTCCAGAATTAGCTGTGAGGCGAGAGCCGCTAAAGATTATCGGCAAAGAAACCAAAGAGCCGAGGAACAAGAAGGTTCACTTAGTCAAAGTGCAATGGAGTGGAGATCCGCGAGACTGTACTTGGGAAACTGAGGAGAGCATTCAGAAAGCTTATCCTAGATGCCGAGTAGATATCTCTGATTGACTCCGGTGCAAGGTACATTTAACCTACTTTGCCTTACCATTTAATTCTCTATTCTATTGCTATTTCCTTTTCATGGATATGCACTATTTATTCTATACTCTGAATGATTTATAAAAGAATATAGGAATTAATTTGTATGACTTTAAAAGGTTAAAAACAATTGGATTGGTTGTTGTATTGTGGGATTGTAGGTTTATCAAACCACTTTCGACTTTATTCCTTTTCTGGGACGAAAAGTTTTAAGTGGGGGAGATTGTAACGACCCAGAAAATCTGAACCAATTTAAAATTTTTAAATTGGCTAAAATAATGGATTTTAAATATTTAAAATAAATATTTTAGATAATGGCAATGAAAACTGAGTTTGAATCGACATTTGAAAACCAATATAATTAATTATAATTATATATAGAACTGAAAATGGCGCGGTAGTTCGATAATTCGATTTCAAACTTCAATTGAATATACCGGGTGCAAAACAATCTGGATTTTAGTGAGACCAAAAAACATTAGTATCTAATTGATGATATCTTTCTAACGAATCTGACCAATCGAAATTTGATAGCGGGAATCAAAAGATATGTCCAGTTGAAAATTCTGAATAGTCGCTATGGAATTCAGGCCCTTAAAAATGGATATTTTGCAGATGACCTCGGATTTCGACGAAACCACTTTTGTTAGATCCGCAGTGTCAAGTTATTGTTAGGTTTCAAATTTCATAATTTTTCGAATCAATATGTGAGCGTGGCAAAAGAAAACGCGTTTGACCAGTTTCTGTTGAATTAAATCGACTGGAAATTGGCCATTTTTCAAACGGTCTCAGAATTCGTCGAAACTAGTTTTGTTAGGACCGTATCGTTGATACGAAGCTAGAAAATATTTTTCTAGAATTTTTCTAGTTAGTATGTGACCCCGGTAATTTGAAATGTGCGTTTAAAATTCAATATAATGATTTAAATGAAAATTCAAAAGGAAACTGATTGTAACGATCAAATCAGCTTGCGATACATATCCCATTGTGTTCGGAATGGGGGTAAAACGCTATGGACGACAGGCGGTGGGCCTCGTTTAGAGGTCGTATGTAAAAGTCAACCTTTTTGCGAAATTAAATAATAAAATAATTTTAATTCCCTCCCTCCCCTTTATCTTCTTCTTGCCCCCCCCCCCCCCCCCCCCCCCGATTCACAATCCAGAAAACAGAAAAAGAAAAAAAAACCCTAAGCATCAAAGCCGCTCCCCCCTCCGACGATCGAAGACGACGAAGCCCCCCCAAATCGCGCTAGCTCCGACGAAGCCACCCCCCCCCCCCCGTCTCGACGTCTGCGAAGACCCCCCCCCCCCCCCTGAAGTGCCGCCGACGCCTTCTTCGATTTCACCCCCCCCCCCCCTTTTTCTTCGCAGGTAATTGTTTACATTTTATTTTCTTTTCATCTTTGAATTTCGATTATAAAGATTTTAAAGACAGATTTTCAATAGGAATTTGGAAACGGATTTTTTTTATAAGATTTAAAAACTGAAACTGAATTTTTGAAAAAGTATTTTAAAACTGAATTTCAAAAAGTATTTTAAAACAGAATTTTTAAAGGTATTTTAAAACTGAATTTTAAAAGTATAAAACCTGATTTTTTTTATATAAAAGTATAAAAACTGAAATTTTAAAGAATATAAAAACTGATTTTAAAATGATTTATAAACTAGAAAACGGATTTTGTTAAAAGTAAAAAACATATTTTCATATGTTGAAAGCAAAAGTAAAAAACATATTTTTATATGTTGAAAGCAAAAGTAAAAAAACATATTTTTATATGTTGAAAGCAAAAGTAAAAATCATATTTTTATATGTTGAAAGCAAAAGTAAAAATCATATTTTTATATGTTGAAAGCAAAAGTAAAAATCATATTTTTATATATTGAATAGCGAAGTCAAAATTCGATTTTTATATATTGAATAGCATAGTAAAAATTCTATTTTTACATATGCAGAGAATACGGGCGAAAGCGACAAAAGGCGAAGATTTCTATAAAGGAAGTATCGTGCAGTTGGATAGCTATTGGTGAGATTTCTGATTTAAAATTATATAAATATGTGTGAAATGAAAGTGAATAGCTATACATAAATATCTATATCTATATATATATATATACACGCCCCTCGTTCACAAACCATGGACGATATTTATTGGTTGAAATTGTGGTGAAAATTGAATGATTGTTTGGGATTGTTTGGGATTGATATTGGTTGATTGCGGTTGAAAAATACCCATTTGTGGTTGAAAAATATTTGGTTGAAACCACATAGGATTAGTTTGTGGAAATGAAACAAAAATATACATGCCGCCTGCGTGCGAACTAGATGCATGATCCCCACTGTCAAAAACCGCGAGGTTTTAAGGTAGAGCGAGGAGCCGTACTAGGGACGGTGCCGGTGTAACTACCCTGCCGTTATGCTGCCGAAATTTTGAATAATATTTGTGTGTTTGAATTATTTTCATATGCTTAAACAATAGAAAACATTCATGTGTTGAATTGATATTCATTCGTTGTTTAGAAATTCATGTGTTGAATGGTATTCATATTTTGAAATAAACTGTTTGATAATAAAAATCAAATTTTTATCTATATATAAAAACTATAGAAAACATTCATGTGTTGAATTGATATTCATTCGTTGTTTAGAAATTCATGTGTTGAATGGTATTTATATTTTGAAATAAATAGTTCGATAATAAAAATCACATTTTTATCGATATATAAAAACTATAGAAACATTCATGTGTTGAATTGATATTCATTCGTTGTTTAGAAATTCATGTGTTGAATGGTATTCATATTTTGAAATAAATAGTTCGATAATAAAAATCACATTTTTATCGATATATAAAAACTATAGAAACATTCATGTGTTGAATTGATATTCATTCGTTGTTTAGAAATTCATGTGTTGAATGGTATTCATATTTTGAAATAAATAGTTCGATAATAAAAATCACATTTTTATCGATATATAAAAACTATAGAAACATTCATGTGTTGAATTGATATTCATTCGTTGTTTAGAAATTCATGTGTTGAATGGTATTCATATTTTGAAATAAATAGTTCGATAATAAAAATCACATTTTTATCGATATATAAAAACTATAGAAACATTCATGTGTTGAATTGATATTCATTCGTTGTTTAGAAATTCATGTGTTGAATGGTATTCATATTTTGAAATAAATTGTTTGATAATAAAAATCACATTTTTATCGATATATAAAAACTATAGGAAACATTCATGTGTTGAATTGATATTCATTCGTTGTTTAGAAATTCATGTGTTGAATGGTATTCATATTTTGAAATAAGTTGTTTGATAATAAAAATCACCTTTTATAGACTATATGAACTATATAGAAAAATAGTGTTTTGAAATGAATCGTTTTACAATAAAAATCACATTTTTTATTGTATGCATGAATCGTTAAAATGTGAAGTGTTAAAAATAGCCACTTGTTCAAAATAAACATAGATGAGTTGAAATATTCATTAATTAGCTAATGAAATGATTTGCACCTATTTATGTAACATTAGAATGAATGGAGTTTTTAAACCAAATAGAAATCAAATATGAAGTTGAATAGAAAATGAAAAATGATATGAACTGTATATATATGTACATGCAATATTCATTGGACAGGTTATAGCGAAGGGGCTAGAGAAGAGGAATAAAATTTTGTGCCCGACAAATAGGTACACATTTACTGATTTGTTTGGGTGATGATTTTGAGCCTGTTGGCTAGCCGCTTGGCTTTTTCTTTTTCTTTTTGAGATTAGAAGGACCGGGACGCTATTTGCGATTTCCCGACGCTCCCGGTGCAGGGGAGGTTATGGCGAAATTTTTCCAAAATTTAAGGTGTTAGAAAAATTTTTGAAGTGAAAACGATATAGAAATCATTGAATGAACTATATTTATATAACTATATAAATATAAATAAAATTAAAACGAAACGAGGCCGTGCAGTTCGTATTTCGAAACCGTGATTTCAAACGACTAGTACGGGAAATCCGACCATTGGATTTTCCCGAAACCTCAACCGTCGGGTTCGCCTTGGAATAATCTTTCCAACGGCACCAACCTTGAAAAAATCCAACGGTTGGATTGTCCGGAATGTTTAATTCAAATTTGAAGAAAAACAGCGCCAGAATCGATTATATTTATACATAAATATAAATAGAATTATATTTAATCGAATAACGACGCTGCAGTTCGTATTTTGAAACCGAAACTTCAAACGATTGTACCGGGAGATCCGACCGTCGGATTTCCCCGAAACTGGAACCGTTGGATTCGTTTTGAAAAGACCTTTCTAATTATGTAAATTTTGTGAAGATCCAACGGTTAGATTTTCAGATATGTGTAAATCAAATCTGAAGAAAAACAGCGCCACGGCCGCCTTATGGCCCGAAGCGTCGTTTTGAATAAAATGGCTATTTTAAAATAAATAAAAATAGCGATAAATAGTTATAAAATATCATAAGCGATATGGAATAGAAATAAACTGAATTTGCTTGATTTATGTGATATGTGATGGTTGAATGTGTTTGGTGTGAAAATTACATTAAAGAACAAACGAGATGTTGTCGAATAATTTAACCATTGAATTGAATCGATTTGAAATTCTAAATATACGTGAATTATTTGAAAAGGCCGAGTTAATTCTCATTTCGAATAATTGACCGACGATTGAAAGTCGAAGATGAAGACGATGGTCGAAGACCGGAGATCTTCACCTCGTTTGGATGGTAACCGAGGTCCTGATTGGGAGGCATCCCGAAATATGGATAATGAGTGGTGATCGTTCAGACGTACGTGTTGATCGAAGGGTTTGCGAGGTATTTAGTGCCTCCGGTTTCGTTCAGACCCAGAACGGACTTGTAAATGGACTGTGTGTCCGACATTGGAATTTGTTCTGTGTGATTGATGGCCATCAGTTGCACGGTGTGAATTGCCTGTGTGGCATGCTAAGATGCTGTGATCAGGGCTTCTGTTGAAAAGCGAAGTCTTGTGGTGATGATCAAAGCACCGCCTGTGTGGCGTAGCTTTGTGTATAACGTGAATTCGCGAGCCTCACACCCCGGTATGAACCTAAAACGGGAGAGGACATCAGGGAGGGCCTGCGTTTCTTTCTAGCTAGGGTGGTGTCAGTGACCTACCAGCCCTGACGTTTATATACTTTTCACCTATGTGGTTGTTGCTGTTGCGAGGCGCCTCGGTTTGATCGGACGATCCGGGTCCGATGGAGTCATTCGTTGGCTCGTTTACGCCCCAAAGGGCGGAGAAACGTAGTGTTCAGGCATAATAATCCACATCGGTGGACCGGCCCTGACGATCTAAAGGGTTGATGCGTTCTGATCCTGAGACATGGGCTAGATTGTCTCGAATTCGGTAAGGACTATCTTTTGCCTTGGTTCATAACGGAAATCCAATTTCCAAATACGACATCGTGCGGTTTTGATTGTATACCTATATATGGCGACATAGTGGTATGGGGCATTAATGCCGTCTATGATTGATAGTTATGATTTGAAATTGTTTTCAAAACATATAAACACTAGCAATAATATCAAATGCCTTTGTTTTATTCGTATCAAGCATATTTTGGCCGTTATAAGGTAAAAACTCTATCCTCCGGTTTGCGTTGCATTGTGTGATGGGAACTGAGTCTTATAACGGCTTCATTTTTATAAAAAGCATAGCGATGTTTAAAAGAAAGATTTGTTTTAAAGCACTGGCAATCCAATGGAGTAAACCCGTTCCACGAAAGTGGCGTGGTCCTGTGATTAGCCAATTATATATATGTGTTGAGTGGATTTCTCATACCAGTCCCATGACTGACTCGTAGTTTGTTTCACTCTCAAACTCGGGTGCCCCTTTTTCTACACGGGCAGCCTTGTGTTCAGGTTTAGCTGGTTCTTTCTGGATAGCTGGAGCTGAAGATGGATTCTATCATTTATTTCTTTTTATGCTGTTCAGCTCCTATTGCACATATTTTGTTTATTTCCGCTGTAGACATTTATGTATAGCTGAACTGTATTTGTACTAAGTAAGATCCTGTATACTGTGTAACTCTGATGATTACTTTTATCCAGTATATTTTGTTGTTCATTCTGGTGTATTTTATTTAATTCTGTTCTGCTATTATATGTTTCTGTGTTATATTCCAAAAGATAACCTTGTTTCCGTGAGAACGGGAAATCGGGTCGTCTCACCATTTCTTTTTGAGGGTACATTCTCGACCTCTTTCTTAATTAGCATATCTTTCTATCCATGCTTACCTTGTTTATCTTGTTATCTCGTAATCGTGTCATGAGAACCTTAAGTAGAAACCCTTTGGATGAAACATGTATTTGAAACATGTTATGCTTGATGTTTGCAAGTGGCTGCAAGTGTTTGCAAGTGGATACACATGGATGCATGATACACATTAGGCACTAAGATCGGCTCACACACCTTCATATTGCATATGCATGAGTGCTTATACTTATTCATGGATGAAACTTGTTATGCTAGCACGTGGATGTTGCATATGGGTGAATGTTATGTGCACTCATGTAGAGATTATAAATTATGTTAGTAATTTGCATACATATGGACTCATTTCACTAACATACTTTGCATTAAGGAGGTTTACTGAATCAATAACCTCCTGATTTTTGCATTAGATATGTACATATACACACACCTTTTGCATATGTTCATACAGCATTTAGAATCTTTTTAACGACAATGGTTACTTGTTGATGATGTTTTGAGTAGATGGATGATGGTTGGTAGGATAAGTTCTTCCTAACTTGGAGATTTCGGGGACGAAATCCTTTAAGGAGGGGAGAATGTAACAACCCGTATTTTAAATAACATGTTATAATGTAAATTAAGGCAGAATTAAATTATAAAATCTGAATCAAGAGAAACGGGCTATGCCATTGCGTTTGTCTTGGAAAAATACGCGAAATAGAGTCCGAGTTTTCGAAAAACGGAGTCCGTATGACCAAGTTATGGCCCAATGAAGTTTTCAGAAAATTCCAAGCCCGAAAATAGTTCAAATTCGAATTCAGATTCGAATTACAACCAAGGCAGAATGGGCGGGAATTTTCCCGCCCCAGGCAGGGTCGACACAGGGGTCGACACTAGTGTCGACCCCCCGCCAATGGGTCGACACCCATGTCGACCCATGGGTCGACACCCATGTCGACCCAGGGGTCGACCCCCCCGGTCGGACCAATTTTTCAGGTGCACCATTTTGACAGGTTGGGTCTTGTTCTGGAAGTTTCTGACGGGAGTTGATGGCTCAGATTCGATTTAGGGTTAATCCTATGGTCTAAACTAACCTAATCACCTATAAAAAGACCCCTAGACCTAGCCTAAACTCTCATTAATCATTCCTACAACTAAACTATGCCAAAATGTTTCTCAATCATGGCCTCCACCTTCTTCATGAGAGCATGAGTGCCTCAAATCAATCTATGTCTTAAAGGAGCCATCTTTCTTAAGTAAAAGAGCCATCTTTCTTTGTCATTGGAGTTATTACTTCTTGTTTCAAGGCGTTTAAGTGGAGCTTATTATTTTCTTTGCGGATTTTGCTTGTGGCTTCGTCTCAGTCTTTATATATATTGATCTAGATCGCATAACCGCTCATTGTAAGCCCTATACTACTCTTAGATTCTAACTATGAAGTTAAATGTGACATGTTGCAAGTTGAGTTTGGGCCTAAGTTTGATATGTGCTTTGATCCTATCATGTTATGCTTAAATTTATTCTATGCATGTTAGTGAAGTTATCACCTTTACCTTATGCATAGAAAGCTATAAGCTTTGTGTTGAAATGTTGCATTATGCAACATGAGAACTCACATAACCTTTATGATAACTTGCATATAATGTTATATGCGAACTTCTAGTCATCACCCTATGTCATTCATGATCATGTTCCACCTATTTGCTTAAGTTGATATTACGCATATTTTGAGGTCTATGATGTAATATGCAAGCTTATGAACATATTTATGCCTCATATGCCACCATGTTTAACTTGTGGCCAACCTTATTACCTTATGCCCTTTTTGTCATGTTTGCCAAGTTCCCTCTTTTGATCTATGTTATGTTATGCGAAACATACATGTGATGGGAATGCGTTGGGTTTGGGTAATATCAATAACATGAAACATGATTTTGAAATATGACATGAAAATTGACTTGTGATTATGTTGTAAACATAATAATGGACATGACACTTAGAAAATATGAGTGTGGCCAACTCGAGGTTGGGTTGAGTTTGTAGCATAAATCTACCCGGAACCGACCGACTTAACTAGTGGCTACAATCAATAGGACCCAATGTGAGTAGTTGGTCATGTCGCACTTGAAACCCGAGGTTAGACCAAGTTGTGGTGTAAAGCTACCCGGACCCGCCCGGCTTAACTAGTAACCACAACAAGGTCTAATGTGAGAGGTTGGGTGCATTAAATTAATTAATGCCACATGGTAGGGTTAAGTCATGGACCACTTGAATACTTAACCAATTAAACATGATGGGTTGACGCGGTTAAGTCATGAACCTTGGGTACACTTAACCAACTTGATACTTGATTGGGTGGGGTTGACCACATTTAACCCGCTAGAAACCCTAGTTACGTGGTCCTTTTCACCAGTAACCGTCTTGATTGTATCATGATACCCTAGGGACTAGGCTAGGGTGGGGCACGATTACTGGGTTGACATCTAAGCGACCAAAACGACGGCTGAGTAGGTGCGCCGGTGTAGGTTCAGGCGGACCTTGGTCGTGCACATGGTCCGGAGTTGAAAAAGCAGACACGCGCACCCGTAGGTTTAGGTTGTGCGTGCTTGATTTGTGTGCGTGGTTGGCACCCTAGGGCTTGATACACCCTAGGGTGGACCTAGCACAGTTTGACTACACTTCGTGATTGGGCCGTATGACACCGACACTGGACGAGTTAGGCTTTTAGGGAGCCGATCGACTAGACCGAGTAGTTGGACCTCGATTTAGGTCATCTCATGATGTGGGCCAACTTTGGGCCAAGGGATCATTTCTTGTTTATACTTGACATGGATTGGAATACTAGTACACACCTGGTGCAACTTAACCTTGCATATGCGATGCCACACTTAATCTATCTTGTTAACTTTTCACCATGCCAGTTAACACCCTACATCTCATCTCTGTTTCACATGTTCAGTTAACTTTATTAGTTTTTATACTAATAGTAGATAGGACTTACCAGTATTTTTGACTGACCCGTTTTCTTTCGCCTCTTTTCTTCCGTTTCCCCCCCCCCCCAGGTTTACAGGGTGGGAACACTGGTACCTAGCTGGATCTTTAGCCGCTTTTCTGGATAGCTCATGTATGGTTTGAGCATGCTATGGCCTTATGCTACTTTGGGGATAATTACTTTATGTTTCTTTTTCAGTTTTCAGTTTACGTTCTAGACTTTGTTTTGTGGGAAAATAATTACCAAGTACTTTGATGTAACTTGACTATGGTTTTGAAATGCTAGTTTTATCCGTTGCTTTACTACTCTGTTTTACTTATATGTTCTGTGTGATATCTGCATGCATGTTTACCTTGTTTAACACCCCTCCAAAGCTGGTGTGCTTGAAAGAGTTACCCTGGAGGAGGTGGGGTGTTACAGTTTCGTCGAAATCCGAGGTCGTTTGCAAAATTCCCATTTTTAAGGGCCTGAATTCCATAGCCACTATTCAGAATTTTCAACTGGACATAACTTATTATCCCCGCTATGAAATCTCAATTTTTCGGATTTGTTGGAAATATATTATCAATTAGATCCTAATGTTTTTGGTTTCACTAAAATCCGGATTGTTTTGCACCCGGTACATTAAATTGAAGTTTGAAATCGAATTATCGAACTACCACGCCATTTTCAATTCTATTTATAATTATTTATATTTTAACGACGATGTATATAATATATACGTTCGATTTCTATTCAAAATAAATTTCTCGTCGATTTTATTTGTAACAACCCGTATTTTCAATAACCTGTAATAACATAAATCGAGGCAGAATTTAATTCTAAAATGGGAATCAAGGGAAACGGGCTATGCCATTGTGTTCGTCTCGGAAAAATACGCGAAATAGAGTCCGAGTTTTCGAAAATCGGAGTCCGTATGACCAAGATATGGCCTCGCGAAGTTTCACGAAAATTCCCAAATTAAAGTATACTTAATTAAGTGAAATGGGTTGTGTAGATATATATATATATATATATATATATTGATATATATATATATATATATATAATTGAAAATTTAATAAATAAATATGCAAAAATGCTCAAAACAGCGAATTGGGAGAGGGGAATAACCGAACCGGCCGATTTTTGAGGTCGACCCGAGCCCGCTGGGTCGACTAGGGGTTAATCCAGGGTGTTTGGCTGTCAACCCGTGGGCCGATTCGCTCAAGTGCAGATTTTGCATTTGAATGGTTCTCATGGTCCATCTTTAATCTAAAGGCCCTAGATGGTTCCTACACTTGACTTCTTCCCCAAGACATGCTTTGATGGCTTGGATTGAATCTAGGGTTAATCCTATGGCCTAAAACACTTGCCTAATCTATAAATAAGACCCTAACCTACCCTAATTCATTCATAATTAAACCTAGTGACTAAACTATGGCAAAATGCTAGCTCTCATGGCCTCCACTAATTTTATGAAGAGGGTTGCATACTAATCACTCTCTAATCAACTTCTAATCCCTTCTTAGCATCTTAATCTTCTTCATTTGGTGTTCAAAGTTGCTAGTTGTGAGTTTCTATCACTTTGATGATCTTTTGGTAAACTAATTAGATGAGATGTGATGAGATTTATGGTTTTGTATGTGGATTAATGAGCTTTGAATCATATGATATGATGTTAGCATTAATCTTATGTTTATGCATGTTGAGTATGTAAGTTTATGCAAGATTAATATGATGTATGTTATGTTTGCATGATGCTAAATATGCAAGTTGTGGGCTATGTAATCATATGCATGTTATGCAAGTTCATGGTAATATGCTATGCAAGTTACATGTATGTAAATATGCAAGTTACATGTTTGTTAATATGCAAGTTACATGTATGTAAATATGCAAGTTACATGTTTGTTAATATGCAAGTTACATGTTTGTTAATATGCAAGTTACATGTATGTAAATATGCAAGTTACATGTTTCTTTATATGCAAGTTACATGTTTGTTAATATGCGAGTTACATGTATGTAAATATGCAAGTTACATGTTTATTAATATGCAAGTTCATGATGACACATTATGCAAGTCTATAAGCTAATATGCAAGTTTGTTATGCAAAATGAATATGTAAGTTATGTGACATATTATATGCAAGTTATGTGACATGTTATGCAAGTTCATATGCAAGTTATGTGTTTGTTAATATGCAAGATGGCACCTTTGAAACATGTTCATTCATATGCAAGTTGACACCTTTTATATGTGTTATATCATGAACGAAATTACGTGGGAACGATGGGGTAATTAAATGCATAAGTTAATAAGATTGTGTGAAATTAATATAATTATGCATAACACAAAATAAATAAACATAGTATGGGAATTTGCCTATTTGGTTAGGTGTACCCATACTATGTGTTGGGAATTTACCTATTGAGTTAGGTCTACCCCATGGGAATTTACCTATTAAGTTAGGTCTACCCATGTTAAGAAAACTTGATTAATTAGGGATAATTAATATAAAATTATGAGGGTGATTAATTAGGTGTAATTAATTGACTAAGACACGAGGTTGGACTCAGTTGTAGCGTAAAACTGCCCGGACCCAACCGGCTTAACCAGTTGCTACAAATGTTAGCCCAATGTGAGAGGTCTTAGGCACAAACTAAATACGTAATTAATGTAAAGACACGAGGTTAGACTCTGTTATGACATAAGGCTGCCCGGACCCAACCGGCTTAACCAGCGGTCATAAAAGACAGTCTAATGTGAGAGGTCTTTACAAAGGTTACGTTCTTAATTAATTAATTAAGAAACACTTAACCACATTAGCATGTAGAGGGACATGAGGGGTTAAGTGGGTGCCTCGGGTGGCATGAGAAAATCTAGTGGTTGCCTTGGGTGGCAATAGAAAATACGATTAGAATACTTAACCAAAATAGAACATGTAATTAAAACATGATTAAAGGGTTAAGTGGGATATACTAGAAAAAGGGACAAGCTTAGGTGGGTAGCTTGTGGAGGCCCATTTCAACCAGTAACCCATACGTATCTTTGTGGGCTCGACCCATGTCGAGGACGGGACACGCATACTGGGCTTGACTGTAAGAGGCAAACGGGTTAGCGGTGGCAACGCAAGTCCAACGGGCTTCATATGCGTGAGTGGGCCCGGGCTGGTAGGTAAGCCGTTGTTGCATCGAGTAGATATAAGCCGTGCACCTTTAGTTTCATCAGGTTGCCACATTGGGGAATGATACATCCCACGGTGGGGCCAGCACGGGTATCTACGTTAGGGAGCCGATCGAATGGGAAGTAGTGTGTACACCTAGTGGATTGTAGGGCCCCGTGGCGCCTACTTGGTCACCTAGGGGTACGCAGGTACTAATTAGTAAATTTTATAAGTCCTTGGGTGGGATCAACCTTTAAGTTAGGAACGACTGGTGTGGTGCAGTTTAGTAATTTACCTTAGGGAGGGTAGATGCGTCTTTATCCTTTATCTTCGTTTAGTTGACTGCTTAGGGTAGCCATTCATCCCTATATGTTACCGTATATCAGTTTATGTCTTCTCTGGTTACTTTAACGATTGTATTGTTAAAGTTATAGGACTCGCTCAGACTTATGTCTGACCCTGTTGTTTTTATCTTTTTCCCAACCCTCAGGTCCTACGGTGGATCCTAGCAGTAGTGGAGCTTGATCGGATTGCTGTTCCAGTCTTTAGGAGCTTGGATAGATGTAAAGCTCCAGTTATCCAGTTATCTTTTCTTTTGTTTGGCTATTGTATGAGAGTGGGATTATGTACTTCTTTATTTTGATGGATATTGTACTTGACCTTTATTGTGGTTTTATGATGTAACCAGACATGTTTTACTTCCGCTGTTATGAGATGATGTTTTAAAATTTCAAGTACTATTTATATCTGTCTTGTTGTAATTTTTCTGTTCTATATTCACTAAAATACTCCACCGATGCTATGGCATTCCCTTAGTGAGTGATCATAGCGGGAGTGGGGTGTTACACGTGGTATCAGAGCCAGGTTACCAGAACAGATAAATTTTTTGAGAAAAACTACTTTCTAAGAGTATTTTCGAAGAAAGTATTTTTAAAAGCATGTCTTCTAAGAGAAAAAGTTTTTGAAAAAGAAAAGCATAATCCCCAATAGCCATATCTTTATCTTTCGGAATCTCCTTTTTGAATCTTTCCTCTTTCGTTTCAGCATGGCTGAAGATCTTAACATCCCGGAGGGTTTAGTTATACCACTATGGTATAGGAGGTTGCAAGAGGCTAGGGCCACGGCTGCGGGTCCAGCCAATGCTACTACACCAGAGACAACCGCTCCTCCTCCTCAGCCTAGAGTGGATAATTTTGCTAAGGTTTGCAAGGAGTTCAAGGCTATAGGAGGAAAACCTTTTCTTGGTTCAGAGACTTTCGTAGAGGCTAGAGATTGGCTTAAGGAAGTGGAAGAGTTGCTAGATATCTTTGAAGTGGAAGAGGGAAAGAAAGTCAAGTTGGCGGCTTGGTTAATGAAGGGAGAGGCCTCATTCTGGTGGGAGGTCACTAATGGAGAACGCCCTGTTGACTCTTGGGCGGATTTCAAGCAAAGGTTTGGGGCTAAGTTTCTCTCAAGGGCGGAAGAGAATCTGTTTATGGAGAAGTTCTTGAATTTGAAGCAAGGGAATCTCACGGTGAAAGAATATGTCAACAAATTCAATCAATTAGCAAGATTTGGCATAGAGTTGGTGAATACACCGGAGAAGAAGGCTTTGAGGTTCGTTAGAGGCTTGAACGAACCATTGCAAGGAATAGCTATGACTCACATTCCTATGGGGGCCACTTTTGAGAAGCTTGTCTACATGGCACTTATGCATGAGGATGATAAGAATTCTAAGGCACCAGAGAAAAAGGGGGATCAGAAGAAACCGCAACAGCAACAACAAGGCAAGGGCGGAAAAGGCAATGGTGACAAAAAGAAGACGAAGAAGAAGTGCTTCAATTGTGGAACACCAGGACACCTCAGTAAGGATTGTCGCAAAAAGAAGAAGACCGGTTGCTTTCATTGTGGTGAAGCAGGGCATCTTGTGAAAAACTGCCCAAAGAAGGGGCAGAAGACGGGGTCTACCTCAGGAGGCCAGGTGCAAGCTCTTATAGCACCACCTCAGTCAGGGGGGCAAGTTCAGGTTCTCTCAGTTCCACCGATTCAGCAGAGAGGTAGAACTATTTCCGTTGAAAGTCTGGTTTTTCTGTTTGATCATCCAGTTCGTACTTTGTTTGACTCTGGCGCATCGCATTCTTTTATCTCATCATCGTTAGTTGAGTCACTGCACTTAGACACCAGTCTAGTTGATGATCCCTTGGTTGTCTCAAACCCAATTGGGGGCTCCATATATCTGTCTATGATATGTTTGGGTTTGAAGATTTCTATACTTAGCGTTGAGTTTAGATGTGATGCTTTTGTATTGGGCTTCACGGGCTATGGGTTGATCTTGGGCATGGACTGGTTATCCAGTAATGGTGCCGTTCTTGATTGCGAAAGGAGAGTTGTCAGGCTCATGACCCGCTTGGGTAACACTCTCGAGATCTCTTGCAATCCCATGGAATCTGTTTTGCTAAGTTATCTTGAATCGCTCGATGCTTCGGTCGAAAGTTTGTGTTCTGTCAGAGTAGTCCGGGAATATCCGGATGTGTTTGAAGAAGTAAAGGGTTTGCCTCCGAAGCGGGAGATAGATTTCCGAATTTATTTGGTGGATAATGCCAAACCAGTGTCTTTGCCAGTACGCCACATGGCTCCTCGTGAGAGAAGAGAACTTCATAAGCAAGTAGGGGAGTTGCTTGAGAAGGGGTTCATAAGGCGAAGTATATCGGAGTGGGGAGCTCCAGTAGTGTTTGCCACGAAGGCGGATGGGTCCCTCAGACTTTGTGTGGATTATAGGGAACTTAATAAGCTCACGAAGAAGAATAGACACCCATTACCGAGGATAGATGATCTCTTTGATCAGTTGGTTGGCGCGTCAGTATTTTCGCAGATGGACTTAGCTACAGGGTTTCATCAGTTAAGAGTGGCGGAGGACAGTATAGAGAAGACTGCTTTCCGGACTCTGGATGGTTTTTATGAGTGGCTAGTGATGCCATTTGGGTTGACAAACGCCCCCGCATACTTTGTTGATCTCATGAGTAGAGTGTTCAGAGAGTATCTGAATAAGTTTGTAGTAGTTTTTGTGGATGACATCTTGGTCTTTTCCAAGAATGAAGAAGAGCATGCCTTACATCTCAAGGAAGTATTGGAGACTCTTCGAGCGCATAGTCTTAAAGCTAAATTCTCTAAATGCCATTTTTGGAGAAGAGAAGTGCGATTCTTAGGGCATGTGGTCTCTAAGGAAGGGATAGCTGTGGATCCCGCAAAGATAGTATCTATCCAGGATTGGAAAGTTCCTAGAAATGCTACCGAGGTAAGAAGTTTCTTGGGGTTGGCAGGATATTATAGGAAGTTCATCAAAGACTTCGCGAAGATATCAGCCCCATTAACCCGCTTGACGAAGAAGAATCTGGTTTTCTCATGGGATGTAGATTGTGATGATGCTTTCCGACGGTTAAAGAGAGCTTTGACCACCGCTCCAGTTTTAGTGCTTCCAGATGGGAGTAAGCCGTTTGTTGTTTATACCGATGCTTGTGGAACAGGATTAGGCGCAGTCTTGATGCAGGAGGGAAGGGTAATAGCCTATGGAGGGAGACAATTGAGAGTGCATGAGAAGAATTACCCTACCCATGATCTAGAGTTGGCCGCGATTGTTTTCGCACTTAAGTCTTGGCGCCATTATCTTCTTGGTGAGAGATTCGAGTTGTTCACCGACCATAAATCATTGAAGTACTTATTCTCTCAGAAGGATTTAAACTTAAGACAACAAAGGTGGATGGAGTTCTTAGCATCCTATGATTTCGAGATAGCGTATACCCCTGGTAAGGGTAACGTGGTGGCAGACGCCTTAAGTAGAAAAAGGCTATCTTTGAGTCCATTGTTCGTGGAACGACGAAGCTTGGAGTTTCTTTCTTTGTTTGACTTCAGACCTTCTGTTGATTTTGTACCTGGTTTGTTGGCATCCTTGGAGGTTAGACCTACTCTTTTGAGACGGATTGGCGAGGCTCAGCGAGACGACCCACAGTTGGTTGTGTTGGTAGAGAAGCTTATAAGAGGGGAGTCGTCCAGCCATTTGGGTAGATACACCATAGATGATAAGGGATGGTTGCATAGAGACGGTAGACTTTGTGTACCGCAAGATGAGGGTTTGAAGAAGGCTATTTTGGATGATGCACATCGTTCGAGAATGACTATTCATCCCGGTGGAGACAAAATGTACCAAGACATGAAGAGAGTTTTCTTTTGGGCCGGTATGAAGAAAGATGTGGCCGAGTATGTGGCTAGATGCTTAGTGTGCCAACAAGTTAAAGCAGAGCAAAAGAAACCCGGTGGGTTGCTACACCCATTGGAAGTCCCGCAATGGAAGTGGGATAGTGTCTCGATGGATTTCATCGATGGGTTACCGAGATCAAGGAAGGGCAATACGGGAATTTGGGTTGTGGTGGACAGACTTACCAAGAGTGCCCATTTTATACCCGTGAAGAGTAAGAGGACCGCTCCATGGCTTGCTTCAGTCTATGTTAGAGAGATTGTTAGATTGCATGGCGTACCATCCAGCATTGTGAGTGATCGAGATCCTATTTTCACTAGTGAGTTTTGGAGAAGTTTGCAAGAGGCGGTAGGGACTCAGTTGTGTTTGAGCACCGCATATCATCCTCAGACAGACGGTCAGACCGAGAGGGTGAACCGTATCTTAGAAGATCTTTTGAGGCTTTGTATCTTGGATTTTGGAGGTACATGGGAAGAACATCTTCCTTTGGTGGAGTTCGCATATAATAACAGCTTTCAGTCCAGTATTGGTATGGCTCCTTTCGAAGCTCTTTATGGAAGGCCTTGTCGATCTCCTACATGTTGGTGGGAATCTACGGATAAGATCTTGCTTGGGCCGGATATGGTTAGAGAGACTTCAGAGAAGATTGATTTAATTCGAAAAAGGATGAAAGCAGCGCAAGATAGACAGAAATCTTATGCGGATCGGAGAAGAACGGATCTTGAGTTTGAGGTTGGGGACATGGTTTTTGTCAAAGTATCTCCATTGAGAAATGTTGTTCGCTTCGGGTCCGTTGGGAAGTTAGCACCAAGGTTTGTTGGGCCGTTTCCTATTAAGGAAAGGATTGGACGGATGGCATATAGGGTAGAGTTGCCCGACAGACTTAGTGGTGTTCACGATGTATTCCATGTATCACATCTGAGGAAATGCTTACATAAGACCGCAGAGGTGGTAGAGCCGAGCTTGCTTAGAGATGTAGAAGTAGAGCGTGATGCGACGATTCGACGAGCTCCTACTCGCATCCTTGGGTCAGAAACTAGGAAGTTGAGGAACAGAGAAGTTCAGCTAGTTAAAGTGCAATGGGGAGATGACGAAAGCAATGCTACTTGGGAGACGGAAGCAAAGATGCGTTCTTTGTATCCATTTCTTTTTGAGAGTATGTCTTTTAACTTCTCCTTTATTGCTTGTCTAGTACTTATCTTATCTTTAGTATATCCTCTCGCTAATACCTATGACCTTTAGATAGGGTAAAACCTATGGTTGAGACATGTGTTTGAAACATGTTATGGTTGATGGATGCATATGGATGCAATTGTTTGCTAGTGGTTGCTCGTGGATGCATATACACACACATTAGGCACTAGATCGGCTCAGTCACTTCATGTTGCATATTGCATAAATGGATGTGGTAGTTAGATTGATGGATGTATCATGGCTGTGTTATCATATGGATGATGCATTTTTGTGTATGGTTGTGCACGCATGTAGAAATTTGTATGTGTCAATAGGGTTTCGCATACATATTGGATGCATGGCACTATCATGGTTTGCATTAAGGAGGTTTACTGTATCAGTAACCGCCTGATTTTCGCATTAGGTAAGTACATATACACACACTTTTGCATATATCCATCCAGCATTTAGAATCTTGTAAGGACAATGATTGCTCGTGGATGATGCTTTGAGTAGATGGATGATTGGATGGTAGGATACGTTCTTCCTAACTTGAAGATTTCGGGGACGAAATCCTTTAAGGAGGGGAGAATGTAACAACCCGTATTTTCAATAACCTGTAATAACATAAATCGAGGCAGAATTTAATTCTAAAATGGGAATCAAGGGAAACGGGCTATGCCATTGTGTTCGTCTCGGAAAAATACGCGAAATAGAGTCCGAGTTTTCGAAAATCGGAGTCCGTATGACCAAGATATGGCCTCGCGAAGTTTCACGAAAATTCCCAAATTAAAGTATACTTAATTAAGTGAAATGGGTTGTGTAGATATATATATATATATATATATATATATATATATATTGATATATATATATATATATATAATTGAAAATTTAATAAATAAATATGCAAAAATGCTCAAAACAGCGAATTGGGAGAGGGGAATAACCGAACCGGCCGATTTTTGAAGTCGACCCGAGCCCGCTGGGTCGACTAGGGGTTAATCCAGGGTGTTTGGCTGTCAACCCGTGGGCCGATTCGCTCAAGTGCAGATTTTGCATTTGAATGGTTCTCATGGTCCATCTTTAATCTAAAGGCCCTAGATGGTTCCTACACTTGACTTCTTCCCCAAGACATGCTTTGATGGCTTGGATTGAATCTAGGGTTAATCCTATGGCCTAAAACACTTGCCTAATCTATAAATAAGACCCTAACCTACCCTAATTCATTCATAATTAAACATAGTGACTAAACTATGGCAAAATGCTAGCTCTCATGGCCTCCACTAATTTTATGAAGAGGGTTGCATACTAATCACTCTCTAATCAACTTCTAATCCCTTCTTAGCATCTTAATCTTCTTCATTTGGTGTTCAAAGTTGCTAGTTGTGAGTTTCTATCACTTTGATGATCTTTTGGTAAACTAATTAGATGAGATGTGATGAGATTTATGGTTTTGTATGTGGATTAATGAGCTTTGAATCATATGATATGATGTTAGCATTAATCTTATGTTTATGCATGTTGAGTATGTAAGTTTATGCAAGATTAATATGATGTATGTTATGTTTGCATGATGCTAAATATGCAAGTTGTGGGCTATGTAATCATATGCATGTTATGCAAGTTCATGGTAATATGCTATGCAAGTTACATGTATGTAAATATGCAAGTTACATGTTTGTTAATATGCAAGTTACATGTATGTAAATATGCAAGTTACATGTTTGTTAATATGCAAGTTACATGTTTGTTAATATGCAAGTTACATGTATGTAAATATGCAAGTTACATGTTTCTTTATATGCAAGTTACATGTTTGTTAATATGCGAGTTACATGTATGTAAATATGCAAGTTACATGTTTATTAATATGCAAGTTCATGATGACACATTATGCAAGTCTATAAGCTAATATGCAAGTTTGTTATGCAAAATGAATATGTAAGTTATGTGACATATTATATGCAAGTTATGTGACATGTTATGCAAGTTCATATGCAAGTTATGTGTTTGTTAATATGCAAGATGGCACCTTTGAAACATGTTCATTCATATGCAAGTTGACACCTTTTATATGTGTTATATCATGAACGAAATTACGTGGGAACGATGGGGTAATTAAATGCATAAGTTAATAAGATTGTGTGAAATTAATATAATTATGCATAACACAAAATAAATAAACATAGTATGGGAATTTGCCTATTTGGTTAGGTGTACCCATACTATGTGTTGGGAATTTACCTATTGAGTTAGGTCTACCCCATGGGAATTTACCTATTAAGTTAGGTCTACCCATGTTAAGAAAACTTGATTAATTAAGGATAATTAATATAAAATTATGAGGGTGATTAATTAGGTGTAATTAATTGACTAAGACACGAGGTTGGACTCAGTTGTAGCGTAAAACTGCCCGGACCCAACCGGCTTAACCAGTTGCTACAAATGTTAGCCCAATGTGAGAGGTCTTAGGCACAAACTAAATACGTAATTAATGTAAAGACACGAGGTTAGACTCTGTTATGACATAAGGTTGCCCGGACCCAACCGGCTTAACCAGCGGTCATAAAAGACAGTCTAATGTGAGAGGTCTTTACAAAGGTTACGTTCTTAATTAATTAATTAAGAAACACTTAACCACATTAGCATGTAGAGGGACATGAGGGGTTAAGTGGGTGCCTCGGGTGGCATGAGAAAATCTAGTGGTTGCCTTGGGTGGCAATAGAAAATACGATTAGAATACTTAACCAAAATAGAACATGTAATTAAAACATGATTAAAGGGTTAAGTGGGATATACTAGAAAAAGGGACAAGCTTAGGTGGGTAGCTTGTGGAGGCCCATTTCAACCAGTAACCCATACGTATCTTTGTGGGCTAGACCCATGTCGAGGACGGGACACGCATACTGGGCTTGACTGTAAGAGGCAAACGGGTTAGCGGTGGCAACGCAAGTCCAACGGGCTTCATATGCGTGAGTGGGCCCGGGCTGGTAGGTAAGCCGTTGTTGCATCGAGTAGATATAAGCCGTGCACCTTTAGTTTCATCAGGTTGCCACATTGGGGAATGATACATCCCACGGTGGGGCCAGCACGGGTATCTACGTTAGGGAGCCGATCGAATGGGAAGTAGTGTGTACACCTAGTGGATTGTAGGGCCCCGTGGCGCCTACTTGGTCACCTAGGGGTACGCAGGTACTAATTAGTAAATTTTATAAGTCCTTGGGTGGGATCAACCTTTAAGTTAGGAACGACTGGTGTGGTGCAGTTTAGTAATTTACCTTAGGGAGGGTAGATGCGTCTTTATCCTTTATCTTCGTTTAGTTGACTGCTTAGGGTAGCCATTCATCCCTATATGTTACCGTATATCAGTTTATGTCTTCTCTGGTTACTTTAACGATTGTATTGTTAAAGTTATAGGACTCGCTCAGACTTATGTCTGACCCTGTTGTTTTTATCTTTTTCCCAACCCTCAGGTCCTACGGTGGATCCTAGCAGTAGTGGAGCTTGATCGGATTGCTGTTCCAGTCTTTAGGAGCTTGGATAGATGTAAAGCTCCAGTTATCCAGTTATCTTTTCTTTTGTTTGGCTATTGTATGAGAGTGGGATTATGTACTTCTTTATTTTGATGGATATTGTACTTGACCTTTATTGTGGTTTTATGATGTAACCAGACATGTTTTACTTCCGCTGTTATGAGATGATGTTTTAAAATTTCAAGTACTATTTATATCTGTCTTGTTGTAATTTTTCTGTTCTATATTCACTAAAATACTCCACCGATGCTATGGCATTCCCTTAGTGAGTGATCATAGCGGGAGTGGGGTGTTACATTATTTAAAATAATTCATTTTAAATGTTCAAAACTCGCTAAAATTGCCAAAATAAAATTTTTAAACTGGCCCAGATTTTCGAGTTGTTACATTTATAATGTGTAATATTGATTCATGCTCTTTATATTCTTGTATTCTGATGGAATTGTTGTAATAACAATAAAATGTTCTTCCGTCTGCGTTCTATTTTGTGCTGTTCTCAAACAATCAGGCGTTTCGAATGGTCTTGATCGGTTTAGCAACTGATTCGGACCGAGCGAAATTCCTTGTCGTTACTGAAGTGTTGCCGATGGAGGTAGCTAACCCCACTTGGTCCGGTATAGCCCTGTTTTGTTCATTTTTATTATGACCCAAAGGTCAAGGACATCCATGATTGTTCTCTTCCTTCAAATCCAGTAATCGCCTCCAAATCAACCTACTTCATTCTGGAACTCCACCACATACACAGTTGTTAAAGTGGTTTTCGGTATTGGCAGGGAGTATGACAATATCTGATCCCGGTCTCTTTAACAACCAATCATTTACATTTTTCACAACGTTTAGTTCTTTTACATTTCAAGTGGGTTTGTACTTCATATCAAGATATCAGATTTTTAAAATCATTTCAATAGTCAAAATAGAATATTTCAAAATAAAATCTCCATTTCAAACCAAACATAAATTTTGAAACAATTCCAACTTTTAAAATAATTTGAATATTAAATAGTTAAAAATATATTTAAAATAGTTTAGATATATAATTGTAATAGTTTGAAAATAAATAATTTGTATTTTAAATTAGAATTTTCAGATTTAGTCAAATTTGTAGTTAAAATATAATATAGTCTATAAAACAAATATTTAATTATTAAAATGGTTTATTTAAAATAATTAATAAAAATAAATTAATTATAAGGTAAATAGTTTACAAAGAAAAGTAATTATTATTAAAATAGTTTATAAAATGATTTAAAATACTATAGTTGGATTTGGAATCATTTCTTCGAAATTTAACCAAATTGTAAATCATATTCCAATTTCAGATTAATTCGACTAAACATCGATATCTTAATTCAAAAGGATTTGACTTCCCATTATATTCAATTCTACTCAACGGTTTGATTTCAAATAATTCGTTTTAACAATTCGATTCAAATAATTGAATTTCAATTATAATTCTCATTTTGAATTATTCGTTTATAAAATCTCGAGTTCACGATTCAATTATGACTATAAATCAAGTAAATTTTAAGTAAATTCCAAACGTGTATAAAACAATTCAATTTCAATAAACTCAATTCCAAATTTATAATTTCAATTTAAAATATTAAATAACTTCCTTTGGCTTTTATGTTTTAAAATCCAAAGTTTATATTCAAAGAAAAATCAATTTATAAAACATCGTCTATACTGTTTTTAAACAATATTTCAAGAGTCATGGTTAAAAAAAATTTTATTTAACCAACCGGTCTTCGTATATAAGTTTTCTATTCTATGGCCAAGTAATACTTAAAATTTAATTTTAGTATTTTGGGAAAGGATATATATCATTTCAATCCAAATCAGGGTCATAGGTATTTATCATTTCAACCTACGTTCTTAATTTATTTTAAGGATTAATCTCGGGTTTATTTGATGCCCGTAACATCTAGGGTAATGGTTGGTATTAATCAACAAAATCACTACATATATAAACAAATGTCGATAACAAGATGAATTACATATCAATACATTAAATATATCATTCCACGGCATCAATCAAAATCACTACATATAAACAGTTCAATGTGATACCAGTTTACTTGTCATTACATATGAGGTTTTTAAACAGAAATTAAATTCTAACTGTACACTTTATCTCAACAATTAAATTAAATTATACAGTCTATGCAAATTTTGGCATAAATAATAAATTTAAATAGTCAACCAGCAACCAAAACAATCATATCATAACATGAATTCAATTTAACTATCAATCAAATACTTTAGTTAGATGTGAGTGGGTTTAATCACTCACCTTTGGTTTCGAATGCAATTGAACTCCAAAATAAGTCCAAAAGTCATCCGTCTTAGAATCAGTTCAAACCAAGGGCATCGCGAAGAGCTCGTCGATACGATTCCAATGCAACAAACCGCGTGTCATTCTGAAGTCGCATGCAAAAGTTATACTATTTTTACTATTGGAAATTTTAAATTAAAACAAACAATCTCTAACCAACCAAAATGTGCCATGTCACCTATCTCATCTCCTTCTCCTCCCCTTAATTAAACGTATGTCCAGAAAAAACGCAGCAAAGAAACCCATGCCAATCCCTCCTTCTCTCTTCCACTTCTCCTCATTCCTTCAACGAAACATCAAACCGATTTAACCATCAAATTTCTCTTCTCGAGTGCTTCTTCCCCGACACCATCAACCCACTCTTGAACTCACCATCACAACCGCGTTTCAAGCCCTATACGATAGCCCTAGCACAAGTATCGACACTTTTTGTTGTGAAAACTACCCAAAATTTGTCACTTGTTGCTATTTGATGCCATGAATTCAAATACGATAACCAAATTGCAAATCAATCACTAATTAAGATGCAAAACTCAACCCTAATTTCGTGCCTTTTCTGTACATGTCGAACCTCAAGCCAAATTATACCACGCTCTCTAACAGAAGTATAGGATGGAAGAGAATATTTATCTAGTTGAAGGGCACTTGTTTTAGCATTTTTTTGAATAGATTTACAAGATGTTGATTTTTGAATGAGGTAGAAGCCATTGTTGTATCTTTATTTTTCTAAGAGTGATGGATTGATCAGAGAATTGAAAATGAGGGTAGGCTTAGGTTAGAATTAGAGATTATTTAGGTAGGAAATTAGGTTAAAAAGATTTGTATGAGATATATATACAGTTAAAGAATTTGAACGGTTAAATAAACAAAGTATGCAAATTTTCATTTGTCCATCTTTAATTGAATTTCTAAGTTTAATTATATCTAATTAAAATTCATTAATACATTAATCAAATAAATTATATTAAATTAATTAACTTTCTTTTAATTCAACCTTCATGAGTAACAAATTTTCTCGTTTGATTACTCAAAAATTTACCGTAGTTTTTAACAAATAACATATCAAATTTCAAGTTAGTTATTACACTGATTTAAAGTGTTTGGTTTCAACTGTAATTAAATCTCATTAAGTGTGTATATATATATATATATATAATTCCACTAAATTTGATTTTATGTAATTATGTCAATGTGTTAAAAGATTTGAAAAAAACAACTTACCAATCCAAATATGTTTATATGTGCATTGTATTTGAACAAAAGCAAATTGTTTCATCTGTTAACTATTATAATCAATCTTCTATAGTTACCATATTTTCTCTTTAATTGCAATTATTTACATGTAGTAATTTTAACTTATTTCCAATATTTACCACATTCTAATTTTTTTTTTCAATTATAAAGTACAAAAATAAATTTCATTAAATCTATCAATATTAAATTTCAACCTTCAATGTTTACCTTTATAACCAAAACCACCAGTTTATTTGCAATCAATACATGTCACAAATTTCAAAATTAATTACTTTCACAATTTAATTAAGTTTCAGCCATACAGTTTCACATTTATACCATTTAAAGCTAAATTATGAATTTCTTTTCTCAATTAAATTCCAAAGATTCAATATTAATTTCAATTCTCAATAATTACCATACAAACCAATTTATAACTATATTTACAATCTATGCATATATTTACATTTATATCTAGTTGACATTCATTTCACAAACAATGGATTCTATATTATTTCCGTATTCAATACATTAAAGTTTTACATATACATGGAATTTCAAAATTAGTTAATCTATTATATTGTAAATTCAATATTAACTTCCTATTTAAGCATAAGTAAATATCAAACATAAGTCAATTTCGTAAGTAGTTATTGAAACTCATTGTTTAACAAGACAAGTCAAATTCCATACCTTACAAATTTACGACATAAATCACTAGTTTTAATATTTAAATCAACATTGTTAAAAAATGACATTAAACTAAATATTTTAAATTATCGCAAAATCTCGGGATGTTACACTCTCCTCCACTTAAAACTTTTCGTCCTCGAAAAGGTATAATAAGGAAGTTATTCATTATATATTTTATTGTTTAACCAAGCAACATAACAAAATTTCAAATGACAATATTCTATTTGTATGATTTCATTGGTTCATTTCCCTTTCAAACAATTCATATTCTCATTATTATATCCAAATTCCTATTTACATTCGATTTCACATTGAATTTTTTCCAGTTTCGTTTACAGTTTTCTTTGCTCACATCCACCTAATCGTAATCCATTTACATTCAATATTCATTCTGTTTGACTTCGTTAGTTAAGTTATTGGATAATTATATTCCAAATCACATAAATTTTCAATTTACCATCAATTTTATTAATCATTTAATTTGTTTACATTCATATAACCAATTCCACTTCCATTCGAATGTTCATTCTCATTAACCTTCATTACTTAAGTTTCATTGATTGGTATAATATAAAATTTCAAATTTATATTAAAACTTTTAACTTATTGACATTTTGATAAGTTTTACTATTCAATAAGATGTAATATTCAGTATGTCCATTTCAATTAGTTTTACATATCCAACAGTTTATGTTCATTTCCATACCACATCAATTCTCTATGTCATTTTCTCATTCCATTAATTTATTTCTTTAACAAGTTCGCTTTTCTTATTATTCGCTTCAGAAGTTCCAAAATTTCCAGGTTGCTCGTTTCTTCTATTATTCTAGAACCTAAGAATTTTACTTCGGCTTTATTTCCATATCAACTTTCAAAATATTATATATATTATGTCTTTCATATAAAACCATACTATAAAAGATTTAAATGAAATTCAGTTTCGCAAAACAAATTATAAAAGTTCTAAGTGGCCTCCCTCACTTAGTCTCTTGAAAATAAATGTCGACGATGCGTGCACTCATCACCGAAATCATTTTCCAAAGGCAAGAGGGGAGTTTACACTTATTTAAAAAATTCATTTGAAAACAATTTATATATGAACAACTTTTAAAATATAAATATATTATTTCAAACCATTTGCAAATCAATATTACAAAACCACCCGAAATTAAATTCTCAAATTCATATTTAACTTCTTATTTCATTGCCAATTAATTTCAATATTTCATTATCAA
The DNA here is from genome assembly GCA_030737875.1 of Allium sativum. Classification (NCBI taxonomy): domain Eukaryota; kingdom Viridiplantae; phylum Streptophyta; class Magnoliopsida; order Asparagales; family Amaryllidaceae; genus Allium; species Allium sativum. The sequence continues at coordinate 508,639,886 of CM060925.1, forward strand.
TTTATTTTCAATATTTATTTCTTAAACCATTCAATAACCAGTAGTTTTAAATTATTGATTAATCGAGTAATAAATGATGAAAATTTAATATTATCATCAAAAAAATCAAAATTCATGCATTTTCCAATATTATATATATAAATAAAATATAATTACGAAACAATATTATATCAACGAGTCCTATTCGAGTGTTTAGAAATCCCTACGATGCCTTGGCGTCCCAAGTACCGACCATAATTCATAAATACTCAACAGAACAAATTAACACAATTCAAAACCAATTTTATACCAAAATTACAAGTACGCGCTCTCATATACACTCAAACTCATTCTAGAGTATTATTACCCTGTCTCTAATGAGTTAACTCCAAATAGTGCCAAGGTTTTCGCTAAACCAAAGCTCTGATACCAAATGTAACAACCAAGATTTTTGACTGTTCAAATCGATAATGATCCACAGTATCGACTTAAACAAATCAAAAATATAGATAGTTATTGGGATTTATATAGGAAAAAGAAGAGAAGAAGAACAACAAACACAGAATCTCACAGAGGAAGGACAAAATATAATAATTAAATAACAGTTCATGAAACTGTTAAAACATACATTTGATTATATTTTACGACAATTATCAGAGTTAACTATAATAAACATACCAATATTTGCAGCGGAAACAAAAAATAATACTTCTGGCAAGCTATATCTTCATAACGTCGTCTTCAATAACTAAAAACTCAGGCTGACCCGAGCACAAATGAAAAGACAAAAATACTCAGATTGGAACTAAAATATTCTCATATTAATTAAATCAAATTCATGTGATAATATGAGTGCAATAACTTAAGAGATGTTACGGGAATTTCCATCTCCTAAGGATCCGCTAAACTAGATACTATATAATACAATACACTATTACAATAACGTCTATGGTAAAATATAAAATATTAAAATAGCGTAAGCGGGATTACATTTTTACCCTTACACCGTTATAATATCGCAGTCTATACAGCTATCGTAAAGTCCACAATACGTTGTGGCTATCAGAGGGCACTCCATATGTACGGTACAAATCAAAGTCGTAGGGGGCTCGATTAGGATAATATGACAAGGCACACGAGGAATGCCCAGAGTAGGAATATACAAGTTACATGCCCGGACTCGTGGTGTGACGGCCCGCCCCGCACCAACCGACATTTACTCTAAAAGTGCGTTGTACACATGTCCAGTTAGCACGGGACAGTCGCCAGAAGGAAAAGAAAGAAGAGAATGAACTAATCAAAAACCTGTAGAATGTCTCACAGCGCATGGAACAAAATATAATAATAATGTACTTGACATAAAACAGGCGAGATAGTGCATAAGCTGATAAATAAAACCAACATCAACATCAGAGTAGCGGAAGTCTAAATACAGCTTATTACAACTTTCCAAATTACTGTCTCTAAAACAAAAGAAAGTTAAAGTAGAAGATGCACTACTAATGCCCAAGCAGTGATCTTCAACAACACAGGGAGAATACTATATGTATCATACGTGGAAGCCTCCTGTTCGTCTCCGTATCAGCTACTCGTGCATACCCAGCTAACCTGTCTCTAATTTGCTCGTGAGAGTACCCAAAGTAATAAGAAGAGACATAAAACTCTGGGTCAGACAAAAAGTCTGATATGAGCGATAAGTGGCTAAACAGAACAATAACAGGTATACTAAACCATACCTGAACCTGGACCTGCAACCAAAGAGTTAGCTCTACATACCGTAAAATACTCTCAGGTGCCATAGCAAATGGCGTAAATAATACGGGGGTGGGGGTGTGCATGTCATAATGATGGAAAACAAATCAAGCATAGCAACCATCCTCACATCTCTCACTCATTGCGTAAAGCATACGATGCCCACCATTGTCAATCACTAGACCCATCGAAGTAGTGATGGAGTTCGACTTGTACAACTACTGCTACTACTAAGCTTACCACATGGAGTCATGTCCAAATCTTTACAAATGACCCTACTTCATTGGTCTATAGCTCTTTAGTCGTACCTAGGCCACTATGGCCCTGAATCCGCTCACGTATTCCCTATACATAGTGATCCAAAGTTATAGACATCGACAACTCCTTAGCACACGTCCCGCAGCAAGGCCTAATCATGAAGTTCACAAATTGGTTCCCATCTGGATCCTGAGTCAAAACTTTCTACTTGGACTACCTTTGCATATCGGGTTCTGGTCATCACCTTCTTCTCCGAATCGATCTTCATTTCTTCACTTTACTTTGCTTCAGGTCGTGGTCATCAGCTCCTCGGTTCAGATCGGAATACTCCTCTCTAAGCAGTCGGATCGGTTCAGAATCTCCAGCTCAAACCTTCCTCTCTGCTCCGAGTCGGATCGAGGTGATCTTCCTCCAGTGGTTCGGATCGGAGTCCCCACCTCTTGGCTTCATGGAAAACTCCTCTGGTTCGGTCCTTCTTCCCAAGCAATCGGGTCGGGTCTCTCAAGCTTCTCCATCGGGTCGGCTCGGAATTCTAGCTCCATAGCACTAGGTCAGTTCGGTTCGGATATACTCCTTCAGTTCAGCTCGTGAGGCTACCTGACTCCAGAACATCGGTTCGTGGGGAGGTCTCTTGGTCGGTGCGGTTCGGGCTCCTCCTTCCGATCCGATCCGGATCGGCCAAATTTCTGCAACTCATTCCAGCGACTGTTTATGCCATTTGACGGTGTTTTCGACCAATCTAACACTTCTAGACAATCACAAATCATGTCATACAGTCATAGCAACATGTAACATCAACCACAAACATCAAAACAGTAACTTGATAGGTTAAGTAGATCAAATATAGCCAAAACCCCATATTTTCCCTTAAGCATGTTCAAGTAAAACTAACGACAAGATTAGCAAAACTTAACCAAATCAAACCCAATTTTTAACGGAGGCATAAAATATTATTTAAGAATTTCTATACATTTTTCCAGAATTTATTAATGTATAAATTCGCTAATCTTCACTAATTACCCTTAATTAACCGTAATTAGTGCAAAACTATGCATATCACTCACCTTAGCCACAAATAAAACCTTTTGAACTGAAACTGTACTGTTTGGGCGCATTTCTCAATGAAACTTAGCAGCTCTAACCTAGCTTTGGTGCTATTCCTCTTTAATTTGATGTAATTTAAGCCAAAACTTGATTAAGAGATGATTAGAGGTGTATTTAGATGTTGGAGGCCATTGTTAGGTTGAAGAGAGTTTTTGGCGGCTGGAAAATGAGTGAAAAACCGAAATCCTAACCCTAGCAGCCCTCAAATACCTCTAATCCCGAAATTCCCCATTGGGCCTAGTTATTAATCACCCGGTTAAGCCCAGTTAAGCTGTTTTTCACTATTTGAAAATTGTTTCAGCCATATCTCCCAAACGGTGAGTCCGTTTGGCTAATGTGACCACTCTACGGAATTGTAAACCATCAAACAAGTCTAATTGAAGTAGTTTCATGTCAAAATTCCTTTCCAGTCAAATGTTATGGCTAAAACAGTATTAGCTAGGGGCAAATTGGTCATTTAAAATTTGACAAAAATCATGAACATGGGAAATGACCCCAGTAGTCGTCTCCCAAAGTTACATGACCATACGAATTCATATGTGAAAGAAATAAATATTCTACGATCCTTCGATGCGTAGAATGCGGGTCGTTACATTCTTCCCCCCTTAAGAAATTTCGTCCCCGAAATTCCTTAACCCATAACATACAAAAGACCCCGCATGCCTACCAATCATATACAACAATCAACCATGCAAAACAAACAAAGCAAACCTATCCTAGCATGCTGAAAGACAAAATTGAATTTGAAATCTTACCAGGCGAAGAGTTCTAGATACATCTTCCTAATGCTCTCCTCTGTCTCCCAAGTACAGTCATTCTCATTCTCACCCCACTGAACTTTGATTATTTCACCGCCTTCTTCAAAGCTGCTTCGTATCATTCCAAACAATACGCATAGGCTTGCAGTTCCTAACCGCCTCGGGTTCAACTTCGACATCATCCAACTGATTAGGTGAAATAGTCACACCTGGGCTGTGTAGGAATTTCCTTAACTGGAAAACATGAAATACGTTGTGAACTCCTGCCATCTTCTCTGGTAATTCATCTTTATATGCCAAATTCCCAATTTGCTCAAGAACTGGGAATGGACCAACGAATCTTGGTGCTAACTTGCCTCTCCTGCCAAATCGTATCACGCTCTTCAAAGGAGAAATCTTGACAAACACCAAGTCGCCAATGGAGAACTTTAAATCTCTTCTCCTCTTATCGGCATAAGTCTTCTGCCTATCTTGGGCGGCCTTCATTCGCTGTTGGATAACCTTAATCTTGTCTGATGTTTCTATTATCACATCCGGTCCAAGCACAAACTTCTCACCAGTTTCTAACCAACATGACGGTGAGTTGCACGGTCTTCCGTACAAAGCTTCAAATGGAGCCATACCAATACTGGATTGATAACTATTATTATATGCAAACTCTACTAGATGCAAATGGTCATCCCATGATCCACCAAAATCCAATATGCAAGCTCTCAAGAGATCTTCTAACACTCGATTCACCCTTTCTGTTTGTCCGTCAGTTTGAGGATGATACGCAGTACTGAGATGTAGTTCCGATCCCAATGCCTCTTGTAAGCTCCTCCAAAATCCACTAGTGAACAACGGATCTCGGTCACTCACAATGCCTTTGGGTATTCCATGTAATCTTACTACCCACTTTATATACAGTTCCGCTAACTTAGTTGTCGTCTTGCTTGACTTAACGGGTATAAACCTTGCACTCTTGGTCAATCGGTCCACAATCACCCAAATGCTATCATGGCCCAATCTAGTGCTTGGTAACCCATCAATGAAATCCATTGACACTTGTTCCCATTTCCATTCTGGAATCTAATGGTTGTAGCAAACCACTAGGTTTCTTTTGCTCAGCTTTAACTAGTTGGCAATTCATGCATTTGGATATAAACTTCCCAATGTCTCTTTTCATCCCTTCCCAGTAGTAGGTATGCTTCATGTCTCGATACATTTTGTTACCACCTGGGTGTATTGTCAGTTTTGAGTGATGACACTCTCTAAGCACTTCATCTCTCAATCCATTGACATTGGGTACAACAAGTCTTCCATTCTTTCTAAGCCATCCATCTCGATCAAGCCCATACTTATTCATCGATACCCATCTCTAACTTGGAGATGATTTCAAATTGGTTAGGATCGTCCCTCTAACTAGAGCCGGTCCGCTCAATCAAAGTGGGTCTGATCGTCAAACTTGCTAACATTTCTGGATCCAATTCGCACTTTGGTCTGAAATCATACCCAGCGATTTACTCCAGTTGCTTCCATTCAAGAAACATGGCCCTTAAACTGGCATGACTTCTACTCAATGCATCAGCCACCGCATTGCCCTTTCCCGGTGTATATGCGATGTCGAAATCGTAGGAAGCTAAAAATTCTAACCACCTTTGCTGTTGGAGGTTTAGATCTTTCTGAGAGAAGAGATACTTTAACGATTTATGATCGGTAAACAACTCGAATCTTTATCCAACGAGATATTGTCTCCACATCTTTAGTGCAAACACGATTGCTGCCAATTCCAAATCAAGGGTAGGGTATCTTCTCCATGCGGTTTCAATTTCCAACTTGCATAAGCTACAACCCTACCTCCTTGCATCAATACAGCACCTAGCCCCGTGCCACATGCATCCGTATATACCGTCATCTCTTCATTCCCCTTAGGAATGACTAACACTGGTGCACATGTCAACTTGTCCTTTAGACTCTTGAATGCATTCTCACACCTTTCGTCCCAGACGAAAGCTTGATCCTTCTTGGTCAAATGGGTCAACAGTGCTGCTATGTTGGAGAAGTCTTGGATAAACTTACGATAATATCCAGCTAACACCAAGATACTTCTTATATCCGTTGCATTCTTGGGCGTAGACCAATCTTGTACCGTAGCCACCTTCACAGGATCCACGACAATACCATTCTCTGAAACAACATGGCCCAAAAATCTCACTTCCCTCCTCCGGAAGTGACACTTAGAAAACTTTGCTTTCAATTAGTGTTTTCTCAACACCTCCATCACTATCCTCAAATGTTCCTTGTGTTCTTCCTCTGTCCTCGAATAGACCAAAATGTCATCCACGAACACAAGGACGGACTTATTCAACTGATCTCTGAATACCATATTCATAAGATCCACAAAGTATGCTGGGGTATTGGTCAGCCCGAATGGCATGACCAACCACTCATAAAACCCAAACGGAGTCCGAAATGTTGTTTTAGCTATACTCTCAGCTTCCACTCTAAGTTGATGAAAACATTTCGCATGATCCAACTGAGAGAATACTCTCGCTCCACTCAACTGATCAAACAAATCATCTACCCGCGGTAGATGATACTTATTCTTCCTCTTTACTTTATTCAACTCGCGGTAGTCTACACACAAACGAAGGGAACCATCTGCCTTGGTAGCAAACACAACTGGTGCTCCCCATTCAGAGACACTCCTTCTGATAAATCCCTTCTTCAAAAGATCGCTGACTTGCACCACGAGCTCTCGCTGCTCCCTTGGTGCCATACCACGAAGTGGCATCACTATAGGTCTGGCATCTTTCACCAAATCAATACGGAACTCAATCTCTTGGTGTGGTGGAAGCCCGATCACTTCCTCGAAGACATTCGGATACTGGCCAACCACGGGCAACCCTGACAACTCACTATGCGAGATGTCAAGAGAATTTAGAAAACTAGCCATTACCCCATCACCGGGTAGACCACCAAACACTACCCTCTGCCTATCATCCGCTCTAGCTGTCACCAAAAAGCCCTCACAGTCTACCACCACCCCGTATCTTTGGAGCCAATCGACTCCCAAAATAATGCCAAACCCAGTAAAGCCCAAAACAAAGCAATCACAAACAAACATGCATCCATGACTCGATAAGACCACATTACGACAAATCATGCTAAGGTTAGTTGAACCACCAATCGGGTTCGTCACTACTAAAGGTCTATCGACAATCTCGGGCTCCAATCCCAACCTATCTACCAGGTCACTAGATATGAAAGAAGTAGAAGCTCCGGTATCAAACAAAACTCTAACAGGAACATCATAAACAGAAAGCATACCTTGAATAACAACATTCTTTTCCTTCTCTGTCGCAGTTGGGGCATTCGACGAGGAAGGAATAGCATTAAGGGCATATGCTTTCACCATCTGCTTTTCTTTAGGGGGTTGCAGACACTTGTCCTTGTGATGTCCCACTTGGCCACAGCTGAAGCACTTCTTATCCGCTGGCTTGGCCCGAAAATTACTAGCATAATGGCCCTTCTTACCACAGCTAAAGCACTCAACCTCTTTCTTATTCTTTTTCTGGCCATCCTTATTCTGGTTCTGCTTCCTCTTATTCTGAGTACCACTCTTGCCTCCACCGCTTGCTTGCGGTTTCGATTCTTCTGCAGATGCAGCCTCAGTCTTCGGCTTAGGGTAAAGACTCTCTGACCTCAATGCTTTCCTCATAATCGATTCAAACGTCTCATCGATGTGGTTAATAAGCCTTTCCCCCAAGTACTGATCCAAGCCAGTTATGAACTTCTCGTTCTTCTTCTCGGCAGTATCTATAAGAGATAACCCATACTTCGACAGAGTATCGAATTCAGCAATATACTCCGAGACAGCTCTGCCATTCTGATTGAGCTCCAAGAATCTGTTAAACAACACTGACTTCTGGGCAACTGGAATGAACTTCTCGCTGAAGCGAGCCTTGAACTGATCCCAAGTAACCTGATCTTCTGGAGTAGCTGTTCTAATGGCATTCCACCAATTCATCGCTCGCCCTTGTAGCTGACGAGACGCTAGCCTTCTCTTCATTGCATCCTTGATATCCAAGTCTTCGAAGATACGCTCGCAGCTATCCAACCAATCTTGAACATCCGTAGCCGACTCCGTTCCGTGGAACGGCTTCCCACCAAGATTAGTATAATCCTTATTCAGCCTGGCAAAATTGGCCCTAGGCGCCAGCACTATTGGACCACCATCATTACCACCATTGAGAGTTGCCCTCTGCACATCCCTAAGCATCTCGCTCATGAGGTAAGTAAACATCATCCTCATGTCAGCATCATTCCGATTATTGGCTCCCCTAGTGACACCTCTTGCGTATCGGCTCATCGCTTAATTTGCACAGAGAAAACGATTAACCATCTCTATAGTGGCGCTAGTGCAGTGCTACTTCATCCTTAGCTATACTAATAATATAATATATATATATATATATAGCTTTTGAAAACCAAAATAATCACAAATACGCACTTTCATATACGTCTACTTTCTCTCCCTGATAACTTCCCTAGGTTAACTACACAACCTAGAGCTCCGATACCAAGTGTGACGGCCCGCCCCGCACCAACCGAGATTTACTCCAAAAGTGCGCTGTACACATGTCCAGTTATCACGGGACGTTCGCCAGAAGGAAAGGAAAGAAGAGAATGAACTAATCAAAAACCTGTAGAATGTCTAACAGCGCATGGAACAAAATATAACAATAATGTACTTGACATAAAACAGGCGAGACAGTGCATAAGCTGATAAATAAAACCAACATCAACATCAGAGTAGCGAAAGTCTAAATACAGCTTATTACAACTTTCCAAATTACTGTCTCTAAAACAAAAGAAAGTTAAAGTAGAAGATGCACTACTAATGCCTAAGCAGTGATCTTCAACAACAAAGGGAAAATACTATATGTATCATACGTGGAAGCCTCTTGCTCGTCTCCGGATCAGCTACTCGTGCATACCCAGCTAACCAGTCTCTAGTCTGCTCGTGAGAGCACCCAGAGTAATAAGAATAGACATTAAACTCTGGGTCAGACAAAATGTCTGGTATGAGCGATAACCAGCTAAACAGAACAATAACAGGTATACTAAACCATACCTGAACCTGGACCTGCAACCAAAGAGTTAGCACTACATACCGTACAATACTCTAAGGTGCCATAGCAAATGGTGTAAAGAATACGGGGGTGGGGGTGTGCATGCCATAATGATGGAAAACAAATCAATCATAGCAACCATCCTCACGTCTCTCACTGAGTGCGTAAAGCAGACGATGCCCACCACTGTCAATCACTAGACCCATCGAAGTAGTGACGGAGTTCGACTTGTACAACTACTGCAACTACCAAGCATACCACATGGAGTCATGTCCAAATCTTTACAAATGACCCCACTTAATTGGTCTATAGCTCTTTAGTCGTACCTAGGCCACTGTGGCCCTGAATCCGCTCACGTACTCCTTAAAAGTTATAGACATCGACAACTCCTTAGCACACGTCCCGCAGCAAGGCCCAATCATGAAGTTCACTCATTGGTTCCCATTTGGATCCTGAGTCAAAACTTCCTACTTGGACTACCTTTGCATCTCGGGTTCTGGTCATCACCTTCTTCTCTGGATCGGTCTTCATTTCTTCACTTTACTTTGCTTCAGGTCATGGTCATCAGCTCCTCGGTTCGGATCAGAATACTCCTCTCTAACTAGTCAGATCGGTTCGGAATCTCCAACTCAAACCTTCCTCTCTGCTCCAGGTCAGATCGAGGTGATCTTCCTCCAGCGGTTCGGATCGGAGTCCACACCTCCTGGCTTCATGGAAAAATCCTCTGGTTTGGTCCTTCTTCCCAAGCAATCGGATCGGGTCGGGTCTCTCAAGCTTCTCCATCGGGTCGGCTCGGGATTCTAGCTCCATAGCACCAGGTCGGTTCGGTTCGGATATACTCCTTCAGTTCAGCTCGTGAGGCTACCTGACTCCAGAACATCGGTTCGTGGGGGGGGTCTCCTGGTCGGTTCGGTTTGGGCTCCTCCCTCCAATCCGATCCGTATCGGCCAAATTCCTACAACTCATTCCAGCGGCTGTTTACGCCATTCGACCGCGTTTTCGTCCAATCTAACACTTCTAGACAATCACAAATCATGTCATATGGTCATAGCAACATGTAACATCAACTACAAACATCAAAACAATAACTTGATAGGTTAAGTAGATCAAACATAGCCAAAACCCCAAATTTTCCATTAAGCATGTTCAAGTAAAACTAACGACATGATTAACAAAACTTAACCAAATCAAACCCAATTTTTAATAGAGGCATAAAATATTATTTAGGAATTTCTAAACATTTTTACAGAATTTATCAATGTATAAATTTGCTAATCTTCACTAATTACCCTTAATTAACCGCAGTTAGTGCAAAACTATGCAAATCACTCACCTTAGCCACAAATAAAACCTTTAGAACTGAAACTCTACTCTTTGGGCGTTGTTTTCAATGCAACTCAGCAGCTCTAACCTTGCTTTGGTGCTAATCCTCTTTAATTTGGTGTAATTTAAGCCAAAACTTGATTAAGAAATGATTAGAGGTGTATTTAGATGTTGGAGGCCATTGTTAGTTTGAAGAGAGAGTTTATGGCGGCTGGAAAATGAGTTAAAAACCGAAATCCTAACCCTAGCAGCCCTCAAATACTTCTAATCCCGAAATTCCTCATTGGGCCTAGTTGTTAATCACCCGGTTAAGCCTAATTAAGTTGTTTTTCACTATCTGAAACTTGTTTCAGCCATATCTCCCAAACGTTGAGTCCGTTTGGCTAATGTGACCACTCTACGGAATTGTAAACCATCAAGCAAATCTAATGGAAGTGGTTTCATGTCAAAATTCCTTTCAAGTCAAAAGTTATGGCCAAAACAGTATTAGCTAGGGGCAAAACGGTCAATCAAAAATCGACAAAAACCATGAACAAGGGAAATGACCCCAGTAGTCATCTCCAAAAGTTACATGACCATATGACTTCATATGTGAAAGGAATCAATATTCTACGATCCTTCGATGCGTAGAATGCGGGTGGTTACAGGTGGTAACGCATAGCCGCGACTACCGCCCGCCTCGAACAACACTCCCAAATCACGGATGCACATCAAATCAAATCAATCAAACCGAAGGACTATAGTAATAAAGGAAGAAGTGTTGCCAATGGAGGTAGCTAACCCCACTTGGTCTGGTATTGCCCTGTTCTAACAACCCAGAAAATCAGAACCAATTTAAATTTTTTATTTTAGCTATTTTAATGGATTTTGAATATTGAAAACGATTTATTTTAAATAATAATGACTTAAAATTTATTTTAAACAAAGTTAGAACAAATAAATTTATTTTAATTATAAAACGAGCCTGAAAAGACGCGATAGTTTGAAAATTCAATTTCTAATTTCAATTGATTATACAGAATTCAATATAAGTCAAAATTGGATGAAACCGAAAACGTTAGAATCTATTTAACTATATCTTTCTAACAAATATAAAAATTTGAGATTTCACTTTAGAAATTAAAAGTTATGTCTAGTTCAAAATTTAAAATAGTCACTATGGAATTAATATATATTATATATATTTATAATATATATATAAAGTCCTTAAAAATAGCCATTTTGCAAACGACCTTCGTTTTCGAAGAAACAACTTTTGTTGGATCTGGAATGTCAAATTATTGCTAAATTCCAATTTTCATAATTTTTGGATTTAATATGTGAGCGTGGCAAAAGAAAATGTGTTTTGTCAATTTCAATCAATTTAGATCGACCAGAAAACATCCATTTTTCAAACGGTCTCCAAATTCGACGAAATTACTTTTGTTAGGACCGTATTGTTAGAAGTGAAAATTAGGCACACATCCCTAAAAGCAAACTTAATTAGGCTCACATCCTCCTGTTTCAAAACATATAAATTACATCCCTAATTTCAAACAGCGGCTGGAATTTTTACAAAAGTGCCCTTTTTCTTAATTCACGCCGTATTTAGCTTGGTTGGATCTATTCATTACGTATTTACTTTATTTTTCTTTTCCAGAAACCTAAAATTCGTTCTTCATGGCGGCGGCAGCTCCAACGAAATTGATAGCCTTTAATCGGTGGCTGCTTCCTACTTAAACCGAAACCCCTTAATCCCCAAAATTGTTATCACGTTCAATTTTTGGTTCTAGCGAAGAGTCAGCAGCGATTCCAGTGATTCTGGCAGGCATCGCATCGAATCCAGTCAAGAGATTTGGATTTCAATTTGCATAGAAGGAGAGATTAGCAATCAAGGCAGACGGGCGCGACAACGAAGTGATTTCTGCGAAAGGTATTCTTCTAGTTTTTTTGGGCGGCTAGTAATTCAATCATTTGACTATGTTTTAATTTTATTTGTATGTCACTATATTTATATTTTCTATCTGTAAAACTCGTTCGACAACTCCCTGGAATGACAATTTGTAATGTGTGTTTTAATTGAGCGTGTATACAGTTTTAAAGTTTTCTTTTGCAACATGGTTGATTCTTGCTGAATTTTCTGGTAAAAAGTTGCGGACAATTATGCAGCTATTCTTAAATATATGCATATATGTATGCAATTTTTGATGAAAATGCAAACAGAAAAATATTCAAAATCGCGATCTGTAAGATGATGAAAAGTTGCGGACATATATGCAGCTATTCTTAATATTTGCATATATGTATGCAGTTTTTTATCCAACAAACAGAAGAACATATTATTTTACAAATATGTTCATATTTCTATGCATATATCTGGAATACTTGCATATAAAAATTTAGAAATTATTGTGTAAGATGTAGGAAAATATCTGATTTTTGCTGAACTTCTGATAAAAAGTTGCGGCCAAATATGCAGCTATTTTTAATATATGCATATATGTATGCAATTTTTTATCAAACAAACCGAAAAACATATTGTTTTACAAATATATTCATATTTCTATGCATATATCTGGAATACTTGCATATAAATATTCAGAAATTATTGTTATTTTGATGAATTGTACGCATGTATTTATATTATTCTGAAGCAAATTTTTTTAATTTAGGTTACTGCACGTTAAGCCTACTAATGTTGATTTTCTTTTTTTATATAACAGTGTTCCGGCAGATATTGGTGTTATCGTGTTGTTGAAGATTGGTCGTCCATCCTTTTCCAAATGATTGAAATCTGCATGTGTTTCTACAGAGACTACTAGATGTGGTTTGCGCAATAAGCTGGGTCTTAACAAAATTATTTGTTCTTCAAAAGACTGTCATCTCTGCTTTGTAATTATTTTGAAATTTTTGATGTAGTACATGTAAATGTGGTATGTACTTATTTTTTTATGTAGTACATGTAAATGTTATGAAATTTTTCATGTAAGTATGCGCATGTTTCTGTTATTTGCATATATATATAAGCATCTTGTTATAATTATATGTTTTTACTTTTTTGTCATTTTTTTGTTCCAGCAATTACGCAGTACAGTTCTGTATATGTATGCAATTATTTCACTTAGCTACTCAAAACTAATAATTTATTTTCTGCATAATATTAATATATGCATGCAATTATTACACTTAGTTGCATAAATGTATGCAATTTTACGTAATATATGTATATAATGTCTAGTTTTTTGTAAAAAAATAAAAAAAAGTAATAAAAAATCATTTTATGTAATATTTTTTTATATAGTTGTCTAGTTTTTCGTAAAAATAAAAAAAAAGTAATAAAAAAATTGTTGTTGGATTGAACGACTGTTTTCCAGAATTGTTGATTTAGGTTTATGGGCGAGATAATAGGAGCGATTGACTGAGTAAACGAGGACAAACAGTTGTTGGATAGTTTTTTAGGTGTATAAGGGTAGATCTGGAAATTTTTTAGCGGAAGTTCAAAAATAGGGATGTATTCTATATTATGTTTATCACCGGTTTTTTTTTATATTTTGAAACTTAATAGGGACCTGTAAAAAATGCACCCTTATCAGAACATAGCTAGATTTATTTTTCGGAAGTTTTTGGAGTCCGTATGTGGCACCAGTAAATTAAAATGTACGTTCAAATCTAAAATAGAATGTTTTATATTTTAATTTAAATAAAAACTGTTCGTAACATTAGAATTGGCTGACGAAACATATTCCATTGTGTCCGGAATGGGGGTATTTAGCTAGGGGCGATAGTCGTTGGGTTAGATTTTGAGTTCAAATGTGAAATTCACTTTTTGGGATTTAATTGAATTAAATAATAAAATAATTTTATATAAATACACTCAACCTATCCTAAACCCTAGCCGTCGTCAGTTGAATTGGAGGGCCTAGAATGCTCGAAATTTCGAGCTCAAATTCCTCTAAATTCGCTTGTTAATTCGAGAGGGTATCAAAGCGAAAATCATTGTACTCCGTGAGATCTTTAACATGGTACTAGGTTGATCATTTATTGTGGCTTGAATCGTTCGTTTTTTGGCTGGGAAGCAACCGACTCTGGAGCAGATCTAGAGGTGCGTGGGACCGCCGAGCTTGGCGCCAATGGAGGAGGAGGAGGAGCGAGGAAGGGCGCGTCGCTTGGTGGGCCTGGATTGGGGTCACGGTGAACAGAGCGACGGCGGTGGCGGAATTCTTCTATCGAGGATGGGTTTCGATCGTGAATCGGTCTGAACGAAGAGGAAGGGTAATTAAACCCTTAACCATAATGATTAGTGATTAATTATGAAATTAGTAAATTAAATTTTATGATTAATATAAAAAACGCAATAACTTCTTTATACGAAAACAAAATCGAACGATTTCAGATCCGTTGGAATCGCAGAAAAGAGGGCTACAACATGGAACTGACTGGGACAGGTGCGAAACACGTTAGAATATCAAGCAAATTAAAATCCAAACTGTTCAAAAATTCAAAAATAAAACTGGCGGAGTGGAAACCGAATGTGAGAACTTCCCACTCTAATCTTGTTTTCTAGTTAAATATATACTAGGATGTAGACGGTGCTTAGCAGCACCCGACACTACTTGTTGTACAAACCATGGTTGTTTGTTTGTATTATATGGTGCTTTGATTGGGTGGAATAAAATATTCATGCGTTGAGTAAAATGTTTGAGCAATAAAAATATAATTTTATTGAATATATGAACTAAATAAAATATTCATGATTTGAAATATTCATATACAAATCAGATGATTTGTTTATATAAACCTATTTTACTGATATGGATTGGGACGATAAATTTTACACATCGCCCAACTGCACAAATAAAATCTGTGTTTGCTGTTTGAAAACCCCACATGGGTATTGGGATGATATTTGACATACACTGATCCCAATAATTAGTGGTATGTCAATCGACGGGTTGACAGACTGTACAAGCGTTATTTATTTATTTTAATGCTTATACAGTGGTAGAAGGCACTCTGGATAATGGTTGATTATTTATTTATTTATTTCTATAGTTATATACATGTGTTGTATGAAATCCATATAACTATCATTATATGGTAATCGATTGAGTCTCATTCCAATTTGGAAAATAAGGAATATTTTAAAATAATATTCAGAGAGAGAGGATAAAAATATTCATGTGTTGAATAAAATCTTTAAACGATAAAAATCACATTTTTATCGTATATATAAACTACTAAAAATATTCATGTGTTGAATAAAATACTTAAACTATAAAAATATGCATGTGTTGAATAAACTATTCATGTGTTGAATAAAATCTTTAAACAATAAAAACCATATTTTTATCGTATGTATAAACTAATAAAAATATTCATGTGTTGAATAAAATATTTAAACTATAATAAACTATTCATGTGTTGAATAAAATCTTTAAATGATAAAAATCACATTTTTATCGTATGTATAAACTACTAAAAATATTCACGTGTTGAATAAAATACTTCAACTATGAAAATATTCCTGTGTTGAATAATCTATTCATGTGTTGAATAAAATCTTTAAACAATAAAAATCACATTTTTATCGTATGTATAAACTACAATAAACTATTCATGTGTTGAATAAAAGTTGTATTCATTAGAAATGCGCCATTTTGACGCGAACGATATTTATATCGATTTTATTCACGTATATAATGAATATCGGAAAGGAAAAATTTCAAAATCCGAAATTTTGAAAATATTATCATTAAAATAGTTTAATGATAAAGATTATTAAATTTTGATTTAAAATTGATGTAAAAGTGGGAATCGTTTTAAAATGAATTTATAAAATACGTTTTGAACGAAATATATATATATATATATTAAATCTATTATATATATAATATAATGGCCTGAATAGAACGCGCCGCGCCGCTTCCATTCTTGAATTTCGACCATTGACTTCGAGTTATTGTTACGGGAGATCCGACTGTCGGATTCTCCTTGTAGTGACCCATAACTTCCCCGTGAAGGAAAGCCCGGATACTTTGAGAACCAGCCACATCGGAACACAAACAGAAGAACATTTCATTGTTAATTACCACAATTTCATCAGATTACAAGAATATACAGAGTATAAACAAATAATATACATTTGATAAATATCAGAGATTACAATACATTACATAGCAGCGAAAAATAATACAAAACACAACTGAAGAAGATATACGGATACAAAGCTTTCCGGATATCATTCCGGCTATAACCCAGGATCCTGTGAATATAAATCAGCAAAACCAAAACTACTAGCTGCCCGTGTCAAAATATGGGCACCCAGAGTTTAGGTTAAAACAATAAACTCCAGGCCAGTCATGTGACTGGTGTGAGAACTAAAACAGTTATTAATCTTTATTTTAAAGTTAGGTAAATCAAGGGACCACGCCGTATAAAACGGAACGGGTTTCCTCCCAAGAATACCAGTGCATAAAACAACAACACAATGCTAAATAAAGAACAATGAAGCTATTATAAGACCCAGTGTAACACCCCATGTCCATTAATGTCACTCACAAAAGGAATGCATTAACTTCCATGGAGGTTTTCAGTGAATATAGAACATAAAAATTACAACAAGGCTGATTATAAGTAGTACTTGGAAATCTAAAACTTCATTTTTTTTTGCAGCGGAAATTAAACATGTTTGTTACATCATAAAACCATAAATCAGAGTCAAGTACAATATCCATCTTGATAAAACAAAATACATAATCCCATTACATAAATAGCCACTAAAGAAGATAACAAGCTGGACTTTACTTCAATGGTCCAAGCTTCCAAAAAGAGAGATAAAGCAATCCAATCAAACTCCACTAGAGCTGGGCCCAACCCGAGGACCTGGAGGGGAAAAAAGGATGGAAATAGAGGGGGTCGGACATAAAGTCTGGCGAGTATGATAATTCTAACAATACTATTATGAAAATAACTAGCCTAGGGCATAAGCTGGAAAACAAGGAAATGTCTATGAACTATTGGGTATGGAGAAGCAGATAAAGATAATGTTAAAGGCACACCTAATACTAATGAATAATTACTACACTGCACCACACCAGTCCCCCTAAAGGTCGATCCCACTTGCTTCACTTAGAAATTAAATAAATAGCCTTGCGTACCCCTAGCTGACTACATAGGTGCCGCCTGGCCCTATCTCCACTAGGTGTACCCCACTACCCACTTTCGATCGCCTCCCTACTCGTAGATACCCGTGCCAGCCCCACAGTGGGGTGTATCGCTCCCCTAAAGTGGCAACCCGATACAACTTGAGAATGCACGGCTTATACCTACACGATGCAACAACGTCTTACCTACCAGCCCGGGTCCACACACGCATATGAAACCCGTTGGACTTGCGTTGCCACCGCTGCCCTGTTTTGCCTCTTATAGTCAGGCCCAGTATGCGTGTCCCGTCCTCGACTTGGGTCGAGCCCACAAAGATACGTTTGGGTTACTGGTTGAAATGGGCCCCCATAAGCTACCCACCTAAGCTTGTCCACTAGTACATCACACTTAACCCTCTTATTCATGTTCATTTACATGTGTGTTTGGTTATGTCTTACTAATCATATTTCAAATGCCACTAAAGTCAACCACTAGATTCCTCATGCCACCCAAGGCACCTACTTAACCCCCAAGTCCCACCTTACATGTTTATCTGGTTAAGTAATTCTTAATTCCTTCAGGCCATAACCTCGTAAAGACCTCTCACATTAGACAGGCATTTATGGCAGCTGGATTTACCGGGCGGGTCCGGGCTGTCTTACACCATAAAAGAGTCTAACCTCATGTCTTTACAACTGTTATGCTTTATTTTGGCCTAGGACCTCTCACATTGGCCTGACATTTGTGACTACTGGATTTGCCGGGCGGGTCCGGGCAGTTTTACGTCATAAACGAGTCCAACCTCTTGTCCTAAGCATTAATTAACACTTTTAATCTTTTACCCCAGTTTTAATAATTCCCTATTCAAATTATTAATTAAGTCCGATTTTAATGATGTCCATAATTGTAAGTCCGATTTTAATGATGTCCATAATTGACTCAATTATGGCCATCCATTCATGGCATGCAAAATCATATCAATTGCTCTTAATATTAAATCCTTAATATTACCCCTACCCCACGTTATATGTTCGCTTATTCAACGCAAAATATACGTTAGACTCGAATAGTCTAACTCATAGCACAAAGATAAATTATCACAACATATAGACAAATAAAATAGATCTAATCATAATAGGGGTGAAACTTGCATAAAACTACACATGTCATGGACCTAAAGGTGTCAACTTGTTTGGTAAAGTGTCACAATTCACTTAATATGATCATAATCCCAATTCATGTATGGACTAGCATATATGGTTTAGGCAACATAATGACGGTGTGAACTAGCATCTAATACATAGAATTCACATATGTCATAGCATAATTCTAGATGTCATAATTCTATGTCTAAATAGATGTCATGGCATATGTTCATAATCTTTACTGATCAGTCTAAACTTGCATACATGATTTTTCATATAGATCAACATAGCCCAAACATTATGATTTGATTAACATGAACTAATTAGCATAGATAATAACATCATAATTTTATAACATGTATGATTTACCACAACTTAGCATAGAAAATTACAACCTATATAATAACATCATAGCATGATTTACAACATATAGGATATCATCATCACATAACATAGGATTTAAAACATGCATGATAACATAAGGTTTTCAACAACATATATGACAATTCACATCATTCACTTATAATCCATTCATAACATAATCTAATTAGTTCAATAATAATCTTGTTAAGATCATCACACTCACAATTAGAGAAGAAAGAGAGTCCTAATTTGCTTTAGAGTTGAGTAGAATTAGAATTTTGATTAGCTTTCTTCCTTCTTAGTTGGCGGCGGCTAGACTGAGTTCCATAGCGGCGGTATGACGGTGGCTATTCTATTTTTCATGTGAATTAGAGTGAGAGACTACCTAGGTATTTATTGAGTTTAGGATTTATTTAAGTTGTCAGATCAACTCAGAACTAACCTAAACTGTTTAATTTGCCAAATCAGCCCTAAAGACACATCAGCAGCTCAAGATTGGGCTCAGTCAAACCCTAGCCGCCTGGACCAGGTCGACACCTAGGTCGACTGCGCAGTCGACCTGGTCCCTAGGGTGTCGACTGCCCATTCGACCTGGGTGCTGGGCGGGAAATTTCCCGCCTAGCCTGTTTGACTGCGAATTTTGAATTTTAAATTTTCTGAAATCTGTTTTTAATTCTCTGAAAATTCCGATGGCCATATCTCCTTCATACGAAGTCCAAATCACGCAAACTCGGACTCTATTTCAACAAGAATTCCGAGACGAACACAATGGCGCAACTCGTTTCCCATAATTATCACGTCTTAGATTGGTTATCCTTTAATTTGTGAATATTAATATTAACAGAATTACGTGGTGTTACATTCTCCCCTCCTTAAAGGATTTCGTCCCTGAAATCTTCAAGTCAAGAAGAATCTATATCCTAACATCCAATCGTCCATCTACTCAACCATCAAACATAGGCATCCATTATCCTTATAGACTTCTGATGCTTTCATGTTTAAATGCACAGTGTGTGCATATGTCCATATCTAATGCAAAATCAGGCTGTCCGCTGATTTAGTTGACCTTCTTAATGCAAATCATGATAGTGCCATGCGCCCATTATGTATGCAAAAGTTCCCTAATGCTACATATTATCTCAATATGCGTGCACAATCATCATCTGAATGCAGCATCCATATGATAATACAATCTTCACACATCCATTTTACTAAGTACATCCATTTATATGCAATATGCAGTATGAAGTGACTGAGCCGATCTAGTGCCTAAAGTGTGTATATATGCATCCACGAGCAACCACTAGCAAACACTTGCATCCACTTTGCATCAATCATACATAACATGTCTCAAACAAATGTTTCAACCATAGGATTATCCTAACTAAAGGTCAAAGATACTAGCGAGAGGATACTCTAAAGGTAAGATAAATACAAGCTAAGCGATAGAGGAGAAATTAAAAGACATACCCTCAAAAAGGAAAGGGTATCGTGAACGCATCTTCTCTTCTGTCTCCCAAGTAGCGTTGCTCTCATCATCTCCCCATTGCACCTTGACTAGTCTGACCTCCCGATTTCTCAGCTTCTTAACCTCTGACCCTAGAATGCATGTAGGAGCTCGTCGAATTGTCGCATCACGCTCTATCTCCACCTCTCTAAGCAAGCTCGGCTCTACCACTTCCGTGGTCTCATGCAAGTACTTCCTCAAATGTGACACATGGAATACGTCGTGTACACCACAAAGTTTCTCAGGCAACTCCACTCTATACGCCATCTGCCCAATCTTCTCCTTAATAGGAAATGGCCCTACGAACCTTGGTGCTAATTTCCCAACGGATCCGAAGCGAACAACGTTCCGTAATGGAGACACTTTGATAAAGACCATGTCCCCAACATCAAACTCAAGATCTGTCCTCCTTTTATCCGCATAAGATTTCTGCCTATCTTGCGCCATCTTCATCCTCCTTCGAATCAAGTCAATCTTCTTCGAAGTCTCTCTAATCATATCGGGCCCAAGTAAGATCTTATCCGTAGATTCCCACAAACTTGCAGGTGAACGACAAGGTCGTCCATAAAGAGCTTCGAAAGGTGCCATGCCAATGCAAGACTGAAAGCTGTTATTATATGCGAACTCCACCAATGGAAGATGCATTTCCCACTGTTAGCCTACTTTGTGAACTAGGCAACACAAAGTCAAGAAACCAACCATTGAAGAGTATTTTAAGTCATAAGACTTCGGTTCGGATTGGAAGGAAACACCATAATTCAGATTGATAGCTGCAGTTGTTCGGATCGGGATAGAGCAGCATATTGGTTCGGATCGGATAGAGTTCTCTGTTCGGATCGGTGGTCTCTTACTGGATAGATTGGCAAAGCATATCCAATCGGATCGGAAGGCAACTAAATCTCGAATGGATCGGAAAGCCACCTGCTTGCCACGACGCTGGAGCGGAGCGGAATAGGTTAGAGAAGGAGAGACGTCCAAGCCACTACGGTTCGGATCGGGTATTCCGATCCGAACCCCCTACCTGCACGCCTCCGATCCGCACCCATGATCCAGGTTAATCTCCTGTAAAATCGCCTGGAGAACCGGACCGGCTATGACTAATTCCTACCTCTAACGTCCATCTCTTTGACGCGTTGTCAACCTGATAGTTCATCCGAACCCGAAGAGAGCGCGATGGATGACACGTGGCCCGACCCGGATCAAGTCTCAAGCAAATTCACACCTATAAATACCCCGACTGAAGACAAAGAAAAGGATCTTTTTTCAGCACTTAGAGAATTCAATCACCTCCATCATCCGAGCTCTATTACTCCCGGAGAATCCAAATCATCTTTCATTTCTTGTTTTAATCATTTGAGTGAACAAAGGTGAGTTGTGAGTGAATCTTACATTGTATTTGCAGCTGAATTATTGAGTATAGTGAAAAATAAGTGGACGTAGGCATTTGTTCGCCGAACCACTATAAATCCTGTGCGTTCATTTCTATTTTTATCTCGTTTTATCTTGTTTTAAATCAATTTGGGTGTTAGAACCACTTTTGGGTCTAACATTTTGGTGCTTTCACTGAGAATCCTCATCTAAATTCTATATTTTCCGGGATCTCTTTCTACTTTTTGGACCGTTGAGTTCGAAGAAGTGAATCCTTAAGTTTCTCCGTTTTCTTACGTTCGTTGAAGTAATTGTCAAAGACTCATGGCCAGAGGAAAAGGCAAGGAAATTCAGACTTTTCGAGGAAATGGAGCTGGCGAAGATCAGCAAAATGCTGTTGTAACAAGGTCTCGGGGGCAGAGTTCAGCAGCAGGAAGAGTCAATGCAGGAAATCCGAGCCGCCAGCAGGGGGAGAGCTCCGATCCGATCCGGGTAGGAGATTCTGAAGCAGTGCATTCCCCCAATCTGAACCGACCCGAACTGCCCGCTGCGCTCCGATCCGACCAGGCACCCCAGCCCCGATCCGATCCGACTTCCTACCTCCGATCCGACCCGATGCTTGGTGAAGCTGGAACCTCTACTCGAGTCCCTACGAATGCTCCAATTCCAGCTGCCAGGATTGGAGATCAGGTCAATCCATTTGCGCCCATCACTCAAGGAGATTTTTCGCGCTTGCTTGACATGCTTGAGAGCACAAGGGAAGCTATGAGAGTTCATGAGCGCACTAATCTCATGATGCAGGAAAATATGAGGCTCATGAGTCGGGAGATCAGTGAGCTCCGTCGGCAAAGAACTCCATCACCGGTTCGTCATACACCAGTAGATCAATCTTCATCTTCCGAGGAAGAGAGGCCCCGTGAGCGGAGGCCACTCGAACGACCTCAGAATGTGGAGCAGCTGACATTTGGATCTTTGGGATCTCGCGAGGATATCGCACGAGCATTAGGAACCGATGACCCCACTCGGGGGCAAAGACTCCAGTCCCCTCTTCCCGAGATCGACCGGGAACGCAGGGAACGGAATCGAGCAGAGGCGGCTCAAAGAAGAAGGGCATCTCCTGAGCAAGAGCCCGGAAGGAACTCGGATACTAGGACCAGGGAACCTGAGCAACCCCTAACTAGTGCTGATGTACAGGCAATGGTTCGCCGAATTATGTCCGAGAGCCGGAATTATACAAATGAAGACTATGGCATTGAGCGAAGCCATACTCCGTTCACCGACGATATCCTCGACTTCCAGTTTCCCCGATGTTTTAACTTGCCACAGATGGACAAATATAACGGAAGGACTGATCCGGGACAGCATTTGATGCGGTATTCGTGGCTCATGAACGCCGCTGCTGCCCCTAATGAAGTGAAGTGCAAAGCTTTCCCAATCTACCTAGAAGATGTGGCATTGTTCTGGTTTACCCGACTTCCTCCTCGTTCAATTTCTAATTACAAAGAACTAAGCGAGCGTTTCATGAACCATTTCCGTCTCCATGCCCGAAAGTCCAAAAGTGTTATTGAATTGTCAAGAATCAAACAGGCACCAGGAGAATCTTTAAGGGCATATCTTGATCGTTTTAACCAAGCTGTAACTGAGGTCAGTGACCCACACGAGCCCACTATTCTGATGGCATTAAAGGAAGGAGTTGATCCTGAATCTGAGTTTGGAGACTACCTTTCTGGGAAGACACCCCCCACAAGGGCGATATTCTACGAAAAAGCCGATATTTATCTAAGACGAGAGGAGGCCAGGGCAAACCGAAAGAGAAAGTCTGAGACAGCTTCAAAGGAGAATGTGCAGAGTAATATTGCCGTGAAGCAGTCTGGGGAAAGCTCTGGCAAGGTTGAAGTAAATGTAGGAAACAAGGGTGGAAACAGCAATACTGGAAATGGGGGAAACAACAACAACCGTAATTCGAACGGTAACAGGAGAAACAGAAATAGGGGAAGCGACCCTAACAAAAAGCCCCGATTCCAGAACTACGAGAACTATACACCATTGAATGACACCCTGGAAAATATCTACCTGGATACGTATAATGTGTTGCAGTACAAAAGACCGCCACCTCGTGATTCGACCGAGAAAGAAATGGCGACAGGGAAATTTTGCTTGTTTCACGGAACACATGGACATTCGACCAATGAATGTCGGCATTTGAGGGATGTAATTGAAAAGCTGCTGCGTGAAGGAAAGTTGGATGAGTACAAGGTTGCCCCGAGGGACAGGGGGCAAGGAGAGCAGGCTCCAAAACAGATCCTACCTGCTCCTAAGCCTACCGCGCAGCAGAAAGGCAAAGGGATCGTCATCAACTCCATAGTAGGCGGACCTCACCCGGCAATCCGAAGTTTCAGATCAATGGACCAATATGTGAATGCTGCCAAGCATCTAGATGTGAATGAAGGTGATGATTTGGAAGATGTCACTCCAATAAAACAACAGAAGACCATGTTTGATGACGTGGTATTTCGAAGTCGAGACAATACTGGGATACAATCACCCACCAATGATCCGTTGGTTATTACTACCACCATTGGGCCGGCTTTGGTCCATAAGGTATTAGTAGACAACGGAAGTTCCGTTAATATCTTGTTTAAGAAGTCATTTGATCAGATGAAGCTGGAGCCCGAAGATCTGAAGCCTTGTGAAGGGTGGATTAGAGGCTTCAACGGAGCGACGACAGCTCCCATGGGATATATAGAGTTGCCCGTGACCCTAGGGCAAGGAGAACGTAGAAGAGTGCGAATGCTTCAGTTTGTAGTATTGGACGTAGATTCGCCATATAATGCATTTTTAGGGAGACCTGCCCTCGCTGAATTTAGAGTTTGTATCGCCCCTTGGTGCTTGTTACTAAAGTTCCCAACTGAAGCCGGGACTGGAGTAATAAGAGGGGATCAGGTTTCTGGACGGGCCTGCTATGTGGCCGAACTGAAGATGTTGATGAAAGGAGTTAATGCTGAGAGTAAGGATGCCTCGTCTCCCTCAAAGGGGGACTCGGCATAGCAATTAAAGAAATTGACCCCAAAGGAGTTGCCCAAAGGATCACCTGAAGACCTGGATCCTAGAAAAGACGAGGAACCAGAGGCTAGGAATGCAACTCCAAACGAAGCGACAGTGGAAATTCCCATTGATAAAGCTGATCCGACGAAAGTTTTGAAGATTGGTTCTCAATTGGATCCACGTCGTGCTGAAGAACTGACGGACTTCTTGAAGGCAAACCTTGATGTGTTCGCCTGGACCCATGCTGACATGTGTGGGATGTCACCTTCCATTATCAGTCACAAATTGAATGTAAATCCGAAGCATCCACCTGTGAAACAGAAGAGACGTATGCTGGGCCCAGAGAGGTCGGCTGCTCTCAAAGAGGAAGTAGAGAAGTTGAAGCAGAATGGATTTATTCGAGATTCGACTTATCCCGACTGGATATCGAATCCCGTTTTGGTAAAGAAGCCAAACGGAAAGTGGCGAACTTGTATTGACTTTTCAGATTTAAATAAAGCTTGCCCAAAAGATAGTTTCCCACTTCCCAGGATTGACCAGCTTGTAGACTCGACAGCAGGTCATGAACTTCTTTCTTTCATGGATGCATACTTTGGATACAACCAAATTCCTATGCATGTACCAGACCAAGAGCATACGAGTTTCATTACGAATTTGGGGCTATATTGTTATGTTGTAATGCCATTTGGGTTAAAAAACGCTGGAGCTACTTATCAGCGCTTAGTAAATAGAATGTTTTATGATCAAATAGGAAAAACTATGGAAGTTTATGTGGATGATATGCTTGTCAAATCAAAGCAGTCTTCCAGTCATACGCAAGACTTAGCGGAAATGTTTGGTATCTTGCGAAAATACCGTATGAAATTGAATCCTTTAAAATGTTCATTTGGAGTGGCGTCGGGAAAGTTTCTCGGCTTCATTGTGAGTTCCCGAGGAATTGAAATCAACCCTAGCCAGATAGCAGCGATTAGAAACATCGAAGAACCGAGGAGAATTAAAGACGTCCAAAGTCTGGCAGGGAAGGTAGCGGCGTTGAGTAGATTCGTCTCCAAAGCCACAGATAAGTGTGTTCCGTTTTTTGATTTGATAAAAAAGGGAAAAAAAGAACTTCCAATGGACTCCTGATTGTGTTGAAGCTTTTCAAAATCTGTTAGAGCTACTAGAGAAACCGCCAATCTTATCAAAGCCCGTAGATCACGAAGAATTATTTGTCTATCTGGCAGTCTCGGCTCACGCTGTCAGCACAGCTCTGGTTCGAGAAGAAGACAAAGTACAAAGGCCGGTGTACTATGTGAGTAAGAAATTAGCAGCGGCAGAGCGCAACTATCCAAAAATTGAGAAGCTCGCTTACAGCCTCCTGATTGCATCCCGAAAACTTCGTCACTACTTCCAAGCCCATCCAATAACCATATACACCGACCAACCCTTAAGGCAGGTATTGCAGAGACCCGAAGCATCGGGAAGGCTGATCAAATGGAACATAGAGCTAAGTCAGTTTGATTTGAATTTTCAACCTCGAAAGTCAATCAGGGGGCAAGCCCTAGCAGACTTTATTGCGGAGTTCACTATTCCAGAAGAGGAAATAATCAATGACCGAGTGGTTAAATCTGAGGAAGAACTAGAGATGAATCCGTGGAAATTATATACCGATGGAGCTAAAAATGACCGAAGGTCTGGAGCTGGAATTGTCTTAGTCACTCCCGAGGGACGGTCATTATATTACGCCCTGCGATTAGAATTTTCGGCAACTAACAATGACTCTGATTATGAAGCCCTGATTGCCGGGCTGAAACTTGCTAAAGACCTCGGAGTAAAAATGATGGACATATTTTGTGACTCTAAGATTGTTGTTTGTCAGGTACGAGAGGAATTCGCGGCTCGAGGACCTCGACTTATCGCCTACCTTAAGAAAGTGAAAGAGCTATTGAGTAGCTTAGAGCAGTACAACATAACACATATTCCCAGAGTTGAAAACCAGAAAGCGGATAGACTGGCAAAACTGGCTAGTTCTGACAATCCAGAAGGGACTGAGGTAATTCCAATTGAAAAGTTGGAGTCGCCAAGCTTTGAGTCAATGGAAATTGAATTCGCTCTTGAAGCGGAACCAGAGAAGGAGTCATGGATGACTCCAATTAAGAATTTCCTTAAGAATGGAACACTCCCATCGAAGAAGAGTGAAAAAAGAGCTGTAGTTCGCAAAGCAACCAGATATGTTATACAAGACGATACGCTCTATAGACAAGGATTTTCTATGCCCCTGTTACGATGTATCGCACACAACGACATCAAGCGTGTACTAAGAGAAGTGCACGAAGGTGAGTGTGGAGATCATACCGGAGGTCAAACTTTAGCAAAGAAAATATTGCGGTACGGATACTTCTGGCCTACGATCAATAAAGATGCGGCTGATTATTCACGACGCTGCGATAAGTGCCAGAGATTCGCCAAAATCCCCAGGGCACCGTCAACCCAGCTTAAATCGATGGTGAGTCCTTGGCCATTTGCCACATGGGGAATTGATATCATTGGAGTTTTACCGATTGCTAAAGGAGGAGCTAAGTATGCAATAGTAGCCGTGGATTATTTCACAAAGTGGGTGGAAGCTGAGCCCTTGACTAAGATCACCACAAAAAAGGTGATAAGTTTTGTGGTTAGAAATATTATATGCCGATTCGGGATCCCAAGGACGATTGTTACTGACAACGGGACCCAATTTGATAGCTTTGAATTCAGAAATTTTTGCCAGAAATATAAGATAGACAAACGATATACCGCAGTTGCCTATCCACAATCGAATGGGCAAGTAGAGGCGGTAAACAAAGTTATAAAATCCATCCTCAAGAAACGGTTGGAGCGTGCAAAGGCAAGATGGGTTGACGAATTGCCCCTAGCTTTGTGGGCATATCGAACAACATTTAAAACGGCTACCGGTCATACCCCTTTCTCTCTCTCCTTTGGCTCAGAAGCAGTAATTCCAGTTGAACTGGAAGTTCCTTCCCACAGGGTGACGTATTATGACCCGATGACGAATCGGGCACTTTTACTTGAGTCTCTTGATGAAGTCGAAGAGAAAAGGGACGAAGCAGACTTGCGTGCAGCAAGACATCGGCGTCAGATGGCACGCTATTATGACAAAAAAGTTCGCCTCAGAACTTTTGAACCAGGAAATTTGGTGCTAAAGAGAGTTTTTCCATCCCTTCCTCACCTCGGCCCAAAATGGGAAGGACCCTTTGTCATCCAACGGAAACTTGAAAAAGGAACCTTCAAGTTAACGACCGTAGATGGCAAAGAAGTTCCTAGAGCATGGAATGCCCAACACTTAATGAGGTATTTGGATTAGAAATGCTATATTTTTTGTTATTTTTACTGTGAATTCTGTAACAAGACATGCCTTGCCTTGGGGAAATCTGATGATATGAATAAAGGACTATAAAGTGGATGTAGGCTACGACTTAGCTGAACCACTATAAAAATATTGTGTGTTATTTACTTTTATGCATTTACATTCATTAGTTGTTCTGTTGTGATTATGAAATACAGGATAACTCAGAGCCTTAAAAAAAAAAAAAAAAAAAAAAGGTTGAAAACAGTTTGGACATAAAAAGAAGCACAATGATTATTTGTGCAATAAGACGTAAAAGAATGAGAAAACGACATTCTTAACTCTAACTCTCTAGAGAAAGAGAGAGAGTATAAAAGCGTCTCAGGTTGAGCGCTGAAAAAGAAATTCTATTCTAAACTCTAACTCTCCAGAGAAAGAGAGAGAGTATAAAAGCGTCTCAGGTTGAGCGCTGAAAAAGAAATTCTATTCTTAACTCTAACTCTCCAGAGAAAGAGAGAGAGTATAAAAGCGTCTCAGGTTGAGCGCTGAAAAAGAAATTCTACACCGAACTCTAACTTTCCAAAGAGAAAGAGAGTATAAAGGCGTCTCCGACTGAGTGCCGAGAAAGAAATCTTTTCCCGTTGAGAGACCGGGAAATGAATAGATGACTAAGCTCGAACTCTAACTCTCAAGAAAAAGAGAGAGAGTATAAAAGAAATGCCAGGAAAAACAACAGATATTGATGACACAGGAAATGCTATCCCGCTAGAGAATCGGGAGCATTCAGATTGCATGGTTAAGCACTGAATAACTTATGGAAATTGACTGGGGACACATATGCATACACATATTTCCCCCCTCTCCGCAACTTTGTTTCATAACTATAGACATGCATTTTTACATAAGTGCAGAACTGCTAACAAATAAATATTGCAAAAAAGTGAATAATTTTTATTTACAAATGAATGAATTTGTACAGGGAAATAGCTAAAAAAGAAAGTGCGGAAGCTGTTTTTGTAGCAGCACTTATTGGTTCCCAAAGATGCTAAAAAGATACAGGGGAACCCACTATTTGGGTTTGGGATGAGCCTTCGATTTCTTGGCAGCTTTTTCTGCATCCTTTGCTTCCTTCTCGGCTTCAGTCAAGATTCGCTTTGATTTCTTTTTCCCTGAAGATGTGGTACAGGAGCTAGCAGACTTCTTCCCGGAGGGCGGGGCACTGGAATCAAGAGAAGATTTTTTAGCAAGTTCTTCGGTAATAGATCTAGTTGAGAGCTTAACAACTAACCTTGAACCCGCATCCACAACTGCGAGGGGCTTAAGGACCTCAGGGTCTAGTTCTTCGGCCTTTAATTGCAAGCGCTTGTCTTGATCAGCCTTCATGGCCGCTAAGGTAACGTCATCGGCGCTTTTCGACTCCCCAGTTATTGCAACCTCCGGTTCCTCATCATGCCCCTCGTCTCCTCCGTCGTCTTTTAAAGCTGCGATCATTTCTTCATCGTGGGAAGTGGTGACCTTAGTTGGTTCATTTCCTTCTCCCAAGTCTATAGGAGCAGCCTTGTCTTCCCCTTCTTTGGCACCATCTGCGGGCTTTGTCCCAGCGGCAGCGCCTTGAGCTACATCTGTCTTTGCAGATGATTCAACGCCTACAGAATAAGAAACATTGGTTATCAACTCAGGCAAAAGCAAAGGGTTTCTCATCGAACGTTCAATCACGTGGCCAAAGGTAGTAGTAGCCTTGGCAAATTGAGGAGAAAAGATAGGAATACCTTCTGAAGACTTTTCAGCGGGGGTGACTACTACCTCTGGAGTTATTTCAGGAATGGGAGATAGCAAGGTTGTCCGGGAGATTCCCGGGTTTTCGGGATCATACCCTTCTACTTCGGGAGTTGTAGGAGCAGAAGACGAGGAGCCAGCTTCGGGAATGGTCTTCTGTTTAGACTTCCGCCTCTCTTCTTCCATGGCCTCAGCAATTAGGCGGCGCCCTTCAGCTAGGCGCTCCGGTTCATCGTCTCTCAAGTATTTCTCCATCAGTTTATCTTCATCAAGAGAATCGACCTTAAGCTCTTCTTTTTCCGACTCGACGATTTGATTCCATACTTGAACCAGAGTGGAGGGATAATCCTCGATCCAAGAAATGTTTCGACGACGAATAATATGCGCGAAGAATTCAATCATTAGCTCGCCGAAGCCCTGAATCTCAACCTCTGCATCAGATAATTGCTTGCGGGCCTCCTCCGCAGATTTAATGGCACATTCCACATTGCCCTCGGCCAAAGCTGCCCTGTTTTCTGCCTCCAGCAACTTCGAAGCCAAGTCAGCATTTTTCTTTTCTAATTCGGCACTCCTTTTTGCTAACTCGGCGTTTTTCCGTTCAAGCTCAGCATAAGCAAGGTGTGTTTTAGCGGCTTCTGATTTGGCCTCGTCAGCTTGCTTTTTTAGTTCAGAGCGCTCCTGAGTATGAGACTCAAGCAAGTCATGATAACGCTTTTGCATGTCCTCAAACTGTTGTTTGAAATTAGAAGCGTTCTTTTGAGCGATAGCCAGTTGAGCTTGAGTGTCTTCCAAGTCTTTTCCTAAGGTTTTTAAGGCCTTAGCATCCTCCTCCGCGGTCTTTTGCATTGAGTTAGCGTTTGTCATTAGAGTGCGGACGATTCTAGAAAGATTGCGCGAATACTTGAACATCTCAGAATATTGTTTTTCTACCAAATCTGTCTTTGCTTTGGCCTCCTCTGCCCAATTAGACGAAATAGGTTCCAGGGCAGGTAAAAAAGTCAGAGTTTCGAAGTAGTGTTCAGGAAATTGCTCTTCCAAATATGCCCGTCTTACTGCAGTTCCCGCATCTGGTGGGGGAGGAGCAAGGATTGTCAATTCAGTGTCTCTTCCTGAGGAAGATTCGGTAGTCCCTTTGTCTGTCCTAGGTCGTTTGGTGGCAGGGACTTTTTGCTTACTTCGAGACCCAGTCTCTCTTGGAGGAGTTTTCTCTCTACTCCGCTTTTCATGGGAGGAAGCGGAGTCTTTAGATGGTGGTTTATCCTCCTCCCTGCGACCTTGATAGCTCTTATATTTTTCTTGTTCCGGTCGAACTGGTGAGCGGGAGCGTGAGGATCGAGAACGATAAGGATCGTAAGGTCTTCTCTCCTCCCTACCACGATCATCCCGGCGATCATGCTCGATATCCTGAGGGGGATTGTACATGCTGCGACGAAGCTTTCTTATATCGTAATAGGATCGAGACATTGTACCTGCACGATAAAATAAACGAAGTTTAGAACCAATGGATTCATGGAGAAAGAAGTGCAATGAATGCTAATGCTGTGGTGTAAAGTGCATCCTAAGTGGTGTATGTCCCCCCAACCAACCCGAGTCTGAAGCTAGACTGGTGCGGGCAGGCTCTTTGGCCTTAGCGGGAGTAGTTTCTTCGGAAGAAGTGAAGACTAAAGGATCCTTCCTGAAATCCTCTGAAGTATATATAGTCTCAGGTAAGGGGAGATCCCCCAAACCCTGAAATATGTGCTCATCAGTGCTAGGAACATCCCCTTCGGAAGCGTGAAGTGGTGACTCTTGGGAGGATTTTGATTTGTCTAGAGAAGTAGTTTCCTCGGGAGCAATATACCCTTCACGATGCTTTTTTGCCAGATTAGCCAATTCATCATCCTGCGTAGAAGATGGAGAAGGCGAAGTGTGAAGAGAAGCTGTAGGAATTCCTGAACCTTCTCCTATCTCTGGGACCACCTCCACTGGAGGAATGTATGCGTATGGAACCGTCCCATGTCCGATGCTGCGGAAAACAGATAGCAGTCCATGAAAGTGAAGGTATTCATCTTTAAGGACCTCGTCGATCGTCAAGAACTTTTAATCACCATTAAGAAGTCGGTGCATCCGATCAAAGAACACCTGATCCGATATCTGTTTGGGATTGTCAACTGCAAATAAAAAGGAAAACAGGTCAGGGTGATGATTCGAGTGTATAGAGTCCAGGTTTAGAAAATCAATGCTTTACTTGATTTTGTCCATCTCCTGGCACATCCAGACTGTTGCTTTATATAGAACCACTCTAGTCTGGAATCTCCAGCTTTACTGCTAAATGGTGCAGAGATTATCTTCCTCTTTGGGACTGATTCAAAGTAGCAGAAGGATGGAGTCTCTCGGGTCCGATGCTTAAAATTATAAAAGAAATGAACGTCATCGAATGTGAGCTCTAGGCCTAGGATTTCGCGATATGCTATGTACAAGGTGTGCAAATAGGCATATGAATTGGGATGCAACTGCATGGGGGCAATCCGCATTTGTCTTAAGAAATCAACGGTGAAAGGCGAGAATGGAGGAATGGCGCCGACCATGCACATCAATCGAGTGACCGTCATATATCCTTCTGGAGGGTTGTGGGGACGGTCAGAGCATGAGGGCACTAGGGTGTCCCTTTTCATTATTCCATACTTTAAGCAAAGTCGAACAAGTCGGTCGTTGTCGATTGTCGATTCTACGGAATCTGGAGGTGACTCCAATACAATGGCTGAGTCAAATTCATCGGGTGCTCGATTGTCACCAATCCCTCCTTCCTCCTCAAAGCCCAGGGGAACTTCATTTTCTGAAGACGCTTCATCGCTTTCCCGATGACCAACTCCGTAATCTGGACCTTCACTATCCCATTCCGGATCGGATGAAGAAGATATATCCTCAAGAGTGATTTTGCTAGAAGTTTCCGGAACTTCTTTCCTCTCAGCTAGTCGGGAAGAACGTCTGGGTCTCATTGTCATGGAACTATTGAAGAAGCAATAGCACGGATTAGAGTAAATTATCCCGTGTCCCCCTTTGTGTATGTGTGTGAACTAAAGTGTGTGCAGCAAATATGTGAAATGCAAAATAACAGTACAGCAATGTAAGACGAAGCTTTGAAGGGAAAGTGATAGTCAGAGTTGTTCTTGATTCTTGTTTATGTTCACAGGGCACTATCCTAACTGTCCGCGAAGTTATCGTCTAGAGTAAATGTTAGTTGAATTAGTTGGGTAGTCTTTATGTGCCAAGTTTGATGCGTTCGGATCGGTTCGGATATGCATATGATAATTGGTTCAATTCAGATACAGTTATAGGGTCGGTTCGGATGCTTCATTAAAGCTAGGTCAGTTCAAGGCAAGGGAGACAACGGGTTCGGATATAGGACTGATCTGATCGGATCGGGTGACCTGATCCGAACTGAACCAGCATCGCTTAACCAGTCCAATTACTTCAACCCCTTATCCCATTCTCTCCTCCGACCCGAACCGACATTTTCCTTCCTTCCCGCCTTTCTAAAGTATGAAACCCGAACTGATCCCCTTCCCTTCTCTTTCCTTTTTGCTCCTTCGTCTTCTTCCCGAATCAACTCCGATTTGTCATCACGCTCTCCATCTTCTTCCTCTTTCCTCCCTACTCACAAACGAATCCGTTTTATCGCCAAAGCTACCATTGAGGACAAATATTTGCCCTCTCCAGCCTCGCAACGCCTCGAAGCGATGGCGCGTCCACCAGTGACGACGTGGAGTTCAAGCAAAGCCTGTGACTAAACCATCCCAATCCAACGCGAATTGAAATCAAGAGCAGTTACTATGAAGTTATTCGAGATTAAAGAGCTACCTATGTGTTCGATTTAAGAAATCTACAAGGAATGGTTCCAGGATATGGGAGTTTTTGAAGTTTTTAATACTAGGCTTGGAAGCGGCGGCAGAAGAGAAGGAGAAAAGAATGAAGACAGTAGTGAGTTTATAAAAGGAATGGCGTTGACTCCTCGTATTCCTATTCTTTCTCGCCCGCTCGGACCGGAGTGAAGGCCCAGTAGCACAACTCTGCATGAAGGCCCACTGTTCAGGAACCAAATCCACGAAAGCGCTTCGGATCGGAATCCGAACCGGACGAGTTTCACACATTAATTTAGCATCTGAATAGAATTAAGTTCAAAGGAAGGGGAATAAAGGAAGAGCATACCTGCAAGAAGCATTATATGACGAGAAGAGTTCCCAAATTTGCTCAGAAATGAAGAAAATGTGCTCGGGTCGGACGCCGAACCGAATGGAAATCTGTGCATTACTCCTGACTGTTCTGATTCGAGAACTAGCAGTTAAACAACATCAAAGCACGCTTCGTACAACAGAAGCATCCTTCGAGGGGGCAAAATGTTAGCCTACTTTGTGAACTAGGCAACACAAAGTCAAGAAACCAACCATTGAAGAGTATTTTAAGTCATAAGACTTCGGTTCGGATTGGAAGGAAACACCACAATTCAGATTGATAGCTGCAGTTGTTCGGATCGGGATAGAGCAGCATATTGGTTCGGATCGGATAGAGTTCTCTGTTCGGATCGGTGGTCTCTTACTGGATAGATTGGCAAAGCATATCCAATCGGATCGGAAGGCAACTAAATCTCGAATGGATCGGAAAGACACCTGCTTGCCACGACGCTGGAGCGGAGCGGAATAGGTTAGAGAAGGAGAGACGTCCAAGCCACTCCGGTTTGGATCGGGTATTCCGATCCGAACCCCCTACCTGCACGCCTCCGATCCGCACCCATGATCTAGGTTAATCTCCTGTAAAATCGCCTGGAGAACCGGACCGGCTATGACTAATTCCTACCCCTAACGTCCATCTCTTTGATGCGTTGTCAACCTGATAGTTCATCCGAACCCGAAGAGAGCGCGATGGATGACACGTGGCCCGACCCGGATCAAGTCTCAAGCAAATTCACACCTATAAATACCCCGACTGGAGACAAAGAAAAGGATCTTTTTTCAGCACTTAGAGAATTCAATCACCTCCATCATCCGAGCTCTATTAATCCCGGAGAATCCAAATCATCTTTCATTTCTTGTTTTAATCATTTGAGTGAACAAAGGTGAGTTGTGAGTGAATCTTACATTGTATTTGCAACTGAATTATTGAGTATAGTGAAAAATAAGTGGACGTAGGCATTTGTTCGCCGAACCACTATAAATCCTGTGCGTTCATTTCTATTTTTATCTCGTTTTATCTTGTTTTAAATCAATTTGGGTGTTAGAACCACTTTTGGGTCTAACACCCACGTACCCCCAAAGTCTAGGATACATAGCCTCAAAAGATCCTCTAGAATGCGATTCACCCTCTCGGTCTGGCCGTCCTTCTGAGGATGATATGCGGTGCTCAAACATAACTGAGTCCCAACCGCCTCTTGCAAGCTTCTCCAAAATTCGCTAGTGAAAATAGGATCGCGGCCGCTCACTATGCTAGAAGGAACACCGTGCAAACGAACTATTTCTCGGACGTAAATGGAAGCTAACCATGGAGCAGTCCTCTTACTCTTCACGGGAATGAAATGTGCGCTCTTAGTAAGTCTATCTACTTTAACCCAAATCCCCGTAATACCCTTCCTTGATCTTGGTAATCCATCCACAAAATCCATCGAGACACTTTCCTATTTCCATAGTGGGACCTCCAATGGGTGAAGCAACCCACCGGGTTTCTTTTGCTCTGCTTTTACTTGTTGGCACACCAAGCATCTAGCGACATACTTGGCCATGTCCCTCTTCATACCAGCCCAAAAGAAAGCTCGCTTCATGTCTTTGTACATCTTGTCCCCGCCGGGATGAATGGTTATCTTCGAATGATGTGCTTCGTCAAGAATAGCCTTCCTCAAACCTTCATCTCGAGGTACACAAAGTCTACTATCCCTACGTAACCAACCCTTATCATTTAGGGTATACCTACGGAGATGGCTTGACGACTCCCCTCTTTTGAGCTTTTCTACTAACTCAACCAACTGTGGATCGTCTCGCCGTGCCTCGCCAATCCATCCCAAAAGCGTAGGTCTGACCTCCAAGGATGCTAGCAAACCGGGTACAAAGTAAACGGAAGGTGTAAAGTCAAACATAGAAATGAACTCTAAACTTCGCCGCTCAACAAACAAAGGACTTAAGGACAGCCTTTTCCTACTTAAATCATCTGCCACCACGTTACCCTTGCGAGGGGTATATGCTATTTCGAAATCGTAGGACGCTAAGAACTCCATCCACCTTTGTTGCCTTAAGTTCAAGTCCTTCATAGAGAATAAGTATTTTAAAGATTTGTGGTCAGTAAATAATTCGAATTTCTCGCCAAGAAGATAATAGCGCCAAGACTTAAGCGCGAAAACAATAGCGGCCAACTCTATGTCATGTGTAGGGTAATTTCTTTCATGCACCCTCAACTGCCTTCCACCATAGGCTATTACCTTTCCCTCTTGCATTAGGACTGCGCCTAGTCCTGTCCCACAAGCGTCAGTATAAACAGTAAATGGCTTACTCCCATCTTACAATACTAAGACTGGGGCTGAGGTCAAAGCTCTCTTTAAACGTTGGAATGCATCATCACAATCTAAGTCCAACTCGAAGACTAGGTTCTTCTTCGTCAGGGGTGTTATTGGAGATGATATTTTTGCGAAGTCTTTGATAAGCTTCCTATAGTAGCCAGCCAACCCCAAGAAACTTCTCACTTTGGTAGCACTTTTAGGGACCTTCCAATCTTGGATGGCCAACACCTTCGCGGGATCCACAGCTATCCCTTCTTTGGAAACCACGTGCCCTAAGAATCGCACTTCCTCCCTCCAGAAGTGACACTTAGAAAATTTAGCTTTAAGTTTATGCGCTCGTAGAGTCTCCAACACTTCCCTAAGATGTAGGGCATGCTCTTCTTTGTCCTTAGAAAAGATCAAGATGTCATCTACAAAGACTACCACGAATTTGTTAAGGTACTCCCTAAACACCCTACTCATCAAATCAACAAAGTATGCGGGGGCGTTTGTCAAACCGAAGGGCATCAACAGCCATTCATAGAAACCGTCCGGAGTCCTAAAGGCAGCTTGTCAATGTTATCCTCAGCCACTCTCAACTTATGGAAACCAGTGGCTAAGTCCAACTGCGAAAACACTGAAGCGCCAACTAATTGATCGAAGAGATCGTCAATCCTCGACAGTGGTTGTCTGTTCTTCTTAGTAAGTTGATTAAGTTCTCTATAGTCCACACAAAGTCTAAGGGACCTATCCGCCTTCGTGGCAAATACTACTGGAGCACCCCACTCCGATATACTTTGTCTTATGAACACCTTCTCAAGCAACTCCTTCACTTGCTTATTGAGTTCCCTCCTTTAATGAGGAGCCATGTGGCGTACTGGCAAAGATACTGGTTTTGCATTATCCATAAGATATATTCGAAAATCTATCTCCCGCTTTAGAGGTAAGCCCTTCACCTCCTCAAACACATCCGAGTATTCTCGGACTACTCTAACAGATCATAGATTTTCCACCAACACGTCAAGCGATTCTAGATAACTTAGCATAACGAAATTTATGTGATTACAAAAGATTTCGAGAGCGTTACCAAGGCGAGTCATAAGCCTAACTACTCTCCTTTCACAATCAAGAATGGCCCCATTTTTGGATAACCAATCCATTCCTAAAATTAGCCCATAGCCCGTGAAGCCCAAAACATAAGCACCACATCTAAACTCAACGCTAAGTATAGAAATTTCCAAATCAAAACACATCATGGACAAATAAGCTGTGCCCATAATTGGATTCGAAACAACTAAGGGATCCTCTACTAAACTGGTGTTTAAGTGCAGTGATTCAACTAATGATGTAGAAATAAATGAATGCGATGCGCCCGAATCGAATAAGGTACAGACATGATGATCAAATAGAAAAACTAAGCTTTCAACAGAAATGGTTCTACCTCGTTCTTGCAGCGGTGGGACCGCGAGAGCCTGAACATGTCCCCTTGCCTGCACTGGTGCCATAAGAGCCTACACCTGTCCTCCCTAGGTAGCTCCTGCCCTCTGCCCCTACTTTGGGCAGTACTTCACTAGATTTCCCGCTTCACCAAAGTGGAAACAGCCAGTCTTATTTTTCTTTCTGCAATCCTTGATGAGATGGCCTGGTGTCCCACAGTTAATGCATTCCCTTTGTGAGTGACATTAATGGACGTGGGGTGTTACACGTGGTATCAGAGCTTAAGGTTACCACAACAAATAATTTTTTTAGAAAAACTATTTTTCTAAAGTATTTTTGGAAGAAGTGTTTTCAAAAACATGTCTTGATGAGTAATTTATAGAGAAAAGTTTTAATGAAAAACATAAACCCCAATAGCCATATACCTTTATCTTTCGAATTGTCCATTTTGAATCTTTCCTTTTTCGTTTCAGCATGGCTGAAGACCTTAACCTTACGGACGGTGTAATGATACCAGGATGGTATAAGAGGTTATTAGAGGCTAGGGCCACTGCAGGTTCAGCCCATGTTCCTCCACCACCAGTTGAACCCGCCCCTCCTCCTCCTCCTCCCGTTGATACTTTTGCAAAGACGTGCAAGGAATTTAAGGCTATGGGTGGAAAACCTTTTCAAGGCTCAGAAACGTTTGTGGAGGCTAGAGATTGGCTTAAGGAGGTGGAAGAATTGCTAGAAATCTTTGAAGTAGGAGAAGGGAGGAAAGTCAAATTAGCAGCTTGGTTAATGAAGGGAGAGGCCTCGTTTTGGTGGGAGGTCACTAATGGGGAGCGTCCTGTTGATTCATGGGCGGTGTAATAACCCGGAAAATACGAGCCAATTTAAAATTTTTAAATTGGACATTTCAAAGGAATTTGAACAATTGAAATGGAATATTTCAATAAAATAGTGAATTAGAAATAGTGAGTTAATTTGAAAATTTGAATTCAAACTTTGACTGACTGTGTAGGGTGGAAAATATAACGGATTTTAGCGAAACCAAAAATATTTAAATCTGTTAGTCAATACCTTTCTAACGAATCTGAAAAATCGTAGTTTCATAATGGGAATAAAAAGTTATGGATGAATGAATTTTCAGAAAGGTCGCTATATGGAATATATAGCCCTGGAAAATTGATATTTTGCAAACGACCTCGGAATTCGACGAAACCACTTTTGTTGGGTCCGGCATGTCAAATTATTGCTAGGTTTCAAATTTCATAATTTTTGAAGCTAGTATGTGAGCGTGGCAAAAGAAAATGTGTTTGGTCAATTTCTGTTAAATTGGATCGACCAGAAAATGGCTATTTTTCAAATGATCTCAGAATTTGACAAAACTAGTTTTGTTGGGACCGTAGCGTCAAAACATAGCTAGAGTTATTTTGCTAGAATTTTTCGAATCAGTTTGTGACCCTGGAAAATTGAAATGTACGTTCAGAGTTAAAATTAAAAGTTTTATACTTTAATTTGAGAAATAACTGACTATAACAGTCGAATTGGCCAATGAAACATATCCCATTATGTCCGGGATGGGGGTATTTGGCTAAGGACGATAGTCGTTGGACTTGAAAAGGAGTTCGCATGGGAAAACCCTAATTTTCTGAATAATATATATATTGGCCAATCAGAATTTTTCTTTCATAAATTAAAAAAAACCCGCTCCGCTGAAACGAACGGCGAAACCCGTTCAAAACTTCTCCGACCGATCGCCGCCGCCTCAGCCTCCCATCATCGCCGCCACCACCCAGAATCGAACCACCCCGTCCTCCTCTTCAAATCCGACCAACTCCCTCCACCTCTCGTCGCCGCCTCCGCCTGAATCGGGCCCAGGAAGTCGCCGACTTCCCAGCGCCGCCGATCGCCGTAGAAGCCACCGAGCCACCCCAAACCACCACCGACAGAACCGCCTCTCCTCCCTCTTCCACGTCAGCACCTCCGATCGTCCCCACGTGCCACGGATTTCACGAAAACCTCAACCCCAGTTTCGAACCACATAGAAAGGTGAGTCCTTTTTGATGTCTGCACTTTGAAAAATCATATCTTTTTGGTGTGTTGACGAATTTCGATGAAACAGGAAACATCAGGACCGCAAGGAAGCTCTCTACCACATAGAAGAAGCCGCGGATTTTTCTGAGTCATCTACGATTTTTAGCGCTTCGCAAACCAATGTGAAAAATCTAAATTAAATGAATTTGAATGGAAAATGTCGTGTATAAATTATATAAGCGAAATATAAATTACACTCGTGTTGTATACCTCATGTACATGCATGGTGCAAGCTATATGAGCGAAGTATGAATTATACATGCATAGAATAATTAATATATGTGTTGAAATGCAAGTGGAATATAGCAATAATATATATATATATATATATACATATACATATATATATACACACTCCCCTCGTCCTCAAACCATGGACGATATTTATTGTTGTGAATTGGTGTGAAATATTAGATGAAAAATACGAAATGATGAATAATTGTTTGTGGTTGATATTGATTGGTTGTGGTTGAAAAATACCCATTGGTGATTGAAATGAATTGGAAATATTTTTTGAAATAAAAATAAAACATGCCGCCTGCGTGCGAATTAGATGCATGAATCCCCATTGTCAAAAACCGCGAGGTTTTAAGGTAGAGCGAGGAGCCGTACTAGGGACGGTGCCGGTTTTAACTACCCTTCCGTTATGCTGCCAAAATTTTGAATAATATTCATGTGTTAGAATTATTGTCATATGTTGAAATTATCTTCATGCGTTGAAATTAAAGCCATATGCTGAAACTATATCCATGTGTGGAAATGTTCATGTGTTGAAAAGTGATGTGTGAAAATTAAATTCATTTGTGAATGAATGAAGTTTTTAAACAATAAAAATCACATTTTTATAATATATATGAATTATGAAAAATATTCGCCTTATATAAATAGTTTCAATAATAAAAATTCCATCTTTCTTATACGAACAACATAAATAAAATATCCATGTGTGGAAATGCTCATGTGTTGAGAAGTGTGTGTAGTGGAAAAGTTCATGTGTTGAATAAAAAGAATGAGCAATAAAAATTACATTTTTATTGAAACTATGAAATGTTGAAAACATCAAATAGTCGAATAAATATTTTAAATGATAAAAACATAATTTTTATCATATATGTGATATGATAAAGATATGCGGACGTTGAAATAAATATTTGTGAATGAAATATTATTTTTAACATGCATAGGAACTAAATAAAATAGTCATGTGTTGAAATATATTTAGTTCGCCAAAATTATCATCTTTGAAATATGAAGTGTTAAAAATAGCCACTTGTTCAAATAAATAAATATGCATGAGTTGAAATATACATTAATTAGCTAATGACATGATTTTAGCCTATGCATGCAATATTAAAATGAATGGTGTTTTAAACTAAAGTAAATCAAATACGAAGTTGAATGGAAAATGATAAGTGATAAATTGAACAGGTTATAGCAAAGGGGCTAGAGAAGAGGAATAAAATTTTGTGCCCGACAAATAGGTACACATTTATTGTTTTGTTTGGGTGATGATTTTATGAGCCTGTTGGCCAGCCGCTTGGCTTTTCTTTTTCTTTTTAACATGAGACGCCCGTGTGGCTATTTTGGAATTTTCCCAGCCCGTCCCGTACAAGGGAGGTTATAGAGAAATTTTCCAAAATTTAAAGGTGTTAGTGAAATAATTGAAGTGAAAACGATATAGGAATTTTTGAATGAACTATATTTATATAAATATATAAATAAAATTAAATTAAAACGAAACATGGTCGTGCAGTTCATGTTTTGAAACCATGATTTCAAACGACTAGTGCGGGAAATTCGACCATAGGATTTTCCCGAAACCGCAATCGTTGGGTTCGCCTTGGAAATATCTTTCCAACGGCACCAACTTTATGTAGATCCGACGGTTGGATTGTCTGGAATGATTAATTCAAATCTAAAGAAAAACAGCTCCATAAACGATTATATATATATAACTAAATTAAATCGAATAACGACGCTGCAGTTCATAAATTGAAATCGTAACTTCAAATGGCTAGTGTGGAAGATCCGACCGTTGGATTTACCCAAAACTGAAACCGTTGGATTCGTTTTGAAATGACCTTCCTAATGATACCAAATTTGTGAAGATCCAACGGTTAGATTTTCAGATATGTGTAAAACAAAATTAGCGAAAAACAGCGCCAGTGCATCGGTACGACCTGAAACGTCGTTTAATTAAATATGGCCGTTTTAAATTAAATAAAAATGGCGATATATCGTTATAAAATACTATAGACGATATAGAGTGGAAATAAACCAATTTCGTTGTGTTTGCTTGATATGTGATGGTGGAATGTATTTAACATGAGAATTATAACTTAAGAACTGAAATGTGGATGTTGAATAGTCCAACGATGGGATTAATTTATTTGAAAATCTGAATCTACGTGGGTTATTTGAAAAGGCCGTGTTCATCTCATTTCAAATAATCGATCGACGTTGAGAAGTCGAAGAGTCGAAGACATTTGAAGACCGACGATCTTCACATTGGATGGATGGGCGCTACTGATGCTCGTGATTGGAGTAGCTATCATGAAGGAGCTGAAGTGGTAGCCGTCCAAACATACTGTTGATTGTACGGATATGCGAGGAATTGGTGCCTCCGGTTTCGTTCAGACCCAGAACGGACTTGTAAATGGACTGTGTATCTGACATTGGATTTTGTTCTGTGTTGATTGATCTCTGTTAAATATATATCTGTTTGGCGGCGGAGAATTGATTCTCTTGCTTAACGCCCTTCTCTGAGACGTACGAGCTCAGAGGTTATGTATTGATAGAAATCAATCAAATGGAGGGGATTGCCTATGTGGCACGCCTAAGTGGCATATGATCAAGGCTTCTGTTGCAAAGCAAAGTCATGTGGTTGATGATCAAAGCATGGTCTGTGTGACATAGCTTTGTGTATAACGTGAATTCGCGAGCCTCACACCTCGGTATGAGTCAAAAACGGGAGAGTGACTGCAGGGAGAGCACGACGTTTCTTTCTAGCTAAGGTGGTGTCAGTGACCTACCAGCCCTGACATTATATATACTTTTCACCTGTGTGCTTGTTGGAATGCGAGGCGCCTCGATATAGGTCTGTAAGGACCGGGAAACGTGTATTCAGGAATAACTAATCCTCAAAAGTAAGAAAGGACCGGCCCTGAAGATCCAAGGATCATAGTGGGGTCCTGGGACATTTGCTAGAGTGTCTCGAATCAGAGAGGAGCTTGCTTCGTGCCTCAACTCATGAAGGAATCCAATTTCCAATACGAAATATGTGGACGTGATTGTATTACTAGTATGGCGACATAACAGATGGTAGCTATGCTGCCTATGATTGATATTTCTGATTGAATTTTCTTTTGAAACATATATGCACTAGTAATAATATCAAATTTTTTTGTTTTATACGTATGAAGCATTTTTGGCCATTTTAAGGTAAAACTCTATCCTCCGGCCTGCGTTGCATTGTGTGATGGGACCTGAGTCTTATAATGGCTTCATTTTTCAAAAAGCATTGCGATGATTTAATCATTTACTTTATTTCATGCACTAGCACTCATTGGAGTAAACCCGTTCCGCGAAAGTGGCATGGTCCTTTGATTTGCCTTATTATTGTTGTTAATAAGTTAAGTAGATTTCTCATACCAGTCCCATGACTGACTCGTAGTTTGTTTCACCTTGCAAACTCGGGTGCCCTCATTTTCACATGGGCAGCCTAGTTACAGGTTTCTGACGTACGTTTGACTCATGGCGAGGCTTGACTACACCGTGCTGACTTGGATTTTCTCCGCCATTATTGTATCTATATTATGATTCCGCCATTGGCGATGTAGACTGATATTTATTTTGTGTACTCTTTATGTATGATTCCGCCTCAGGCGATGATGAATGATTATGTATCATTATGCACTAAGTTGTATCCTGTACTATGCTCTTTGATGTGTTGATATCTATATGATTCCGCTGTCATATGTGTGTAAATTATTCTATTTTCTATTTATGCTATTATCTGTGATCTGCTAATGATGATTAATCAGTTATATTCCAATGATTATCCTTAACACCGTGTCACGGGGTTTTGGGATCGTCACAGGAGGATTTCAGACGTAGGTTTGAGGCAAAGTTTCTCTCGAGGGCAGAAGAGAATCTATATATGGAAAGGTTCTTGGCATTGAAGCAAGGAAGCTCATCAGTGAAAGAGTACATCAACAAATTTAATCAGTTAGCAAGGTTTGGCTTGGACTTAGTGAACACGCCGGAGAAGAAGGCTCTGAGGTTCGTTAATGGATTGAATGAGCCGTCGTAGGGGTTGGCTATGACCCACATCCCTATGGGGGCCACCTTTGAGAAGCTAGTAGACATGGCACTCGTGCACGAGGAGAAAGGCGCTAATGCTAATAAGGCACCCGAGAAGAAAGGGGATCAGAAGAAACCTCAACAGCTAAACAAGAATGGTGGTAAAGACAATAATGGACGTGGGGTGTTACACCCAGGTCCCATCACACAATGCAACGCAAGCCGGAGGATAGGTTTTTTACCTTATAATAGCCAAAGAATGCTTGATACGTTTAAAACAGAACATTTTGATGGTACTATAAGTGTATAGTGTCAAAACAGGTTCAATCATAAGTATCAATCATAGACGGCATAAGTGTCCTATACCACTATGTCGCCATACATAGGTTCTACAATTAAAACCGCAAAGTCACGTATTGGAAGTTGGGTTTCCATCTATGAACCGAGGCAAAAGATAGTCCTCA
This sequence comes from Allium sativum, assembly GCA_030737875.1. Lineage (NCBI taxonomy): Eukaryota > Viridiplantae > Streptophyta > Magnoliopsida > Asparagales > Amaryllidaceae > Allium > Allium sativum. Next base: position 508,684,606 of record CM060925.1, read on the forward strand.
CCGAATTCGAGACAATCTAGCCCATGTCTCAGGCAAGTACTCAGTCAAGCCTTTGGATCATCAAGGTCGATCCACCGATGCGGATTAAAATGCCTGAACACTGCATTTCCCCGCCCTTTGGGGCGTAAATGAGCCCAATGGCTCCATCGACTCCACATAGTCACCGATATATCCAAGGCGCCTCGCAACAGCAACAACCACATAGGTGAAAATAATATAAATATCAGTGTTGGTAGGTCATTGACGCCACCCTAGCTAGAATGAAACGAATGCCCTCCATGAGGTCCTCTCCCGTTTTTAGTTCACAACCGCGGTGTGAGGCTCGCGAATTCACGTTACACAAAGCTATGCCACACAGACGGTGCTTTGATCATCAACCACAAGGCTTTGCTTTTCAATAAAAGCCTTGATCATTTGCCACTTAGGCATGCCACACAGGCAATTCACGCCATGCGACTGATGTCTATAGATATACAACCTCTGATCCCATACGTCTCGGAGAAGGGTGAAGTAAGGGAATGAATTCCCCTTCACCATGGAGATGTATATTTAATAGAGATCAATCAACACAGGGCAAATTCCAATGTCAGACACACAGTCCATACTAGTTCGTTCTGGGTCTGAACGAAACCCGAGGCACCTTATGCCTCGCATATCCATCGATCTCCAAGTACGTCTGGACGATCACCCGATTCCCTCCTCTTGGGTGTACAACCCAATCAAGATCATCAGTAATCACCCAAACGATGTGAAGACCTCCGGTCTTCGACCACCGTCTTCACCTTTGACATCACGTCAAATCAGTTATTCAGAATGGGATAAACCCGGTCTTTGTGAATAACTTGCGTATATAACAAACAAGTGTTACACAAACACAACATACGCCTCATTCCAATTCAGAATATTCTTTTATTCAAATATTCTTATACTTTGGGAAGGGTTCCAATTAATTTTAACAAAGATAAATTCTTCAAATTTATACTTCAATCTTCTTTGAATATCAATTCAAACTAGTCAGGATTAGCGAACCACACCGAAGTAATCATTTATTTTATTTCCCAATCCCAACATATTCATCCCATGAAGTAAAACTGGTCATACTTCATATCTAACACTACGGCGTTATCGGTAAACTTAATTACCATTTCACGTTCGAACCTAATTAAAGATTTAACTATCGCCTGGAGCAAAACTTGTGATACCCCATTCTCGACCACTTCAATCTAATTAAAGATTCATTAAAACTCAACTTAGTTTTAATCTTCCCGAATATCCTGTCATTAACTGGCTTAAAGAACCAATGTCTTCTAAAACACTGTTCATGATAAACCCAAAATCACATTCCATTAATTATTGGGTTAAAGAACAAATGTTATTTAAAACACCACTCACGATAAACCAAAAAACCAATTCCAATTCAATTCCAATTAAATACCATTTAATTGGTACACTTCATTAAATCTAAATAAAAAGATTTAATCTTTTTCTCAACTGGGCTTAAGAACAGTGTTAATAAAGACACCATTCACGACAAACCCAAATCACATTTGATATTAAATACAAGGCTCTGAATAGAAAATATATCAACTTATATTCAATACCAAATTCTACGACCAACAAATATCGTATTGGAAATAACGATATAAATATATCTTTCAAATTTCCATAACAATAGCTGTATAATCATGAAATCCAACATCGAAATATTCCAAAAACAATTTCGATTCAAATCCATTACAATTCAATTATTGGAAATTCTGGTTACTTTTAAAACCATTTCAAATCCAATTTATTTATTTTTAAAAATAAATGGATTATAATTCTAGTTCAAAACTAGTTCATTTTGATAACAAATCTATTTTTACCTTTTCAAATATGGAATTTTTCATTCCAATTCTTCATAAATCATTTCTTATGATTTTACACAAATTATTACTATTTTTAATAATTTTATCAAGGCACGTACAGTCTATTTCCATCAACGGCTATCGAACTGCACTTACAGCGACCTTTTCCAAATTTGATTTGGACATAATTCCAAATCCAACCGTTAGATTTCTAATTTCTAATATTCATAGACAGCTCTTTTCGATATGAACCCAACGGTTCCGGTTTTAGGAGAATCCGATGGTCGGATCTCTAGTAATATCCATTAGAAGTCAATGGTCGAAATTTGCGAACTGCCGCGGCGCGACGCGTTCTATTTAGGCCATTATATATATATATATATAATATATTATATATATATATCGTCGATTTCCTTTCAAAACGTATTTTATAAATCTGTAACAACCCGGAAATGCGAGCCAGTTTAAAATTTTTATTTTGGCAATTTTAATGAATTTTGCACATTTAAAATAGATTATTTTGAATAAAATCGAAGAGAAATTTATTTTGGATTGAATTCGATGTATGTATATACACACGTCGTCGTTAGAATATAAATAATTATATATAATTGTAAATAGGAATTGAAAATGGCGCGGTAGTTCGATAATTCGATTTCAAATTTCAAATGAAAGTACCGGGTGCAAAACAAACCGGATTTTAGTGAAACCAAAAATATTTGAATCTATTTGTGAATATCTTCCCAACGAATCCGAAAAATCAAGATTTCATAGCTGGAATTAAAAGATATGTCCAAGTGAAAATTCAAAATAGTCGCTATGGAATTCAGGCCCTTAAAAATGGAAATTTTGCAAACGACCTCGGATTTCGACGAAACCACTTTTTTTGGGTCCGTGATGTCGAATTATTGCTAGCTTTCAAATTTCATAATTTTTCGAATCAATATGTGTGCGTGGCAAAGGAAAACGCGTTTGACCAGTTTCAGTTGATTTTAATCGACTGGAAAATGGCCATTTTTCAAACGGTCTCAGACTTCGACGAAACTAGTTTTGTTAGGACCGTATCGTCAATACGAAGCTAGAAAATATTTTTCTGGAATTTTTCGAGTTAGTTTGTGACCCTAGTGAATTGAAATGCGCGTTCAAATTCAATATATTGAGTTATATGTTGATTTTGGCGGAAACTGATCGAAACGATCGAATCAGCTTGCAATACATATCTCATTGTGTTCGGAATGGGGGTAATTAGCTATGGACGACAAGCGGTGGGCCTCGTTTAGAGGTCGTATGCAAAAGTCAACTTTTTGAAATTAAAATAATTAAAAAAATAAAACCACTCTCCTCCACCCCTTAATTCCTCTCAGCACCCCCCTCCCCCCGACTTTAATTCGAACTAAAAAGAAAAAAAATTGGAATCCAGTCGCGATTTCCCACCGCCCCACCGCCGCTCGAGGCCAGCGCCGCCCCCTCGCGCCGCAGCGCTGAACGCCGACCCCCCTCCTCTTCTTCCTCCTTCTCCTCCTCTCTCGCCTTCATCTCCTCCGCCTGGAACGCACCCAACAGGAAGCCGCCACCCCCCTAAACCCTAAGCCACACACCTGCGCGCAGCCTCTTCTCCCCTCCCCCTCCTCCTTCATCGAACCCGATTCCCCGCTCCTTTTCCCTGCTCTTCCCACTTCCTCCGTTCTTCCCTCCTTCTCTCTCCTACTGCAAACCGACGCCCCACTTCGCGAACCCCCTCTTCAGTTTCGAAGGTGAATTTTAATTTAATTTCAGTTTTATTTTATATTGTAGAAGGATAAAAATATAATCTTTATTATATGAATACCGATGTAAAAATATAGTAGCGGTGTAAAAATAGAATTTTTATCTATAGTAGCGGTGTAAAAATAGAATTTTTATCTATATAGTAGCGGTGTAAAAATAGAATTTTTTTATTCTATATAGTAGCAGTGTAAAAATAGAATTTTTATCTATATAGTAGCGGTTTAAAAATAGAATTTTTATCTATATAGTAGCGGTGTAAAAATAGAATTTTTATCTATATAGTAGCGGTGTAAAAATAGAATTTTTTTATCTATATAGTAGCGGTGTAAAAATAGAATTTTTATCTATATAGTAGCGGTGTAAAAATAGAATTTTTATCTATATAGTAGTGGTGTAAAAATAGAATTTTTTTATCTATATAGTAGCGATGTAAAAATAAATTTTTTATCCATATGGAGTGATTATAAAAATATGATTTTTATATTCATAGCAACAATATAAAAATATGATTTTTATATATGTAGTAGATACGGGCAACGAAAGTGATGAAAGGCGAGCACGGTGAAGATGTTCTACGTAAGAAGAGTCGAGGCGTTTGGATTAGCTATTGGTGAGAACTTCTCACTCTAAATTTCTTTTTCTTGTTATATATATATATATATATACTAGGATGCAGACGGTGCTTAGCAGCACCCGACACCCGTCATCCACAGACCATGGATGGCTTGTTTGTTTGGTTGATGTGTTGTGAAAATTGTTTGTGATGTTGATGTGAAATAGATAATGAAATATATTCCTATGTTGAAATAAATTAATTATCGTTGAAAATATAATTTTTAACGTGAATGTGAATAAATGAATATTTATAAACAAATTGGCCGATTTGTTTATATACACTGATTCGACTGATATTGATTGGGATGATAAATTTCACACATCGCCCAACTGCAAAAATAAAAATCTGTGTTTGTTGATTTGAAACCCCACATGGGTGTTGGGATGAAATTTGGCGTACACTAATCCCAATTATTTAATTGTATGTCGATCGATTGGTCGACAGGCTGTGTAAGCGTTAATTATTTATATTTGATGCTTATGCAGTTGTGTGGTGCACCTTGGATGATGGTTGATGTGTTGTATGGAATCCATATAATTAACATTATATGGTGATTGATTGGGCCTCATTCCAATTGGGAAAATAATGAATATTATAAAAGAAAATTCATGTGTTGAATATAAAAATAGTCATGTGTCGACGATGTTCATTTGTTGAAACTATTCATGTGTTGAGTAAAATTTTATAAAATATACCACATAACAAAAATAGTTGTTTGTTGATAGTACTCATGTGTTGAGATTAGCCGTGTGTTGAAAGAAATATAGAATCATGTGTTGAATAGAATATATATTCATTTGTTGAATAGAATAACGAATTTATTGAAATATATAAAGCCGTGTTGATTAGAGCTGCGCTATTTTGACATGAACGATATTATATCGATTATATTCGTTTTTATAATGAATGTAAAAAAGGTAGTGATTTCAAAATATAACGTTTTGAAAATATTATTATTTATATAGTAATGATATGAAATATTCAATTTTGATTAGAAATTGAATATAGTGTTGAAATGGTTTTGAAAACGAATTTAAAACGATTTATAAAACTCATTTTAAAAAGGAAATCGATGAAATATAATATGTATATATATATATCATATATATAATGGCCTGAATAGAACGCGCCGCGCCGCGGCAGTTCGTAAATTTCGACCATTGACTTCAAATTGACGTTGCGGGAGATCCGACCGTCGGATTCTCCTAAAACCGGAACCGTTGGGTTCGTATTGAAAATAGATTTCCAATGAATATTAGAAATTTGAAATCTAACGGATGGATTTGAAATTATATCCAAATCAAATTTGGAAAAGGTCGTTGTAAGTGCAGTTCGATGGCCGTTGGTGGAAATCAACTGTACGGCCCTTGATAAAATTATTAAAAATATTGATAATTTGTGTAAAATCATAATATATGAATTGGAAAGAACTGGGATGAAATATTCCACATTTGAAAGGATAAAAATATATTTTTTTCGAAATGAACTAGTTTTGAACTAGAATTAAAATCAATTTATTTTTGAAATAAATAAATTGAATTCGAAAGTGATTTTAAAAATAGTAAAATATGATTTGGGTTTGTCATGAATCGTGTTTTAGATGGCATTGGTTCTTTAACCCAGTTAAAGGCAGGATGTTGATTTTTGAAAAGATCAAAACTAAGTGGAGTTTTAATGAACCTTTAATTAGATTGAAATGTGACTTGATAATTTAAATTATCAAATCTGAAAGGTGATCGAGAATGGACTACTACCAGTTTTGCTCCAATGTGATAGTTAAATCTTTAATTAGATTTGAACGAGAAATGGTAATTAATTTTAACGATAACACCGTGGTGTTAGATATGGAGTATTACTAGTTTTGCTCCATGGGATGAATAGGTTGGGATTGGGAAATAAAATAAATAATTACTTCGGTGCGGTTCGCTAATCCCGACTAGTTTGAAATGACATCGAAAGGAAGATTAAAGAATAAATTTAGAAGAATTTATCTTGGATAAAATTAATGGGAACCTTTCCCTAAGAATGTGATTTTGTGAATAAAAGAATATTCTGAATTGGAATGAGGCGTTCGTTGTGTTTGTGTAACAATTGTTTATTATATACGTGGGTTATTCAGAAAGGCCGGGTTATACCCATTTTGAATAACCGATTCGACGAGATGTCGAGGATGAAGACGGTGGTTGAAGACCGGAAGTCTTCACATCGTTTGGGTGATTACTGATGATCATGATTGGGCTGTACACCCAAGATGAGGGAAACAGTTGGTGATCATCCAGACGTACTTGGAGATGGATGGATATGCGAGGAAAGTGCCTCCAGTTTCGTTCAGAACCAGAACGAACTTGTAATTGGATTGTGTATCTGACATTGGATTTTATTCTGTGTTGATTGATCTCTATTAAATATACATCTGTTTGGCGGCGGAGAATTTATTTTCTTGCTTAACGCCCTTCTCTGAGACGTACGAGCTCAGAGGTTGTATATCGATGGACATCAGTCGCATGGAGTGAATTGCCAGTGTGGTTTGCGTAAGTGGCAATTGATCAAGGCTTCTGTTGAAAAGCAAAGTCTTGTGGTTGATGATTAAAGCACGTCCTGGGTGGCGTAGCTTTGTGTATAACGTGAATTCGCGAGCTTCACACCTCGGTATGAGTCAAAAATGGGATACGGACCCAAGGAGTGCACGACGTTTCTTTCTAGCTAAGGTGGTGTCAGTGACCTACCAGCCCTGACATTTATATACTTTTCACCTGTGTGGTTGTTGGATATGAGGAGCCTCGGATATAGGTCTGTAAGGACCGGGAAACGTGTGTTCAGGAATAACTAATCCTCAAAAGTAAGAGAGGACCGGCCTTGGAGGTTCCAAAGGATCATAGTGGGGTCCTGAGGCATTTGCTAGAGTGTCTCGAACGCGGAGAGGAGCTTGCCCCTTGCCTTGACTCATGATCGAATCCAATTTCCAATACGTGATAATTCGGTTTTATTTGTAGAACCTAGTATGGCGACATAGTGGTACGGGTCATTCATGCCTCCTATGATTGATATTTATGATTGAAATTGTTTTGACACTATACACTTATTATAGTATCAAATAATGTGTTTTTAACGTATCAAGCATGCTTTGGCTGTTATAAGGTAAAAACCCTATCCTCCGGCTTGCGTTGCATTGTGTGATGGGACCTGGGTCTTATAACAGCTTCATTTTTCTTTATTTAGCATTGCGCTGTTTGTTTTATGCACTGGTATTCTTGGGAGGAAACCCGTTCCGTGTCATACGGCGTGGTTGCTTGATTTACCGAACTATAAAATAAAGATGAATAACTGTTTTAGTTCTCACACCAGTCACATGACTGACCTGGAGTTTATTGTTTTAACCTAAACTCTGGGTGCCCCTATTTTCGACATGGGCAGCTAGTAGTTTTAGTTTTGCTGATTTATATTCACAAGATCCTGATTTATAGCTGGAACGATGCTTGGAAAGCTCTGTATCCGTGCATTATTTCTAGTTGTGCTTTTATATTGTTTTTCCGCTTCTACGTAATTTATTGTAATCTATGATATTTATTGAATGTAATTTATTCATTTATACTCTGTATATTCTTGTATCTAATGGAATTGTTGTAATAACAACGAAATGTTCTTCCGTCTACGTTCCGATGTGTGTTTTTCTCATCTCAATCCGGGCTTTCCTTACCGGGGGAGTTCGGGTCGTTATAGAGTGGTATCAGAGCTTTGGTTTACAGAGCATGAGAACAAGACACGTTAGAACTGTACGAAATAATTCATCAGATATTGGATTAGTAATATCCAATTAGAATGACTCGTTAGAGATAGGATCAGTAGTATCCTAGAACGAGTGTGAAGAGTGTATTTTTCAAATGAAAACGAATTTTGTTTTGAAAATTTAATTCGTTTTAAACGTATTTGAATATTTATTTATTTTGAATATGGACAATCGAGTATATAAAGATTTCGCGTATACGCGTCATGAACATATATTCGAAGTTTTAATATACTGGATAGATATAGAATCACACTCTAGTTGCCCGGAGATGATGTTGATAATGACCATGGCATCATCAATACTTATGTTCGTGTTTCGAAGGTGTGATTTCTATATATTTCCATTAGACTGGTGTGAGAACCAAAACTAATATAGATAGATTTATTTGTTGTGAATTGGCATCAAAAACATGATTTTCTGTATATATATATCAAAATTATGAATTTGAAACTCTAATTCACTAATTGATTGATGTTTGTGTTTTTTGTTTATTTGTTTGATAATTTTGAACCATTTAGCCTAATGGAATCAAATATTGAATTGTATTGAAAATTAGTCGCATATGCATGCATATACATGTGCTTACGTTGAACAGGTCATAGCAAGGAGGCTAGAGCAGAAGAATAAAATTTGTTTGCCCGACAAATAGGTACATGTTTACCATAATTTACTGTTTTGTTTGGGCGATGATGATTTTATGAGCCGATTGGCTAGCCGCTTGGCTTTTTCTTTTTCTTTTTGAGATCAGAAGGTCTGTATGGCAATTTCGGGATTTTCCCATTGCTTCCGGTGCAGGGGAGGTTATGGCGAAATTTTTCGAAATTTAGGGTGTTAGCCAAATTTTTGAAAAATTTGAAAAGTTCTTAGAAACTGAAAATTTGAAGAACTTAGGCCGTAGTCAAAATAATGGAAGTTGAGTTGATTTGTTAAAAACTTTCGGCTTCGTTCCTTTTCGGCTTCCATTGTTATGTTCCTTTTCGGCCTTTGATTTAGAGAAGATTAGAATATCATCAATAAAAACCAGAACAAATTTATTCAATTAAATCACACATTGAACTGATAAGAAAATAGTTAGAAATATATACTTGTGCATTATATATGTTTGAACAGGAAATTGGATAGCTGTTGAGTAAAGATTTTATTTGCGTGCCCGACAAATAGGTAAACCTTAATGAGTTGGATGTGAAATATTATTATATCAACTCCTGTGATTGCCATTCGATGCGGAGTGCAGGTTATTCTGTGTGAAATAATAAACATCGCCATAGGATAGCAACAATTAATTTTGAACTACATTACATAGCATACTCCTGGAAGATAGGCATACTTCATCATATACCACATAAGCATTTGGAGCTTGTGTGACGAGGTGGAAGATTTACCATATGAGCGAGAGGCTTGTATGGCGATGACTATATTTTACAGGTTGAACCGATGACTGATATGGACTATTTAAATTGTAACGATAAAATTTCCAGATTAATAAAACCCCACACGGGTCTAGAGTTGACAATAATCATGTCTCTCTAGTTATTAGATACGGCACATGGACAATTTATTTCCCACACGGGACGAGGTGACGAGGATTTATCCTCTGGAGCATTTAAAATACACACTCCCTCAGGCTTTGACAAGGTGATGAGAATTTATTCTCTGGAGTTATTATCAATACACGCTCCCCTATGAACACCAGAATATATCACTGTAAATATATGTATGCTTATTAGGATTTATTGGGTACCTAATACGGCCCAATAAATTTCCAAACCTCTCCCCGTACAAAGGAGGTTATGGCGAAATTTTTCGAAAATTCCGGGTGTTAGCCAAATTTTTGAAGAATTTGAAAATTCTCAGAAACTGAAATTTGAAGAATGGAAGCCAGATCGAATGTAGAGTTGATTGATCAAACAACTTTCGACTTTGTTCCTTTTCGGGGATGAAAAGTTTTAAGAGGGGGAGATTGTAACAACCCGGAAATGCGAGCCAGTTTAAATTTTTAATTTTGGCAATTTTAATGAATTTTGCATATTTAAAATAGATTATTTTGAATAAAATCAACGAGAAATTTATTTTGGATTGAATTCGATGTATATATTTACACGTGTCATCGTTAGAATATAAATAATTATATATAATTATAAATAGGAATTGAAAATGGCGCTGTAGTTTGATAAATCGATTTCAAACTTCAAATGAACGTACCGGGTGCAAAACAAACCGTATTTTAGTAAAACCAAAAATATTTGAATCTATTTGTGCATATCTTCCCAACGAATCCGAAAAATCAAGATTTCATAGTGGGAATCAAAAGACATGTCCAAGTGAAAATTCAGAATAGTCGCTATGGAATTCAGGCCCTTAAAAATGGAAATATTGCAAACCACCTCGGATTTCGACGAAACAACTTTTGTTGGGTCCGTGATGTCAAATTATTGCTAGGTTTCAAATTTCATAATTTTTCGAATGAATATGTGAGCGTGGCAAAGGAATACGCGTTTGACCAGTTTTAGTTGATTTTAATCGACTGGAAAATGGCCATTTTTCAAACGGTCTCAGAATTCGACGAAACTAGTATTGTTAGGACCGTATCGTCAATACGAAGCTAGAAAATATTTTTCTGGAATTTTTCGAGTTAGTATGTGACCCCAGTGAATTGAAATGCGCGTTCAAATTCAATATATAGAGTTATATGTTGATTTTGGCGGAAATTGATCGAAACGATCGAATCAGCTTGCAATACATATCCCATTGTGTTCGGAATGGGGGTAATTAGCTATGGACGACAGGCAGTGGGCCTTGTTTAGAGGTCGTATGCAAAAGTCAACTTTTCGAAATTAAAATAATTAAAAAAATAAAACCTCTCTCCTTCACCCCTTACTTCCTCTCAGCCCCTCCCCCCCCACCCCCTCCCCCCCCCCCCCCGATTTCAATTCGAACTGAAAATAAAAAAATGGAATTCAGTCACGATTTCCAACCGCCCCACTGCCGCTCGAGCCGGCGCAGCCCCCTCGCGCCGCCGCGTTGAACGACGACCCCCCCTCCTCTTCTTCCTCCTTCTCCTCCGCTCTTGCCTTCATCTCCTCCGCCTGGAACGCACCCAATAGGAAGCTGCCGCCCCCCCTAAACCCTAAGCCACCCACCTGCACGCAGCCTCTTCTCCACTACCCCTCCTCCTTCATCGAACCTGATTCCCCCCTCGTCTTCCCTGCTCCTCCCACTTCCTCCGTTCTTCCCTCCTTCTCTCTCCTGCTGCAAACCGACGCCCCACTTCACGAACCCCCTCATCAGTTTCGAAGGTGAATTTTAATTTAATTTCAGTTTTATTTTTATATTATAGAAGGATAAAAATATACTCATTATTATATGAACACCGATGTAAAAATAGAATTTTTATTTATATAGTAGTGGTGTAAAAATAGAATTTTTTTATCTATATAGTAGCAGTGTAAAAATAGAATTTTTATCTATATAGTAGCGGTGTAAAAATAGAATTTTTATCTATATAGTAACGGTGTAAAAATAGAATTTTTATCTATATAGTAGCCGTGTAAAAATAGAATTTTTTTATCTATATGGTAGCGGTGTAAAAATAGAATTTTTATCTATATAGTAGCGGTGTAAAATTAGAATTTTTATCTATATACTAGCGGGGTAAAAATAGAATTTTTATCCATATGGATGATTATAAAAATATGATTTTTATATACATAGCAACTGTTTTCTAGCTTTTTGACCAAGCCACCAAGGTTCACTCACAAGAAGAAAGTACGAAGCTGTGTTCCTTAAGTCCATGAAGGATCAGATCGCACCAGAGGGTCGCCCCTCACGGATCACCCCCATTGCATTAGATCGCCCCCCCATCGGATCGCCCCCATTGCATCAGCGATCCGACTACTTCTACACGACTCGATCCATATATACACTACTACCCAGCACAGACCGATCTGATCCCCCGATGCACAGCAAAGCCTCTAACCTGTTCAAGCACGAGCTAGTCTTCGGGGATCCGAGATGCACGGATCCAGTGACACGTGTCCCCAACTGTCACTTTGACCAATTCCTCCTTGCTCGATCCGATATTTAAGGGGATCGCGACACCTGTCCACAACGGCTAATTTGACTAATTCTTCATCAAGCTGCGATACAATCCGATATTCTCGGGATCTGTGCCACGTGTGACCGCGATCCGCCTAACAAAATCATCTATAAATAGCCCGGAGCTTGGCATTTTTCAGGATCTTTTTGGCAATATTGAGCACTGATTCCGCCATTACTGTCATATCACTATTTCTTGTCAGTTTTGTTACGAGATTACTGAGAGAAATTACAATTGTAAAAGTGTGTTTGAGAGAAATCATTGATTGTACTAGCATTCAAAGTATAATCGATAACATATAAAGTGGACGTAGGCTCGTTAATGCCGAACCACTATAAATTCTGTGTGTTTTCTACTTTTTCTTCATTCTCCAGATATAATTCTTTACGATTCAGAAAAATTTGGGTGTTGGGTCCAAATTTTGATCTAACATTTTGGTGCTTTCACTGAGAAGAGCAGTCCCAAAACTTCACTATTCAGTTTTTTGAAGATTCCAGCGACATCTTATATCATGGCTGGAAAGAAGTCTAAGGAAGTGCGAGCTTCGCAGGCGAATGAAGTCACGAATGAAATGGTTGGCGAAAGTGCACACGAGCAGGTCGTTGAGGTGGTCACGGATCGCGGGGACAGGGGGGCGACCCGAACAAATCTAGATGCCACGATCCGACTTGAGGGTGGCGCTACGAACCGCGAAGATGGAGGGGTTGTTACTCGATCCCGTGATAACGCTCCGAATCCTCCGCATACCGTGACCACGAACCGATCCGATGGGGGGGCGATCCAAATTGTGACCAGACTACAACCCGACCTGGAAAGGAACCTATGGCTCGCTCCTACCGTCCTGGCCCCTCCGCTCGACCTGGCTCAAGCTCTTTGCGCATAAGAGAAAATGATGATGATCAATATGACCCTTCTGCTCCCGTTACTGAGGGGGATCTTTCTCGCTTTTCCGAAATGTGGGAGAGCTGCTTGATGAATTGGCTGCTCAAAGGTAGGAGAGCTCCGTTTTGCGGCAGAATTTGACTGCTATGGATAGAAGGCTTAATGATCTCGCAAGGAAAAGGATGCCCCCAGTTCGTCCGCTCACCCCAGAATACTCTTCTTCGTCAGAAGAATCGCCAAGACCTCCGCGGCGACCATATGAGAGGCCTGAAAACATAGAGCTGCTTCGATTTGGAACCATGCCATCATGGGAAGAAGAGGCACTGGGGACAGGGCCCTCAAACCGCAATATGAATGATCACGCCGCAACTCCTAAAGCTCGAGGTGTGGACAGCCCTGCACGGAACAGATTACCTCAGCCCCGTCGCCGTACAAATGCTCATGGTAACAGGGGGCAGCGAAGCCCAATCCGAGCCCCGGATTTCATGACCGCTCCTGGAAGAGAGATTAGAGAATCCCACCAAGCAAGAAGCGCTGACCCCGAGCCTCCGCTGACCAGTGCAAATGTTGCAGCCATGATCCACCAAATTCTGGCGGATAGCCGCAGACAACGGAATGAAGATTATGGAATTGACCGCAGTCACACCCCTTTCACTGATGGCATTTTAGATGCGACGTTCCCGAGATGCTTCAACATGCCGCAGATGAACCGTTACGCGGGAAGATCTGATCCTATCCAGCATCTGATGAGATATTCTTGGTCAATGACCGCTGCCGCAGCTTCTGACGTTGTCAACTACAAAGCATTTCCCATATTCTTGGAGGATGTAGCATTATTATGGTTTACCCGCTTACCAGCAAGATCAATTTCCAGCTTCAGGGAGTTGAGTAAAAGGTTCATGGAACACTTTCGCATCTATGCACAAAAGACGAAGAGTGTGATTGACTTATTCCTTGTTAAGCAACGACCAGGCGAAAGTTTGAGGGTATATCTAGACCGTTTCAACCTGGCTGCTACTGAAGTCAAAAATCCTCATGAGCCAACGGTTGTGGCAGCACTAATTGATGGGGTAGATAAAGACACTGAATTTGGGAGATACCTGGCCGGCAAGCCACCTCATACTAGAGAGTTATTCTACGAAAAAGCTAACGTACACTTATGCCGGGAGGAAGTGTATGCAAACCGAAAGGCAAAAATGGCCGATAAAGAGGTAATCCAGAGCAATGTCGCCATTAAGCAGACAGGAGACAGCTCGGGGAAGGTCGAGGTTAATGTCGGAAATCGGAATCAGGGTGGTCGTCGGTTAGGAAACAATGACAATAACACTAATAGCAACAACCGGAAGAGGAATCGAGGGAACGACTCCCAGAGAAGGACTAGTCCCAGGTCTTTTGAGAGTTATACGCCAATAAACGATACTTTGGAAAATATCTTCATGGATTCGTACAACGTCCTCCAAAATAAAAGGCCACCTCCCAGAGAGTCGACGGAGAAAGAACGCGAAACGGGGAAGTTTTGTCTCTTTCATCAGATTCATGGCCTTTCGACAAATGAATGCCGTCACCTAAGAGATGTAGTCGAGAGGCTTCTCCGAGAAGGAAAATTGGATGAATACAGAGTAACTCCCAGAGACAGAGGGCAAGCCGTATAGGCCCCAAATCAGAACCAAAATCAACCTGTTGTCAGGCCAACTGTCCAGCAAAAGGGAAAGGACCTTGTTATCAATACCATAATCGGAGGGCTTTATCTCGCCGGATACGGTTCTAAGGCATTGGATCTGTATATCAATGCAGCCAATCAACACCTCGAGATAGGGGAGTGTAGCAACCCTGAGGACAACGTCCCGGTAAAGCAACAAAAGATGATGTCCGACGATGTTGTTTTCCATGAATGAGAAAGCATTGGAGTTCATGCTCCGACTGAAGAACCATTTGTAATCACAGTACCTATCGGCCCGGCCACTGTTCATAAAGTCTTGGTGGATAACGGGAGTTCCATCAACATTCTTTTCAAAAAGACATTCGATCAGATGAACCTCGAGATAAAAGACTTGAAGCCCTGTCAAGGATGGGTCCGTGGATTTAACGGAGCATCCACCGCACCAATGGGTTATGTAGAGCTTCCAGTTACGCTTGGGGAAGGAGAACGCCAGAGAGTGAGAATCCTTCCATTCGTGGTTTTGAATATTGAATCACCCTATAATGCCTTCTTGGGCCGACCGGCCCTCGCAAAGTTTCGAGCTTGTATAGCCCCCTGGTGCTTATTATTGAAATTTCCTGTGGAAGCTGGTGTTGGTATTGTTGGAGGAGATCAGGTTGTCGCACGAGCATGTTATGTTGCAGAGCTAAAGCTACTCCGCAATGGAGGGGACATAGAAACCATAGGCGCTTTTCCCCCCGCATGGGCAGAAACCTTATAGCAATTAAAGAAATAACCGTAGGAGAGTCGCCCAGAGAATTGCCCGAGGATATAGATCCTAGAGAGGACAAAGAACCTGGGGGCAGAATGGCGACTCCCAACGAGACAACTGTGGATGTACCGATTGATGATAGTGACCCAGAGAAGTTCCTTAAGATTGGATCCCAGTTAAATTCGAATGTAGCTAAAGAACTGATGAATTTCTTAAAAAATAATTTGGATGTATTTGCTTGGACCTACGCAGATATGTGCGGGATATCTCCATCAATCATGAGCCATTCATTAAGCATTAACCATAAACATCCTCCGGTGAAACAAAAAAGGCGAATGCTGTGTCCAGAGAAGTCCGCTGCCTTGAAAGAAGAAGTTGGAATACTAAAAAGTAATGGATTTATCAGAGACTCAATCTATCCAGACTGGATTTCAAATCCAGTCCTAGTAAAGAAGGTCAACGGGAAGTGGCGAACATGTATCGATTTCTCGGATTTGAATAAAGCCTGCCCAAAAGACAGTTTTCCGTTACCACGGATCGATCAGTTGGTGGACTCAACGGCGGGCCATGAACTTCTCTCCTTTATGGATTCTTATTCAGGATATAACCAGATTCCAATGCACGTTCCAGATCAAGAACACACTAGCTTTATTACGGATTTGGGATTATATAGTTATATAGTAATGCCCTTTGGCTTGAAAAACGCAGGCGCTACATATCAACGGTTAGTGAACAGAATGTTCTATAACCAGATTGGAAAAACAATGGAAGTATACGTCGACGACATGTTGGTTAAGTCCAGGAAATCCTCCAATCACACTACGGACTTAGCAGAGATGTTCAGCATTCTTCGAAAGTACGGGATGAAACTCAACCCAACAAAATGTTCATTAGGGGTCGCCTCCAGAAAATTCTTGGGATTCATCGTCAGTTCTCGAGGGATTGAGATTAATCCAGACTAGATCGCAGCAATCAGAGACATTCAGGAACCTAGGAAGATTAAAGATGTGCAAAGCCTTGTAGGGAAGGTAGCCGCACTAAGCAGATTTATCTCCAGGGCTACGTACAAATGCATCCGATTCTTCGAATTGATAAAGCGAGGAAAACGCCACTTCAAATGGACGCCCGACTGCGTAAAAGCATTTCAGACCTTGCTGAGACACCTGGAGAAACCTCCGATATAATCTAAGCCGTTGGATCAGGAGGACTTATTCGTGTACTTGGCAGTGTCGTCCTACGCGATCAGCTCAGCATTGGTAAGAGAAGAAGATAAAGTTCAAAGACCTGTGTATTACGTGAGCAAAAAATTGACGGCAGCAGAGCGTAATTATCCAAGGATAGAAAAATTGGCGTACAGTTTGCTGATTGCCTCTAGAAAGCTTCGACATTATTTCCAGGCTCATCCCATTACCGTATACACTGATCATCCACTCAAGCAAGTTCTACAAAGACCAGAAGCATCTGGAAGGCTACTCAAGTGGAACATTGAGTTGAGTCAATTTGATCTGAACTTTCGGTCCCGGCGGTCAATACGGGGGCAAGTGATAGCTGACTTCATAGCAGAGTTTACTGTCCCGGAGGAAGATATAGCAAACGAAGAAGTTGACCCCTCAAAATTACTTCTCGACCCCAGTGCCTGGAGATTGTACACTGATGGTGCTAGGAATGACAAGAGATCCGGCGCTGGAGTAGTGCTTGAAACTCCCGAGAAACGGCTGATATCCTATGCTATCCGGATGGAGTTTCACGCCACTAGCAACCACTCCGAATATGAAGCCCTGATAGCCGGGCTAAGGATCGCAAAGGAGTTGGAAATCACAAAGCTGGACATCTTTTGGGACTCCAAGTTAGTTGTGAACCAGGTTACTAGAAAATTCCAAGCCAAAAGTGCAAGATTGATTTTATACTTGAAGAAAGTGAAGGAGTTGCTGAACGACTTCGATCACTACAACATATCTCATATTCCGCGATCAGAGAATCTACAGGCGGATAAATTGGCGAAGATGGCTAGTTCCGACGATCCTGAAGAGATCGGGCTAGCCCCAGTCGAAGTACTTCGGTCTCCTAGTATAGATCAGATGGAAATTGATTCGGTACTAGAGATGGAACCAGAAAGGGAGTCATGGATGACCCCTCTAAAGAATTTCTTGATGAATGGAACGCTTCCGACCAATAAAAGAGAGAGGCGTAAAGTAATTCGTAAAGCTTCCCGATACGTTCTACAAGGCGGAGTTCTTTACAGACAGGGATTTTCAATGCCTCTTCTCCGGTGTATGTCTCATGACGACATCAAGCGTGTGCTGTAGGAGCTACATGAAGGTGAATGCAGCGATCACACTGGAGGGCAAACATTGGCGAATAAGGTGTTGCGGCATGGTTATTTCTGGCCTACCATAAACAAAGATGCTGCGAAATACGCACGACGGTGTGATGCGTGCCAGAGATTTTCAAAGATACCTAGAGCGCCTCCTAATCAGTTAAAAACAATGACGAGCCCATGGCCTTTTGCTATGTGGGGAATTGATATCATCGGAAGTCTCCCCATAGCTAGGGGCGGAGCGAAGTTCACTATTGTAGCTGTAGATTATTTCACTAAGTGGGTCGAGGCTGAGCCACTGACTACAATCACAACCAAACGAGTGATCAATTTTGTTGTTAGAAACATTATATGTCGATTTGGGATTCCAAAGATTATTATAACGGATAACGGAACTCAGTTCGATAGCACTGAATTTAGAGACTTCTGCCAGAAATACAACATTGAGAAACGGTACACCTCTGTGGCGCACCCGCAATCGAACAGACAAGTCGAAGCGGCGAATAAAGTGATTAAGTCCATTCTGAAAAGAAGACTTAAACGGGCCAGAACCATGTGGGCTGATGAAGAATTACCCTTAGCACTATGGGCCTACAGGACAACGTATAAATCAGCAACAGGACATACCCCCTTCTCCCGTGCTTTTGAAGCAGAAGCAGTCATCCCGGTTGAGATAAAAGTACCTTCTCACCGAGTGACTTATTACAATCCGATGACTAATAACGAATTGCTCCTTGAATCCCTGGATATGATCTAAGAAAAGACGCACGAAGCAGACCTGTGTGCCTTGAGATGCAAACAACAGGTCGCCCGATACTACAACAAAATGGTTCGAGCCCGAACCTTGGAACCCGGAGAATTGGTTCTGAAGCGTGTCTTTCCAGCCCCAACTCATATGGGTGCGAAGTGGGAAAGACCGTACTCCATTCTGTGCAAGCTTGATAATGGAACCTTCAAGCTAGCAACCGTAGATGGAAAGGAAATCCCCAGAGTGTGTAATGCCCAACATTTACGGACATACCTAACGTAAAGATGTCAGATTTGTTCTTTTGCTTTATTAAGTACAATGTACAATGCACGACTTGCCTAGAATAGTCCAATTTCTTAAAGCAAAAAATTATAAAGTGGACGTAGGTCATGATTCGACCGAACCACTATAAAAATATTGTGTGTCGTTTACCTTTATTGCACTATTATTTATCTGCCTTTTTATTTTTATGGAAATTGCTGTGAATCATGCAACGATCCTAGAAGCGTACAATTATAGGTGCCTTCCATCAGAATGGAATGCAATCACCAGTCAAAACCCTGAGGGTGCGAGAAATTAAATCATATCAATGATAGCGCTCTAATTCTCCAGAGCTGAGAGAGAGCATAACGGACATGAAGGCGATGTCTGTAAGTCATGGCGGTGTACCATGATCGGAACCGCCTTGACGGAACTCTAACCACGGCGACTGCCAGGAGAGTATAAAAGCGTCTCCGATTGAGCGCTGAGAAAGAGCTCTTGCCCCTCTAAAGGATCGGGGAGCGATTGAACTGCTGAGCTCGACATCTAACTCTCCAGAGCAGAGAGAGAGTATAAAAGCGTCTCCGATTGAGCGCTGAGAAAGAACTCCTTCCCCGCTGAAGGAACGGGGAGCGACTGAACCGCTGAATTCAAACTCTAACCTCGGCGACTGCCAGGAGAGTATAAGAGAGTCTATGATTAAGCACTGAGAAAGGTGCCGGAAACTCAGCACCATAAGGATAGTTATCCTGCTAAATTTTTTAAGTCCCCCATATTCAGAAATAGTGGGTAACGTGCAGACAACGTTAATCAAGCCTTAATGAGCCCTAGTCAGGCGCTACGTTAACAATTGATTGGGGGCATATACATATATACATATATACATGAACTTTGATGCAGCACAGAAATTTTTAAATTTTTCTTTCTGTTGCTTGACTGAATTGCAGTTATAATCAGATAATCTATCACTAAGCATGAAAAGTTTATTGAATGCAGGTACACGATGGTGCAAAAAGAGATAAACTTTTATTTATAAAGTGCAAGCCTAAAAAGGGAAAAACAACCTAAAAAGCAAAATGAGGGACAGTCTTATAATTACATTTCCTGGCCAGTGGGAAGCCTAAAGACAAAATATAGACAAGTGACAGTATCCTATTTACGCTTGGACTTTTTCTCTTGTTTCTGCTTCTCCAGCTTCGCCCTTGTCAGTTTCGGATTGATCACCCTTCTTTCTTTTATGTTTGTCTATAAGGGGAACGTCCGACTCATCAGAAGACTCCTCTTCCACCTCCTTTCTTTTCCTTTTATCAGCCAAAGAAGCTGGGAAATCATCAGGATTCGCAAAATGAAGCTGTTTGCTGATGGATTTGGGCTGGAGTTTCAAAACCATCCCAGTTTTGGGATTAAACTCCGAGATAGGGGCTATGATCAAGGGCTCTTGTCCCACCTTCTTCAAAGCCAGCTGCTTTTCCTGCCTAGCTTTTCTATTAGCCAGAGTTTCATCGTCATCCTCCTCATCCTCTACATGGCGCCCGTCCATATCTTTTAAGGCCTCGATGGTTTCATCATATTTGGGAGCATCGGCACTGGGTGCCAGGACGCCTTTCTCTGCTGTTGTACCTTTAGCCTGCTTCGGTAAATCAACACCGGCGCTAGGCGGGACGACAATCTTCTCTGCCTCTGTCCTTTTCTCGACATCCAAGTCGACGGGCTCGCCACATGTATTACAGGGAACACGTATTATTAATTCGATTGGTTGCTATACCAGACGATGACAATTCACAATTGCTTTGACAAATTGTGGGGAAAAAAGAGAGATACCTTCCGCTGATCCTCCATCTAGGCTAGCTGCAGAAGCTCCGACAACCACAGGAGTTAGGCCCAAAAGAATTGATGGATCATCAGGATGGTATTCCTCAACTCCGGAGGCCTTGGGCTCTACAACTGAGCTCGAACCTTCATCAATCTTGTTTTTGCCCTTAGCCAGGGCCCTCTCCTTCTCCATTTCTTCTTGAATTAGACGACGGCCTTCTGCCAGATCCTGCGCTCGTTATCCCTCAGAATGGTCTTCATCAGTTCATCTTCGTCAACCTCTTCAACTCCTAATCTCTGCTTCTCACCCTCGACGATGACATCCCATAAGTTGACTAAAGTAATGTGATAGTCCGGGATCCACGAGATGTTATGGGTTTTAAGGATGTGACCGAGCAAGTCAAATATCATCTCTTCTAACCCTTTGATATCCTTTTCTCTCTCGAGGAGTTTGTTGTTAGAAGCAGTAGCCATCTCAATGGCACTTTCAACATTCTTTTTAGCGAGAGCCGCGTGCCTCTCCGCATCCGCAACTTGATCATTTAAAATTACCTTCTCCGCTTCATCCAAAGCTAGACTTTCTCTCTGACTTGCTTTTTCTTCCTCCCAAGCAGCTCTCTCGGCTTCGAAACGGCCATGTGCCGTCTTCAACTCAATGTTGGCCATTTTAAGATCTTCTACATCCTTCTTTAAGGCCATTTTCTCTTGACTATTTGAGTCAAGTTCAGAATGAAAGCGTTTCTTAGCATTTTCCAGTTCAGTCTTATAATTTTCAGCCTCTCTCCGCGCTAAGGCAAGTTGGGATTGAGCGTCTTCCAAGTCCTTCTCCATCTTTGTCCTAGCCCTTTCATTATTATCAATCTTCACATTGGATCTGTGTGCTTCTATCTCAAGCATTCGGATGATCTCTGAAAGATTAAACGCATGTTTCTTCATCACTACATACTGTCTGGCTACATGGAAAATGTGCCCGACGACTTCATTATCCCAGTTCCTAGGGACTGGTTCCAAGGCTAGAACAAACGTCATCCTTTCGAAGAAAATGTTGGGGAATTGTTCCCGCAACTTTTCCATCCTACCTTGAGTCTCGGGACCATGGATGTAATCTCGCGACCCGGGGGCAACCAACTCTTGCTGGCTGGAAGGGACAATGTCACTTCTCCCCTTTTCAGAATCTTTGATTGGATCCTTGCTTTTATCCTTAGGCTCGTAGTGTCTTTTTGACGACCTGCTGTGAGAGGGTGCACTCTTTGGAGAAATTAACTTTTTAGGAAGTTGTTTTCCCCCTGCAAGAGGTACTGGATAACTGGGAAGCTTGCCAGAAGTCGATTTTGGTGGATACCGGGATTGCGAAGAAGTAGGCTTGTGAGAAAGGCCGCGAGAGCTCTCGGGATTTGGATGAAGACTGGGTGTGCCTTCACGAAGAGAGCGATAAGAATAAGACCGCATGCGAGACATCTTTCCTGCAAAGGAGAAAAAAGCATATTAAAACCTTGAATACTGTTGATATAAAAGTGTGGGGTCAGGCAGTGCGTGTGATTTGTGCATCCCATATTATTCCCCCTAACAGACCCGGGCCTGAAGTCAGGCTCATCTGAGTAGTTTCTTGTCCTCCAATTGGAACGGTGGTCTCCTCAGAAGCCGGGAAAAATGGCTCCCCTTCAAAGTCCCCCTCTGTGTATACATCATCGGGCAAAGGAATTTTGCTCAGCTCTTTAAATAGCTGTTCTTCTGTCAAATCATCGGGAGCAGCAGGTTCGGTCAGAAGAGAAGTCCTTGAGGGGAAACCCCTCGGAGATACTTGGATTTCCTTGGACTTGTCACCACGGGCCTCATCTCCTCTATATATGTTCAGGTCCTCGTCCTCCTGGATGATTATCGGGGAAGGACTCTTACGGAATTTAGTTGTTTCTGCTGCCCGTGATGTTCCCTCTCCCTCCGTTGGGGGCACGTATTTGTAAGGTTTACCGCCTACACCAAGTCCAAACCTTATATCCAGAAGGCGATGCTTATGAAGATTCTCATCAGTGATGCACTTCTTGATCCTTAGAAAATCGGATCTGCTTTGTAGAAGAATAGACAATCGATTATTGTATATCAAGCCTTCCGTCTTGGGAAAAACGTGATCTGCTTAAAACAAAAAAGAAGGGGGGATGTTAATGCTTCGATTTTTTAAGCAAGGTATTCAGTCAGAAGATTAAAATTTACTTGATTTAAGCCATCTTCTTGAGCACCCAGCCTGTCTCTTTATATAGAACCAATCAGACTTGGGATCCCCTATATTGCTGTATCCGTCATACATAACCTTCCTGTTCACTACTGATTCGAAGAAAGAGAAATTTGGGGTTGCCGAGGAGCGATGCTTGAAAAGATAAAAGAATTTTAAATCTTTAAATGTGAGCTCGGTATGCAGGATCTCCATGTATGGGATATATAGAGTGTATAGAGCCGCGTAGGCATTAGGATGAAGCTGCATCGCAGCGATACCTAATCGTTTTAAGGTCTCAATCACGATTGGAGGAAACGGAGGAATTGCGCCTACCCAGCACATGAGCCGGCTGACTATCATATATCCTTCCGGAGCCAAGTGAGGTCTATCTTCGCTGCCGGGTGTCCTCACGTCATCCCAGGGGATACCGTGTCTCAGGCAAATTCTCTTAAGCTTTATGTCATCGAGTTTGGAAGCTAAAGAATCAGTAAATTTATCTATCCCAAGTGCATCAGGAATCTCGTTAGGAGCTCGACCGTCTACTTCAGACTCCTCGTCAAGTGAAGTACTTTCAGATGTATCCGATTCCGTTGCCTCATACTCGGATCCAGAATCCTTGCCCCTTGGGTTAGTTGGAGGGACCTCAGGTTCATGGTGCTCAGACACCTCGGGTTCTGTCTCTGTGTTAGATCTTGAAGAGGAGTGATTATCCGACATTACTGTTTAGGCGAGTAAACATGAGAAATAAGACTAAAACTATCCATCCCCCTGTGTGTGCAAATTCCGGTGTGTGCTTGTGCGTGCATTAAAGAAAGGTACAAAGGTCAACAAAATCATCGATACATTGGTCGTTGTTCAATTGGTAGATTATGCATTTGTTCAATCCGAAATGTTCGTCTCAAGGGCTATAACCTAACTGTTCATCATTTTGTTAGAGTTGCGTCATATTATTTAGTCAGCGTGTGCATCAGATCGTTTGTCGGTCGGATCGCAAGGCAGGTTCGGATCGCGGCATGTGGACGGATCGTGGTGAAGGACTCGGTACGCGGAAGGGTACTAGATCATGGAAGGGCTTAGAATCGTGAAGCGCATCAATTCATCCGGACGGATCGCGATGGTATCTTGACGATCCACATCGCCCCCATCCTCCACGACCCGAAGCTCCAGTATCTCGCGATCCGACACTCGCGTCTAGTTCCCCACGAACCGTAGCCTTGCCGTTTCCGCAATCCGATCCACTAGCCAAATTAATATTCCATTTCCGTTCCCTCTCCCCTCGCCTCACCATCGCTTCGAACTCGGGCCTCGCCCGCAAACCGACCTAGTCATCCCTTCCTTCTTCTTCCTCAACTCTCCTCTTCACCTATAAATCCATGGAATCGCACCAGGCACGCTCGCTTTACTATCATCAAATCCTACAAAACTCCGTTGTCTCCACTCTCTAAATCAGTGCGAACACGATAGAAACTAAAGAAAAACTGTTTAATTACCTTCTTAAAGTTTGAAATCGGTTGGCAATTTGGAAATTAAAGTTAGGGTTTTTCTCTCAAGAAGATCGGCGGCGGCTGCGAAAGAAGAAAGAAGAGGAGAAGAGTGAGGGTGAGGATCGATTTATATAGGCAAAGGGGCGACCATTAGTCTCCCCCTTTTTGTCTTATTCGATCCGTGAAAATAGGAGGGCCATGAACCAGAAGCCCACCACGACTCGGAGAGAAGCCCACCTCATTCCGTGAAGAGGCCCAGATGCTCACCAAAGGACGAGGCTAAGGACTTGGTAACGGACCGTGACTCGCACATGCGATCTGAACCGATAAATGACCAACAGGAATGAAAATTCAAAAATGCACCTGGTAGATTCAATGATGAAGACTCTGAAAGATCCCATAAAATAATTGTCTAATAAACAGGGTAACTATTAAAAATTTATCTGGTATTTATAGTGAGCAAAGAGATAACTTTCCGTAAGTGATATGGCCTTTCGGATAGACGCTACCACTGATTTACATCTCTTTATGAAAAGACGCTTCTATAGTTTCGAAGCATGTTCCATCATCGATAAAACATACTTCGAGGGGGCAAAATGTTGGCTAGCTTTTTGACCAAGCCACCAAGGTACACTCAAAAGAAGAAAGTACGAAGCTGCGTTCCTTAAGTCCATGAAGGATCAGATCGCACCAGAGGGTCGCCCCTCACGGATCGCCCCCATTGCATTGGATCGCCCTCCCATCGGATCGCCCCCATTGCATCAGCGATCCGACTACTTCTACACGACTCGATCCGTATATACACTACTACCCAGCACAGACCGATCCGATCCCCCGATGCACAGCGAAGCCTCTGACCTTTTCAAGCACGAACTAGTCTTCGACGATCTGAGATGCACGGATCTAGCGACACGTGTCCCCAACTGTCACTTTGACCAATTCCTCCTCCTTGCTCGATCCGATATTTAAGGGGATCGCGACATCTGTCCACAACGGCTAATTTGACTAATTCTTCATCAAGCTGCGATACGATCCGATATTCTAGGGATCTGTGCCACGTGTGACCGCGATCCGCCTAACAAAATCACCTATAAATAGCCCAGAGCTTGGCATTTTTCAGGATCTTTTTGGCAATATTAAGCACTGATTCCGCCATTACTGTCATACCACTATTTCTTGTCAGTTTTGTTACGAGATTACTGAGAGAAATTACAATTGTAAAAGTGAGTTTGAGAGAAATAATTGATTGTACTAGCATTCAAAGTATAATCGATAACATATAAAGTGGACGTAGGCTCGTTAACGCCGAACCACTATAAATTCTATGTGTTTTCTTCTTTTTCTTCATTCTCCAGATATAATTCTTTACGATTCAGAACAATTAGGGTGTTAGGTCCAAATTTTGATCTAACAGCAACAATATAAAAATATGATTTTTCTATATGTAGTGGCTACGGGCAACGAAAATGATGAAAGGCAAGCACGGTGAAGATGTTCTACATAAGAAGAGTCGAGGCGTTTGGATTAGCTATTGGTGAGAACTTGTCACTCTAAATTTCTTTTTCTAGTTATATATATATATATACTAGGATGCAGACAGTGCTTAGCAGCGCCCGACACCCGTCATCGACAGACCATGGATGGCTTGTTTGTTTGATTGATGTGTTGTGAAAATTGTTTGTGATATTGATGTGAAATAGATAATGGAATATATTCCTGTGTTGAAATAAATTAATTATCGTTGAAAATATAATTTTTAACGTGAACGTGAATAAATGAATATTTATAGACAAATCGGCCGATTTGTTTATATACACTGATTTGACTGATATTGATTGGGATGATAAATTTCACACATCGCCCAACTGCACAAATAAAAATCTGTGTCTATTGATTTGAAACCCCACACGGGTGTTGGGATGAAATTAGGCATACACTAATCCCAATTATTTAATTGTATGTCGATCGATTGGTCGACAGGCTGTGTAAGCGTTAATTATTTATATTTGATGCTTATGCAGTTGTGTGGTGCACCTTGGATGATGGTTGATTATTTATCATTGCTATTATATACATGAGTTGTATGGAATCCATATAATTAACATTATATGGTGATTGATTGGGCCTCATTCCAATCAGGAAAATAATGAATATTATAAAAGAAAATTAATGTGTTGAATATAAAAATTATCATGTGTCGACGATGTTCATGTGTTGAAACTATTCATGTATTGAGTAAAATTTTATAAAATATACCACATAACAAAAATAGTTGTGTGTTGACAGTACTCATGTGTTGAGATTAGTCGTGTGTTGAAAGAAATATAGATTCATGTGTTAAATAGAATATATATTCATTTGTTGAATAGAATAACGAATTTATTGAAATATATAAAGCCGTGTTGATTAGAGCTGCGCTATTTTGACGTGAACGATATTTATATCGATTATATTCGTTTTTATAATGAATATAGAAAAGGTAGTGATTTCAAAACTATAACATTTTGAAAATATTATTGTTAGACCAAAAAGTGGTTCTAACACCCAAATTGACTGAAATCGAGATAAAATAAGATCAAAAGTAAAATGGAGACACAAAATTTATAGTGGTTCGGCGTTGAAATGCCTATGTCCACTTTGTAGTCACTATTATTGATGATATAGATGCAATTACAATGATATATTCACTCAATTTCACTGATAACTCATGTACATTCACTCAATTGTCTCAAAACGAATGTTGAATGACGATTTGGATTATCGGGGAATGCTGGAATTCGGTTTTAGAAAGTGCTTTAACTCTCAAAGTGCCAAAAAGAAGATCCCTTTTTCTCTTTCTTGATGGGGTATTTATCGGTTGAAATTCACTCAGATTCAGCCCGGTTCGGATCCACGTGTCTTTCATACCATTATACTCGGGCTCAGATGGATTCTAGTGCTGACAGCGCATCAAATTAGAGATTATCGTGGGTAGGAACTGGTCATAACCGCTCCGAATATCCAGGCGATCGCGGGGGGAAGTGATATGGAATTTGGGTTCGGTTCGGAGGAGCATGCATAAGGGGTTCGGATCGGGGCATCCGATCCGAACCGAACTAAGCTGAAACTAAATCCTTATTCATTTCGCTCTACTACGTTCCAGCCTGATAGTAGCTCACTGATCCGACTGGTGGTAGCTCTCTGATCCGACTGGTAGTAGCTCACCGATCCGACCCGATGCTTTCTAAGAAGAAATGTTCTTCAACGCTTGACATCTCGACTTTGTGTTGCCTAGTTCACAAAGTAGGCTAACATTTTGCCCCCTCAAAGGATGTTTCTGTTGGAAACGAAGCATGCTTTGATTGTCGTTGCACAATGCCTTCCTGATAATCTTCCTTTTGATTTTCCTTATGCTTTCATCTTTCTCTTCGAATTTTAGTTCAACTCAAATGCCATGCTGACATATGAAACTCTGTTCGGTTCGGGATTCGACCCGAACGGATCTTCTTCTTTTTCTATTTCGCATTGGACTAGTGGGCCGAGCTGCGATGATGGACTCCTGATCCGGTCCGAGCGAGAAAGCAGGGCAGGAATACGAGGGGTCAACGCTAATACATATATATATACCTTTCATTCGCCGGCTATCTTCTTCCTCTTTCATCATTCTCGTTTTCTGCTTTTCATACCGAACCCTAGTCTTCAAAGAATCTCGAAATTCTTGCTTCGATTCTTGAAACAAACACATATGTAGTCACTAAACAATGAATCCTATCGTTGTAATTGTCTTTAACCAAGATTTTATGGTTAATTCGAGCAAATTGAGCATATTCATCGCATGGCGTCGATGTCGTGGTTTCCTCCTTCCTCGCCGTCGTCGTTGCTGGCTCCGCCACCACCTCGAGGCGCTTGGAGGTTGGAAAGGATATATGCTCATTCCCCTATGGAGTTTTGGAAATCAGATCGGGTTCGACTGTAGTTGAGGATGAAGAAGAAGATACAGAACATAAGGGGTCGGTTCGGGTGGAGAAGTATGGAAAATGGAGGAAAGAAAAGGAAGAGAAATTCATAAGACCGGATCGGGTCGGGGCAAACTGTTGAAGAGGGGAACAAAGCTCACCTAACCGGATCAGATCAGACCGTAGAATAAAGGAGGCGAGAGGGGCATGACTGCCTAATCCGACCCGAACTGTTCGAGGAATCTACTTCCGAACCGATCCGATTTTGATTCCTGGGCTTCAATGTTTGTCTGAGTCCATGGCAGGGCTATGCCCTCGATCCGATCCCAATGAATGCACCCGAACCGAACTGAAGAGCAGTCCAACTTAACGCGTAAAAACTTGTTTAACTGGCCCAATCAACTCTTGGCATAATCGTCAACTTTACGGACAGTTAGGATAGTGCCCTGCGAACATAAATGGACATCAAGAACTGCCTTGATCCTTATTACTTTGCCAAAATTTTGCATCGCACTTTCCAACGTTAACTTTACACTTTCTGCATACACTGCTCACACTTTAGTTTGTACACATGCACGGGGGGATACGGGCTAATTTAATCTAACTTGTGTTGTTGCTTCTTCAATAGTTTTGTGATCATGACATCCAGACGCTCCTCTAGACTAGCTGAGAAGAAGGAGGTCCCAGAGACATCCAACAAAATTACTCTTGAGGACATATCTTCTTCCTCGGATCCAGAATAGGATGACGAGGGCTCAGACTATGAGGTTGAAACTCATGAAAGCGACAATGTGTATTCTAGGGGTGGAGTCTCCCTGGGTTGTGAAGAGGAAGGATGGATTGGCGATGACCGAGCTCCTAATGAATTTGAGTCTGCCATCATACTAGAATCACCTCAAGATTCCGTTGAATCAACAATCGACAATGACAGACTTATCCGAATACGACTAAAGTACGGGTTACCCAAAGGGGATACCTTGTTGCCATCAAAATCTGACCGTCCCCACAACCCTCCAGAGGGGTATATGGCGATCACTCGGTTGATGTGCATGGTCGGGGCTATCCCTCCATTTTCTCCTTTCGTCGTCGATTTTCTAAGACAAATGCGGATTGCCCCATGCAGCTACATCCCAATTCTTATGCTTACTTGTACATCTTATATGTAGCGTACCGTGAGATCTTAGGCATAGAGCTCACTTTTGACGATGTTCACTTCTTCTATGACTTCAAGCATCGGACTCGAGAGACTCCTTCTTTCTGTTACTTTGAGTCTATCCCTAAGAGGAAAATAATTCCAGCGCCATTCAGTAGTAAAGCTAGGGACTCCAGACTGGAATGGTTTTATGTAAAGCAACAGCCAGGGTGTGCTAAGAGGTTGACGAAATCAAGTAAAGCACTGGTTTTCGAAATCTCAACTCTGTACATTCAAGCCATCGCATTAATTCGTTTTTCTTTTTGTTTGTAGTTGATAACCCAAAACAAATATCAGACTAAGTATTCTTTGATCGGATGCACTAGCTCCTTAATGGTGATCAGAAATTTTTAACTATTGATGAAGTCCTTAAGGACGAATATCTTCGTCTCCATGAGTTGCTGTCCATTACCCGTAGCATCGGTCACGGGACAGGTCCATATGTATATATTCCTCCTGTAGACGTAATCCAAGAAACGGGCGAAGATTCGAGAGCTCCTAAAGTGTCTCTTCAGGCTTCACCCTCTCCATCTTCTAATCAAGATGATGAATTGGCTAACATGGCCAAAAAGCATCGCGAAGGGTATACTGTTCCCGAGGATGCCATTTCTCCGGAAAGGTCAACGTCTTCCAAAGAGTCACCGATTGATGCTTCTGAGGGAGATGTCCCTAGTACCGATGACCCACTATTCCAGGGTTTGGGGGATCTCCCCTTACCTGAAAAAATTTACACTTTAGAGGATTTTGGGAAGAATCCTTTAGTTTTCACTTCTTTCGAAGAGACCACTCCTGCTAAGGCCAAAGAACCCCTCGCACTAGTCTAGCTTCAGACCCGGTTTGTCGGGGGGAAAACACCACTTAGGACGCACTTAACACAATAGCACCACAACTCATAGCATCTTTCTCTTTATGAAAATATTGATTCTGAATTTCATTTGTCTTGCTGTGCAGGCACGATGTCCCGATCCTATTTTGACATCAGGAAACTCCGCCGCAGCATGTCTAATCCGCCCTATGATACTGAGCATGATCGTCGCGAAGATCGCAGTAGGGAGGATAGAAGGCCCTATGGTCCTTATCGTTCGCGAACCTCGCGTTCTCGCTCTCCTGTCCGGATAGACCCGGAGCTATATAAAGGTTACCAAGTTCGTCGGGAAGAGGACAGGCCACAATCGAAAGACTCAACCTCTTCTCAAGAAAAGTGCAGTAGGGAGAGGAGTCCGCCAAAAGATACCGAATCATGAAGCAAGCGTAAGGTTCCCGCTAAACGGCCTAGAACGGATAAAGAGGCCATTGAACCCTCCACGCACAGGGATACTGAGCTGACAATCCCCGCCTCTCCACCGCTAGATGATGAAACTGCAGTTAAACGGGCGTATCTAGAGGAGCAATTTCCTGAACATTACTTCGAAAACTTGACTTTTTTACCTGCTCTTGAGCCTATTTCTTCAAGGTGGGCAGATGAAGCTAAAGCAAAGATAGATGCAGTCGAGAAGCAGTATTCAGAAATGTACATGTATTCGCGCAGCCTCTCCAGAATCATCCGCACTTTAATCACGAATGCTGACTCGATGCAAAAAACCGCAGAAGACAATGCAAAAGCCTTAAAGAATCTAGGAAAAGACTTGGAGGATACTCCGGCCCAGCTTGCTGTCGCTCAACGGGATGCCACTAGCTTCAAACAACAATTTGAAGACCTGCAAAAATGCTACCATGATTTGCTTGAGTCCCATACCCAAGAGCGTTCTGAATTGAAGAAAAAAGCCGAAGATGCCAAGTCAGATGCTGCCAAAACGCGGCTTGCTTACACTAACCTCGAACGGGAGAAGGCCGAGTTAGCGAGGAAGAATGCTGAACTGGAAAAGAAAAATGATGACTTGGCTTCTAAGCTAGTGGAGGCGGAGAACAGGGCTGCCCTAGCGGAGGGTAACGTCGAATGTGCTGTCAAGTCCGCTGAAGAAGCCCGCAAACAACTGTCGGAGGCTGAGGGAGAGGTGCAGGGTTTCGGCGAATTAATGATTGAATTCTTTGCGCATATCATCCGCCGCCGGAACATTTCTTGGATTGAAGATTATCCATCTACTCTAGTCCAAGTATGGAGTCAGATCGTTGAGTGGGAGAAAGAGGAGATCAAGGTTGATTCCATTGACGAGGACAAGCTGATGGAGAAATATTTACGAGATGATGAACTAGAACGCCTAGCCGAAGGGCGCCGCCTCATTGCTGCTTTATGGACGAAGAGAGGCAGAGGGCTAAACAAAAGAACATTCCCGAGGCTGGTTCTTTCTCTACAGCCTCCGCAACTTCTGAAGTAGAGGGATATGATCCTGAAAACCTGGGGATCCCTCGGACAACTCTTTTATCCCCTATACCCGAAACGGCATCGGAGACAGCAGTTACTCCAGCCGAGAAGTCTTCGGAAGGTATCTCTACATTTTCACCTCAATTCGTCAAAGCTATCTCTACCTTTCGTCACATGATTGAGCAATCGATGAAGAACCCATTATTTTCTCCTGAGTTGATAACTGTTGCTTCTCACTCTGTAGGTATTGAATCATCCGAAAAGACAGATGTGTTCCAGGGAACCGCCTCTGGAGCATAGCATACGGAGAAGGCTAAAGGGGGAAAAGACAAGGCTGCCCCCATTGATTCGGGGGTAGGAATTGAACCGTCCAAGGCTGACACTCCTCATGATGACGAAATGATAGACGCCTTAAAGGATGATGGCGGCAACGGGGGACATAAGGAAGACCGTGAGGTGTCTATAGTCGGGGAGTCGAAAAGCGCCGATGATGTTAC
Organism: Allium sativum; assembly: GCA_030737875.1. Taxonomy (NCBI): domain Eukaryota; kingdom Viridiplantae; phylum Streptophyta; class Magnoliopsida; order Asparagales; family Amaryllidaceae; genus Allium; species Allium sativum. Next base: position 508,716,769 of record CM060925.1, read on the forward strand.
CTTAGCTGCACTGAAACCTGACCAAGATAAACGCTTGCAGCTTAAAGCTGAAGAATTAGACCCTGAAAGCCTTAAGCCCCTCGCAGTTGTGGATGCGGGATCAAGGTTAGTTGTTAAGCTTTCAACTAGATCTATTACAGAGGAACTTGCTAAAAAGTCTTCTCTTGATTCCAGTGCTCCGCCCTCCGGGAAGAAGTCAATCGATTCCAGTACTTCAGCTTTAGGAAAGAAAAAGTCAAACCGCATCTTGACGGAGGCCGAAAAAGAGGCGAGGGACGCGGAGAAGGCTGCTAAGAAGTCCAAGCTTCCTTCGAAGTCTAAATAGTGGGATATCTTGCGTTAATTTAGCCTTTGATTGACCCAAAATTGTTGCTGCAAGGGTGGCCCTTACACCTTCTTTTTGTCTGTTTTCCTGTACAAATTCATTCATTTGTAAATAAAAATTAATTTGTTTTCTGCAATGTCTGTTAGTCATTAGTTTTGCACTTATGTAAGAATGCATGTCCTACTATAGTTGTGTAATGAAGTTATGGTGGGGGGAAATATGTGTGTACATATATGCCCCCAGTCAATCTCGAAAAACTATTCAAGATTTAGTCAAGTAGTCTGAATTTTCCCGATTTTCCGACGGGATTACATTCTCTGTGTCGTCAATGCCTGCCGTTTTTCCGGCATTTTTTATACTCTCCCGTCTTATACTCAGGTTAGAGTTCTTACTGAGGCGGTCTCTTGTCTGGGTGCACCTTCACGCCTCAGATGACGTCGTCTTCCCGTCCTTTATACTCTCTCTCAATTCTCCAGAGTTAGAGTTAAGAATGTTGTCTTCCCATTCTTTTATATCTTATCGCACAAACAGTCATTGTGCTTTTTCCTGCATATAAACTGTTTTCAACCTTTCAGGTTTTAAATCATCTTATATTCCATAATCGCAACAGAATAGTAGGTGAAGGTATATATAATGCAGGAAAGTAAATGACACACGATATTTTTATAGTGGTTCGGCTAAGTCGTAGCCTACATCCACTTTATATTTCTTTGTTCATATCATTAGACTTTTCTAAGGCAAGTCGTGCCTTTTTACAGAGTTCATAAGAGAAACAGCAAAGAGTACAACATTTCTAATTCAAATATCGCATCAAGTGTTGGGCATTCCATGCCCTAGGTACCTCTTCGCCATCTACGGTCGTTAACTTGAAGGTTCCTGTTTCAAGTTTCCGTTGGATGACAAAGGGTCCTTCCCACTTTGGACCGAGGTGAGGAAGGGATGGAAAGACCCTCTTTAGCACCAAATCTCTTGGTTCAAAAGTCCTAAGACGAACTTTTTTGGCATAATAGCGTGCCATCTGACGTCGATGTCTTGACGTGCGCAAATCTGCTTCGTCCCTTTTTTCTTTGATTTCATCAAGAGACTCGAGTAAGAGTGTCCGATTCGTCATCGGGTCATAATACGTTACCCTGTGGGAGGGAACCTCAAGCTCTACTGGAATTACTGCTTCTGAACCAAATGAGAGAGAGAAAGGGGTATGACCGGTAGCTGTCTTAAACGTTGTCCGATATGCCCACAGAGCTAAGGGCAATTCGTCAACCCATTTTGCCATTGTGCGTTCTAACGGTTTCTTGAGGATGGATTTTATGACTTTGTTTATTGCTTCTACTTGCCCATTCGACTGCGGATAAGCAACCGTAGTGTACCGTTTGTCGATCTTATATTTCTGGCAGAAATTTCTGAATTCGGCACCATCGAACTAGGTTCCGTTATCAGTTATGATGGTCCTTGGGATCCCGAATCGGCATATAATATTTCTAACCACGAAGCTTATCACCTTTCTCGCCGTGATTTTGGTTAGGGGCTCAGCTTCTACCCACTTTGTAAAATAGTCCACAGCAACTATTGCATATTTCGCTCCTCCTTTAGCAATTGGCAGAACTCCGATGATATTAATTCCCCACATGGCAAAAGGCCAAGGAATCACCATCGATTTGAGTTGGGTCGACGGTGCTCTGGGTATTTTGCCAAATCTTTGGCACTTGTCGCAGCGTCGTGAATAATCAGCTGCATCTTTATTAATTGTGGGCCAGAAGTATCCATACCGCAATATCTTTTTTGCTAAAGTCTGACCTCCTGTATGATCTCCACATTCACCTTCGTGTACTTCTCTTAGTACACGATTGATGTCGTTTTGTGCTATACATCGTAACAGGGGCATTGAAAATCCTTGTCTATAAAGAGTATCATATTGAAGGATGTATCAGGTGGCCTTGCGAACTATAGCCCGTCTCTCACTCTTCTTTGATGGGAGTATCCCATTCTTAAGGAAATTCTTAATTGGGGTCATCCACGATTCCTTTTTCGGTTCTGCTTCGAGAGCGAATTCAATTTCCATCGACCCAAAACTTGGCGATTCCAATGTTTCAACTGGAATTATTTCGGTTTCTTCCGGGTTGTCGGAACTAGCTAGCTTTGCTAACCTATCTGCCTTCTGGTTTTCGGCTCTTGGGATATGCGTTATGTTATACTGTTCCAGGTTACTCAACAGCTTTTCCACTTTCCCGAGGTAGGCGATAAGTCGAGGTCCCCGAGCCACAAACTCCTTTCGCACTTGGCAAACAACTATTTTAGAGTCGCAAAATATGTCCAATGTCTTTACTCCGAGTTCTTTAGCAAGTTTCAGCCCGGCAATCAGGGCTTTATATTCAGAATCGTTATTATTTGCCGAAAATTCTAATCATATAGCGTAATATAACGACCATCCCTCAGGAGTAACCAATACGATTCCAGCTCCGGACCTTCGGTTGTTCTTGGCTCCGTCTATGTACAGCTTCCATGGATCTAATTTCAACTTGTCCTCTGACTTGACCACTTTGTCATCATTATTTCCTCCTCTGGGATTGTGAACTCTGCTATAAAGTCAGCCCGAGCTTGCCCTCTGATCGACTTCCGCGGCTGAAAATTGAAATCAAACTGACTTAATTCAATATTCCATTTGATCAAACGCACCGATGCATTGGGTCTCTACAACACCTGCCTTAGAGGCTGGTCAGTGTATATTGTTATTGGGTGAGCTTGGAAATAGTGACGAAGTTTTCGTGAGGCGATTAAGAGGTTGTAAGTGAGCTTCTCAATCCTTGGGTAGTTACGTTTTGCAGCTGCCAATTTCTTGCTTACGTAATACACCGGCCTTTGCACTTTGTCTTCTTCTCGGACCAAGGCTGTGCTAACATCGTGAGCCGAGACCACTAAGTAAACAAATAACTCTTCATGTTCCACTGGCTTTGATAAAATCGGTGGTTTTTCTAGCAATTCCAATAAATTTCGAAAGGCCTCAACACAGTCCGGAGTCCATTCGAAGTTCTTCTTTCCCCTTTTAATCAAGTCAAAAAATGGGAAACATTTGTCCGTTGCTTTGGAGAAAAATCTACTCAACGCGGCTACTTTCCCTGCAAGACTTTGGACATCTTTGATTCTCCTCGGTTCTTCAATGTTTCTTATTGCTTCTATTTGGCTGGGACTGATTTCAATCCCTCGAGAGCTCACAATGAAGCCTAGAAACTTTCCCGATGCCACTCCAAATGAACATTTCAAAGGATTCAACTTCATCCGATACTTCCGCAGGATACCGAACATTTCTGCCAAGTCTTGTGTATAGCTGGAGGACTGTTTCGATTTGACAAGCATATCATCCACATAAACTTCCATAGTCTTCCCTATTCGGTTATAAAACATCCTTCTCACCAAGCGTTGATAAGTGGCTCCAGCGTTTTTCAATCCGAATGGCATGACCACATAACAATACAACCCCAAATTTGTAATAAAGCTCGTATGTTCTTGATCTGGCATATGCATAGGAATCTGCTTGTACCCGGAATATGCATCCATGAAAGAAAGAAGTTCGTGTCCCGTTGTGGAGTCTACAAGCTGGTCAATTTTGGGGAGTGGGAAGCTATCTTTCGGGCAAGCTTTGTTCAAGTCTGAGAAATCAATGCACGTCCGCCACTTTCCATTTGGCTTCTTTACTAAAACGAGATTCAATATCCAGTCGGGATATGTCGAATCTCTAATAAATTCGTTTTGTTTCAACTTCTCTACTTCTTCTTTTAGAGCTGCCGACCTCTCTGGGCCCAGCACACGTCTCTTTTGCTTCACAGGCGGGTGTTTTGGGTTTATATTTAGTGAATGGCTTATGACGGATGGCGATATCCCACACATGTCGGCGTGGGTCCAGGCAAATACATGCAGGTTTGCCTTCAGGAAGTCAGTTAATTCTTTGGCTCGATGTGGACCCAACTGGGACCAAATCTTCAAAACTCTTGTTGGATCAGCTTCGTCAATGGGTATGTCCACTGTCGCTTCGTTAGGAGTCGCATTTCTAGCCTCTGGTTCCTCATCTTTTCTGGGATCCAAGTCTTCGGGCGTTCCTTTGGGCGACTCCTTCGGGGCTGATCCCTCTAATTGCTACGTCGAACCCTCCTTTGGAGGAGGCGAGGCACCTTTACTCTCGATGTTAAGTCCCTTCATCAACATCTTTAACTCGGCAACATAACAAGCCCGTCCGGAGACTTGATCTCCTCTCACTACTCCTGTTCCGGCTTCAGTTGGGAATTTAAGCAATAAACACCAAGGGGCGATGCAAGCCCTGAACTCTGGAAGGGCAGGCCTTCCCAAAAATGTGTTGTAGGGCGAAGCTATGTCCAACACTATGAACTAAAGCATTCGTACTCTCCGACGTTCCCCTTGCCCCAATGTTACGGGAAATTCTATACACCCCATCGGAGCTGTCGATGCTCCGTTGAAGCCTCGAATCCACCCTTCGCTTGGCTTCAAATCTTCGGACTCAAGTTTCATCTGATCGAATGACTTTTTAAACAAAATATTAACAGAGCTTCCATTGTCTACTAACACCTTATGAACCAATGCCGGTCCAATGATAGTGGTAATGACCAACGGATTGTCAGTGGGTGACTGGATTCCGGTATTATCTCTGCTACGGAATATCACGTCATCAAACATTGTCCTCTGCCGTTTCACAGGGGCGACATCTTCCAAATCATCACATTCATCCACATCTACGTGCTTAGCTGCATTAACATATTGATCCATTGATCTAAAACTGTGGATCGCTGGGTGGTGTCCACCCACTTTGGTGTTGATAACAATTCCCTTGCCTTTCTGCTGCGCTGTAGGCTTGGGAGCAGATTGATTCTGGTTTGGGTCCTATTCTCCTTGCCCCCTATCTCTTGACGCAGCCTTATATTCATCCAATTTTCCTTCGCGTAGCAGCTTCTCAATCAAATCTCTCAAATGTCGACATTCATTTGTTGAATGCCCATGACTTCCATGAAACAGACAAAACTTTCCAGTTGCGATTTCTTTCTCCGTTGAGTCTCGAGGTGGCGGTCTTTTATATTGGAAAACATTGTATGTATCCAAGTAAATGTTCTCCATAGTGTCGTTTAGCGGTGTATAATTCTCATAAGTCTGGAACCGGGGTCTTTTGTCAGGATTTCCTCCTCTATTCCTATTTCTTCTGTTACCACTTGCGTTACGGTTGTTGTTGTTGCCCCCGTTTCCATTATTGTCGTTTCCACTCTTGTTTCCCACATTCACCTCAACTTTTCCTGAACTTTCTCCAGATTGCTTCACAGCGACGTTACTCTGAACAGTTTCTTTTGAAGCCGCTCCAGACTTTCTCTTTCAGTTTGCCCTTGCCTCCTCCCGTCTTAAGTGAATATCGGCCTTTTCATAGAATAACTATCTCGTGGGAGGTGGCTTCTCAGAAAGATAATCTCCAAACTCGGAGTCAGGATCGACTCCTTCCATCAAAGCCATCAAGATGGTGGGCTCGTGCGGTTCACTGACTTCTGTCACAGCTAAGTTGAAACGGTCGAGATATGACTTCAAAGACTCACCCGACGCTTGCTTAATTCTTGATAATTCGATAACATTTTTAGACTTTCGAGTATGGAGTCGGAACTGATTCATAAAACGTTCGCTGAATTCCCTAAAATTCGATATCGACCGAGGAGGGAGTCGGGTAAACCATAACAGCGCCACGTCTTCTAAATAGATCGGGAAGGCTTTACACTTCACTGCGTCAGGGGCAGCGGCAGCATTCATGAGCCATGCATATCGCATCAAATGCTGTCCCGGATCGGTTCTCCCATTGTACTTGTCCATCTACGGCAGGTTAAAACGTCGGGGAAACTGAAAGTTGAGGATGTCGTCAGTGAAGTGAGTATGTCTTCGCTCAATTCCATAATCTTCATTGGTGTAGTTCCGGCTTTCAGACATGATCTGGCATACCATAGCCCATACGTCAGCATTGGTCAGGGGCCGTTCAGGCTCCCTGGCTCTGGTATCCGGGTTCCTTCTGGGCTCTTTATAAGGGGACACCCTTCTTCTAATGTTCGGGTTTCCTCTGGGCTCCTGATCAGGGGACGCCCTCCTTCTTCGAGCCGCTTCTGCTCTGCTTTGTTCCCTATGTTCCCGGTCGATCTCGGGAGGAAGGGGCTGGAGCATTTGTCCCTGAGTGGGATTGGTGAGGTTAGGGTCTCTGGGCAATACATGGGATCCCCGCATTGGTAACAACATAAGCTCTCTTAAACTCGGATCATTGGGTCCTAGTACCCATGCAGCGTCCTCGCGGGACCCCAAAGATCCAATTGTCAACTGCTCCAAATTCTGAGGTCGTTCGAGCGACCTTCTTTCACGGGGCCGTTCTTCCTTAGAAGAAGAAGACTGATCCGTTGGGGTGTGATGAACTGGAGATGGAGTTCTCTGTCTGCGGAGTTCATTAATCTCCCTGCTCATGATTCTATTGTTTTCCTACATCATGAGATTGGTGCGCTCGTGGATATTCATAGCCTTCCTAGTACTCTCAAGCATGTCAAGTAGGCGCGAAAAATCTCCTTGAGTAATAGGCGCAGACGGATTGACCTGATCATTGATCCTGGTGGCTGGAGTTGGAGCATTTGGAGGGGCTCGAGTAAAGGTTCCAACATCACCTAGCGACAGATCGGATCGGAGCTGGGCAATCAGGTCGGGTCGGAGCTGGGAGACTTGTTCGGGTCGGAGCTGGGAAGCTTGTTCGGATCGGTGCAGTGCGATTTGCTCGGGTCGGTTCAGGTTGGGGGAGTGCACTGCTTCGGATTCTCCTACTCGGATCGGATCGGAGCTTTATCCTTGAGTGCGTTCGGATTTCCTGTATCTGTCCGATCCACTCCCGAGCTCTGCCCACAAGACCTTCTCACAACTGCGTTTTGCTGATCTTCACCAACTCCGTTCCCTCGGCTGGTTTGAACTTCCTTGCCTTTTCCTTTGGCCATAGTTCTTCAACAATCAACCAACAAGTATTCAAGAGCGTCTAAATTTGAGGATTAACTTCTTTGAACTCAACGGTCCAAAAAGTAGAATGATAATCCGGAAAAACAGAGAATTCAAATGTTTCTCAATGAAAGCACCAAAATGTTAGACCAAAAAGTGGTTCTAACACCCAAATTGACTGAAATCGAGATAAAATAAGATCAAATGTAAAATGGAGACACAGAATTTATAGTGGTTCGGCGTTGAAATGCCTACGTCCACTTTGTAATCACTATTCTTGATGATATAGATGCAATTACAATGATATATTCACTCAATTTCAATCATAACTCATGTACATTCACTCAATTGTCTCAAAAAAATGTTGAATGACGATATCTGGGAATGCTGGAATTCGGTTTTTGAAAGTGCTTGAACTCTCAAAGTGCCAAAAAGAAGTTCCCTTTTTCTCTTTCTTGACGGGGTATTTATAGGTGGAAATTCACTCAGATTCAGCCCAGTTCGGAGCCACGTGTCTTTCATCCCATTATAATCGGGCTCGGATGGATTCTAGTGCTGACAGCGCATCAGAGTAGAGATTATCGTAGGTAGGAACTGGTCATAACCGCTCCGAATATCCAGGCGATCGTGGGGAGAAGTGATATGGAATATGGGTTCGGTTCGGAGGAGCGTGCAGAAGGGGTTCGGATCGGGGCATCCGATCTGACCCGAACTAAGCTGAAACTAAGTCCTTATACATTTCGCTCTGCTCCGTTCCGACATGATAGTAGCTCACCGATCCGACTGGTGGTAGCTCCCCGATCCGACTGGTAGTAGCTCACCGATCCGACCAGATGCTTTCTAAGAAGAAATGTTCTTCAATGCTTGACATCTCGACTTTGTGTTGCCTAGTTCGCAAAGTAGGCTAACAATTATCATTTATATAGTAATGATATGAAATATTCAATTTTGGTTAGAAATTGAATATAGTGTTGAAATGGTTTTTAAAACGAATTTAAAACGATTTATAAAACCCGTTTTAAAAAGGAAATCGATGAAATATATATATAATATATATATATATTATATATATATATATAATGGCCTGAATAGAACGCGCCGTGGCAGTTCGTAAATTTCGACCATTGACTTCGAATTGACGTTGCGGGAGATCCGACTGTCGGTTCTCCTAAAACCGGAACCGTTGGGTTCGTATTGAAAATATCTTTTCAATGGATATTGGAAATTTGAAATCTAACGGTTGAATTTGGAATTATATCCAAATCAAATTTGGAAAAGGTCGCTGTAAGTGCAGTTCGATGGCCGTTGGTGGAAATCGACTGTACGGGCCTTGATAAAATTATTAAAAATATTGATAATTTGTGTAAAATCATAATATATGAATTGGAAAGAACTGGGATGAAAAATTCCACATTTGAAAGGATTAAAATATATTTTTGTCGAAATGAACTAGTTTTGAACTAGAATTAAAATCAATTTATTTTTGAAGTAAATAAATTGAATTTGAAAGTGATGTTAAAAATAATCAAATATGATTTGGGTTTGTCGTGAATCGTGTTTTAGATGGCATTGGTTCTTTAACCCAGTTAAATGCAAGATGTTGAATTTTGAAAAGATTAAAACTAAGTGGAGTTTTAATGAACCTTTAATTAGATTGAAATGTGAATTGATAATTTAAATTATCAAATCTGAAAGGTGATCGAGAATGGAGTACCACCAGTTTTGCTCCAATGCGATAGTTAAATCTTTAACTAGATTTGAACGTGAAATGTTAATTAATTTTACAGATAACACTGTGGTGTTAGATATGGAGTATTACCAGTTTTGCTCCATTGGATGAATAGGTTGGGATTGGGAAATAAAATTAATAATTACTTCGGTGTGGTTCACTAATCCCGACTAGTTTGAAAAGACATCCAAAGGAAGATTAAAGAATAAATTTAGAAGAATTTATCTTAGATAAAATTAATGGGAACCTTTCCCTAAGAATGTGATTTTGTGGATAAATTAATATTCTTGATTGGAATGAGGCATTCGTTGTGTTTATGTAACAATTGTTTATTGTATACGTGGGTTATTCAGAAAGGTCGGGTTATACCCATTCTGAATAACCGATTCGACGAGATGTCGAAGATGAAGACGGTGGTTGAAGACTGGAAGTTTTCACATCGTTTGGGTGATTACTAATGATCTTGATTGGGCTGTACACCCAAGATGAGGTAAACAGCTGGTGATCGTCCATACGTACTTGGAGATGGATGGATATGCGAGGAAAGTGCCTCCGGTTTCGTTCAGACCCAGAACGAACTTGTAATTGGATTGTGTGTCTGACATTGGATTTTATTCTGTGTTGATTGATCTCTATTAAATATACATCTGTTTGGCGGCGGAGAATTTATTCTTTTGCTCAACGCCCTTCTCTGAGACGTATGAGCTCAAAGGTTGTATATCGATGGACATCAGTCGCATGTAGTGAATTGCCAGTGTGGCATGCGTAAGTGGCAATTGATCAAGGCTTCTGTTGAAAAGCAAAGTCTTGTGGTTGATGATCAGAGCACGGCCTATGTGGCGTAGCTTTGTGTATAACGTGAATTCGCGAGCTTCACACCTCGGTATGAGTCAAAAACGGGATACGGACCCAAGGAGTGCACAACGTTTCTTTCTAGCTAGGGTGGTGTCATTGGCCTACCTGCCCTGACATTTATATACTTTTCACCTGTGTGGTTGTTGGATACGAGGCGCCTCGGATATAGGTCTGTAAGGACTGGAAAACGTGTGTTCAGGAATAACTAATCCTCAAAAGTAAGAGAGGACCGGCCTTGGAGGTTCCAAAGGATCATAGTGGGGTCCTGAGGCATTTGCTAGAGTGTCTCGAACACGGAGAGGAGCTTGCCCCTTGCCTCGACTCATGATGGAATCCAATTTCCAATACGTTATAATTCGGTTTTATTTGTAGAACCTAGTATGGCGACATAGTGGTATGGGTCATTCATGCCGCCTATGATTGATATTTATGTTTGAAATTGTTTTGACACTATACACTTATTATAGTATCAAATAATGTGTTTTTAACGTATCAAGCATGCTTTGGCTGTTATAAGGTAAAAACCCTATCCTCCGGCTTGCGTTGCATTGTGAGATCGGACCTGGGTCTTATAACAGCTTCATTTTTCTTTATTTAGCATTGTCCTATTTGTTTTACGCACTGGTATTCTTGGGAGGAAACCCGTTCCGTGTTATACGGCCTGGTCCCTTGATTTACCGAACTATAAAATAAAGATGAATAACTGTTTTAGTTCTCACACCAGTCACATGACTGACCTGGAGTTTATTGTTTTAATCTAAACTCTTGGTGCCCCTATTTTCGACACGGGCAGCTAGTAGTTTTGGTTTTGCGGATTTATATTCACAGGATCCTGATTTACAGCTAGAACGATGCTCGGAAAGCTCTGTATCCGTGCATTATTTCTAGTTGTGCTTTTATATTGTTTTTCCGCTGCTACGTAATTTATTGTAATCTCTGATATTTATTGAATGTAATTTATTCATTTATACTCTGTATATTCTTGTATCTGATGGAATTGTTGTAATAACAATGAAATGTTCTTCCGTCTGCGTTCCGATGTGTGTTGTTCTCATCTCAATCCGGGCTTTCCTTACCGAGGGAGTTTGGGTCGTTATAAAATCGTTTTAAATTCGTTTTCAAAATGATTTCAACTTCATATTCAATTTCAAATCAAATTTGAATATTCCATATCATCGATATATAAGTGATAATATTTTCAAAATATTATATTTTGAAATCACTTCTTTTTCTACAATCATTATAAAAACGAATATAATCGATATAAATATCGTTCGCGTCGGCGCATATCTGACCGATACGGCTTTATATATTTCAATAACTTCGTTATTCTATTCAACAAATGAATATTTTCTTCAACACATGAATATATATTTTATTCAACACGTGAATATATATTTTTATTCAACACATGAATTTTTATTCTATTCAACACATGAATTTATATTTCTATTCAACACATGAATTTATATTTCTATTCAACACGTGAATTTTCTATTTTTATTCAACACATGAATTTTCTTTTTATTCAACACATGAATTTTCTTTAATAATATTCCTTATTTTCCCAATTGGAATGAGGCCCAATCAATTACCATATAATGTTAATCATATGGATTCCCTAGAACACATGTATATAATAGCAACGATAAATCACCAACCATCATCCAAAGTGCACCACACAACTACATAAGCATTAAATACAAGTAATTAGCGCTTACACATTCTGCGAATCAAACGATCGACATATCACAAAACAATTGGGATTAGTGTACGTCAATTATCATCCCAACCCCCGTGTGGGGTTTCAATCCACAAACACAGATTTTTATTTGTGCTGTTGGGTGATGTGTAACATTTATCGTCCCAACCAATATCATTCAAATAGGTGTACATAAACAAATCTTCTGATTTGTAAATGAATATTTATTTATTCATATTCACGTTAAAAATTATATTTTAAACTATAAAATATTTTCCACTATAAAATATTTTATATCACTCCACATCATCAATCAAATTTCACAACACAGCAATCAAGCAAACAAGTCATCCATGGTCTGTGGACGATGGGTGTCGGGTGCTACTAAGCACCATCTGCATCCTAGTATATGTTTCAAACTAGAAATGAATTAAAGGTGAGGAGTTCTCACCTTGGGGATCCACTCCGCCATTTCATTTCTGAATTTCTGAACCATTTGAATTCCTTTTTGATTTCAATCCGTTCCATCGCCCTCTGTTTCATGCAGTTGATATTAAAATTCAAATTTTTAATAACGCTTTCTATACATAAAAATCATATTTTTATTTCCACTTCATATATATAAAAATCGAATTTTTATTTCGCTACATCATATATAAATCGTATTTTTATATTCTCTATCTTATAAAAATCCGATTTGTGTTTCTCTACTATATAAAAGTCATATTTTTATGTTTCTAGAAATCATATCCTTTTGTTATTAAAAATATTATCTCTTCGCTTTTAAAAATCACAACTTTCTACTCATAAAAATATAATCTTTCTTCGATTAAAAATATTTTGAAAACCAAAATTAAACTCGATGCAAATTCATATCAAAAAAAGAAAAATCAGATTTTACCTATGCTAAATCTAATTAAAAACTGAAAATAAAATAAAATAAAAATAAATGTAAAAAAAAACACCTTTCATTCGAATTTTTGCTGAAGGGGGAGGGCTGCGGTGGTGAACTAGGCGGAGGCGGCTTCAGGTGGGGGTGGGGGCTTAAGGTTGTCAGGGCGGTGGGCGATTTAGGGTTCTCTCGTGGAGGAGGAGGGCCAGGAAGGTGGAAAGAGAGTGGCGGCGCCGCCTTGGGGTGGGGGGATCGATGATCGCCAGCGACGGTCCAGCAGCAGGAGCGACGGTACATAGGAAAGCAGCGGTGATGGGATCGATTTGGTCTTCCTTTTTTTATCACTACGTTGACTGAAGGAGGGAAAGAGGGGTAAGGGAGTTATATAATTTTATATTTAATTTTTAAATCCAAAAAGTTAACTTTTTCGTTTGAACCCCCAATCGAACCCAACGACTATCGCTCTAGCTAATTACCCCCATTCGAAACACAATGTCATATGTTTCGCAGGCCAATTGGCTCGTTACAATCGGTTTCCGTTAAATTTAAAATATAAATCAATATATTTTAAATTCAAACGCACATTTTAATTATCAGGGCCACATACTGATTCTAAAAATTCTATAAAAAATATTTCTAGCTTTGTTTTGATAATACGCTCCTAAAAAAACTAATTTCGTCGAATTCTGCGACCGTTTGGAAAATAGCCATTTTCTGGTTGATCGAAATTGACTTAAACCGTCAAAACACGTTTTCCTTCGCCACGCTCACATAATGATTCAGAAAATTACGAATTTTGGAATCTAGCAATAACTTGACATCATGGATCCAAAAAAAGTGGTTTCGTCGAAAACAGAGGTCGTTTGCAAAATTTCCATTTTTAAGGGCCAAAATACCATAGCGACTATTCTGAATTTTCAACTGGGCATAACTTTTTATCCCCGCTATGAAATTTCAATTTTTCGGATACGTTGGAAAGATATCCTGAATTAGATTCTAATATTTTTGGTTTCGCCAAAATCCGGTTTATTTTGAATCCTGTACACTAATTTAAACTTCGAAATCGAATTTTCAAACTACCGCGCCATTTTCAATTCCTTTTATAAGTAAAATAAAAAATATATATTCTAACGACGATTCATATAAATATATACATTCAAATTCTATTCAAAATAAATTTCTCGTCGTAATTATTTAAAATAATTCATTTTAATTATTCCAAATTCAATAAAATTGCCAAAATAAAAATTTTAAATTGGCTCAGAATTTCCAGATTATTACAATCTCCCCCACTTTAAACTTTTCGTCCCTGAAATGGAATGAAGCTGAAAGTTGTTTTACAAATCAACTAAACTTCCATTATTTTCATTACGGCTTAAGTTCTTCAACTTTTCAGTTTCTAAGAACTTTTCAATTTTTTCAAAAATTTGGCTAACACTCAAAATTTTCGAAAAATTTCGCCATAACCTCCCCTGCACCGGGGACTTCGGCATGTTTCGTATAGCCTCCCATGGCCTTCTTCAATCCAAAAGAAAGAGAAAAAGCCAAGCGGCTAGCCAATCGGTTCATAAAATCATCCAAACCCAAAGAAATACAATAAATATGTACCTATTTATCGGGCAAACAATTTTATTCTTCTGCTCTAGCCTCCTTGCTATGACCTGTTCAAAGTAAGTACATGTATACGTATGCAAATTCGACAAATTTTCAATACAATTCACTATTTGGTACAATTTGGCTAAATGGTTAAAGTTTAAATTAATCAAACAATAATCGAACAACACTCTCAGCAATCAATTAGTTGGTTATCATTTCAAAATCATAATTTTGATATATAGTCAAAAAACACATTTTTGGTGCCAAGTCACAACAATATATTCTATCTATATTTTGGTTCTCACATCAGTCTATGGAAATATATAAACATCCTACTTTCGAAACTCGAACATAAATACTGATGATACTATAGTAATCATCAGGATCGTCTCCGGGCAACTACAGTGTGATTATATATCTATCCAGTATATTAAAACTTCGAATACACGTGGATCAGACATATACGCAAAATCTTTATATACTTGATTGTCCAAATAAACACAAATAAATATTCAAATACGAATAATTGATTTAAATTTTCAAAAACAAAACTCATTTAAAATTTTATTTTTAAAACATCACTCTTCACACTCGCTCTAGGATACTACTGATCCCATCTCTAACGAGTCATTCTCATTGGATATTACTAATCCAATCTCCGATGAATTCTTTCGTTCGGTTCAAATATGTCTTGTTCTCGAGCATTGTAAACCAAACCTTTATACCAACTGTAGTGACCCGTAACTTCCCGTGAAGGAAAGCCCGGATACTTTGAGAACAAGCCACATCGGAACACAAACAAAAGAACATTTCATTGTTAATTACCACAATTTCATCAGATTAAAAGAATATACAGAGTATAAACAAATAATATACATTTGATAAATATCAGAGATTATAATACATTACAAAGCAGTGGAAAATAATACAAAACACAACTGAAGAAGATATACAGATACAAAGCTTTCCTGATATCATTCCAGCTATAAACTAGGATCCTGTGAATATAAATCTGCAAAACCAAAAGTACTAGCTGCCCGTATCAAAATAAGGGCACCTAGAGTTTAGGTTAAAACAATAAACTCCAGGTCAGTCATGTGACTGGTGTGAGAACTAAAACAGTTATTAATCTTTATTTTAAAGTTAGGTAAATCAAGGGACCACGCCGTATAACACCGAACGGGTTTCCTCCCAAGAATACCAGTGCATAAAATAACAGCGCAATGCTAAATAAAGAACAATGAAGCTATTATAAGACCCAGGTCCCAACACACAATGCAGCGCAAGCCGGATGATAGGGTTTTTACCTTATAATTGCTAGAGAATGCTTGATATGTTTAAAATGGTTTATTTTGATGGTACTATTAGTGTGTAGTGTCAAAAAAATTTCAATCATAAGTATCATTCACAGACGGCATAAGTGCCCCAAACCACTATGTCGCCATATGTATGTTCTACAATTAAAACCACAAAGTCACGTATTGGAAGTTGGGTTTCTTTCTGTGAAACGAGGCGAAAGATAGTCCTCACCGAATTCGAGACAATCTAGCTCATGTCCCAGGCAAATACGCAGTCAAGCCTTTGGATCGTCAAGGCCGGTCCACCGATGTGGATTAAAATGCCTTAACACTGCGTTTCCCCACCCTTTGGTGCGTAAATGAGCCCAATGGCTCCATCGACTCCACATAGTCACCGATATATCCGAGGCACCTCGCAACATCAACAACCACACAGGTGAAAACAATATAAATGTTAGGGATGGTAGGTGACTGACACCGCCCTTGCAAGAAGGAAACGGAAGCCGTCCCTGAGGTCCTCTCCCTTTTTGGTTCACAACCGGGGTGTGAGGCTGGCGAATTCACGTTACACAAAGCTATGCCACATAGGCGGTGCTTTGATCATCAACCACAAGGCTTTGATTTTCAACAAAATACTTGATCTTTTGCCACTTAGGCATGCCACACAGGCAATTCACACCATGCGACTGATGTCTATCGATATACAACCTCTGATCCCGTACGTCTCATGGAAAGGTGAAGTAAGGGAATGAATTTCCCTTCACCAGGCAGATGTATATTTAATAGAGATCAATCAACACAGGGCAAAATCCAATGTCAGACACACAGTCCATACTAGTTCATTTTGGGTCTGAACGAAACCGGAGGCACCTTATACCTCGCATATCCATCGATCTCCAAGTACGTCTAGACGATCACCAACTGATTCCCTCCTCTTGGGTGTACAGCCCAATCAAGATCATCAATAATCACCCAAACGATGTGAAGACCTCCGGTCTTCGACCACCGTCTTCACCTTCGACACCACGTCGAATTAGTTATTCAGAATGGAATAAATCCGGTCTTTCTGAATTACATGCGTATATAATAAACAAGTGTTACACAAACACAACATATGCCTCATTCCAATTCAGAATATTCTTTTATTCAAATAATCTTATATTTTGGGAAGTGTTCCCATTAATTTTATCAAAGATAAATTCTTTAAATTTATTCTTTAATCGTCTTTAAATATCAATTCAAACTAGTCGGGATTAGCGAACCACACCGAAGTAATCATTTATTTTATTTCCCAATCCCAATCTATTCATCCCATGAAGTAAAAATGGTCATACTTCATATGTTATACGACGACGTTGTCGGTAAATTTAATTACCATTTCACGTTCAAATCTAATTAGAGATTTAACTATCGCCTGGAGCAAAACTGGTGATACCCCATTCTCGACCACTTCAATCTAATTAAAGATTCATTAAAACTCCACTTAGTTTTAATCTTCCCAAAAATCAATATCCTCTCTTTAATTGGCTTAAAGAACCAATGTCTTCTAAAACACGGTTCACGATAAACCCAGAATCACATTCCATTAAATATCGGGTTAAAGAACAAGTGTTATTTAAAACACCGTTCACGATAAACCCAAAAACCAATTCCAATTCAATTCCAATTAAATACCATTTAATTGGTACACTTCATTAAATCTAAATAAAAAGATTTAATCTTTTCCTCAACTGGGTTTAAGAACAGTGTTAATGAAGACACCATTCACAACAAACCCAAACCACATTTGATATTAAACACAAGGCTCTGAATAGAAAATATATCGTCTTATATTCAATACCAAATTCTACGACCAAAAAATATCGTATTGGAAATAACGATATAAATATATCTTTCAAATTTCCATAATAATAGCTGTGTAATCACGAAATCCAACATTGAAATATTCCAAAGACAATTTCGATTCAAATCCATTCCAATTCAATTATTGGAAATTCTGGTTACTTTTAAAACCATTTCAAATCCATTTTATTTATTTTTAAAAATAAATGGATTATAATTCTAGTTCAAAACTAGTACATTTCGATAAAAAATCTATTTTTACCTTTTCAAATATGGAATTTTTCATCCTAATTCTTCACAAATCATTTCTTACGATTTTACACAAATTATTTCTATTTTTAATAATTTTATCAACGCCCGTACAGTTGATTTCCATCAATGGCTATCGAACTGCACTTACAACAACCTTTTCCAAATTTGATTTGAACATAATTCAAAATCCCACCATTAGATTTCTAATCTCTAATATTCGTTAGAAAGCTCTTTTCTACATGAACCGAACGATTCCGTTTTTAGGAGAATCCGAAGGTCGTATCTCCCATAATATCCAGTCGAAGTCAATGGTCGAAATTCGCGAACTGCCGCGGCGCGGCGCGTTCTATTCAGGCCACTATATATATAATATAGTATATATATTTCGTCGATTTCCTTTCAAAACGTATTTTATAAATCGTTTTAAATTCTTTTTCAAAACGATTTCAACTTCATATTCAATTTCAAATCAACATTGAATATTCCATATCATCGATATATAAATGATAATATTTTCAAAATATAATATTTTGAAATCACTTCTTTTTTTATAATCATTATAAAAACGAATATAATCGATATAAATATCGTTCGCGATAAAATGGCGCATATCTAACCAACACGGCTTTATATATTTAAATAACTCTGTTATTCTATTCAACAAATGAATATTTTCTTCAACACATGAATATATATTTTATTCAACACGCGAATATATATTTTTATTCAACACATGAATTTTTATTCTATTCAATACATGAATTTATATTTCTATTCAACACATGAATTTATATTTCTATTCAACACATGAATTTATATTTATATTCAACACATGAATTTTCTATTTTTATTCAACACATTAATTTTCTTTCTATTCAACACATGAATTTTCTTTTATAATATTCCTTATTTTCCCAATTGGAGTGAGGCCCAATCAATTACCATATAATGTTAATTATATGGATTCCCTACAACACATGTATATAATAGCAACGATAAATCACCAACCATCATCCAAACTGCACCACACAACTGCATAAGCATTAAATACAAATAATTAACGCTTACCCAGTCTGTCAATAAAACGATTGACATATCACTAAAAAATTGAGATTAGTGTACGTCAAATATCATCCCAACACCCGTGTGTGGTTTCAATCCGCAAACACAGATTTTTATTTGTGTTGTTGGTCTATGCGTAAAATTTATCGTCCCAACCAATATCCTTCAAATAGGTGTACATAAACATATCGTCTGATTTGTAAATGAATATTTATTTATTCACATTCACGTTAAAAATTATATTTTTGACTATAAAATATTTTCCACTATAAAATATTTTATATCATTCCACATCACACAATCAAATTTCACAACACAGCAATCAAACAAACAAGTCATCCTTGGTCTGTGGACGATGGGTGTCGGGTGCTACTAATCACCGTATGCATTCTAGTATATATTTCAAACTAGAAATGAATTAAAGGTGAGGAGTTCTCACCTTGGGGTTCCACTCCGCCATTTCATTTCTGAATTTCTGAACCGTTTGAATTCCTTTTTGATTTCAATCCGTTCCATCGCCCTCTGTTTCACGCAGTTGATATTAAAAAACACATTTTTAATAACGCTCTCTTACATAAAAATAATATTTTTATTTCCACTTCATATATATAAAAATCGAATTTTTATTTCGCTACATCATATATAAATCGTATTTTTATATTCTCTATCTTATAAAAATCCGATTTGTGTTTCTCTTCTATATAAAAGTCATATTTTTATGTTTCTAGAAATCATATTCTTTTGTTATGAAAAATATAATCTCTTCGCTTTTAAAAATCACAACATTCTACTCATAAAAATATAATCTTTCTTAGATTAAAAATATTTTGAAAACCAAAATTAAACTCGTTGCAAATTCTTATCAAAGAAAGAAAAATCAGATTTTACCTATGCTAAATCTAATTAAAAACTGAAAATAAAATAAAAATAAATGTAAACAAAAATAAAAATAATAAAAAAACACACCTTTCATTCGGATTTTTGCTGAAGGGGGGGGGGGGGGCTGCGGTGGTGAACTGGGCGGAGGCGGCTTCAGGTGGGGGTGGCGGCTTCAGGTGGTCAGGGCGGTAGGTTTAAGGTCGGGGAGGTGGGTGATTTAGGGTTCTCTCGCGGAGGAGGAGGGCCGGGAAGGTGAAGAGAGAGTGGCAACGCCGCCTTAGGGGGGATTGATGATCGCCAGTGGCGGTCTGGCAACAGGAGCGACGGTGCATGGGAAAGCAGCGGCGACGGGGTCGATTTGGTCTTCCTTTTGTTTTTATCACTGCGTTGACTGAAGGAAGGAAAGAGGGGTAAGGGAGTTATATAATCTAATATTAAATTTTATTTAGTTTTTAAATCCAAAAAGTTAACTTTTTCGTTCGAACCCCAAATCGAACCCAATAACTATCGTCCCTAGCTAATTACCCCCATTCCAAACACAATGAGATATGTTTCACAGGCCAATTCGCTCGGTACGATCGGTTTTCGTTAAATTTAAAATATAAATAAATATATTTTAAATTCAAACGTACATCTTAATTTATCAGGGCCACATACTAATTCTGAAAATTCTAGAAAAAATATTTCTAGTTTCGTATTGATGATACGGTCCTAAAAAAACTAATTTCGTCGAATTCTGAGACCAGTTGAAAAATGGCCATTTTCCGGTCGATCGAAATTGACTGAAACCGTCAAAACACGTTTTCCTTCGCCACGCTCACATACTGATTTAGAAAATTAAGAATTTTGGAATCTAGCAATAACTTGACATCACGGATCCAGCAAAAGTGGTTTCATCAAAAACATAGGTCGTTTGCAAAATTTCTATTTTCAAGGGCCAAAATTCCATAGCGACTATTCAGAATTTTCAACTAGGCATAACTTTTTATCCACGCTATGAAATTTCAATTTTTCTGATTCGTTGAAACATATCCTCAATTAGATTCTAATATTTTTTGTATTGCCAAAATCTGGTTTATTTTGAATCATGTTCATTCATTTGAACTTTGAAATAGAATTTTCAAACTACCTCGCCATTTTCAATTCCTTTTATAAGTAAAATATAATGTTTATATTCTAACGACGATTCAAATAAATATATACATTCAAATTCTATTCAAAATAAATTTCTTGTCGTAATTATTTTAAATAATTCATTTTAAATATTCAAAATTCAATAAAATTGCCAAAATAAAATTTTTAAATTGGCACAGAATCTCTGGGTTATTACACTCCTAAAACTGGAACAGTTGGGTTCGTACTGAAAAGAGCTTTCCACTGAATATAAGAGATTTGAAATCTAACGGTTGGATTTGGAATAATGTCCAAATCGAAATTGGAAAAGGTCATTATGGCCGCAGTTCGGTGGCCGTTATTGGAAACTGACTGAAATAGCGATAATAAAATTATTAAAAACATTAATAATTTGAGTAAAATCATAATAAATGATTTGGAAAGAAATGAGATGACAAACTCCATATTTGAAAGGATAAAAATACATTTTTAATGAAATGAACTAGTTAACTAGAAATAATAATCCAATAATTTTAAATAAATAAATTGGATTCGTGAATGGTTTTAATATAACCAGAAATTTCCAACGAATAAATTTGAATGGATTTGGAATCGAAATTATCTTCGGAATATTTCGATATTGGATTCCATGATTATACGGGTATTGTTATGAAATTTGAAAGATATATTTATATCGTTATTTCCAATACGATATTTGTTGGTTTTAGAATTTGATATTGAATATAAGCTGATATAATTTCTATTCAGAGCCTTATATTTAATATCGAATTGAATTATGGGTTGGTCATGAACAGTGTCTTAAATAACACTGTTCTTGAACCCAGTTGAGAAAATCAATAGATATTATAATTAAGATTATTTGAGTTTCCAGTTAATTAACATTTAATTGGAATAAAATGGAATGTAAATTGGGTTTATTGTGAACTATGTTTTAAATGACATTCGTTCTTTAGCCCGATTAACAGTGAATCTGATGTTGGTTTCGGCCTTCGGGATTAATACTAAGGGAGTTGTTCTCTTACTAATTTACGGTTAGAGGCTGATGGAATGGTGTATTAAATAACACTGTTCTTGAATTTAGGAAATGATCGAGAATGGGGTACCACCAGTTTTACTCCTGGCGATAGCTAAATCTTTAATTATATTTGAACGTGAAATGGTAATTAAAATTTACCGATAACACCGTGGTGTTAGATATGGAGTATTACCAGTTTTGCTCCATGGGATGTATAGGTTGGGATTGAGAAATAAAACAAATGATTACTTCGGTAAGGTGCGCTAATCCCGACTAGTTTGGATAAACCTTAATTTTGTTTGAATTGATATCCAAAGGAAGAATAAATATTAATTTTTAAAGAATTTATCATTGATAAAATTAATGGGAACCTATCCCAAACAATGTGAATATTTGGATAAAAGAATATTCTAAATTGGAATGAGGCGTATGTTGTGTTTGTGTAGCACTTGTTTATTGTACACGCGAGTTATTCGGAAATGTCGGGTTTATACCCATTCAGAATAACTGATTCGACGATAAAGACGGTGGTTGAAGACCAGAGGTCTTCACATCGTTTGGATGATTACTGATCTCTTGATTGGGCTGTACACCTAAGACGAGGTAATAAGTGCTGATCGTCCAGACGTACTTGGAGATCGATGGATATGCGAGGGCCTCTCTCCTGTATTAGACATATGGGACGAGGAGTAAGGATCCTCCGGTTTCTTTCAGACCCAGACCGGACTTGCAAATAGACTGTGTGTCTGACATTGGATTTTATTCTGTGTTGATTGATCTCTATTAAATATATATCTGTTGGTGGCGGAGAAATTATTCTCTTACTTAACACCCTTCTCTGAGACGTACGAGCTCAGAGGTTATATATCGATAGACATCAGTCGCATGGCGTGAATTTCATGTGTGGCATGCCTAAGTGGCAAATGATCAAGGCTTTTGTTGAAAATCAAAGCCTTGTGGTTGATGATCAAAGCACGGCCTGTGTGGCCTAGCTTTGTGTATAGCGTTAATTTGCGAGCCTCACACCTCGGTAAGAGATGGGTGGTGTCAGGGTTTTACAAGCCCAAACATTTATTATATTTTTTACCTATGTGGTTGTTGCATGTGTTGGTTTATGAGGCACCTCGGTCATATCGGTTACTACAGAGCAGATGCATAGGTCCTATAGGACCGGGAAACCTGTGTTCAGGTATAACTAATCTACTATGTGTGGACCGACCCTGCATGATCCAAGGGTTGTACTATGTGTTAGCAAACCCGAGGCATTTGCTAGAGTGTCTCAAAGCCGGCGAGGAGTACATCCCCTGTCTCAACTCATGACGGAAATCCAATTTCCGATATGTGATATTTCGATTTTAGTTGTAATCCTATTTATGGCGACATAGTGGGATGGGGCACTCATGCCGCCTATGATTGATACATTTATATTTGAAGTTGATTTCTTCACTTATAGTAATAATAAGAGATAAATTTCACGTACCAAGCATTATATGGCTATTATAAGGTAAAACCCTATCCTCCAGCTTGCGTTGCATTGTGTGATGGGACCTTGGTCTTATAATAGCTTCATTGTTCTTTATTTAGCATTGTGCTATCTGTTTTATGCACTGGTATTCTTAGGAGGAAACCCGTTCCATGTTATACGGCGTGGTCCTTTGATTTACCATACTTTAAAAGCAAGTTTTAAATAACTGTTTTAGTTCTCACACCAGTCACAAAACTGACCTGGAGTTTATTGTTTTGACCTAAACTCTGGATGCCCTTATTTTCCACATGGGCAGCTAGTAGTTTTGGTTTTGCTGATATTATATTCACTGGATCCTGATTCACAGCTGGAGCTATATTCGGAATGCTCTGTATCCGTGTATTTCTTTAATCTATGTTATGTATTATTTTTCCACTACTAATGTAATTTCAAATCTCTGATATTTATCAAAAGTATATATTTATTCATACTCTATATTATTCTTGTACTCTGTTGAAATTGTTGTAATAAGCAAAGAAATGTTCTTCTGTTTTAGTTCTAATTTGTCATGCTCTCAACTCAATCCAGGCTTTCCTTTATGGGGAAGTTTGGGTCATTACACCTGTTTTAGTCAATTTAATTATGACCCAAAGGTTAAGGATATCCATCATCGTTCTCTTTCTTCAAATCCAGTAATCGTCTCCAAATCAACCTACTTCATTCTGGAACTCCACCACGTACACAGTTGTTAAAGTGGTTTTTGGTATTGGCAGAGAATATGACAATATCTGATCCCGGTCTCTTTAACAACCAATCATTTACATTTTTCACACCGGTCAGTTCTTTTACATTTCAAAGGGGTTCGTACCTCATATCAAAATATCAGATTTTTAAAATCATTTCAATGGTCAAAATACAATATTTCAAAATAAAATCTCCATTTGAAACCAAACTTAAATTTTGAAACAATTCCAACTTTTAAAATAATTTGAATATTAAATAGATAAAAATATATTTAAAATAGTTTAGATATATAATTGAAATTGTTTGAAAATGAATAATTTGTATTTTAAAATAGAATTTTCAGATTTAGTCAAATCTATAGTAAAAATATAAAATAGTTTATAAAACAAATATTTAATAACTAAAATGGTTTATTTAAAATAATTAATAAAAATAAATTAGTTATAGGGTTAATAGTTTACAAAGAAAAGTAATTATTATTAAAATAGTTTATAAAATGATTTAAAATACTATAACTGGAATTAGAATCATTTCTTCAAAATTTAACAAAACTGGAAATCATATTCCAATTTCAGATTAATTCGACTAAACTTCGATATCATAATTCAAAAGGATTTGACTTCCCATTATATTCAATTCTACTCAACGGTTCGATTTCAAATAATTCGATTTAACATTTCGATTCAAATAATTGAATATCAATTATAATTCTCATTTTGAATTAATCGTTTATAAAATATCGAATTCACGATTCAATTATGACTATAAATCAATTAAATTTTAAGTTAATTCCAAAATGATAGACGGCATGGGTACCATATATCATGTCGCCATACTAGTTCTACAATTAAAACCGCAAGGTCGTATTGGAAGTTAGATTTCCATCACGAACCAAGGCAAGGGATCGTCTGTGACGGCCCGCCCCGTACCAACCGACACTTCCTCCAAGTGTGCGCTGTACACATGTCCAACTGGCACGGAACGGTCGTCATAAGAAAAGAAAGAAGAGAATGAACTAATCAAGGAACCTGTAGAATGTCTCACAGCGCATGGAATAAAATATATTAATAACATACTTGACATAAAACAGGTGAGACAGTGCATAAGCTGATAACTAATAATAAATGTCAACATCAGAGCAGCGGAAATCCAAATACAGCTTATTACAACTTTTCAAAATCTACTGTCTCTAAACAAAAGAAAGCTAAAGTGGAAGATACACCACCAATGCCCAAGCAGTGATCTTCGACAACACAGGGAGAATACTATATATATATATATATTACGTGGAAGCCTCCTGCTCGTCTCCGGATCATCTACCCGTGCATCACCAGCTAACCTGTCTCTAGTCTGCTCGTGTGAGCACCCAGAGTAATAAGAAGAGACATAAAACTCTGGGTCAGACAAAAAGTCTGGTATGAGCGATAAGCAGCTAAACAGAACAATAACAGGTATACTAAACCATACCTGAACCTGGACCTGCAACCAAAGAGTTAGCACTACATACTGTACAATACTCTAAGGTGCCATCAACATATGGTGTAAAGAAATACGGGGGTGGGGGTGTGCATGTCATAGGGATAGCAAACAATTCAATCATGGCAACCATCCTCACATCTCTCACTCAGTGCATAAAGCATACGATGTATACCGCTTTCAACCACTAGACCCATCGAAGTAGTGACGGAGTTCGGCTTGTACAACTACTGCTACCACCAAGCTTACCCCATGGAGTCATGACTAAACCTTTACAAATGACCCCACTTCATTGGTCTATAGCTCTTTTAGTCGTACCTAGACCACTGTGGCCCTGAATCCGTTCACGTACCCCCTATACATAGTGATCCAAAGTTACAGACATCGACAGCCCCTTAGCACACGTCCCGCAGCAAAGCCCAATCATGAAGTTAACTCGTTGATTCCCATCTGAATCCTTGGTACAAACTTCCCATTTGGACTACCTTTGCATCTCGGGTTAGGGTCTTCTTCGGTTCGGTTCGGGTCTCTTCCTCCTATTCGGTTCGGTTCGGGCATCCTCCTCCTATCCGGATCGGTTCGGGTCTCCTCCTCTATTCGGTTCGGTTCGGATCTCCTCCTCCTATCCGGTTCGGTTCGGGTGTCTCCTCCTATCCGGTTCGGTTCGGATCTCCTCCTTCTATTCGGTTCGGATCGGATCTCCTCCTCCTATCCGGTTCGGTTCGGGTGTCTCCTCCTATCCGGTTCGGTTCGAGTGTCTCCTCCTATCCGGTTCGGTTCGGATCTCCTCCTTCTATTCGGTTCGGATCGGATCTACTCCTCCTATCCGGTTCGGATCGGATCTCCTCCTCCTATCCGGTTCGGATCGGATCTCCTCCTCCTATCCGGTTCGGATCGGATCTCCTCCTCCTATCCGGTTCGGATCGGGTGTTCTTCCTAACCGGTTCTGAAAATCTGCAACTTTTTCCAGCAAGCTATTTTCGCCGAACGACGGCGTTTTCAACCTTTCTAAACTTCCTATGACATTACAAAACATTCCAAACAGCAGTAACAACATATAAAATCAATCACAAACATTAAAACATCATTTACACGAAATACTTTAGATCAAACATACCCAGAAACCCATGTTTTCCCCTTAATCCTTCTTAACCGTGATTATGCATACAATTAGCAAAACTTACCCAAATTAGCCCAAATTTTTATCAGAGCCATAAAACATCATTATAGAATTTTAGGAATTTTTCCAGAATTTATTAATGTATAAATTCGCTAATCTTCACTAATTACCCATAATTAACAGTAATTAGTGTAAAAGCAAGCTAATCACTCACCTTTGCCACCACTAAAACCCCAAAACTGAAATATTCTCTGATTTGGCGCTGTTCCCAATCTTACACAGCAGCTCTACCTCGGTTCTCGTGCTAATACTCCTTGATTTGATGTTTGCTAAGCCTAATCTTCAATTAGAAAGTGATTAAGATGTGTTTTGAAGAGATTTAGAGGGTGGAGGCCATGGCTAGGTTAAGGGGAATGAATAGTGACGGCTGAAAAATGAGAAAAAAGTATTCTCCAAACCCTAACAGCCCTTTTAAACTCCTAATCCCGAAATTCCCCTTTGGGCCTAGCTGTTAATCACCCGGTTAAGCCCAATTAAGCTGTTTTTCACCATCTGAAACTTGTTTCAGCCATATCTCCCAAACGGTAAGTCCGTTTGGCTAATGTGACCACTCTACGGAAAGAGAAACCATCATCCGGAGCCAATGGAAGTGGTTTCAGGTCAAAATTCCTTTCCAGTCAAAAGTTATGGCCGAAACAGTGATAACTAGGGGTAAAATGGTCATTTAAAAATCGGGAAAAATCATGAACATGGGAAATGACCCCAATAGTCGTCCCCCAAAGTTACATGACCATACGACTTCGTATGTGACAGAAATAAATATTCTACGATTCTATGATGCGTAGAATGCGGGTCGTTACACTCTCCCCCCCTTAAGAAATTTCGTCCCCGAAATTCCTTAACCCAAAACATACAAAGGATCCCGCATGCCTAACAGCCACGTACAACAATCAAACATGCAAAACAAGCAAACAAGCCTATCCTAGCATGCGGAAAACTAAATCGAAGTCAAAATCTTACCAGGCAAAGAGTTCTGGGTGTGACTTCTTAATGTTATCCTCTGTCTCCCAAGTACAATCATTCTCGTTCTCGCTCCACTGTACCTTGACTAGCTTCACCGCCTTCCTTCGAAGTTGCTTCATGTCGTGCTCGACAATACGGACCGGCTTGCGGTTCCCAACCGCCTCGGGTTCTACTTCGAGGTCCTCCAACTGATCAGGTGAAATAGTCATATCTGAGTCGTGAACGAACTTCCTTAGTTGGGAAACATGAAATACGTTATGAACTCCCGCCATCTTCTCCGGTAAGTCAATTCTATATGCCAAATTCCCGACTAGTTCAAGAACAGGGAATGGGCCAACGAATCTTGGTGCCAACTTGCCTCTCCTGCCAAATCGTATTACGCTCTTCAACGGAGAAATCTTGACAAACACCAAGTCGCCAACGGAGAATTTTAAGTCTCTTCTCCTCTTATCAGCATAACTCTTCTGCCTATCCTGGGCAGCCTTCATTCGTTGTTGAATGATCTTAATCTTATCTGAAGTTTCCCTCACCACATCTGGTCCAAGCATAAACTTCTCGCCAGTCTCTATCCAACATGATGGTGAGTTGCACGGTCTTCCGTACAAAGCTTCAAACGGAGCCATACCGATACTGGATTGGTAGCTATTATTATATGCAAACTCTACTAGATGCAAATGGTCATCCCATGATCCACCAAAATCCAATATACATGCTCTCAAGAGATCTTCCAAAATACGATTCACCCTCTCCGTCTGACCGTCGGTCTGAGGATGATATGCGGTACTGAGATGTAACTCTGACCCTAGAGCTTCTTGTAAGCTCTTCCAAAACCCACTAGTGAACAACGGGTCTCGGTCACTCACAATGCTTTTAGGTACTCCATGGAATCTCACTACCCACTTCATATACAATTCTGCTAACTTAGCTGCCGTTCTGGTCGATCTGACCGGTATAAATCTTGCACTTTTGGTTAATCGGTCCACAATCACCCAAATGCTATCATGTCCCGATCTAGTCCTTGGTAAACCATCAATGAAATCCATCGAGACTTGCTCCCATTTCCATTCGGGAATTTCTAATGGCTGTAACAACCCACTAGGCTTCTTTTGCTCGGCTTTAACTAGCTGGCAATTCATGCATTTGGATATAAACTCCCCAACGTCTCTTTTCATCCCTTCCCAGTAGTAAGTCTGTCTCATGTCTCGATACATCTTATTACCACCGGGGTGTATAGTCAGTTTTGAGTGATGACATTCTCTAAGCACTTCATCTCTCAATCCATTGACATTGGGTACAACGAGCTTTCCATTCTTTCTAAGCCATCCATCTTGATCAAGCCCATACTTGCTCATCTCCTCATCGATACCCATCTCTAACTTGGAGATGATTTCCAATAGGTTAGGATCGTCCCTCTGACTAGAGCCGATCCGCTCAATTAAAGTGGGTCTGATCGTCAAACTGGCTAACATTTCTGGGTCCAATTCGCACTTTGGTCTGAAATCAAACCCCGCGATATACTCCAGTTGCTTCCATTCAAGGAACATAGCCCCTAAACTGGCATGTCTTCGACTCAACGCATCGGCTACGGCATTGCCCTTTCCCGGTGTATATGCGATGTCGAAATCATATGAAGCTAAGAACTCTAACCACCTCTGCTGACGAAGATTCAAATCCTTTTGAGAGAAAAGATACTTCAGCGACTTATGATCAGTAAACAGCTCGAATCTTTCTCCCAAGAGATAATGTCTCCACATCTTCAATGCGAATACGATCGCTGCCAATTCCAAATCATGGATAGGATACCTCTTCTCATGCGGTTTCAGTTGCCTGCTTGCATAAGCTACAACCCTACCACCTTGCATCAACACAGCACCTAGTCCGGTACCACAAGCATCTGTATATACCGTCATCTCTTCACTCCCCTTGGGAATGACTAACACTGGTGCACTTGTCAACTTTTCTTTTAGACTCTTGAATGCATCCTCGCACCTTTCGTTCCAAACAAAAGCTTGATTCTTCTTTGTCAACTGAGTCAACGGTGCTGCTATCTTGGAGAAGCCTTGGATAAACTTACGATAATATCCCGCTAATCCCAAGAAACTTCTTACGTCTGTTGCATTCTTGGGCGTAGGCCAATCCTGTACCGTAGCCACCTTTGCCGGGTCTACGGCAATACCATTCTCTGATACAACGTGGCCCAAGAACCTCACTTCCCTCTTCCAGAAGTGACACTTAGAAAACTTTGCTTTCAATTGGTGTTTTCTCAACACCTCCATCACTATTCTTAAATGTCCCTTGTGTTCTTCCTCTGTCCTCGAGTAGACCAAAATATCATCAACGAACACAAGGACAAACTTATTCAACTGATCTCTGAATACCCTATTCATAAGATCCACAAAATATGCTGGGGCATTGGTCAGCCCGAATGGCATGACCAACCACTCATAAAACCCAGACGGCGTCCGAAATGCCGTTTTAGCTATACTCTCAGCTTCCACTCTAAGCTGATGAAAACCTGTCGCGAGATCCAACTGAGAAAATACTCTCGCATCACTCAACTGATCAAACAAATCATCTATCCGCGGTAGAGGATACTTGTTCTTCCTCGTCACTTTATTCAACTCGCGGTAGTCTACACACAAACGAAGGGAACCATCCGCCTTGGTAGCAAACACAACTGGTGCTCCCCATTCAGAAACACTCCTTCTGATAAATCCCTTCTTCAAAAGATCGCTGACTTGCACCTCGAGCTCTCGCTGCTCTCTTGGTGCCATACGACGAAGTGGCATCACTATAGGCCTGGCATCCTTTACCAAATCAATACGGAACTCAATCTCTCGGTGTGGTGGAAGTCCGGTCACTTCTTCGAAAACATCCGGATACTGGCCAACCACGGGCAAACCTGACAACTCACTATGCGGAATGTCGAGGGAGTTTAGAAAACTAGCCAATACCCCCACACTGGGTAGACCACCAAACACTATCCTCCGCCCATCATCCGCTCTAGCTGTCACCAAAAAGCCCTCACAGTCTACCACCACCCCGTATCTTCGGAGCCAATCTACTCCCAAAATAATGCCAAACCCAGTGAAGCCCAAAACAAAGCAATCACAAACAAACATGCATCCATGACTCGATAAGACCACATTACGACAAATCATGCTAAGGCTAGTAGAACCACCAATCGGGTTCGTCACTACTAAAGGTCTATCGACAATCTCGGGCTCCAATCCCAACCTATCTACCAGGTCACTAGATATGAAAGAACTGGAAGCTCCGGTATCAAACAAAACTCTAACAGGAACATCATAAACAGAAAGCATACCTTGAATGACGACATTCTTTCCCTTCTCCGCCGCTGTTGGGGCGTTCGACGAAGAAGGAATAGCATTAAGGGCGTATGCTTTCACCATTTGCTTTTCTTTAGGGGGTTGCGGACACTTGTCCTTGTGATGTCCCATTTGGCCACAGTTGAAGCACTTCCTATCCGCTGGCTTGGCCCGACAATTACTAGCATAATGGCCCTTCTTACCACAGCTGAAGCACTCAACATCTTGTTTATTCTTTTTCTTCTGGCCATCCTTAGTCTGACTCTGCTTTCTTTTATTCTGGGAACCACCCTTGCCCCCACCACTTGCTTGTGGCTTTGGCTCATCTGCGGATGCAACCTCAGTCTTCGGCTTAGGGTAGAGACTCTCTGATCTTAATGCTTTCCCCACAATCGACTCGAACGTCTCATCGATGTGGTTAATAAGCCTTTCCCCTAAGTACTGATCTAACCCAGTTATGAATTTCTCATTCTTCTTCTCGGCAGTATCAATAAGAGATAACCCATACTTTGACAAAGTGTCGAATTCAGCAATGTACTCCGAGACAGCTCTGCCATTCTGCTTGAGCTCCAAGAATTTCTTAAATAGCACTGACTTCTGAGCAGCTGGAATGAACTTCTCGCTAAAGCGAGCTTTAAACTGCTCCCAAGTAATCTGATCTTCGGGAGTAGCTGCCTTTATAGCATTCCACCAATTCATTGCCCGCCCTTGCAGCTGACGGGACGCTAGCTTTCTCTTCATCGCATCCTCGATACCCAAATCCTCGAAGATACGTTCGCAACTATCCAACCAATCCTGAACATCTGTGGCCGACTCCGTACCGTGGAATGGCTTCCCACCAAGGCTAGTATAATCCTTATTCAGCTTGGCGAAGTCAACTCTTGGCGCCTGCACTATTGGACCACCACCATTTCCACCATTGGGAGCTACCCCCCGTACATCTCTAAGCATCTCTCTCATGAGGTCAGTAAACATCGTCCTCATGTCAGCAGCATTCCCATTATTGGCTCCCCTACCAGCACCTCTAGTATCTCGGCTCATCGTCAATCTGAAAAAGGAAACGATTAACGATTCCATAGTGGTGCTAGTGCAGTACGACTTCATTCTTATACTACTAATAGTATATATATAGCTTTTGAAAACCAAAATAACCACAAATACGCTCTCTCGTATACGTATATTATCTCTCCCTGATAACTTCCCTAGGTTAACTACGCAACCTAGAGCTCTGATACCAAGTGTGACGGCCCGCCCCGTACCAACCAACACTTCCTCCAAGTGTGCGCTGTACACATGTCCAACTGGCACGGAACGGTCGTCATAAGAAAAGAAAGAAGAGAATGAACTAATCAAGGAACCTGTAGAATGTCTCACAGCGCATGGAATAAAATATATTAATAACATACTTGACATAAAACAGGTGAGACAGTGCATAAGCTGATAACTAATAATAAATGTCAACATCAGAGCAGCGGAAATCCAAATACAGCTTATTACAACTTTTCAAAATCTACTGTCTCTAAACAAAAGAAAGCTAAAGTGGAAGATACACCACCAATGCCCAAGCAGTGATCTTCGACAACACAGGGAGAATACTATATATATATATATATATATATATTACGTGGAAGCCTCCTGCTCGTCTCCGGATCATCTACCCGTGCATCACCAGCTAACCTGTCTCTAGTCTGCTCGTGTGAGCACCCAGAGTAATAAGAAGAGACATAAAACTCTGGGTCAGACAAAAAGTCTGGTATGAGCGATAAGCAGCTAAACAGAACAATAACAGGTATACTAAACCATACCTGAACCTGGACCTGCAACCAAAGAGTTAGCACTACATACTGTACAATACTCTAAGGTGTCATCAACATATGGTGTAAAGAAATACGGGGGTGGGGGTGTGCATGTCATAGGGATAGCAAACAATTCAATCATGGCAACCATCCTCACATCTCTCACTCAGTGCATAAAGCATACGATGTATACCGCTTTCAACCACTAGACCCATCGAAGTAGTGACGGAGTTCGGCTTGTACAACTACTGCTACCACCAAGCTTACCCCATGGAGTCATGACTAAACCTTTACAAATGACCCCACTTCATTGGTCTATAGCTCTTTTAGTCGTACCTAGACCACTGTGGCCCTGAATCCGTTCACGTACCCCCTATACATAGTGATCCAAAGTTACAGACATCGACAGCCCCTTAGCACACGTCCCGCAGCAAAGCCCAATCATGAAGTTAACTCGTTGATTCCCATCTGAATCCTTGGTACAAACTTCCCATTTGGACTACCTTTGCATCTCGGGTTATGGTCTTCTTCGGTTCGGTTCGGGTCTCTTCCTCCTATTCGGTTCGGTTCGGGCATCCTCCTCCTATCCGGATCGGTTCGGGTCTCCTCCTCTATTCGGTTCGGTTCGGATCTCCTCCTCCTATCCGGTTCGGTTCGGGTGTCTCCTCCTATCCGGTTCGGTTCGGATCTCCTCCTTCTATTCGGTTCGGATCGGATCTCCTCCTCCTATCCGGTTCGGTTCGGGTGTCTCCTCCTATCCGGTTCGGTTCGGGTGTCTCCTCCTATCCGGTTCGGTTCGGATCTCCTCCTTCTATTCGGTTCGGATCGGATCTACTCCTCCTATCCGGTTCGGATCGGATCTCCTCCTCCTATCCGGTTCGGATCGGATCTCCTCCTCCTATCCGGTTCGGATCGGATCTCCTCCTCCTATCCGGTTCGGATCGGGTGTTCTTCCTAACCGGTTCTGAAAATCTGCAACTTTTTCCAGCAAGCTATTTTCGCCGAACGACGGCGTTTTCAACCTTTCTAAACTTCCTATGACATTACAAAACATTCCAAACAGCAGTAACAACATATAAAATCAATCACAAACATTAAAACATCATTTACACGAAATACTTTAGATCAAACATACCCAGAAACCCATGTTTTCCCCTTAATCCTTCTTAACCGTGATTATGCATACAATTAGCAAAACTTACCCAAATTTGCCCAAATTTTTATCAGAGCCATAAAACATCATTATAGAATTTTAGGAATTTTTCCAGAATTTATTAATGTATAAATTCGCTAATCTTCACTAATTACCCATAATTAACAGTAATTAGTGTAAAAGCAAGCTAATCACTCACCTTTGCCACCACTAAAACCCCAAAACTGAAATATTCTCTGATTTGGCGCTGTTCCCAATCTTACACAGCAGCTCTACCTCGGTTCTCGTGCTAATACTCCTTGATTTGATGTTTGCTAAGCCTAATCTTCAATTAGAAAGTGATTAAGATGTGTTTTGAAGAGATTTAGAGGGTGGAGGCCATGGCTAGGTTAAGGGGAATGAATAGTGAC
The DNA here is from genome assembly GCA_030737875.1 of Allium sativum. NCBI lineage: Eukaryota > Viridiplantae > Streptophyta > Magnoliopsida > Asparagales > Amaryllidaceae > Allium > Allium sativum. Next base: position 508,750,862 of record CM060925.1, read on the forward strand.
GGCTGAAAAATGAGAAAAAAGTATTCTCCAAACCCTAACAGCCCTTTTAAACTCCTAATCCCGAAATTCCCCTTTGGGCCTAGCTGTTAATCACCCGGTTAAGCCCAATTAAGCTGTTTTTCACCATCTGAAACTTGTTTCAGCCATATCTCCCAAACGGTAAGTCCGTTTGGCTAATGTGACCATTCTACGGAAAGAGAAACCATCATCCGGAGCCAATGGAAGTGGTTTCAGGTCAAAATTCCTTTCCAGTCAAAAGTTATGGCCGAAACAGTGATAACTAGGGGTAAAATGGTCATTTAAAAATCGGGAAAAATCATGAACATGGGAAATGACCCCAATAGTCGTCCCCCAAAGTTACATGACCATACGACTTCGTATGTGACAGAAATAAATATTCTACGATTCTATGATGCGTAGAATGCGGGTCGTTACATCGTCCTAGTATACAATAATTGTACAAAAATTTGAGTGTGAGAGAGTTCTCACACCAGTCACATGACTGGCCTGGAGTTTATTGATTTAACCTAAACTCAGGGTGCCTCTATTTTCCACACGGGCAGCTACTATTTTTGGTTTTGCAGATTATTTCTTTTCCAGGATCCTGGTTTACAGCTGGAGCTATACTCGGAAAGCTCTGATACCAAACTGAGATGACCCAAATTGACTGAAATTGACAAAACACGTTTTCTTTTGCCATGCTCACATATTAGTTCCAAAAATTGTGAAAATTAGAATTAACAATAATTTGACATTCCGGATCCAACAAAAGTGTTTTCGTCGAAAACGGAGATCGTTTGCAAAATGGCTATTTTTAAGGGCTTTATATATTATAAATATATATAATATATATTATAAATATATATAATATATATTATAAATATATATAATATATATAAATTCCATAGCAACTATTTTAAAATTTAAACTGGACAACTTTTTATTTCTAAGTGAAATATAAATTTCTTACATTCGTTAAAGAGGTATAGATTAATAGATTTTGGATATTTAAAATGAATATTTTAAATAATAACGACTTAAAATTTATTTTAATCGAAGTTAGAAACTTAAAAATTTAAAATAAATTATATTACGAGCCTTAAAGGCGCGGTAGTTTTAAAATTCGATTTTAAACTTTGAATCTATATAACAAAAAGGACCAGTTAGTTATTAAGAGACAAAGAGGGACTGTGATTTAATCTCTGCATGGATAAAGAACGGCTCTGATTTATTTGCATGTTCCACTTCATTCCCACGATCCGTCACTCTATCCTCGGTCCCCACAATCACATCTTAGATCCGTAACTGCTCCTGGCACCATCTCCTTTTCTACTTTATTCCTACCCATTTCTATCCCTCCGAAAATAAATTATGGGTCTCTTACTTCACTTTCTCCGAAAATGGCTTGGCATGTGAATTTGGAAAGGGGATGCCAGAACTGCTGAGTTCAATGTGATACGATCTATTACTAGGTTCTATACCGATTTAGTTTTAACAAACAGATACAGGTAAGATTCCCAATTCGTTCATGATATCTGGATTTTAAAGTTTCGCAATATCAAGTCTTTTTTATTCCTACCCATAAATTAATTTCTCCTGCGCAATAGTTTGTCATCGTTGAGTGCGGAGAACGACGTTTCTCTATAAGAAGAAAATCATGTGAGTCCTTACCACATGCGATGGTTTGGCCCATGTGAAATGATTAGGATTGCGGTTATGAGACAGTTTGAATGGTTTCACGTGAGGTTGTTTTTAAATTGGAGAAGATGAGTTGAGTTTTATAGTAAAGGTGGCATATGTGGTAATTGAAATGGGTGCAGATCTTTGTTACCTGTTACTGGCTGATGTGAGTACATAAATGGGGCTTTATTTTTTTATTTACGTATTTATAAGTAGTGTTTTTGCTTTTTATCATATGAATTTGACTTGATTCGTTTTTTTTTTAAAAAAACTGCATTGCACAATTAGAATTTTCTACTCCATTCTATTTCATATCTGGGTGATACAGTCTTCATGTCAAGGTTATATCTTCTGCGTCATCATTATTATTATTAGAATTCTTCATTTTCTATTCAAGTAATCCTCTACACTACCAACCTTAAAAATGCACTCAGTACAAATGTCTAAGTTCTTTATAATAAATGTTGTTTATTATTCTGTAACAAAATTACATGGCCTGTACTTTAAATTATACACTTTTTTGATCCAGTATTTGCGCCAATTTGGTATGGATGCAATTTGACCCAAAGATTTTGTGTGTCTGATCTTTTGTACTGACTTCCATGAATAAACTTACATTGATTTCAAGTGTATAAGTAATTTGATATATTTAAGGTTAACTTTTCCCTTTCAGATTCATGTATGACTTGCTGATCTTTTTTTAATGGTTTGAATATGTATGAGCTGACAAAGGTTAGGTAATCTTTTTCTTATGAAATTTCCTTTTCTTGACCTTACGAGACATATTAGTCATGTACAATTGGAACCTTATGAACAGTTTTTTCAGTTTTAAACTAGCTGCATATTTGATTTGTCATGGAAAACATAAATATCAAAATTAGTTGGACCAGTATTGTTGGCTGAAAAAACTGATACTTTGCTTTAGTAGCGTATCAATTATTTTGGTGTTAATCATTTTTTAGAGTTATTTGTTTGCAAATATTAAGTATGTATAATATATATTTCTATCATTTATTATAGTGTTATCAAACATAGAGGACATAGGCAGCCATGCACCAATTGCAAACGTTCGGGAAAATGATCCAAATGCTAATTACTTTGTATACCTCCATGTTCATGGTTTAACCTCCTTTTTTCTTCAAATCCAACTGCATATCTTGCATCCACGATGAGCTCACTTGCATCGTTTTCCCCTTTCCTCACTTAGAACGCCAAAAAATCAGATTATTATATCAGTTTGAAGTATGAATTATAGGAAATGAAAAAGGGTACACCTGATGGCGTAACAGTTACGGTTGAGGCTGATAAAACAGTGGATAACATATTAAAATGATATATGCTTAAAATGGATGATGACAAAGTTATCCATACTTTGTAGTAGCTATAATGCCAATGATGGGACCGACTGAGGTAGAGAAAAGCGATTGAATGTTACTTCAAGATTATATAATTTAACCTTTTCTTTTAGCATAATTGTCGTCGCTATCGGTTTTGACACAACAAAGTTACGCTTATACTGTTGCCTTTTACTTAGCTAACGACTAAGTAAAGTATACGATACCATGCTGCATGGTAAAGGCTGTCCGGTCGGTGGAGAATTCTCCCACAAATCAGCAGTTCTCAGCTGACCGTAGTAAAAAAAATGTTCTCAGATTCGCGGCAGCTGTTAGCAAAAACCAACGTGCTCTTAGCCTTCAGCTAACATATTGTTCCAAATAGTTTGATATGAAGCTCACATCCTGTATGAACCTATGGGTTAAAAAAAAAGTTCCCAAATTTTACAGTTCATAAATTTTAAATAAATTGCAGTTAAAAATATATAGTATTCGGTGGGATTGATATTGATGCAAGCATGGAACCATGCTTAAAAATGCTCAAAGAATACAATTATCTTCTCAATATTGTGTACCATCTCTCATTCTCATATTTGATGCTTACAACAATGGCTAGGATGCTTCTTTGCTTCCATTGTTTATGTACTTATTTTCCCTTTTTTTCTTTTGGCTCAGACCATGTTCCCATAATGTGTTTAAAATATATAATTTCTTTTCTAATTTTTGAGACCTGGGCAATGAGCCAAAATAAACTTGATCTTCGTATTCAATAGATTCTCAAGGCCGGCGATTGAGGCTGTCTACCACATCACTGGAATCAACAGATGAAGCTATGTTGGCGGGAGACTTTCCACAATCTAGGATAATGCTACTTGATTCGTGACAATTGTTTGGTTATATTTAGGACAGTGAACTCTACAATGGCATATTGAAACTGTTCCTCTATGCTGTTACCATTCAATGAGCACAGGTAGTTCTTTTTTTCCCATACTCTTATTGGTGATCTACCTACAACAAACAACTGTCACTTTTTGTATTTCTTTTTTTATATTTTTGGTATTACTTATTTTCACTGGATGACCAAACATGTCTACAGATATGTAGGCATGGGTATTGATGATTTTCGAAACAATCAATGATTACGTAATGCATAACCCCGGACATGTTAGTGAAGATTTGGGTTGTATCTAGTCTTAAGATGAAATCTCATTTACATGGACTTTTATATATACAGTAAATAAATTACTCTACATGGGTCCTTCTTGTTCTATGCATTATTTACTACAATCTTTTAGGACTATGAACCTTAAGTGAATTGATACAATCATGAATCATCTGGGTCTAAGTAGTGAAAAAATCACGGGCCTAATTGTTTATATCTTAGCTATCCCATTTACTTTACTGTAAATTTCATCCTGATTCCACTTTACACTATTAATGAAAGCTTCGTACTCATTTGTCTCTTCAACACAATGTTCTTGTAATGCATCAAATATCTAATTGTTGTTGTTTTATGAACATCTCATATAGTATACCTTGCTACTCATGCAATTTCCATGAGCATCAACGTTTATTCTATTTCGTTCCATAAAATGCAAAATAATTCAATACCTCTTTATCAAAAAATGTTCAATATCAAAACATGGTTCATTGATGTTTTTTGAAATCCCTTTTGGAAGAATATGTGAAATAAAATTCCTAGGTTAACTATCACCAAACTACTATTTCTGCATTATAGCAATTAACATTTTTCTGACTTTGGAAATGAAAATTTTAGTCGTATCCGAAATGCAAAGTCCATAAAAGCAATAACGAGATAATAAACCAACTGTTTGTTTCCACACTATTTTGTCTCAAATATTTTTATCATATTAAGTGGGTGTCAAATTGTGAACCTCCTTTAATTTTTTTCTTCTTCCATTGGGTTTTCTTATCGTGGATATTAGCCAAAGAGTTTGTATGCTGCCAGCTGCTATACGCTTATACCAATGTTTCGTTGCTCAATAATTATTTAACTACATTTGATTATTTCTGGTACAACTGTTACATTTGCAACTTTATATGTTTGTTTTTCCATGTTAGTAAAATTGCACTTTTAATCTTGATAACTAGAAACAAATATATAACATGCTTTCGAATACAAGCAACAAACAATTTTTTTTACTTCATAAGATAAGCTATTATCTTCATTACTTTACCACATTAAGTACATTAAGACCACATTAAGTATAAATAATTGTTGTGTTTGACTTCTTTATTTGGTATCATTGTCTGTTTGTTTACATAAATGATGCATTGCTTCCAAATTTGTAACCTATGTTCTGTAATTTGTAAAATTAGGATAGTATTTACTTATGTTTCAATCACTTTTGTGACCAGAAGAAATAGTTAATGTACTTCATAATATCTCAAACATAGGCCTGATTATTTGGGTTTCCATAATAATTTTGGGTTCATTTTATGTACAAAGTATAACCGTGGTTATTTGAGAACTTTACATTTTTAAAAATATCTCATCAAGCACTTTAGTTAAAAAAAATGTAGTTGTAACAATTAACATGGCTAGCGTGAAGTAGCTTACAGCTTTGTCCCTCCCTGCAAAGTTTCTTGACTATTCATAGAAAGCTCATAAAGTAATTTTTGTAATAAGCTAAATTGATAATGCATGGTTTTTCATAGGGTTTCAATGAAGTAGTGTATGTTGCAAACAATGGACTTGCATCGGCTGCTTTCGGTGAAGATTCGAGCGGATGAGTGAATTTTGGTGAATTTTGATGAGTACAACCATTTATATTTTGCAAGTTCACCTGCTGATGAAACAAGGCGAGAAACCGGAACAAAAATTATACACCCGCAATTGCTTCCATTGTACATCTGTTGATGATCAAATCATACATGAATCATTTACTTCTTTCTTCAAAATTAGATTTGTACGATTGAATCCTAACAAATACATGTATCATTTATATTATTTATCTCGCTATCATACAACATTTTCTCATCCCTTATTCATAAGTGCAAACTACAATACTCGGAAGTGTATGCTCCCGTGCATTGCACGGGTTGCCACTCGTGAACATACAGAATTCAATATAAGTCAGAATTGAACGAAACTAAAAACGTTAGAATCTATTTAACTATACCTATCTAACGAATGCAAGAAATTTAGATTTCACTTTAGAAATTAAAAGTTATGTCCAGTCTAAAATTTAAAATAGTCGCTATGGAATTTATATATATTTGTAATATATATAAAGCCCTTAAAAATAGCCATTTTGCAAACGATCTCCGTTTTCGACGAAACCACTTTTGTTGGATCCGGAATGTCAAATTATTGTTATATTCCAATTTTCATAATTTTTGGAACTAATATGCGAGCGTGGCAAAAGAACACGTGTTTTGTCGATTTCAGCCAATTTAGGTCGTTTCAGTTTGTCTCTCAGGCATGCCACAAAGGTCCAAGGATCCAACTGAGATGACCCAAACTTCCTGGTAAAGGAAAGCCCGGATTGAGTTGAGAACACGACAAATTAGAACGCAAACAGAAGAACATTTCATTGCTTATTACGGCATTTTCATTAGAGTACACGAATATAACAAAGTATGAATAAATATTTACATTTGATAAATATCAGAGATTTAAAATTACAGTAGCAGCGGAAAATAATACATAACAAAACTGTAGGAAATAGGTGGATACAAAGCTTTCTGTATATAGCTCTAGCTATAAACTAGGATCCTGGAAAAGAAATAATCTGCAAAACCAAAACTACTAGCTGCCCGTGTGGAAAATATGGGCACCCGGAGTTTAGGTTAAAACAATAAACTCTAGGTCAGTCATGTGACTGGTGTGAGAACTAAAACAAGCATTTAAAACTTGGTTTTAAAGTATGGTAAATCAAAGGACCACACCATATAACACGGAACGGGTTTCCTCCTAAGAATACCAGTGCATAAAATAGATAGCGCAATGCTAGATAAGGAAAAATGAAGCTATTATAAGACCCAAGTCCCATCACACAATGCAACGGAAGCCGGAGGATAGGGTTTTCCCATATAATAGCCAAAAATTCCTGGTACGTGAAATTTCATATTTTATTATTACTATAAGTGAAGAAATCAACTTCAAATATAAATGTATCAATCATAGATGACATAAGCGCCCCATCCCACTACGTCTCCATAAATAGGATTACAACTAAAATCGAAATGTCACGTATTGGAAAGTGGATTCCATCATGAGTCGAGGCAAGGGATGTACTCCTCGCCGGCTTCGAGACACTCTAGCAAATGCCTCAGGGTCTCTCGTAGTAGACCCTTGGATCATGCAGTGTCAGTCCACACTTACGTTAGTGGATTGGCAATTCCTGAACACACATTTCCCGGTCCTATCGGACCTATATCCATCAGCTCCCGCAGTAGCCGATATATCCGAGGCGCTTCGCAATCCAACAACCCCAAAGGTAAAATAATATAAATGTCAGGGCTTGCAAAACCTCGACACCACCCATAGCTAGATAAAAACGCCATGCACTCACTGCGTTCCCTTATCCCGTTTTTGACTCATACCGAGGTGTGAGGCTCGCGAATTAACGCTATACACAAAGCTATTCCACACAGGCCGTGCTTTGATCATCAACCTCAAGACTTTGCTTTTCAACAAAAGCCTTGATCATTTGCCACTTAGGCATGCCAGACAGGCCATTCACGTCATGCGACTGATGTCTATCGATATATAACTTCTGAGCTCATACGTCCAGGAGCAGGGTGTTAAGCAAGACAATAAATTCTCTGCCACCAACAGATATATATTTAGTAGAGATCAATCAGCATAGAATAAAATCCAATGTCAGCCACACAGTCCATTTGCAAGTCCGTTCTGGGTCTGAACGAAACCGGAGGCACCTTATTCCTCGTCCCATATTGCCAATATAGGAGAGAGGCCCTCGCATATCCGTCGATCTCCAAGTATGTCTGGACGATCACCACTTATTACCTCGTCTTGGGTGTACAGCCCAATCAAAACATCAGTAATCATTCAAACGATGTGAAAACCTCCGGTGTTCAACCACCGTCTTCATTGTTGACTTATTGTAGATTCAGTTATTCAGAATGGGATAAACCCGGTCTTTCTGAATAACTCGCGTATGTAATAAACAAGTGCTACACAAAAATAACATACGCCTCATTCCAATCCAGAATATTCTTTTATTCAAATATTCACATATTTAGAGATAGGTTCCCATTAATTTTATCAAAGATAAATTCTTTAAAATTTATTCTTTAATATTCCTTTGGATATCAAATCAAATTAAGGTTTTCCAAACTAGTCGGGATTAGCGCACCTTACCAAAGTAATCGTTTATTAAATTTCCCAATCCCAACCTATTCATCCCATGGAGCAAAACAGGTAATACTCCATATCTAACACCATGGTGTTATCGGTAAATTTTAATTACCCTTTCACGTTCAAATCTAATTAAAGATTTAACAATCGCTTGGAGTAAAACTGGTGATACTCCATTCTCGATCATTCTCTAACCGTAAATTAGTAAGAGACCAATTCCCTTAGTATTAATCCCGAAGGCCAAAACCAACATCAGATCAATACCCAGGAAACCATTCAACATAGCTAACCTCCAGTTTCTAATTTTCTTGACTGTAATAACCCGGAAGTCTGAGCCAATTTAAAATTTTTATTTTGGCAATTTTAGCGAATTTTGAATATTTAAAATGAATTATTTTAAATAATAGCGACGAGAAATTTATTTTGAATAGAAATAGAAGTATATATTTAAATAGATCGTCATTAGAATATAAATATTTATTTTAAATTATAAAAGGAATTGAAAATGGCGCGGTAGTTCGAAAATTCGATTTAAAAATTCAATTGAACATACCAGGTGCAAAATAAACTGGATTTTAGCGAAACCAAAAATATTAGAATCTAATTGAGAATATGATTCTAATGAATCCGAAAAATTGAAATTTCATAGCCGGAATCAAATGTTATGTCCAGTTGGAATTCAGAATAGTCGCTTGGAATTCTGGCCCTTAAAAATGGAAATTTTGCAAACGACCTCGGTTTTCGACAAAACCACTTTTGCTGGATCCGCGATGTCAAGTTATTGCTAGATTCCAAAATTCGTAATTTTTCGAATCAATATGTGAGCGTGGCAAAGGAAAACGCGTTTGACTAGTTTCAGTTGATTTTAATCAACTGGAAAATGACCATTTTTCAAACGGTCTCAGAATTTGATGAAATTAGTTTTGTTAGGGCCGTATCGTCAATACAAAGCTAGAAAATATTATTCGGGAATTTTTAGAGACTGTATGTGGCCCTGGTAAATTGAAATGCGCGTTCAAATTCAATATATAAAGTTATATTTGATTTTGACGAAAACAGATCGAACCGATCGAATTGGCCTGCGTTACATATCCCATTGTGTCTGAAATGGGGATATTTAGCTATGAAGACAGTCGTTGGGCTCAATTTTTGGTTCGAACGAAAATTGAACTTTATGGACTCAAAATTAACTAAAAATATAAATATATATATTCATAACTCCCTCCCTCCTCCTTCCCAGGGTAAACGCCCAAATCGAATTCCAGAAGAGAAAAAAAAGAAAAAAAAAGGCGAGCTCTAGCCATCGCGATTCCCCCCCCTCTCGCCGCCACTTCCCCTTCTCTTCCACCTCGTCTCGAACCTCCTCGTCTCTCTCCTCCTCCCTCAAGCGACGCAGTGAGCCCCAAAACCTTGGACCCCCCCCATCCGCCACTTGAAACCCTAGCGCGCCCTCGCCCACTTCCCACCTCCTCCTCCTAAGTCGCCAATCCCCCTTCCTCTCTAATCCAACCCTCCCCCAAACCTTTACAGCACCAAAAACCGTGCCCCACCTTGAAGTGACCATTGTCGACGCTGACTGGTCTGCCTCCGACTGTCGCACGCTAGAAACCCGCCCCCTCTCTCCGAACGCAACGAGCAAGACCCCCAGCCTTGACTGTAAGTGGCTATTTCTATTTATTTCAAAATAATTAGTTTATATTAATAAAAAGAAATTGATTTTGAAACAGTTTTAGACATACAATGTTGAAATAAAAAGGTATGATTTTTATCATAGAAAGTTTAGATTTTTAATTAAGTTAAAGTTTGATTTTTAATATCACAAAGATATGATTTTTACCTAAGTAAAAATTGTGATTTTTATTATAAAGTTAACGGATTAAAGATGTGATTTTTATCGGGTAAAAAGATTAGGCTTTTCATCATAGAAAGAAATGATTTTTATATTATAGAAATAATAAGAATATAATTTTTATTCATGTAGAGTAATAAAAATATAATTTTTATCATGGAAGTAGTGGTGTAAAGGAGTGATTTTTATATATGTAGAAGCGATATAAAAATATATTTTTTATACAGAAAGAAGCGATAAAAATAAATTATATTTATTTTATGAACAACAGTATAAAAATTGAATTTTTATCTATATAGTAGCGGTATAAAAATGTGATTTTTTTATACATAGCAACAATATAAAAATGTGATTTTTATATATGTAGTGGCTACGGACAATGAAATAGACAAAGGGCGAGCACGACGAAGATTTCTACACAAGAAGAGTTGCGGTTAATTGGATTAGCTAGTCGGTGAGAACTTCTCACTTTAAATTTTCTTTTCTAGTTAAAAATATGTACTAGGATGCAGACGGTGCTTATGTGAAGACCCGCAACTTCCCCGTAAAGGAAAGCGTCGGATAGTTCGAGAACAAACCACAACAGAACGCATACAGAAGAACATTTCACTATATATAACAACAGTGCATCAGATTACAAGAATATACAGAGTATACATGAATAAATATTACACAGAAATATCAGAGATTTAAATTACATTTAAATACATAGCAGCGGAAAGTAATACAATACACAACTAGAATGAGATATACGGATACAAAGCTTTCCGGATATCGTTCCAGCTGTAAACCAGGATCCTGTGAATATAAATCTGCAAAACCGAAACTACTAGCTGCCCGTGTCAAAATAGGGGCACCCAGAGTTTAGGTTAAAACAATAAACTCCAGGTCAGTCATGTGACTGGTGTGAGAACTAAAACAGTTATTAATCTTTGTTTTTAAAGTTAGGTAAATCAAGGGACCACGCCGTATAACACGGAACGGGTTTCCTCCCAAGAATACCAGTGCATAAAACCAACAGCGCAATGCTAAATAAAGAAAGATGAAGCTGTTATAAGACCCAGGTCCTATCACACAATGCAACGCAAGCCGGGGGATAGGGTTTTCCCTTATAACAGCCAAAGAATGCTTGATACGTTTAAAACAAATCATTTGATACTATTGTAAGTGCATATTGTATAAAACAACTTCAAATCATAAGTATCAATCATAGGCGGCATGAGCGCCCCATCCCACTATGTCGCCATATATAGGATTACAACTAAAACCGCAAGATCACGTATTTGGAAATTGGATTTCCGTCTATGAACCGAGGCAAAAGATAGTCCTCAACCGATTCGAGACGCTCTAGCCCGCCCCTCAGGCACAGCCGCAACCGTACCTTGGATCGTCAGGGCCGGTCCACACGAAGTGGATTATAATGCCTGAACAATACGTTTCTCCGCCCTTTGGGGCGTAGGTGAGCCAACTAAATGACTCCATCGGTTCGAGAACGACCGATCAATCCGAGGCGCCTCGCAACAGCAACAACCACATAAGTCAAACTCGTCAGGGCGTGTAAAACCACTGACGCCACTTCTAGCTAGAAAGAAAACGCATGTCCCCCCTGAGGTCCGTCTCCCGTTTTTGGTTCATACCGGGTGTGAAACACGCGAATCAACGTTACACAAAGCTATGCCACAAAGGCCGTGCTTTGATCATCAACCACAAGACTTTGCTTTTCAACAGAAGCCTTGATCATTTGCATCTTAGCATGCCACACAGGCAAACCATCCTATGCAACCGATATCAGTCACACAGAATGAAATCCGATGTCAGACACACAGTCCATTTACAAGTCCGTTCTGGGTCTGAACGAAACCGGAGGCACCTAGTACCCCGCATATCCATCGATCTCCAAGTACGTCTGGACGATCACTAACTGTTTCCATCTTCTTGGGTGTACAGCCCAATCAAGATCATCAGTTATCACCCAAACGACGTGAAGACTTCCGGTCTTCGACCATCGTCTTCATCTTCGACTTATCGTCGTATCAGTTATTCAGAATGGGATAAACCCGGTCTTTCCGAATAACTCGCGTATATATTATAAAAGTGTTACACAAACACAACATACGCCTCATTCCAATTCATCAGTCACTAACCGTAAATTAATCAAGAGAATAATTCCCCAAATATTAACCCCGAAGGCCGAAACCAACATCAGATCAATATCCAGAAAACCCTTCCGCTTGGCTAACCGACAGTTAGTTTCTAAATTTCACGTTCAAATCTAATTAAAGATTTAACTATCGCCTGGAGCAAAACTGGTGATACTCCATTCTCGATCTTTTCAATCTAATTAAAGATTCATTAAAACTCCACTTAGTTTTAATCATTATCTGGGTTAAAGAATCAGTGTCATTTAAAACACGATTCACGATAAACCCAAAATCACATTCCATTAATTATCGGGTTAAAGAACAAGTGTTATTTAAAACACTGTTCACGATAAACCCAAAAATCAATACCAATTCAATTCCAATTAAATATCCTTTAATTGGTACACTTCATTAAATCTAAATAAAAAGATTTAATCTTTTCTCAACTGGGTTCAAGAACAGTGCTAGTGAAGACACCATTCACGACAAACCCAAATCACATTCCATTAATTATCGGGTTAAAGAACAAGTGTTATTTAAAACACTGTTCACGATAAACCCAAAATCACATTCCATTAATTATCGGGTTAAAGAACAAGTGTTATTTAAAACACTGTTCACGATAAACCCAAAAATCAATACCAATTCAATTCCAATTAAATATCATTTAATTGGTACACTTCATTAAATCTAAATAAAAAGATTTAATCTTTTCTCAACTGGGTTCAAGAACAGTGTTAGTGAAGACACCATTCACGACAAACCCAAATCACATTCCATTAATTATCGGGTTAAAGAACAAGTGTTATTTAAAACACTGTTCACGATAAACCCAAAAATCAATATCAATTCAATTCCAATTAAATATCATTTAATTGGTACACTTCATTAAATCTAAATAAAAAGATTTAATCTTTTCTCAACTGGGTTCAAGAACAGTGTTAGTGAAGACACCATTCACGACAAACCCAAATCACATTCGATATTCAATACAAGGCTCTGAATAGAAAATATATCGGCTTATATTCAATATCGAATTCTACGACTAACAAATGTCGTATTGGAAATAACGATACAAATATATATCTTTCAAATTTCCATAACAACACCTGTAATATCACGAATTCCAACATCGAAATATTCCGAAGACAATTTCGATTCAACTCCACTCCAATGCAATCATTGGAAATTTTGGTTATTTTCAAAACCATTTCAAATTCAATTTATTTATTTAAAAATAAATAGAATTATAATTCTAGTTCAAAACTAGTTCATTTCGATAAAAATCTATTTTTATCTTTTCAAATATGGAGTTTTTCATCCCAAACTTTCACAAATCATTTCTTATGATTTTACACAAATTATTACTATTTTTAATAATTTTATCAAGGCCCGTACAGTCGATTTCCATTAACGGCCATCGAACTGCACTTACAGCGACCTTTTTCGAATTTGATTTGGACGTATCTCCAAATCCAACCGTTAGATTTCAAATTTCTAACATTCATTAGAAAGCTCTTTTCGATACGAACCCAACGGTTCCGGTTCTAGGAGAATCCGACGGTCGGATCTCCCGTAATGTCCGTTTGAAATAAATGGTCGAAATTCGTGAACTGCCGCGGCGCGGCGCGTTCTATTCAGGCCATTATATTATATATATATAATATATATAATATATATTTCGTCGATTTCTATTTAAAACGAATTATATAAATAGTTTTGAATTCGTTTCAAAAACATTTTCAACTTCCATTTCAATTCAAATCAAAATTGAATTCTTCTCTATAAATTCGTTTTAAAATCCATTTCCATTCAATTCAAATTTCAATTCAATTTGAATTTATTTCACTTCGCTTTCAATTCAATTTGAATTCGTTTTCAATTCGATTCATTTCGAAATCGTTTTCAATTCAATTCATTTCGAAATCGTTTTCAATTCAATTCATTTCGAAATCGTTTTCAATTCAATTCATTTCGAAATCGTTTTCAATTCAATTCATTTCGAAATCGTTTTCAATTCAATTCATTTCGAAATCGTTTTCAATTCAATTCATTTCGAAATCGTTTTCAATTCAATTCATTTCGAAATCGTTTTCAATTCAATTTGAATTCAATAAAATCGATATAAATATCGTTCACGTCAAAATGGCGTCAATCTAATCAACACGGCTTCATAAATTTCTATTTTCAAAATAGTTGTTATTATCAAAATATTTCGTTCAACACATGACCAATCTCAATGAATGAGTACTGTCAACACATGAACTTTTATTTTATAATATTATTTATTTTTCAAATTGGAATGAGGCCCAATCAATTACCATATAAAGTTAATTATATGGATTTTCATACAACACATGTATATCATAGCATTGAAAAATAATCAATCATCAACCAAAGTGCACTACACTGTATAAGCATCAAATATAGATATTCAACGCTTATAACAACCTGTCAATCGATCGATCGACATTTTTAATCAATCAGGATGAGTGAACTTCAAATTTCATCCCAACACCCGTGTGGGGTTTCAAACAATCAAACACCTATTTTATTTGTGCTGTTGGGCGATGTGTAAAATTTATCGTCCCAATCAATGTCATTCAAATAGGTGTACATAAACAAACCGTCCGGTTTATAAATGAATATTTTATTTATTCACTTCACTATTTTCATATTCACGTTAAAAATTATATTTTTAACGATAAAACATTTTATTTCAACCTATGAATTTCTATTCAATTCATTTATTCAATAAAATGATATTTTTATTTTTCTAACATATTTTAGAAAATTTCGGCGGCATAACGGCACGATACTAGAAACGGGACGAGGCCTAGCCTTATCCCCGGTCTAGTGAAGGCCCACGCCATTCACACATCAATCAAATCAATTTCATTTTGCAAACCACAAAACTTGGAGTAAGGGTCTAACCTAGCCTTACTCCATCGCCTTATAACGGCGCACGTCTAATCCTAACCAATTTATCGATTCGATTTTTCACACCACAAATCACATTCAAACCAATATCGCAATCAATCACCAAACAGTCAAACAAACAAGTCCATGGTCTGTGGACGGGTGTCGGGTGCTACTAAGCACCGTCTGCATCCTAGTATATATATATAACTAGAAAATTTAAATTGAAAGGTGAGAAATTCTCACGTATAGCTGTCCTAGCTCCACGGCTCTTCTAATGCAGGAAACCTTCGCCAACTCGCCTTTTGTCGCTTTCGTTGTCCGCTTTCACTACATACGTAAAAATCACATTTTTACTTCGCTATTCAATATATAAAAATCGAATTTTTACTTCGATGTTCAATATATAAAAATTCTATTTTTCTATCGAAGTTCAATATATAAAAATTCTATTTTTCTATCGAAGTTCAATATATAAAAATTCTATTTTTCTATCGAAGTTCAATATATAAAAATAAGCATATTTTCACAACGCTACTATATAGATAAAAATTATATTTTTATCACCTTATTCTTCATATAAAAATTTCACCCTTTCAAAAATAAAATTTTCGCCTTTTTTTAAAATAAAGTTTTCAACTTTTTAAAATAAAGTTTTCAACTTTTTAAAATAAAGTTTTCAACTTTATAAAAACAAAGTTTTCGCCTTTTTAAAATAAAGTTTTCAACTTTATAAAATAAAGTTTTCTATTTTAAAGTTCGAATTTTTTTCCTATTTTAACATTTCAAAATAAAATCAGTTTTATTTATTTTTATCTTTTCAAAACAGTTTTTAAATTATTTTTCAAAACAGTTTTTAAATTATTTAAAAATGCAGTTTTTTTTCCTTCTTTTTCAAAATGCAGTTTTTATAAAAAAAAACTCAGTTTTACTTTCTTTTCAAAAAAATGCAGTTTTCAATTTCTTTTAAAAATGCAGTTTTTTTTCTATTTTAAAACAGTTTTCAAATCACTGTAAAATAAAAATAAAAACAAAACAAAATAATTTAAACGCTCACCGACAGTTTGCGAAGGGGAGGAGGGTTCGGAGGCGGTGGCTCGTCGAGGGTTCGGAGGAGGAGTCGGCGATGCAAGGAAGGGAAGGAAAGGTGGGTGAGGCGGAGGGTTGATTCAGGCGTCGTCGGTTCTGGTCTTCGCGAGGTGGAGAAGTAGAAAGGAGAGAGAGAGAGCTGGAGGGGGGTGGGCCTCGCCATAGGCGGCGACGGTGATCGCCAGGTCTGGGCGGAGGGAGGCGTCGCGGTCTCCTTCCCCTTTCCGTTCTCTCTTTTTTTTTTTTTTTTCTGGATCGAAATGAAAATGAGGGGGGGGAGGGGCCAGAAGTTATAGAAGAAGGTTTTTTTTTTTATTTTAATTATTTAATTCCTTTTAAAGTTGACTTTTCGTTTGAACGCGAAATCAAGCCCACCGACTGTCGCCCCTAGCGTTTCACCCCCATTCCGAACACAATGGGATATGTATCGTAGGTTGATTCGACTGTTTGAATCAGTTTCCGTTAATATTTACATTTAAATTACTATATTGAATTTTAAACGTACATTTCAAATTACCGGGGTCACATACTAACTAGAAAAATTCCAGAAAAATATTTTCTAGCTTCGTACTGACGATACGGTCCTAACAAAACTAGTTTCGTCGAATTCTGAGACCGTTTGAGAAATGGCCAATTTCCAGTCGATTAAAATCCACTGAAAATGGTCAAACGCATTTTCCTTTGCCACGCTCACATATTGATTCGAAAAATTATGAAATTTGAAACCTAGCAATAATTTAACATCACGGACCCAACAAAACTGGTTTCGTCGAAATCCGAGGTCGTTTGCAAAATTGCTATTTTTAAGGGCCTTATATATATAAAAATATATATAAATTCCACAGCGACTATTTCTAATTTTAAACTGGACATATCTTATCATTTCTAAGATGAAATCTCAGTTTGTTAACTTCGTTACAAAGACATAGTTATACAGATTCAAATATTTCTTTTTCGTTCAATTCTGACTTATATTGAATTCTGTATATTCATTTGAAATTAGAAATCGAATTTTCGAACTACCGCGCCATTTTCAATTCCTTTTATAATTATATATAATTATTATATATTCTAACGACGACGTATATAATATATACGTCGAATTCTATTCAAAATAAATTTTCTCGTCGATATTATTTAAAATAATTCATTTTAAATAATCAAAATTCGCTAAAATGGCCAAAATAAAAATTTTAAACTGGCCCAGATTTTCCGGGTTGTTACAATCTCCCTCACTTAAAACTTTTCGTCCCCGAAAAGGAACAAAGTCGAAAGTGGTTTGATTAATCAACTCTACGCTCGACCTGGCTTCCATTCTCCAACTTTTCAGTTTCTGAGAATTTCTAAAATTTCAAAAATTTGGCTAACACCCTAAATTTTTGAAAAATTTCGCCATAACCTCCCCTGCAATGGGAGCATCGGGGAATTTCAAATAGCTTCCCCGGTCCTTCAGATCTCAAAAAGAAAAAGAAAAAGCCAAGCGGCTAGCCAATAGGCTCACAAAATCATCATCACCCAAACAAAACAGGAAATTATGTAGTAAACATGTACCTATTTGTCGGGCAAACAAATTTTATTCTCGGCTCTAGCCTCCTTGCTATGACCTGTTCAATGTAAGTATATGTATATGCAAACAAATGCGACCAAATTTCAATACAATTCAATATTCGATTAAATTAGGCATAATGGTTCAAAATTAGCAAACAATTAACCAAACAACACAAACATCAATCAATTAGTGAATTAGAGTCTCAAATTCGTAATTTGATATATATACGAAAATCAGATTTTTGATGCCAAATCACAACAATAGGCCCTATCTAATTTTGGTTCTCACACCAGTCAATAGGAAATATATAGAAATCTCACTTTCGTCACTCGAAAATAAATACTGGCGACAGTGCCCCATCACCAGAATTACTCCCGGGCACTAGAGGGATTCTATATCTACCCAATATATTAAAACTTCGAATACACGTTTGCAAGACATATATGCAAAACCTTTATATATCGGATTGTCCTAATCAATATAAAATAAATAATCAAATACGAATAATTGATTTAAATTTTCAAAACGAAATTTGTTTTCATTTGAAAAATATACTCTTCACACTCGTTCTAGGATGCTACTGATCCTATCTCTAACGAGTCATTCTAATTGGATATTGTTAATCCAATATCTGATGAATTCTTTCGTATGGTTCTAATGTGTCTTGTTCTCTAGCTTTGTAAACCAAAGCTCTGATACCACTTGTGAAGACCCGCAACTTCCCCGTAAAGGAAAGCGTCGGATAGTTCGAGAACAAACCACAACAGAACGCATACAGAAGAACATTTCACTATATATAACAACAGTGCATCAGATTACAAGAATATACAGAGTATACATGAATAAATATTACACGGAAATATCAGAGATTTAAATTACATTTAAATACATAGCAGCGGAAAGTAATACAATACACAACTAGAATGAGATATACGAATACAAAGCTTTCCGGATATCGTTCCAGCTGTAAACCAGGATCCTGTGAATATAAATCTGCAAAACCGAAACTACTAGCTGCCCGTGTCAAAATAGGGGCACCCAGAGTTTAGGTTAAAACAATAAACTCCAGGTCAGTCATGTGACTGGTGTGAGAACTAAAACAGTTATTAATCTTTGTTTTTAAAGTTAGGTAAATCAAGGGACCACGCCGTATAACACGGAACGGGTTTCCTCCCAAGAATACCAGTGCATAAAACCAACAGCGCAATGCTAAATAAAGAAAGATGAAGCTGTTATAAGACCCAGGTCCTATCACACAATGCAACGCAAGCCGGGGGATAGGGTTTTCCCTTATAACAGCCAAAGAATGCTTGATACGTTTAAAACAAATCATTTGATACTATTGTAAGTGCATATTGTATAAAACAACTTCAAATCATAAGTATCAATCATAGGCGGCATGAGCGCCCCATCCCACTATGTCGCCATATATAGGATTACAACTAAAACCGCAAGATCACGTATTTGGAAATTGGATTTCCGTCTATGAACCGAGGCAAAAGATAGTCCTCAACCGATTCGAGACGCTCTAGCCCGCCCCTCAGGCACAGCCGCAACCGTACCTTGGATCGTCAGGGCCGGTCCACACGAAGTGGATTATAATGCCTGAACAATACGTTTCTCCGCCCTTTGGGGCGTAGGTGAGCCAACTAAATGACTCCATCGGTTCGAGAACGACCGATCAATCCGAGGCGCCTCGCAACAGCAACAACCACATAAGTCAAACTCGTCAGGGCGTGTAAAACCACTGACGCCACTTCTAGCTAGAAAGAAAACGCATGTCCCCCCTGAGGTCCGTCTCCCGTTTTTGGTTCATACCGGGTGTGAAACACGCGAATCAACGTTACACAAAGCTATGCCACAAAGGCCGTGCTTTGATCATCAACCACAAGACTTTGCTTTTCAACAGAAGCCTTGATCATTTGCATCTTAGCATGCCACACAGGCAAACCATCCTATGCAACCGATATCAGTCACACAGAATGAAATCCGATGTCAGACACACAGTCCATTTACAAGTCCGTTCTGGGTCTGAACGAAACCGGAGGCACCTAGTACCCCGCATATCCATCGATCTCCAAGTACGTCTGGACGATCACTAACTGTTTCCATCTTCTTGGGTGTACAGCCCAATCAAGATCATCAGTTATCACCCAAACGACGTGAAGACTTCCGGTCTTCGACCATCGTCTTCATCTTCGACTTATCGTCGTATCAGTTATTCAGAATGGGATAAACCCGGTCTTTCCGAATAACTCGCGTATATATTATAAAAGTGTTACACAAACACAACATACGCCTCATTCCAATTCATCAGTCACTAACCGTAAATTAATCAAGAGAATAATTCCCCAAATATTAACCCCGAAGGCCGAAACCAACATCAGATCAATATCCAGAAAACCCTTCCGCTTGGCTAACCGACAGTTAGTTTCTAAATTTCACGTTCAAATCTAATTAAAGATTTAACTATCGCCTGGAGCAAAACTGGTGATACTCCATTCTCGATCTTTTCAATCTAATTAAAGATTCATTAAAACTCCACTTAGTTTTAATCATTATCTGGGTTAAAGAATCAGTGTCATTTAAAACACGATTCACGATAAACCCAAAATCACATTCCATTAATTATCGGGTTAAAGAACAAGTGTTATTTAAAACACTGTTCACGATAAACCCAAAAATCAATACCAATTCAATTCCAATTAAATATCCTTTAATTGGTACACTTCATTAAATCTAAATAAAAAGATTTAATCTTTTCTCAACTGGGTTCAAGAACAGTGCTAGTGAAGACACCATTCACGACAAACCCAAATCACATTCCATTAATTATCGGGTTAAAGAACAAGTGTTATTTAAAACACTGTTCACGATAAACCCAAAATCACATTCCATTAATTATCGGGTTAAAGAACAAGTGTTATTTAAAACACTGTTCACGATAAACCCAAAAATCAATACCAATTCAATTCCAATTAAATATCATTTAATTGGTACACTTCATTAAATCTAAATAAAAAGATTTAATCTTTTCTCAACTGGGTTCAAGAACAGTGTTAGTGAAGACACCATTCACGACAAACCCAAATCACATTCCATTAATTATCGGGTTAAAGAACAAGTGTTATTTAAAACACTGTTCACGATAAACCCAAAAATCAATATCAATTCAATTCCAATTAAATATCATTTAATTGGTACACTTCATTAAATCTAAATAAAAAGATTTAATCTTTTCTCAACTGGGTTCAAGAACAGTGTTAGTGAAGACACCATTCACGACAAACCCAAATCACATTCGATATTCAATACAAGGCTCTGAATAGAAAATATATCGGCTTATATTCAATATCGAATTCTACGACTAACAAATGTCGTATTGGAAATAACGATACAAATATATATCTTTCAAATTTCCATAACAACACCTGTAATATCACGAATTCCAACATCGAAATATTCCGAAGACAATTTCGATTCAACTCCACTCCAATGCAATCATTGGAAATTTTGGTTATTTTCAAAACCATTTCAAATTCAATTTATTTATTTAAAAATAAATAGAATTATAATTCTAGTTCAAAACTAGTTCATTTCGATAAAAATCTATTTTTATCTTTTCAAATATGGAGTTTTTCATCCCAAACTTTCACAAATCATTTCTTATGATTTTACACAAATTATTACTATTTTTAATAATTTTATCAAGGCCCGTACAGTCGATTTCCATTAACGGCCATCGAACTGCACTTACAGCGACCTTTTTCGAATTTGATTTGGACGTATCTCCAAATCCAACCGTTAGATTTCAAATTTCTAACATTCATTAGAAAGCTCTTTTCGATACGAACCCAACGGTTCCGGTTCTAGGAGAATCCGACGGTCGGATCTCCCGTAATGTCCGTTTGAAATAAATGGTCAAAATTCGTGAACTGCCGCGGCGCGGCGCGTTCTATTCAGGCCATTATATTATATATATATAATATATATAATATATATTTCGTCGATTTCTATTTAAAACGAATTATATAAATAGTTTTGAATTCGTTTCAAAAACATTTTCAACTTCCATTTCAATTCAAATCAAAATTGAATTCTTCTCTATAAATTCGTTTTAAAATCCATTTCCATTCAATTCAAATTTCAATTCAATTTGAATTTATTTCACTTCGCTTTCAATTCAATTTGAATTCGTTTTCAATTCGATTCATTTCGAAATCGTTTTCAATTCAATTCATTTCGAAATCGTTTTCAATTCAATTCATTTCGAAATCGTTTTCAATTCAATTCATTTCGAAATCGTTTTCAATTCAATTCATTTCGAAATCGTTTTCAATTCAATTCATTTCGAAATCGTTTTCAATTCAATTCATTTCGAAATCGTTTTCAATTCAATTCATTTCGAAATCGTTTTCAATTCAATTTGAATTCAATAAAATCGATATAAATATCGTTCACGTCAAAATGGCGTCAATCTAATCAACACGGCTTCATAAATTTCTATTTTCAAAATAGTTGTTATTATCAAAATATTTCGTTCAACACATGACCAATCTCAATGAATGAGTACTGTCAACACATGAACTTTTATTTTATAATATTATTTATTTTTCAAATTGGAATGAGGCCCAATCAATTACCATATAAAGTTAATTATATGGATTTTCATACAACACATGTATATCATAGCATTGAAAAATAATCAATCATCAACCAAAGTGCACTACACTGTATAAGCATCAAATATAGATATTCAACGCTTATAACAACCTGTCAATCGATCGATCGACATTTTTAATCAATCAGGATGAGTGAACTTCAAATTTCATCCCAACACCCGTGTGGGGTTTCAAACAATCAAACACCTATTTTATTTGTGCTGTTGGGCGATGTGTAAAATTTATCGTCCCAATCAATGTCATTCAAATAGGTGTACATAAACAAACCGTCCGGTTTATAAATGAATATTTTATTTATTCACTTCACTATTTTCATATTCACGTTAAAAATTATATTTTTAACGATAAAACATTTTATTTCAACCTATGAATTTCTATTCAATTCATTTATTCAATAAAATGATATTTTTATTTTTCTAACATATTTTAGAAAATTTCGGCGGCATAACGGCACGATACTAGAAACGGGACGAGGCCTAGCCTTATCCCCGGTCTAGTGAAGGCCCACGCCATTCACACATCAATCAAATCAATTTCATTTTGCAAACCACAAAACTTGGAGTAAGGGTCTAACCTAGCCTTACTCCATCGCCTTATAACGGCGCACGTCTAATCCTAACCAATTTATCGATTCGATTTTTCACACCACAAATCACATTCAAACCAATATCGCAATCAATCACCAAACAGTCAAACAAACAAGTCCATGGTCTGTGGACGGGTGTCGGGTGCTACTAAGCACCGTCTGCATCCTAGTATATATATATAACTAGAAAATTTAAATTGAAAGGTGAGAAATTCTCACGTATAGCTGTCCTAGCTCCACGGCTCTTCTAATGCAGGAAACCTTCGCCAACTCGCCTTTTGTCGCTTTCGTTGTCCGCTTTCACTACATACGTAAAAATCACATTTTTACTTCGCTATTCAATATATAAAAATCGAATTTTTACTTCGATGTTCAATATATAAAAATTCTATTTTTCTATCGAAGTTCAATATATAAAAATTCTATTTTTCTATCGAAGTTCAATATATAAAAATTCTATTTTTCTATCGAAGTTCAATATATAAAAATTCTATTTTTCTATCGAAGTTCAATATATAAAAATAAGCATATTTTCACAACGCTACTATATAGATAAAAATTATATTTTTATCACCTTATTCTTCATATAAAAATTTCACCCTTTCAAAAATAAAGTTTTCGCCTTTTTTTAAAATAAAGTTTTCAACTTTTTAAAATAAAGTTTTCAACTTTTTAAAATAAAGTTTTCAACTTTTTAAAATAAAGTTTTCAACTTTATAAAAACAAAGTTTTCGCCTTTTTAAAATAAAGTTTTCAACTTTATAAAATAAAGTTTTCTATTTTAAAGTTCGAATTTTTTTCTTATTTTAACATTTCAAAATAAAATCAGTTTTATTTATTTTTATCTTTTCAAAACAGTTTTTAAATTATTTTTCAAAACCGTTTTTAAATTATTTAAAAATGCAGTTTTTTTTCCTTCTTTTTCAAAATGCAGTTTTTATAAAAAAAAACTCAGTTTTACTTTCTTTTCAAAAAAATACAGTTTTCAATTTCTTTTAAAAATGCAGTTTTTTTTCTATTTTAAAACAGTTTTCAAATCACTGTAAAATAAAAATAAAAACAAAACAAAATAATTTAAACGCTCACCGACAGTTTGCGAAGGGGAGGAGGGTTCGGAGGCGGTGGCTCGTCGAGGGTTCGGAGGAGGAGTCGGCGATGCAAGGAAGGGGGGGGAAGAAGGAAAGGTGGGTGAGGCGGAGGGTTGATTCAGGCGTCGTCGGTTCTGGTCTTCGCGAGGTGGAGAAGTAGAAAGGAGAGAGAGAGAGCTGGAGGGGGGTGGGCCTCGCCATAGGCGGCGACGGTGATCGCCAGGTCTGGGCGGAGGGAGGCGTCGCGGTCTCCTTCCCCTTTCCGTTCTCTCTTTTTTTTTTTTTTTTTTTCTGGATCGAAATGAAAATGAGGGGGGGGGGGGGGAGGGGCCAGAAGTTATAGAAGAAGGGTTTTTTTTTTATTTTAATTATTTAATTCCTTTTAAAGTTGACTTTTCGTTTGAACGCGAAATCAAGCCCACCGACTGTCGCCCCTAGCGTTTCACCCCCATTCCGAACACAATGGGATATGTATCGTAGGTTGATTCGACTGTTTGAATCAGTTTCCGTTAATATTTACATTTAAATTACTATATTGAATTTTAAACGTACATTTCAAATTACCGGGGTCACATACTAACTAGAAAAATTCCAGAAAAATATTTTCTAGCTTCGTACTGACGATACGGTCCTAACAAAACTAGTTTCGTCGAATTCTGAGACCGTTTGAGAAATGGCCAATTTCCAGTCGATTAAAATCCACTGAAAATGGTCAAACGCATTTTCCTTTGCCACGCTCACATATTGATTCGAAAAATTATGAAATTTGAAACCTAGCAATAATTTAACATCACGGACCCAACAAAACTGGTTTCGTCGAAATCCGAGGTCGTTTGCAAAATTGCTATTTTTAAGGGCCTTATATATATAAAAATATATATAAATTCCACAGCGACTATTTCTAATTTTAAACTGGACATATCTTATCATTTCTAAGATGAAATCTCAGTTTGTTAACTTCGTTACAAAGACATAGTTATACAGATTCAAATATTTCTTGTTTCGTTCAATTCTGACTTATATTGAATTCTGTATATTCATTTGAAATTAGAAATCGAATTTTCGAACTACCGCGCCATTTTCAATTCCTTTTATAATTATATATAATTATTATATATTCTAACGACGACGTATATAATATATACGTCGAATTCTATTCAAAATAAATTTTCTCGTCGATATTATTTAAAATAATTCATTTTAAATAATCAAAATTCGCTAAAATGGCCAAAATAAAAATTTTAAACTGGCCCAGATTTTCCGGGTTGTTACAGCTTAGCAGCACCTGACACCTGTCGTCCATAGACCATGGATGGCTTGTATGTTTGATTGTTTGTTGTGGTGAAAATTGATTGTGTGATGTGAAATGAAATAAAATATTTATATAGTTAAAAATATTTTATCGTTAAAAATATAATTTTTAACGTGTGTGAATAAAAATATGTGTTTGTTGATTTGAAACCCCACATGGGTATTGGGATAATATACGATATACACTAATCCCAATAATTAGTTGTATGCCGATCGATTGATTGACAGGCTGTTATAAGCGTTCGATATCTATATTCGATGCTTATACATTGTAGTGCACTTTGGATGATGGTTGATTATTTATCGTTGCTATTATATACATGTGTTGTATGGAATCTGTAACGACCCGTATTCTACACATCATAGGATCGTAAAATATTTATTTCTTCTCCATGTGATGTCGTATGGTCATGTAACTTTGGGAAACATCTATTAGAGTCATTTCCCAAGCTTATGATTTTTGTCGATTTTTAAATGACCATTTTGCCCCTAGTTGGTACTGTTTTGGCCATAACTTTTGATTGGAAAGGAATTTTGACTTGAAACCACTTCCATTTGATTCGTTTGATAGTTTCTCTTTCCGTAGAGTGGTCATAATAGCCAAACGGACTTACCGTTTGAGAGATATGGCTGAAACAAGGTTTGGAGGGTGAAAAACTGCTTAACCGGGCCAAATCGGGTGATTAGTGAGTAGGCCCATAACCCATTTCGGGATTAGGGTTATGGGAGGGCTGAAATGAGATGGAGAATCATTCCATTTCAGTTTTCTAGCCTCCACTTATCACCAAGGATCCCTAAAAAATGGCCTCCAACCTCTAGATCACCTCCAAATCATCTTTTGGTCAAGGATTTGGCTTAGCAACTCCTAATCAAAGAAGATCTTCACCTAATCAACCTTGGAGCTGCTGTTAGCATTGGGATTCGCATCAAATCAGAGCATTATTTCAGATCTCAGTTTGTTTTGTGGCTAAGGTGAGTGATTTGCTTAGTTTTGCACTAATTATGGCTAATTAGGAGTGATTAGTGTTAATTAGCGAATTTAAACATGATAAAATTCTGGAAAAATATTTATAAAATTCGGAATGATGTTTTAGATCTCTGATATGAATTTGGGTTAATTTGGTTAAGATTTGCTAATCCTATCATCAGTCTCACCTAAATATGCTTAAGGGGAAAATATGGGGTTTTGGGTATGTTTGATCCATTTTTACCTATCATATTGATGTTTTGATGGTTGTGGTTGATTATGCATGTTGCTATGACTGTATGAAATGCTATGTGACTGTTTAGAATAGTTGGAATGGTCGAAAACGCCCTCGAGGGGCGTAAACAGCTCGCTGGACAAGGTGCAGGGGTTCGGATCGCATAGGGGGTTGAGGGACGATCGGATCGCCCTATGGGATCATGGGGGCATCCCCACGAGTCGAGTCACCTCCTCCGAACCGAACCGTCTGTGCAAGGCTGTAAAAACCCGTAACTTCCCCGTAAAGGAAAGCGACGGATATTTTGAGAACAAACCACAACAGAACGCATATAAAAGAACATTTCACTGTATATTACAACAATGCATCAGATTACAAGAATATACAGAGTACAAAAGAATATTACACAGAAATATCAGAGATTTAAATTACGTTTAAATACATAGCAGCGGAAAATAATACAATACACAACTAGAAGGAGATATACGGATACAAAGCTTTCCGGATATCGTTCCAGCTGTAAACCAGGATCCTGTGAATATAAATCTGCAAAACCAAAACTACTAGCTGCCCGTGTCAAAATAGGGGCACCCAGAGTTTAGGTTAAAACAATAAACTCCAGGTCAGTCATGTGACTGGTGTGAGAACTAAAACAGTTTTTTTATCTTTATTTTCAAAGGTAAATCAAGGGACCACGCCGTATAACACGGAACGGGTTTCCTCCCAAGAATACCAGTGCATAAAACAAACAGCGCAATGCTAAATAAAGAAAGATGAAGCTGTTATAAGACCCAGGTCCCATCACACAATGCAACGCAGTCGAGGATAGGGTTTTCCCTTATAACAGCCAAGAATGCTTGATACGTTTAAAACAAATCATTTGATACTATCATAAGTGCATAGTGTATAAAACAACTTCAAATCATAAGTATCAATCATAGGCGGCATGAATGCCCCATCCCACTATGTCGCCATACTAGGCTCTACAAATAAAACCGCAGAATCACGTATTTGGAAATTGGGTTTCCCTCTATGAACCGAGGCAAAAGATAGTCCTCAACCGATTCGAGACGCTCTAGCCCGTGTCTCAGGAACAGCCGCAACTGCCCCCTGGATCCTCAGGGCCGGTCCACCGATGTGGATTATTATGCCTGAACACTACGTCTCCCCACCCTATGGGGTGTAAGTCTGGTCCGTCTGCCGACCAGAATGCATCGGCCGAAACCGATATAACCGAGGCGCCTCGCAACAGCAACAACCACATAAGTCAAACTCGTCAGGGCGTGTAAAACCACTGACGCCACTTCTAGCTAGAAAGAAACGCATGCCCTCCCTGACGTCCGTCTCCCGTTTTTGGTTCACAACCGGGGTGCGAGGCTCGCGAATTCACGTTACACAAAGCTGTGCCACACAGGCTGTGCTTTGATCATCACCACAAGACTTTGCTTTTCAACAGAAGCCTCGATCAATTGCCACTCAGGCATGCCACACAGGCAATTCACTCCATGCGTTTGATATCCATCAATATATAACCCCTGAGCTCGTACGTCTCAGAGAAGGGCGTTAAGCAAGAGAATAAATTCTCTGCCGCCAAACAGATATATATTTAATAGGGATCAACCACACGGACTAAAATCCAATGTCAGACACACAGTCCATTTACAAGTCCGTTCTGGGTCTGAACGAAACCGGAGGCACCTAGTACCCCGCATATCCATCGATCTCCAAGTACGTCTGGACGATCACCAACTGTTTCCATCTTCTTGGGTGTACAGCCCAATCAAGATCATCAGTTATCACCCAAACGACGTGAAGACTTCCGGTCTTCGACCACCGTCTTCATCTTCGACACCACGTCGAATCAGTTATTCAGAATGGGATGAACCCGGTCTTTCTGAATAACTCACGTATATATTATAAAAGTGTTACACAAACACAACATACGCCTCATTCCAATTCAGAATATTCTTTTATTCGAATATTCCTATACTTTGGGAAAAGTTCCCATTAATTTTATCCAAGATAAATTCTTTAAATTTATTCTTTAATCTCCTTTAAATATCAATTCAAACTAGTCGGGATTAGCGAACCACACCGAAGTAATCATTTATTTTATTTCCCAATCTCAACCTATTCATCCCATGAAGTAAAACTGGTAATACTTCATATCTAACACCACAGTGTTATCGGTAAATTCAATTACCATTTCACGTTCAAATCTAATTAAAGATTTAACTATCGCCTGGAGCAAAACTGGTGATACTCCATTTTCGATCATTTCAATCTAATTAAAGATTCATTAAAACTCCACTTAGTTTTAATCGTTAACTGGGTTAAAGAATCAGTGTCATTTAAAACACGGTTCACGATAAACCCAAAATCACCTTCCATTAATTATCGGGTTAAAGAACAAGTGTTATTTAAAACACTGTTCACGATAAACCCAAATCACATTCGATATTCAATACAAGGCTCTGAATAGAAAATATATCGGCTTATATTCAATATCGAATTCTACGACTAACAAATGTCGTATTGGAAATAACGATATAAATATATATCTTTCAAATTTCCATAACAACACTTGTATAATCACGAATTCCAACATCGAAATATTCCGAAGACAATTTCGATTCAATTCCACTCCAATGCAATCATTGGATATTCTGGTTATTTTCAAAACCCTTTTCAAATTCAATTTATTTATTTAAAAATAAATAGAATTATAATTCTAGTTCAAAACTAGTTCATTTCGATAAAAATTTATTTGTATCTTTTCAAATATGGAGTTTTTCATCCCAAATCTTCACAAATCATTTCTTATGATTTTACACAAATTATTACTATTTTTAATAATTTTATCAAGGCCCGTACAGTCGATTTCCATCAATGGCCATCGAACTGCACTTACATCGACCTTTTTCGAATTTGATTTGGACATATTTCCAAATCCAACCGTTAGATTTCAAATTTCTAATATTCGCTAGAAAGCTCTTTTCGATACGAACCCAACGGTTCCGGTTTTAGGAGAATCCGACGGTCGGATCTCCCGCAATGTCCGTTTGAAATAAATGGTCGAAATTCGCGAACTACCGCGGCACGGCGCGTTCTATTCAGGCCATTAATATTATATATATATTATATATAATATATATTTCGTCGATTTCTATTCAAAACGAATTATATAAATAGTTTTAAAATTCGTTTCAAAATCTATTTCAACTTCCTTTTCAATTCAAATCAAAATTGAATTCTTCTTTATAAATTCGTTTTAAAATTCATTTCTATTCAATTCAAATTTCAACTCAATTTGAATTCATTTCAATTTGCTTTCAATTCATTTTGAATTCGTTTTCAATTCAATTCATTTCGAAATCACTTTCAATTCAATTCACTTTGAATTCGTTTTCAATTCAATTCATTTCGAAATCACTTTCAATTCAATTCACTTTGAATTCGTTTTCAATTCAATTCATTTCGAAATCACTTTCAATTCAATTCACTTTGAATTTGTTTTCAATTCAATTCATTTCGAAATCACTTTCAATTCAATTCACTTTGAATTCGTTTTCAATTCAATTCATTTCGAAATCACTTTCAATTCAATTCACTTTGAATTCGTTTTCAATTCAATTCATTTCGAAATCACTTTCAATTCAATTCACTTTGAATTCGTTTTCAATTCAATTCATTTCGAAATCACTTTCAATTCAATTCACTTTGAATTCGTTTTTTTAAAATCGATATAAATATCGTTCACGTCAAAATGGCGTCAATCTAATCAACACGGCTTCATATATTCCTTTATTTTCAAATATTCTATTTCAAATATTTCTTTTCCAAATATTTCTTTTCCAAATATTTCTTTTTCAAAACTGGAATGAGGCCCAATCAATTACCATATAAAATTAATTATATGGATTTTCATACAACACATGTATATAATAGCATTGAAAATAATCAACCATCAACCAAAGTGCACTACACTGTATAAGCATCAAATATAGATATTCAACGCTTATAACAGCCTGTCAATCAATCGATCGACATATTTAATCAATCAGGATGAGTGAACTTCAAATTTCATCCCAACACCCGTGTGGGGTTTCAAACAATCAACCACTGATTTTAGTTGTGCAGTTGGGCGATGTGTAAAATTTATCGTCCCAATCAATGTCATTCAAATAAGTGTACATAAACAAACCGTCTGGTTTGTAAATGAATATTTATTTACTCACATTCACGTTAAAAATTATATTTTTAACGACAAAACATTTTATTTCAACCTATGAATTTCTATTCAATTCATTTACACAATAAAATGATATATTTATTTTCTAACACATTTTAGAAAATTTCGGCGGTATAACGGCACGATACTAGAAACGGGACAAGGCCTAGCCTTATCCCCGGTCTAGTGAAGGCCCACGCCATTCACACATCAATCAAATCAATTCGTTATGCAAACCACAAACTTTGGAGTAAGGGTCTAACCTAGCCTTACTCCTTCGCCTTATAACGGCGCACGTCTAATCCTAACCAATTTATCGATTTGATTTTTCACACCACAAACCACATTCAAACCAATATCGCAATCAATCACCAAACAGTCAAACAAACAAGTCCATGGTCTGTGGACGATTGTGTCGGGTGCTACTAAGCACCGTCTGCATCCTAGTGTATATATATATAACTAGAAAAATAAATTGAAAGGTGAGAAATTCTCACATATAGCTATCCTAGCTCCACAGCACTTCATTGATAGAAATCTTCATCGCTATCGCATCTTCGTCATCTTCGTTGCCCGTAGTCACTATATATATAAAAATCACATTTTTATTTCTCTATTCAATATATAAAAATCATATTTTTATTTCAAAGTTCAATATATAAAAATCGAATTTTTAGTTCAAAGTTCAATATATAAAAATCGAATTTTTAGTTCAAAGTTCAATATATAAAAATCGAATTTTTAGTTCCAAGTTCAATATATAAAAATCGAATTTTTAGTTCAAAGTTCAATATATAAAAAAATCGAATTTTTAGTTCCAAGTTCAATATATAAAAATCGAATTTTTAGTTCCGCTAACTTCATATAAATAAAACCCGAATCTTTATAACTCGTTATGCATGATGAAAATTATAACCTCATTGTCCTGAAAATTCATATTTTTATTTAAATAAAAATCTATACTTTACATAATAAAAAAAAACAAATCTTTTACTATGTTTAAAGATCAAATCTTTTTCCTTTTACAGTTAAAACCTCTTCCTTTTTAAAGCTAAAACCTCTTTCTTTTTAAAGTTAAAACCTTTTTCTAAAATCAGTTTTAATTCATTTTAAAATTGGTTTTAAAGCATTTAAAAATCAGTTTTCTTTTTATAATTTCAGTTTTTAAAACCTATAAAAAGAAAACAGTTTCTACTTCTTTTTCAAAAAAATCAGTTTTTTTAAACTTGTTAAAATAAAAACAGTTTTTCAAAAATCAGTTTTAAATTATGTAAAAATCAGAAATAAAATAAATAAGTAAAAAAAAAACTTACAGGGGGGAACTTGCGGCTGAAGGAGGGAAGGGGGGGTTTCGTCAGTGCGTCGGAGGGCTCGAGGTTGGCGTTCGCGGTGGCACAAGGAGGCGGGATGGACGGGTGATGTGGCGGCCTCGATTCTGGCGCGAGGGTTTGGGGGTCTTCGCGGTTTGACTGGAGGGAAGGGGATCGGGGAAGAAGGAGGAGGAGGATAACGGGAGGGCGGCGGCGGCGATGGTTGGACGGTGGGGCGCGCCTCCGTCTTCTTCTTTTTTTTTTTCTTTTTTTTTTATTTCTGAAAATCAATTTGATCGGGGGGGGGGGGGGGGGGGCAGAGTTAAAAGGGGGAAAGGAGTTTTTTTTTTTTTTATTAAATTCAAAATAAAGTTGACTTTCACATACAACCTCTAAACGAGGTCCACCGCCTGTCGCCCATAGCGTTTCACCCCCATTCCGAACACAATGGGATATGTATCGCAAGCTGATTCGACTGTTTGAATCAGTTTCCGTTAAATTTACATTTAAATCACTATATTGAATTTTAAACGTACGTTTCAAATTACCGGGGTCACATACTAACTAGAAAAATTCCAGAAAATATTTTCTAGCTTCGTATTGACGATACGGTCCTAACAAAACTAGTTTCATCGAATTCTGAGACCGTTTGCAAAATGGCCAATTTCCAGTCGATTAAATTCAACAGAAACTGGTCAAACGCGTTTTCCTTTGCCACGCTCACATATTGATTCGAAAAATTATGAAATTTGAAACCTAGCAATAACTTTACATCCCGGACCCAACAAAACTGGTTTCATCGAAATCCGAGGTCGTTTGCAAAATGTCCATTTTTAAGGGCCTGAATTCCATAGCGACTATTCAGAATTTTCAACTGGACATATCTTTTGATTCCCGCTACGAACTTTTGATTTTTCGGATTCGTTGGAAAGATATTCACTATTAGATTCCATTATTTTTGGTTTCACTAAAATCCGGATTGTTTTGCACCCGGTACATTCAATTGAAGTTTGAAATCGAATTATCGAACTACCGCGCCATTTTCAATTCTATTTATAATTATATATAATTATTTATATTCTAACGACGACGCGTATAAATATATACGCTCGAATTATATTCAAAATAAATTTTCGTCGATATTATTTAAAATAATTCATTTTAAATAATCAAAATTCGCTAAAATGGCAAAAATAAAAATTTTAAACTGGCCCAGATTTTCCGGGTTGTTACAATCTCCCCCACTTAAAACTTTTCGTCCCCGAAAAGGAACAAAGTCGAAAGTGGTTTGATAATTCAACTCTACGCTCGATCTGGCTTCCATTCTCCAACTCTTTAGTTTCTGAGAATTTTCAAAATTTCAAAAATTTGGCTAACACCCTAAATTTTCGAAAAATTTCGCCATAACCTCCCCTGCAATGGGAGCATCGGGAAATTGCAAATAGCGTTCCCGGTCCTTCAGATCTCAAAAAGAAAAAGAAAAAGCCAAGCGGCTAGCCAATAGGCTCATAAAATCATCATCACCCAAACAAAACAGGAAATTATGTAGTAAACATGTACCTATTTGTCGGGCAAACAAATTTTATTCTCGGCTCTAGCCTCCTTGCTATGACCTGTTCAATGATATATATGTATATGCAAGCAAACGCGACCAATTTTCAATACAGTTCCATATGTGATTCAGTTAGGCTAAATGGTTCAAAATTAGCAAACAAATGAACAAACAACACAAACATCAATCAATTAGTGAATTAGAGTTTCAAATTCATAATTTTGATACACATACAAAAATCATGTTTTTGATGCCAAATCACACAATTAGCCCTATCTAATTTTGGTTCTCACACCAGTCTAATAGAAATATATAGAAAATCACACCTTCGAAACACGAAGCTAATTACTAATGATGACGCGTCAACCATCAGAATCAGGTCCGTGCGACTAGGGTGTAATTCTATGTCTATCCAGTATATTAAAACTTTAAATACACGTTTGCAAGGCGTATATGCAAAATCTTTATATACTGGACTGTCCAAAGTCAATATAAATAATCAAATACGAATAATTGATTTAAATTTTCAAAACCAAATTTGTTTTCATTTTTAAAAATATACTCTTCACACCCGTTCTAGGATACTACTGATCCTATCTCTAACGAGTCATTCTAATTGGATATTACTAATCCAATATCTGATGAATTCTTTCGTACGGTTCTAATGTGTCTTGTTCTCTAGCTTTGTAAACCAAAGCTCTGATACCACGTGTAAAAACCCGTAACTTCCCCGTAAAGGAAAGCGACGGATATTTTGAGAACAAACCACAACAGAACGCATATAAAAGAACATTTCACTGTATATTACAACAATGCATCAGATTACAAGAATATACAGAGTACAAAAGAATATTACACAGAAATATCAGAGATTTAAATTACGTTTAAATACATAGCAGCGGAAAATAATACAATACACAACTAGAAGGAGATATACGGATACAAAGCTTTCCGGATATCGTTCCAGCTGTAAACCAGGATCCTGTGAATATAAATCTGCAAAACCAAAACTACTAGCTGCCCGTGTCAAAATAGGGGCACCCAGAGTTTAGGTTAAAACAATAAACTCCAGGTCAGTCATGTGACTGGTGTGAGAACTAAAACAGTTTTTTTATCTTTATTTTCAAAGGTAAATCAAGGGACCACGCCATATAACACGGAACGGGTTTCCTCCCAAGAATACCAGTGCATAAAACAAACAGCGCAATGCTAAATAAAGAAAGATGAAGCTGTTATAAGACCCAGGTCCCATCACATAATGCAACGCAGTCGAGGATAGGGTTTTCCCTTATAACAGCCAAGAATGCTTGATACGTTTAAAACAAATCATTTGATACTATCATAAGTGCATAGTGTATAAAACAACTTCAAATCATAAGTATCAATCATAGGCGGCATGAATGCCCCATCCCACTATGTCGCCATACTAGGCTCTACAAATAAAACCGCAGAATCACGTATTTGGAAATTGGGTTTCCCTCTATGAACCGAGGCAAAAGATAGTCCTCAACCGATTCGAGACGCTCTAGCCCGTGTCTCAGGAACAGCCGCAACTGCCCCCGGATCCTCAGGGTCGGTCCACCGATGTGGATTATTATGCCTGAACACTACGTCTCCCCACCCTATGGGGTGTAAGTCTGGTCCGTCTGCCGACCAGAATGCATCGGCCGAAACCGATATAACCGAGGCGCCTCGCAACAGCAACAACCACATAAGTCAAACTCGTCAGGGCGTGTAAAACCACTGACGCCACTTCTAGCTAGAAAGAAACGCATGCCCTCCCTGACGTCCGTCTCCCGTTTTTGGTTCACAACCGGGGTGCGAGGCTCGCGAATTCACGTTACACAAAGCTGTGCCACACAGGCTGTGCTTTGATCATCACCATAAGACTTTGCTTTTCAACAGAAGCCTCGATCAATTGCCACTCAGGCATGCCACACAGGCAATTCACTCCATGCGTTTGATATCCATCAATATATAACCCCTGAGCTCGTACGTCTCAGAGAAGGGCGTTAAGCAAGAGAATAAATTCTCTGCCGCCAAACAGATATATATTTAATAGGGATCAACCACACGGACTAAAATCCAATGTCAGACACACAGTCCATTTACAAGTCCGTTCTGGGTCTGAACGAAACCGGAGGCACCTAGTACCCCGCATATCCATCGATCTCCAAGTACGTCTGGACGATCACCAACTGTTTCCATCTTCTTGGGTGTACAGCCCAATCAAGATCATCAGTTATCACCCAAACGACGTGAAGACTTCCGGTCTTCGACCACCGTCTTCATCTTCGACACCACGTCGAATCAGTTATTCAGAATGGGATAAACCCGGTCTTTCTGAATAACTCACGTATATATTATAAAAGTGTTACACAAACACAACATACGCCTCATTCCAATTCAGAATATTCTTTTATTCGAATATTCCTATACTTTGGGAAAAGTTCCCATTAATTTTATCCAAGATAAATTTTTTAAATTTATTCTTTAATCTCCTTTAAATATCAATTCAAACTAGTCGGGATTAGCGAACCACACCGAAGTAATCATTTATTTTATTTCCCAATCTCAACCTATTCATCCCATGAAGTAAAACTGGTAATACTTCATATCTAACACCACAGTGTTATCGGTAAATTCAATTACCATTTCACGTTCAAATCTAATTAAAGATTTAACTATCGCCTGGAGCAAAACTGGTGATACTCCATTTTCGATCATTTCAATCTAATTAAAGATTCATTAAAACTCCACTTAGTTTTAATCGTTAACTGGGTTAAAGAATCAGTGTCATTTAAAACACGGTTCACGATAAACCCAAAATCACCTTCCATTAATTATCGGGTTAAAGAACAAGTGTTATTTAAAACACTGTTCACGATAAACCCAAATCACATTCGATATTCAATACAAGGCTCTGAATAGAAAATATATCGGCTTATATTCAATATCGAATTCTACGACTAACAAATGTCGTATTGGAAATAACGATATAAATATATATCTTTCAAATTTCCATAACAACACTTGTATAATCACGAATTCCAACATCGAAATATTCCGAAGACAATTTCGATTCAATTCCACTCCAATGCAATCATTGGATATTCTGGTTATTTTCAAAACCCTTTTCAAATTCAATTTATTTATTTAAAAATAAATAGAATTATAATTCTAGTTCAAAACTAGTTCATTTCGATAAAAATCTATTTTTATCTTTTCAAATATGGAGTTTTTCATCCCAAATCTTCACAAATCATTTCTTATGATTTTACACAAATTATTACTATTTTTAATAATTTTATCAAGGCCCGTACAGTCGATTTCCATCAATGGCCATCGAACTGCACTTACAGCGACCTTTTTCGAATTTGATTTGGACATATTTCCAAATCCAACCGTTAGATTTCAAATTTCTAATATTCGCTAGAAAGCTCTTTTCGATACGAACCCAACGGTTCCGGTTTTAGGAGAATCCGACGGTCGGATCTCCCGCAATGTCCGTTTGAAATAAATGGTCGAAATTCGCGAACTACCGCGGCGCGGCGCGTTCTATTCAGGCCATTAATATTATATATATATTATATATAATATATATTTCGTCGATTTCTATTCAAAACGAATTATATAAATAGTTTTAAAATTCGTTTCAAAATCTATTTCAACTTCCTTTTCAATTCAAATCAAAATTGAATTCTTCTTTATAAATTCGTTTTAAAATTCATTTCTATTCAATTCAAATTTCAACTCAATTTGAATTCATTTCAATTTGCTTTCAATTCATTTTGAATTCGTTTTCAATTCAATTCATTTCGAAATCACTTTCAATTCAATTCACTTTGAATTCGTTTTCAATTCAATTCATTTCGAAATCACTTTCAATTCAATTCACTTTGAATTCGTTTTCAATTCAATTCATTTCGAAATCACTTTCAATTCAATTCACTTTGAATTCGTTTTCAATTCAATTCATTTCGAAATCACTTTCAATTCAATTCACTTTGAATTCGTTTTCAATTCAATTCATTTCGAAATCACTTTCAATTCAATTCACTTTGAATTCGTTTTCAATTCAATTCATTTCGAAATCACTTTCAATTCAATTCACTTTGAATTCGTTTTCAATTCAATTCATTTCGAAATCACTTTCAATTCAATTCACTTTGAATTCGTTTTTTTAAAATCGATATAAATATCGTTCACGTCAAAATGGCGTCAATCTAATCA
This sequence comes from Allium sativum, assembly GCA_030737875.1. Taxonomy (NCBI): domain Eukaryota; kingdom Viridiplantae; phylum Streptophyta; class Magnoliopsida; order Asparagales; family Amaryllidaceae; genus Allium; species Allium sativum. The sequence goes on from CM060925.1 coordinate 508,788,965, forward strand.
ACACGGCTTCAAATATTCCTTTATTTTCAAATATTCTATTTCAAATATTTCTTTTCCAAATATTTCTTTTCCAAATATTTCTTTTTCAAAACTGGAATGAGGCCCAATCAATTACCATATAAAATTAATTATATGGATTTTCATACAACACATGTATATAATAGCATTGAAAATAATCAACCATCAACCAAAGTGCACTACACTGTATAAGCATCAAATATAGATATTCAACGCTTATAACAGCCTGTCAATCAATCGATCGACATATTTAATCAATCAGGATGAGTGAACTTCAAATTTCATCCCAACACCCGTGTGGGGTTTCAAACAATCAACCACTGATTTTAGTTGTGCAGTTGGGCGATGTGTAAAATTTATCGTCCCAATCAATGTCATTCAAATAAGTGTACATAAACAAACCGTCTGGTTTTTAAATGAATATTTATTTACTCACATTCACGTTAAAAATTATATTTTTAACGACAAAACATTTTATTTCAACCTATGAATTTCTATTCAATTCATTTACACAATAAAATGATATATTTATTTTCTAACACATTTTAGAAAATTTCGGCGGTATAACGGCACGATACTAGAAACGGGACAAGGCCTAGCCTTATCCCCGGTCTAGTGAAGGCCCACGCGCTTCACACATCAATCAAATCAATTCGTTATGCAAACCACAAACTTTGGAGTAAGGGTCTAACCTAGCCTTACTCCTTCGCCTTATAACGGCGCACGTCTAATCCTAACCAATTTATCGATTTGATTTTTCACACCACAAACCACATTCAAACCAATATCGCAATCAATCACCAAACAGTCAAACAAACAAGTCCATGGTCTGTGGACGATTGTGTCGGGTGCTACTAAGCACCGTCTGCATCCTAGTGTATATATATATATAACTAGAAAAATAAATTGAAAGGTGAGAAATTCTCACATATAGCTATCCTAGCTCCACAGCACTTCATTGATAGAAATCTTCATCGCTATCGCATCTTCGTCATCTTCGTTGCCCGTAGTCACTATATATATAAAAATCACATTTTTATTTCTCTATTCAATATATAAAAATCATATTTTTATTTCAAAGTTCAATATATAAAAATCGAATTTTTAGTTCAAAGTTCAATATATAAAAATCGAATTTTTAGTTCAAAGTTCAATATATAAAAATCGAATTTTTAGTTCCAAGTTCAATATATAAAAATCGAATTTTTAGTTCAAAGTTCAATATATAAAAAAATCGAATTTTAAGTTCCAAGTTCAATATATAAAAATCGAATTTTTAGTTCTGCTAACTTCATATAAATAAAACCCGAATCTTTATAACTCGTTATGCATGATGAAAATTATAACCTCATTGTCCTGAAAATTCATATTTTTATTTAAATAAAAATCTATACTTTACATAATAAAAAAAAACAAATCTTTTACTATGTTTAAAGATCAAATCTTTTTCCTTTTACAGTTAAAACCTCTTCCTTTTTAAAGCTAAAACCTCTTTCTTTTTAAAGTTAAAACCTTTTTCTAAAATCAGTTTTAATTCATTTTAAAATTGGTTTTAAAGCATTTAAAAATCAGTTTTCTTTTTATAATTTCAGTTTTTAAAACCTATAAAAAGAAAACAGTTTCTACTTCTTTTTCAAAAAAATCAGTTTTTTTAAACTTGTTAAAATAAAAATAGTTTTTCAAAAATCAGTTTTAAATTATGTAAAAATCAGAAATAAAATAAATAAGTAAAAAAAAAACTTACAGTGGGGAACTTGCGGCTGAAGGAGGGAAGGGGGGGGGGGGGTTTCGTCAGTGCGTCGGAGGGCTCGAGGTTGGCGTTCGCGGTGGCACAAGGAGGCGGGATGGACGGGTGATGTGGCGGCCTCGATTCTGGCGCGAGGGTTTGGGGGTCTTCGCGGTTTGACTGGAGGGAAGGGGATCGGGGAAGAAGGAGGAGGAGGATAACGGGAGGGCGGCGGCGGCGATGGTTGGACGGTGGGGCGCGCCTCCGTCTTCTTCTTATTTTTTTTCTTTTTTTTTTTATTTCTGAAAATCAATTTGATCGGGGGGGGGGGGGGGGGGCAGAGTTAAAAGGGGGAAAGGAGTTTTTTTTTTTTATTAAATTCAAAATAAAGTTGACTTTCACATACAACCTCTAAACGAGGTCCACCGCCTGTCGCCCATAGCGTTTCACCCCCATTCCGAACACAATGGGATATGTATCGCAAGCTGATTCGACTGTTTGAATCAGTTTCCGTTAAATTTACATTTAAATCACTATATTGAATTTTAAACGTACGTTTCAAATTACCGGGGTCACATACTAACTAGAAAAATTCCAGAAAATATTTTCTAGCTTCGTATTGACGATACGGTCCTAACAAAACTAGTTTCATCGAATTCTGAGACCGTTTGCAAAATGGCCAATTTCCAGTCGATTAAATTCAACAGAAACTGGTCAAACGCGTTTTCCTTTGCCACGCTCACATATTGATTCGAAAAATTATGAAATTTGAAACCTAGCAATAACTTTACCTCCCGGACCCAACAAAACTGGTTTCATCGAAATCCGAGGTCGTTTGCAAAATGTCCATTTTTAAGGGCCTGAATTCCATAGCGACTATTCAGAATTTTCAACTGGACATATCTTTTGATTCCCGCTACGAACTTTTGATTTTTCGGATTCGTTGGAAAGATATTCACTATTAGATTCCATTATTTTTGGTTTCACTAAAATCCGGATTGTTTTGCACCCGGTACATTCAATTGAAGTTTGAAATCGAATTATCGAACTACCGCGCCATTTTCAATTCTATTTATAATTATATATAATTATTTATATTCTAACGACGACGCGTATAAATATATACGTTCGAATTATATTCAAAATAAATTTTCGTCGATATTATTTAAAATAATTCATTTTAAATAATCAAAATTCGCTAAAATGGCAAAAATAAAAATTTTAAACTGGCCCAGATTTTCCGGGTTGTTACAAAGGCCCACGAAGCGAATCGATGCAGCGTCGTGCCAAACTGAAGTACTCCGATCCGGATCGCGAATAAGCATTATGACCCGATCCGTCCATGAAGGGTGAGCACGATCCGTCGACCTGGAGAAGGGCGTCCGATCCGAATCGCTTGAAGAACCACGATCCGATCCGTATGGGGTGTCCCGATCCGAACCGAGGAGGGGAGCACGATCCGAAGCAAGGGAAGGGAGGACCACGAACCGATCCGACGTAGGAGGCACGATCCGATCCGCTGAAGAATGTGAAGCCTGATCCGATCCGATTCGATTGTGATGACCAATAACCCGAGATGCAAAGGTAGTCCAAATGGAAGTTAGAGCTCAGGATCCCGGAACCAGTTGGGAATAAATGAGTTCACTTCATGGTTGGACTTTGCTGCGGGACGTGTGCTAAGGAGTTGTCGACGTTCATAACTTCGATTCACCACTAAGAAAGATGGGCTACTTATCAGTGCAGTAGGGTCATTATGACCTGAGGGGCAAAGTGATGGTAGCAAGACTACGTTATCAGTGCAGTAGGGTCATTATGACCTGAGGGGCAAGGTGATGCGTAGTAAGACTATGAGCCAGCGCAGATGGGGTGAATAACTCCATGGGGCAAGTGGACATAGTAAGGTTTAGTAAGGCTATGAGCCAGCGCAGATGGGGTGAATAGCCCCATGGGGCAAGTGGACATAGCGAGGAATTAGTGGCTACGTTATCAGTGCAGTGAAGCCATTTGTGACTTCATGGGGCAAAGTGATCGTAGCAAGGAATATTGGGTGATCGAAGTGGTGAATATCGTATGCTTTAAGCACTGAGTGAGAGATGTGAGGATGGATGCTATGCTTGATTATTTTCCATCATTATGACATGCACACCTCCCCCACCTCCGTATCTTTATATTGATTAATATGATGCCCTAGAGTGTTGTACAGTATGTAGTGCTAACTCTTTGGTTGCAGGTCCAGGTTCTGGTATGTTTTAGTCTACCTGTTATTGTTCACTTAGATGCTTATCGCTCATACCAGGCTTTATGTCTGACCCAGAGTTTTATGTCTCCTCTTATTACTCTGGGTGCTCACACGAGCAGACTAGAGACAGGTTAGCTGGTGATGTGCGAGTAGCTGATTCGGAGGCGGGCAGGAGGCTTCCACGTATGATATATATATATATATATACACACATTCTCCCTATGTCGTTGGTGGTCGCTACTTGGGCATTAGTAGTGTACCTCATTTACCTTACCTTTTGCTTTGAGACAGTTTGAAGTTGTAATAAGCTGTATTTTGGATTTCCGCTGCTTTGATGTTTAGTTCTGATTTTCAGCTTATGCACTGTCTCTCCTGTTTTATGTCAAGTATGTTAGTATTATATTTTGTTCTATGCGCTGTGAGACATCCTACAGGTTCTTTGTATGTTCATTTCCTTCTTCCTTTTTCCTTCTGGCGACCCGCTCCGTGCTAACTGGACATGTGTACAGCGCACTTATGGAGTAAATGTCGGTTGGTGCGGGGCGGGCCGTCACACTTGGTATCAGAGCTCTAGGTTGCGTAGTTAACCTAGGGAAAGACACTAGGGAGAGTTAGTACGTATATGAGAGTGCGTATTTGTGATTACTTTGGTTTTCAAAAACTATGTATGTATACTATTAGTAGTATAAGAATGAAGTTGTATTGCACTAGTACCACTATGGGGTCGTTGATCGTTTTCCTTTTACAGATTGACGATGAGCCGATATGTGAGAGGTACTGGTAGAGGGGCCAATAATGGAAATGCCGCTGACATGAGGGCAATGTTTACCGACCTCATGAGAGACATGCTTAGAGAAGTGCAAGGGGTAGTTCCTAATCCCGGAGCTGGTGTTGGCCCAGTAGTGTAAGCGCCTAGGGTCGATTTCGCCAAGTTGTGCAAGGATTACACTAATCTTGGTGGGAAGCCGTTCCACGGAACGGAGTCGGCCACGGATGTTCAAGATTGGATGGATAGCTGTGACCGTATCTTCGATGACTTGGGTCTCGAGGATGCGATGAAGAGAAGGCTAGCGTCTCGTCAGCTGCAAGGGCGAGCGATGAATTGGTGGAATGCCATTAGAACAGCTACTCCAGAGGACCAGGTTACTTGGGCTCAGTTCAAAGCTCGCTTTAGCGAGAAGTTTATTCCAGCTGCCTAGAAGTCGGTGTTGTTCAAGAGGTTCTTGGAACTCAAGCAGAACGGAAGGGCAGTTTCTGATTATATTGCTGAGTTCGACACTTTGTCGAAGTATGGACTGTCTCTTATCGATACTCCTGAGAAGAAGAATGAGAAGTTCATTATTGGTTTGGATGGGTACTTGGGGGAAAGGCTTATCAACCACATCGATGAGACTTTTGAATCGATTGTGGGGAAAGCTTTGAGATCAGAGAGTCTTTACCCTAAGTCAAAGACCGAGGTTGCATCTGCAGAAGGGCCAAAGCCGCAAGCAGGCGGTGGAGGCAAGAATAGCTCTCAGAATAAGAGGAGGCAGGACCAATCAAAAGGTGGCCAGAAAAAGAGCAAGAAGGATGTTGAGTGCTTCAGCTGTGGAAAGAAGGGCCATTATGCTAAGGAATGCCGGGCCAAGCCAGCGGAAAGGAAGTGCTACAACTGTGGTCAAGTGGGACATCAGAAGGACAAGTGTCCGCAACCTCTTAAGGAGAAGCAGATTGTGAAAGCATATGCTCTTGATGCTGTTCCTTCTTCGTCAAATGCCCCAACTGCGGCGGAGAAAGGAAAGAATGTTGTTATTCAAGGTATGCTTTCTATTTATGATATACCTGTTCGAGTTTTGTTTGATACTGGGGCTTCCCGTTCCTTCATATCTAGTTACCTGGTAGATAGGTTGGGACTGGAACCCGAGATAGTCGATAGACCATTAGTTGTGACGAACCCGATTGGCGGTTCGACTAGCCTTAGTATGATTTGCAGGAATTTGGTCTTATCGAGTCATGGATGTATGTTTGTATGTGATTGCTTTGTTTTGGGCTTTACTGGGTATGGCATTATATTGGGAGTCGATTGGCTCCAAAGATACGGGGTGGTGGTAGACTGTGAGGGCTTTTTGGTGACAGTGAGGGCGGATGATGGGCGGAGGGTAGTGTTTGGTAGCCTACCTAGTGATGGGGTTGTGGCTAGTTTTGTAAATTCCCTCGACATCCCGCAGGATGAGTTGTCAGATGTGCCCGTGGTTGGCCAGTATCCGGACGTCTTCGAGGAGGTGACCGGGCTTCCACCACACCGAGAGATTGAGTTCCGTATTGATTTAGTGAAAGATGCCAGACCTATAGTGATGCCACTTCGTCGTATGGCACCAAGGGAGCAGCGAGAGCTCGGGGTGCAAGTCAGCAATCTTTTGAAGAAGGGATTGATTAGAAGGAGTGTCTCCGAGTGGGGAGCACCAGTTGTGTTTGCCACTAAGGCAGATGGTTCCCTTCGTTTGTGTGTGGACTATCGCGAGTTGAATAAGGTAACGAGGAAGAATAAGTATCCTCTACCGCGGATAGATGATTTGTTTGATCAGCTGGAAGGAGCAAGAGTGTTCTCCCAGTTGGACCTCGCGACAGGATTTCATCAGCTTCGAGTAGCAGATGAGAGTGTTCCGAAAACGGCATTTAGGACGCCGTCTGGATTTTATGAGTGGTTGGTTATGCCATTTGGGTTGACCAATGCACCAGCCTATTTTGTGGATCTTATGAATCGATTATTCAGAGATTAGTTGAATAAGTTTGTTCTTGTGTTCGTGGATGATATCCTTGTTTATTCAAGGACAGAGGAGGAACACAAGGGGCACTTGAGGATAGTGATGGAGGTGTTGAGGAAACACCAATTGAAAGCGAAATTCTCTAAGTGTCATTTTTGGAGAAGGGAAGTAAGATTCTTGGGTCATGTTGTTTCAGAATGTGGTATTGCCGTGGACCCTGCGAAGGTGGCTACGGTACAGGATTGGCCTACGCCCAAGAATGCTACAGATGTAAGAAGTTTCTTGGGATTAGCTGGATATTATCGTAAGTTTATCCAGGACTTCTCCAAGATAGCAGCACCGTTGACTCAGTTGACTAAGAAGAATCAGTCCTTCGTCTGGGACGGAGTGTGTGAGGATGCCTTCAAGAGTCTAAAGGAGAGGTTGACGCGTGCGCCAGTGTTAGTCATTCCTAAGGGGAACGAAGAGATGACGGTTTACACGGATGCTTGTGGTACCGGACTGGGTGCAGTATTGATGCAAGGAGGTAGGGTTGTAGCTTATGCTAGTCGACAGCTAAAGCCGCATGAGAAGAAGTATCCTACCCATGATTTGGAATTGGCAGCGATTGTTTTTGCGCTGAAAATGTGGAGACACTATCTCTTGGGAGAAAGATTCGAGTTGTTTACCGATCATAAATCGTTAAAGTATCTCTTCTCTCAGAAAGATCTGAATCTCCGTCAGCAGAGATGGTTAGAGTTCTTGGCTTCGTATGATTTTGATATCGCATATACACCTGGGAAGGGTAATGCGGTAGCCGATGCCTTGAGTAGGAGACATGCCAGCTTAGGGGCAATGTTTCTTGAATGGAAGCAACTGGAGTTTATCGCGGGGTTTGATTTTAGACCAAAGTGCGAATTGGATCCAGTTATGCTAGCTAGTTTGACGATCAGACCTACTTTGATAGAGCGGATTGGTTCCAGCCAGAGGGACGATCCTAATCTATTGGAAATCATCTCCAAGTTAGAGATGGGTATCGATGAGGAGATGAATGTGTATGGGCTTGATCGAGATGGATGGCTTCGAAAGAATGGAAGACTAGTTGTACCCAATGTCAATGGATTGAGAGATGAAGTGCTTAGAGAGTGTCATCACTCAAGACTGACTATACACCCCGGTGGTAATAAGATGTATCGAGGCATGAGACAAACTTACTACTGGGAAGGGATGAAAGGAGACGTTGGGAAGTTTATATCCAAATGCATGAATTGCCAGCTAGTTAAAGCCGAGCAAAAGAAGCCTAGTGGGTTGTTGCAACCATTAGAAATTCCTGAATGGAAATGGGAGCAAGTCTCGATGGATTTCATCGATGGTTTACCTAGGACTAGATTGGGATATGATAGCATTTGGGTAATTGTGGATCGATTGACTAAGAGTGCCAGATTTATACCAGTCAAATCGACCAGAACGGCAGCCAAGTTGGCAGAATTGTATATAAAGTGGGTAGTGAGATTTCATGGAGTACCCAAAAGCATTGTGAGTGACCGAGACCCGTTGTTCACTAGTGGGTTTTGGAAGAGCTTACAAGAGGCTCTAGGGTCCGGATTACATCTCAGTACCGCATATCATCCTCAGACCGACGGTCAGACGGAGGGGGTGAATCGCATATTAGAAGATCTCTTGAGAGCTTGTGTATTGGATTTTGGTGGATCATGGGATGACCATTTGCATCTAGTAGAGTTTGCATATAATAATAGCCACCAATCCAGTATCGGTATGGCTCCATATGAAGCTTTGTACGGAAGACCGTGTAACTCACCATCATGTTGGATAGAGACTGGCGAGAAGTTTGTGCTTGGACCAGATGTGGTGAGAGAAACGTCGAATAAGATTAAGATCATTCAGCAACGAATGAAAGCTGCTCAAGATAGGCAGAAAAGCTATGCTGATAAGAGGAGAAGAGACTTGAAATTCTCCGTTGATGACTTGGTGTTTGTCAAGATCTCTCCGTTGAAGAATGTGATACGATTTGGTAGGGGAGGCAAGTTGGCACCAAGATTTGTTGGCCCATTCCCTGTTCTTGAATTAGTCGGGAATTTGGCGTATAGAGTTGGCTTATCAGAGAAAATGGCAGGAGTTCACAATGTATTTCATGTTTCCCAACTAAGGAAGTTCGTTCACGACTCAGATATGACTATTTCACCTGATCAGTTAGAGGACTTTGAAGTAGAGCCCGAGGCGGTTGGGAACCGCAAGCCGATTCGTATTGTGGGGGCACGATACAAAGCAACTTCGAAGGAAGTCGGTGAGGCTAGTCAAGGTTCAGTGGGGCGAGAACGAGAATGATTGTACTTGGGAGACAGAGGAGAGCATTAGGAAGACGCATCCCGAACTCTTGTCTGGTAAGATTTACTTTGCGATTTAGTTACTCCGCATGCTAGAATAGACTTATTTTGCTCGTTTTGCATGTTTGATTGTTGTTTTATGATTGATAGGCATGCGGGAGCTTTGTGTGTGTTTGGTTTAGGGAATTTCGGGGGCGAAATTTCTTAAGGGGGGGAGAGTGTAACGACCCGTATTCTACACATCATAGGATCGTAAAATATTTATTTCTTCTCCATGTGATGTCGTATGGTCATGTAACTTTGGGAAACAACTATTAGAGTCATTTCCCATGCTGATGATTTTTGTCGATTTTTAAATGACCATTTTGCCCCTAGTTGGTACTGTTTTGGCCATAACTTTTGATTGGAAAGGAATTTTGACTTGAAACCACTTCCATTTGATTCGTTTGATAGTTTCTCTTTCCGTAGAGTGGTCATAATAGCCAAACGGACTTACCGTTTGAGAGATATGGCTGAAACAAGGTTTGGAGGGTGAAAAACTGCTTAACCGGGCCAAATCGGGTGATTAGTGAGTAGGCCCATAACCCATTTCGGGATTAGGGTTATGGGAGAGCTGAAATGAGATGGAGAATCATTCCATTTCAGTTTTCTAGCCTCCACTTATCACCAAGGATCCCTAAAAAATGGCCTCCAACCTCTAGATCACCTCCAAATCATCTTTTGGTCAAGGATTTGGCTTAGCAACTCCTAATCAAAGAAGATCTTCACCTAATCAACCTTGGAGCTGCTGTTAGCATTGGGATTCGCATCAAATCAGAGCATTATTTCAGATCTCAGTTTGTTTTGTGGCTAAGGTGAGTGATTTGCTTAGTTTTGCACTAATTATGGCTAATTAGGAGTGATTAGTGTTAATTAGCGAATTTAAACATGATAAAATTCTGGAAAAATATTTATAAAATTCGGAATGATGTTTTAGATCTCTGATATGAATTTGGGTTAATTTGGTTAAGATTTGCTAATCCTATCATCAGTCTCACCTAAATATGCTTAAGGGGAAAATATGGGGTTTTGGGTATGTTTGATCCATTTTTACCTATCATATTGATGTTTTGATGGTTGTGGTTGATTATGCATGTTGCTATGACTGTTTAGAATAGTTGGAATGGTCGAAAACGCCGTCGAGGGGCGTAAACAGCTCGCTGGACAAGGTGCAGGGGTTCGGATCGCATAGGGGGTTGAGGGACGATCGGATCGCCCTATGGGATCGTGGGGGCATCCCCACGAGTCGAGTCACCTCCTCCGAACCGAACCGTCTGTGCAAGGCCCACGAAGCGAATCGATGCAGCGTCGTGCCAAACTGAAGTACTCCGATCCGGATCGCGAATAAGCATTACGACCCGATCCGTCCATGAAGGGTGAGCACGATCCGTCGACCTGGAGAAGGGCGTCCGATCCGAATCGCTTGAAGAACCACGATCCGATCCATATGGGGTGTCCCGATCCGAACCGAGGAGGGGAGCACGATCCGAAGCAAGGGAAGGGAGGACCACGAACCGATCCGACGTAGGAGGCGCGATCCGATCCGCTGAAGAATGTGAAGGCTGATCCGATCCGATTCGATTGTGATGACCAATAACCCGAGATGCAAAGGTAGTCCAAATGGAAGTTAGAGCTCAGGATCCCGGAATCAGTTGGGAATCAATGAGTTCACTTCATGGTTGGACTTTGCTGCGGGACGTGTGCTAAGGAGTTGTCGACGTTCATAACTTCGATTCACCACTAAGAAAGATGGGCTACTTATCAGTGCAGTAGGGTCATTATGACCCGAGGGGCAAAGTGATGGTAGCAAGACTACGTTATCAGTGCAGTAGGGTCATTATGACCTGAGGGGCAAGGTGATGCGTAGTAAGACTATGAGCCAGCGCAGATGGGGTGAATAACTCCATGGGGCAAGTGGACATAGTAAGGATAAGTAAGGCTATGAGCCAGCGCAGATGGGGTGAATAGCCCCATGGGGCAAGTGGACATAGCGAGGAATTAGTGGCTACGTTATCAGTGCAGTGAAGCCATTTGTGACTTCATGGGGCAAAGTGATCGTAGCAAGGAATATTGGGTGATCGAAGTGGTGAATATCGTATGCTTTAAGCACTGAGTGAGAGATGTGAGGATGGATGCTATGCTTGATTGTTTTCCATCATTATGACATGCACACCTCCCCCACCTCCGTATCTTTATATTGATTGATATGATGCCCTAGAGTGTTGTACAGTATGTAGTGCTAACTCTTTGGTTGCAGGTCCAGGTTCAGGTATGTTTTAGTCTACCTGTTATTGTTCACTTAGATGCTTATCGCTCATACCAGGCTTTATGTCTGACCCAGAGTTTTATGTCTCCTCTTATTACTCTGGGTGCTCACACGAGCAGACTAGAGACAGGTTAGCTGGTGATGTGCGAGTAGCTGATTCGGAGGCGGGCAGGAGGCTTCCACGTATGATATATATATATATATATACACATTCTCCCTGTGTCGTTGGTGGTCGCTACTTGGGCATTAGTAGTGTACCTCATTTACCTTACCTTTTGCTTTGAGACGGTTTGAAGTTGTAATAAGCTGTATTTTGGATTTCCGCTGCTATGATGTTTAGTTCTGATTTTCAGCTTATGCACTGTCTCTCCTGTTTTATGTCAAGTATGTTAGTATTATATTTTGTTCTATGCGCTGTGAGACATCCTACAGGTTCTTTGTATGTTCATTTCCTTCTTCCTTTTTCCTTCTGGCGACCCGCTCCGTGCTAACTGGACATGTGTACAGCGCACTTATGGAGTAAATGTCGGTTGGTGCGGGGCAGGCCGTCAAAGAATCCATATAATTAACATTATATGGTAATTGATTAGGCCTAATTCCAATTGGGAAAATAAAGAATATTATAATATAAATAGTCATGAGTTGACGACGCTCATGTGTTGAGAATATTCATGTGTTGAAATAATTCATGTGTTGTGTAAAATATTTTAATCAATAAAATTTTCATTTTTATCATAATTTTATAAAATATATTAAATAACAAAAATAGTCATGTGTTGACGGTGCTCATGTGTTGAGAATATTCTTGTGTTGAAAGAAATATAGATTATGTTGAATAGGAATATATATTCATTTGTTGAATAGAATAACGAAATTAGTGAAATATATAGAGCCGTGTTGATTAGTGATTCGCCATTTCAACGCGAACGATATTTATATCGATTATATTCGTTTTTATAAGGCATATAGAAAAGGAAGTGATTTCAAAATATAATATTTTGAAAATATTATCATTATACATATTGGTGATATGGAATATTCAATTTTGATTTAAAATTGAATATGAAGTTGAAATCATTTCGAAAACGAATTTAAACCAATTTATAAAATACGTTTTAAAAAGGAAATCGACGAAATATATTATATATATATATAATGGCCAAAATAGAATGCGCCGCGCTGCGGCAGTTCGTGAATTTCGACCATTGACTTCGAATTGATGTTACGGGAGATCCGACCGTCGGATTCTCCTAAAACCAAAACCGTTGGGTTCGTATCGAAAAGAGCTTTCCATGAATATTAGAAATTTGAAATCTAACTGCTGGATTTGGAGTTACGCCCAAATCAAATTTGGAAAAGGTCGCTGTAAGTGCAGTTCGACGACCGTTATTGGAAATCGACTGTACGGGCCTTTATAAAATTATTAAAAATATCTATAATTTGTGTAAAATCATAATATATGAATTGGAAAGAACTTGGATGAAAAATTCCATATTTGAAAAGATAAAAATATATTTTTATCGAAATGAACTAGTTTTGAACTAGATTTGAAGTGATTTTAAAAATAATCAGAATTTCCAATATACGTATTGGAATGGACTTGGATCGAAATTTTCTTCGGAATATTTCGATGTTGGATTTTGTGATTATACAGATATGGTTGTGGAAATTTAAAAGACATATTTATATCTTCATTTCCAATGCGATATTTGTTGGTTTCAGAATTTGATATTGAATATATACCAGTATATTTTCTATTCAGAGCCTTGTATTTAATATCAAATGGGATTTTGGGTTCGTCATGAATGGTGTCTTAAATAACACTGTTCTTGAACCCGGTTAAGAAAAGAATAAATCTTTTAATTAAGATTTAGTGAAATTGTCCAACTAATTTGGTATTTAATTGGAATTGAATTTAAATTGATTTTTGGGTTTATCATGAGCGGTGTTTTGAATAACAACTGTTCTTTAACCCGATTAACAATGGAATATGATTTTGGGTTTATCGTGAACCGTGTTTTAGATGACATTGGTTCTTTAACCCAGTTAAAGACATGATATTGATTTTTTGGAAGATTAAAACTAAGTGGGTTTTAATGAATCTTTAATTAGATTAAAATGGTCGAGAATGGAGTATCACCAGTTTTGCTCCAAAGCAATAGTTAAATCATTAATTAGATTTGAACGTGAAATGGTAATTAATATTTACCGATTACACCGTAGTGTTAGATATGGAGTATCACCAGTTTTGCTCCATGGGATGAATAGGTTGGGATTGGGAAATAAAATAAATAATTACTCTGGTGTGGTTCGCTAATCCCGACTAGTTTGGAAAACCATGATATGGTTTGAAATGATATCCAAAGGAAGATTAAAGAATAAATTTAGAAGAATTTATCTATGATAAAATTAATGGGAACACTTCCCTAAGAATCTGAATAAAGAATATTCTGAATTGGAATGAGTCGTATGTTGTGTTTGGGTAACATTTGTTTATTATATACGCGGGTTGTTCGGAAAGGCCGGGTTTATACCCATTTTGAATAACCGATTCGGCGATAAGTTAGAGATGAAAACGGTGGTTGAAGATCGGAAGTCTTCACATTGTTTTGTTGATTACTGATGATCTTGATTGGGCTGTACACCCAAGATGAGGGAATCAGTTGGTGGTCGTCCGGACGTACTTGGGGATCGATGGATATGCGAGGAAAGCGCCTCAGGTTTCGTTCAAACCCAGAACGAACATGTAAATGGACTGTGTGTTTGACACTGTATTTTATTCTATGTTGATTGATCTCTATTAAATATACATCCGTTTGGTGGCGGAGAATTTATTCTCTTGCTTAACACCGTTCTCTGAGACATACGAGCTCAGAGGATGTATATCGATGGACATTAGTCGCATGGAGTGAATTTCCTGTGTGGCATGCCTAAGTGGCAGATGATCAAGGCTTCTGTTGAAAAGAAAAGTCTTGTGGTTGGTGATCAAAGCACGGCTTGTGTGGCATAGCTTTGTGTATAGCGTGAATTCGCGAGCCTCACACCTCGGTATGAGACAAAATCGGGATACGGACCGTTGGGAGAACACGGCGTTTCTTTCTAGTTATGGGTGATGTCAGTGACCCACCAGCCATGACATTTATATTCTTTTTACCCGTGTGGATGTTGGAATGCGAGGCACCTCGGATATAGGTCTGATAGAGCTGGGAAACGTGTGTTCAGGAATTGCCAACCCTCAAAAGTAAGAGAGGACCGGCCCAACCGATTCCAAGGATCGCTATGTGTGGTCCTGAGAAATTTCCTAGAGTGTCTCGAACGGAGAGGAGCTTGCCCCTTGCCTCGACTCATGACGAAAATCCAATTTCCAACATGTGATTTTGCGGTTTTAATTGTAGAACCTAGTATGGCGACATGATATATAGTACCCATGCCGTCTATGATTGATATTTATGATTTAAATTAATTTGACACTATACACTTATAATAGTATCAAACGATTTGTTTTAAACGTACCAAGCATGTTTGGCTATTATAAGGGAAAACCCTATCCTCCATCTTGCGTTGCATTGTGTGATAGGACCTGGGTCTTATAATAGCTTCATTTTTCCAAAAAGCATGGCGCTGTTTTGTTATATGCACTAGTATTCTTGGGAGGAAACCTGTTCCATGTTATACGGCGTGGTCCATTGAATTACTCTCTTTGAAAAATAAAGATTAATAACTATTTTAGTTCTCACACCAGTCACATGACTGACCTGGAGTTTATTGTTTTAACCTAAACTCTGGGTGCCTTTATTTTCCGCACGGGCAGCTAGTAGTTTTGGTTTTGCAGATTTATATTCATAGGATCCTGATTTACAGCTGGAACGATGCTCGGAAAGCTCTGTATCCGTGTATTACTTTCAGTTGTGTTTTGTATTGTTTTTCCGCTGATATGTAATTTATTGTAATCTCTGATATTTGTCAAATTTGTAATATTTATTCATACTCTGCATATTCTTGTATTCTGATGGAATTGTTGTGATAAACAATGAAATGTTCTTCTGTTTGTGTTCTGATTCGCCTTGTCCTCAAATTAATTCGTGCTTTCCTTACTAGGGAAGTTACGGGTCTCTACAGTTGGTATCAGAGCTTTGGTTTACGGAGCTCGAGAACAAAACACAGAACCATACAAAAGAATTCATCAGATATTGGATTAGTAAAATCCTATTAGAATGACTCATTAGAGATAGGATCAGTAGTATCCTCGGACGAGTGTGAAGAGTATATTTTTCAAATGAAAACAATATTGTTTTGAAAATTTAAATCATTTTATACGTATTTAAATATTTATTTGTATTGAATTTGGGCAATCCGATATATAAAGATTTTGCATACACGCGTCATGAACGTATATTCGGAGTTTTAATATACTGGATAGATATAGAATCACATTCTAGACAGCCGGTGAAATAACCCGAAAATCCGAGCCAATTTAAAATTTTTATCATGGCTATTTTAGCCAATTTTTATTATTTAAAATAGATTATTTTAAATAATAACGATGAGAAATTTATTTTGAATGGAATTCGGATGTATATATTTATACAGCTCGTCGTTAGAATATAGATATTTATTTCAAATTATAAAAGGAATTGAAAATGGTGCGGTAGTTCGATAATTCGATTTCAAACTTCAAATGAATGTGCAGAATTCAAACTAAACCGGAATTTAGCGAAACCAAAAATAATAGAATCAATTTAAGAATATCTTTCCAACGAATCCGAAAAATCAAAATTTCATAGCGGGAATCAAAAGATATGTCCAGCTTAAAATTCAGAATAGCCGCTATGGAATTTCGGCCCTTAAAAATGGGAATTTTGCAAACGACCTCGGATTTCGACGAAACCACTTTTGTTGGATCCGTGATGTCAAGTTATTGCTAGATTCCAAATTTCATAATTTTTCGAATCAATATGTGAGCGTGGCAAAAGAAAACGCATTTGACCAGTTTCTATTGATTTTAATCGACTGGAAAATGGCCATTTTTTAAATGGTCTCGGAATTTGACGAAACTAGTTTTGTTAGGACCGTATCGTCAATACGAAGCTAGAATATATTTTTATGGAATTTTTCGAGTTAGTATGTGACCCCAGTAAATTGAAATGTGCGTTCAAATTCAATATATAGAGTTGTATGTTGATTTTGACGAAAACTGATCGAGACGATCGAATCAGCTCACGATACATATCCCGTTGTGTTCAGAATGTGGGTAATGTGCTATGGATGACAGACGGTGGGCCTCGTTTGGAGGTCGAATAAAAAAGTCAACTTTTTGAAATTAAAATAATAATAAAATATATATTTACCATCTCTCCCCTACCCACCATTCATTTTCAAATCAACAGAACGAAACAAAAAAAAACCCTCGATGACCTTGTAGCCGTCGCCCCTCCCTGCGCTTCACCACTACGTAGGAGGACCGCCGCCGCCAGTCCCCAAACACCCTCCGTACCCTTTTCCTTCCTCTGCCTTTCCCCCTCCTGAAATCGCCAATCCCCGAAACCCCCACGCCCAGGAACGAGCCGCCGGTCACCACCAATCGCGCCGCCATAGCCCCGACAGCCCCCCTTTCCTCCGCCTCCCCCATCTTCTTCCTCCTCCTCCTGAAAGAAATCGACGCCCCCTCGAAAACCGCGCACCGCCTAGGCCAGTCAACCCCCCCTGAGCGCAACCCTCTCTTCTCCATCTTCGATTTAAACCGTCCTAAACCCCTCTCTTCTTCGCTGAAAATAAACTGTAAGTTTATTCATTTTATTTCATTTTTGTGTTCTTAACTAATATAATTAGCTTTTGACATAGAAATCAGTTTTTTTATATATAGTAGAAGGAATAGAAATGATTCTCAGATTAGATATGATTTTTATATTTTTGAAAGAATAAAAATATGATTTTTATATTATATAGATAATAAAAATTTGATTTTTATAGGATGTATAGAATAAAAATATAATCTTTTATATTGAAGAAGTATAAAAATATAATCTTTTATATTGTAGAAATATAAAAATGTGATTTTTATAGCGATGAAATAAAAATTCGATCTTTATATATAAAGTAGAAATATAAAAATATAATTTTTATACAAGAAAAAGCATTGTAAATATATATGAAGTAAAAATAAAAATATTTTTTTTTTATTGAAATAAAGCGATAAAAATATAATTTTTATTTGAACAGCGTGAAAAGGACTGTACTGGAATTGCAAACAAATCCAGATTTTCAGCAGTTCAACAGCAAAGCACGGGGGAGTGGAACCCTCTGTGAGAACTTCTCACCTTTAATTTAGATTTCTAGTTATAAATATATACTAGGATGCAGACGGTGTTTAGTAGCACTCGACACCCGTCGTCCACAGACCATAGACGACTTATATGCTTGTTTGATTGATTTTGATGTGTAGTTGATTGTGTGATGTGATGTGAAATGAAATAAAATATTTTATAGTGGAAAATATTTTATAGTTAAAAATAGAATTTTTAACGTGTATTTAAATTAAATATTTATAAACAAATCAGAGATTTGTTTAAATACACTAATTTGATTGATATTGATTGGGACGATAAATTTTACACATCACCCAACTGCATAAATAAAATCTATGTTTGATTGTTTGAAACCCCACACGGGTATTGGGATGATATTTGGCGTACACTAATCCCAATTATTTAGCTGTATGCCGATCGATTGGTCGACAGACTGTGTAAGCATTAATTATTTGTATTTAATGCTTATGCCGTTGTGTGGTGCAATCTGGATGATGGTTGATTATTTTGCATTGCTATTTTATACAAGTGTTGTAGAAAAATCCATATAATTAACATTATATGGAATTGATTGGGCCTCATTCCATTTTTGAAATAGAAGATTTGAATAGAAATATTTTAAAAATGAAATATTCGAAATAGAATATTTGAAAATAGAAATATATGAAGCCGTGTTGATAGATTGACGCCAATTTGACGTGAACGATATTTTTATCGATTTTATTCAAATTGAAGTGAATATTGAAGTGAATTGAATTCGAATAGAAATTGAATAGAAATGAATTCGAATTGAAATTGAATAGAAATCGATTTGGAATTAAAATCGATTTGAAGTGAAATCAATTTGAAATGAATTTAAAACGAATTTATATCAGAAAATTCAATTTTGATTTGAATTTGAGATGGAAGTTGAAATCGTTTTGAAAACTAATTTAAAACTGGTTTTTTTAAAATACGTTTTGAAAGGGAATCGACGAAATATATATATAATATATATATTATATATATAGAATGGCCTGAAAAGAACGCGCCGCGCCGGGGCAGTTCGCGAATTTCAACCATTGACTTCGAATGGACATTACGGGAGATCCGACCGCCAGATTCTTCTAAAACTAGAACCGTTGGGTTCGTGTCGAAAAGAGCTTTCTAACGAATATTAGAAATTAGAAATCTAACGGTTGGATTTGGAATTATGTCCAAATCAAATTTGAAAAAGGTCGTTGTAAGTGTAGTTTGATGGTCGTTGATGGAAATCGACTGTACGGGCCTTGATAAAATTATTAAAAATATCAATAATTTGTGTAAAATCATAAGAAATGATTTGTGAAGAATTGGGATGAAAAACTCCATATTTGAAAAGATATAAATAGATTTTTATCGAAGTGAACTAGTTTTGAACTAGAATAATAATTTATTTAATTTTTTAAAATAAATAAATTGAATTTGAAATGGTTTTGAAAATAACCAAAATTTCCAATAATTGCATTGGAATGGATTTGAATCAAAATTGTCTTCGGAATATTTCGATGTTGGATTTCCTGATTATACAGATGTTGTTATGGAAATTTGAAAGATATATTTATGTATCGTTATTTCTAATACGATATTTGTTGGTCGTAGAATTTGATATTGAATATAAGCCGATATATTTTCTGTTCAGAGCCTTGTATTTAATATCAAATGTGATTTGGGTTTGTTGTGAATGGTGTCTTCATTAACACTGTTCTTAAGCCCAGTTGAGAAAAAGATTAAATCTTTTTATTTAGATTTAATGAAGTGTGCCAATTAAATAATATTTAATTGGAATTGCACTGGTATTGATTTTTGGGTTTATCGTGAATAGTGTTTTAAATAACACTTGTTCTTTAACTCGATAATTAATGGAATGTGATTCTGTGTTTATCGTGAACCGTGTTTTAAATGACACTGATTCTTTAACCCAGTTAAAGATTAAAACTAAGTGGAGTTTTAATGAATCTTTAATTAGATTGAGAAGATCGAGAATGGAGTATCGCCAGTTTTACTCTAGGCGATAGTTAAATCTTTAATTATATTTGAACGTAAATGGTAATTGAATTTACCGATAACACCGTGATGTTAGATATGAAGTATTACCAGTTTTAATTCATGGGATGAATAGTTTGGGATTGGAAAATAAAATAAGTAATTACTTCGGTGTGGTTCGCTAATCCCGACTAGCTTGAATTGATATTCAAAGAAGACTAAAGAATAAATTTAAAGAATTTATCTTTGATAAAATTAATCGGAACCTTTCCCAAAGTGTAAGAATATTTAAATAAAAGAATATTCTGAAGTGGAATGAGGCGTATGTTGTGTTTGTTTAACACTTTTATAATATATACGCGAGTTATTCAGAAAGACCTGGTTTATCCCATTCTGGATAACTAATTCGACGTGGTGTCGAAGATGAAGACGGTGGTTGAAGACCGGATGTCTTCACGTTGTTTGGGTGACTACTGATGATCTTGATTGGGCTGTACACCCAAGAAGATGGAAACAGTTGGTGCTCGTCCAGACGTACTTGGAGATCGATGGATATGCGGGGTACTAGGTGCCTCCGGTTTCGTTCAGACCCAGAACGAAATTGTAAATGGACTGTGTGTCTTAAATTGGATTTTATTCTGTGTGGTTGATTTCTGTTAAATATATATGTTTGGTGGCGGAGAATTTAATCTCTTGCTTAACGACCTTCTCTGAGACGTACGAGCTCAGAGGTTATATATTGATGGATATCAAATGCATGGAGTGAATTGCCTGTGTGGCATGCCTAAGTGGCAATATGATCAAGGCTTCTGTTGAAAAGCAAAGTCTAGTGGTGGATGATCAAAGCACGGCCTGTGTGGCATAGCTTTGTGTAACGTTGATTCGCGAGCCTCACACCCTGGTTGTGAACCAAAAATGGGAGAAGGATCCAGGGAGGGCATGCGTTTCCTTCTAGCTAGAAGTGGCGTCAGTGGTTTTACACGCCCTGACTAATTTGACTTATGTGGTTGTTGCTGTTGAGAGGCGCCTCGGATATATCGGTCGATCCAGGACCGATGGAGTCATTGGACTCATTGACACCACAAAGGGTGGAGAAACGCAGTGTTCAGGAAATTCAATCCACATCGGTGGACCGACCCTGTGGCTCCTAAGGGTCACTCGAGCTCTGATCCCGAGACACGGGCTAGAGCATCTCGAATCGGTAGAGGGTTATCTTTTGCCTCAGTTCATAGATGGAAACCCAATTTCCAAATACGTGACTTTGCGATTTTGATTGTATAACCTATATATGGCGACATAGTGGTATGGGGCATTCATGCCGCCTATGATTGATACTTATGATTTGAAATTGATTTCTTCACTTATATCAATAATAAAAGATTTGTTTCAACGTATCAAGCGTTCTTTGGCTATTATAAGGTAAAACCCTATCCTCTGGTTTGTGTTGCATTGTGTGATGGGACCTGGGTCTTATAACAGCTTCATTTTTCTTTATTTTGCATCGCGCTGTTGTTTTATGCACTGGTGTTCTTGGGAGGAAACCCATTCCGTGTTATACGGCGTGGTCCCTTGATTTACCTAACTTTAAAATAAAAATTAATAACCGTTTTAGTTCTCACACCAGTCCCATGACTGACCTGGAATTTATAGTTTTAACCTAAACTTTGGGTGCCCTTATTTTGACACGGGCAGCTAGTAGTTTTGGTTTTGCAGATTTATATTCGCAGGATGCGGGTTTACAGCTGGAACGATATCTAGAAAGCTTTGTATCTGTATATCTCATTCACTTGTATTTTGTATTATTTTCCACTGCTTTGTAATTTATTGTAATCTCTGATATTTTATAATGTGTAATATTGATTTATACTCTGTATATTCTTGTAATATGATGGAATTGTTGTAATAAGCAATGAAATGTTCTTCCGTCTGCGTTCTGTTGTGGCTTGTTCTCGAACTATCCGCACTTTCCTCACCGGGGAAGTTACGGGTTTTTACAGTTGGTATCAGAGCTTTGGTTTACAAAGCTCAGAGAACTAGATATGTTAGAACCATACGAAAGAATTCATCAGAGATTGGATCAGTAATATCCAATGAGAATCACTCGTTATAGATGGGATCGGTAGCATCCTAGAACGAGTGTGAAGAGTATATTTTTAAAGTGAAAACAATATTTGGTTAGAAAATTTAAATCGAATTATTCGTATTTGAATATTTATTTATATTGATTTGGACAATCCAGTATATATAAAGATTTTGCTTATACGTCTGATCCACGTGTATTTGAAATTTTAATATACTAGATAAATATAGAATTACACTCTAGTCGCCCGTGGATGTTCTGATGGTGGTTCGAAACATCATCAGGATTTATTTTCGAGTGACGAAAGTGAGATTTCTATATATTTCCAATTGACTGGTGTGAGAACCAAAATTAGATAGGGCCTATTGTTGTGACTTGGCATCAAAAATGTGATTCTTGACTATGTATCAAAATTATGGATTTGAGACGTTAATCAACTAATTGATTGCTGGTTGTGTTGTTTGATTAATTAAATGTTGAACCTTTAGCCAAATTGAATCAAATAGTTAATTGTATTGAAAATTTGGTCGCATCTGCTTGCATACATGTACTTACATTGAACAGTTCATAGCAAGGAGGCTAGAGCAGAGGAATAAAATTGTTTGCTCGACAAATAGGTACATGTTTATTGTATTTCTTGAGTTTTGGGTGATTTTTGTGAGCCGATTGGCTAGCCGCTTGGCTTTTTCCTTTTCTTTTGGATTGAAGAAGGCCATGGGAGGCTATATGAAATATCCTGAAGTCCCCGGTGCAGGGGAGGTTACGGCGAAATTTTTGAAAATTTAGGGTGTTAGCCAAATTTTCGAAAATTTTGAAAGGTTCTTAGAAACTGAAAAGTTGAATAACTTAAGCCGTTGCGAAAATATGGAAAGTTGAGTTGATTAGTTAAATAACTTTCGGCTTCGTTCCTTTTCGGGGACGAAAAGTTTTAAGTGGGGGAGATTGTAATAACCCGAAAATCCGAGCCAATTTAAAATTTTTATTTTGGCTATTTTAGCGAATTTTTATTATTTAAAATAGATTATTTTAAATAATAACGACGAGAAATTTATTTTGAATGGAATTCGAACGTATATATTTATATAGCTCGTCGTTAGAATATAAATGTTTATTTTAAATTATAAAAGGAATTGAAAACGGTGCGGTAGTTCGATAATTCGATTTCAAACATCAAATGAATGTGCAGGATTCAAAATAAACCGGAATTTAGCAAAACCAATAATAATAGAATATATTTGAGAATATCTTTCCAACGAATCCAAAAAATCAAAATTTCATAGCTGGAATCAAAAGATATGTCCAGTTGAAAATTCAGAATAGTCGCTATGGAATTTCGGCCCTTAAAAATGGGAATTTTGCAAACGTCCTCGGATTTCGATGAAACCACTTTTGTTGGATCCATGATGTCAAGTTATTGCTAGATTCCAAATTTCATAATTTTTCGAATCAATATGTGAGCGTGGCTAAAGAAAACGCATTTGACCAGTTTTAGTTGATTTTAATCGACTGGAAAATGGCCATTTTTCGAACGGTCTCGGAATTTGACGAAACTAGTTTTGTTAGGACCGTATCGTCAATACGAAGCTAAAAAATATTTTTATGGAATTTTTTGAGTTAGTATGTGACCCCAGTAAATTGAAATGTGCGTTCAAATTCAATATATAGAGTTATATGTTGATTTTGACGAAAACTGATTGAAACGATCGAATGAGCTCACGATACATATCCCATTGTGTTCGGAATAGGGTTAATGTGCTATGGACGACAGGCGGTGGGCCTCGTTTAGAGGTCGAATAAAAATGTCAACTTTTTGAAATTTAAATAATAATAAAATATATATTTACCATCTCTCCCCTACCCTCCATTAATTTTCAAATCAACAGAACGAAACAAAAAGGAAAACCCTTGATGCCCTCGTAGCCGTCGCCCCACCCTGCGCTTCACCACTACGTTGGAGGACCGCCGCCGCCAGCCCCCAAACACCCTCCATCCCCTTTTCCTTCCTCTGCCTTTCCCATCCTCAAATCGCCAATCCCCAAAACCCCCATGCCCAAGAACGAGCCGCCAGTCACCACCAATCGCACCACCAAAGCCCCGACAGCCCCCCTTTCCTCCTCCTCCCCCATCTTCTTCCTCCTCCTCCTGAAAGAAACTGACGCCCCCTCGAAAGTCGGGCACTGCCTAGGCCAGTCAGCCCCCTCCCTGAGCGCAACCCTCTCTCCTCCATCTTCGATTTAAACCGTCCTAAACCCCTCTCTTCTTCGCTGAAAATAAACTGTAAGTTTATTCATTTTATTTCCTTTTTGTGTTCTTAACTAATATATTTAGCTTTAGACATAGAAATAAGATTTTTTTATATATAGTAGAAGGAATAGAAATGATTATCAGATTAGATATGATTTTTATATTTTAAAAGAATAAAAATGAGATTTTTATATTATATAGATAATAAATTTTTTATTTTTATAGGATGTATAGAATAAAAATATAATCTTTTATATTGAAGAAGTATAAAAATATAATCTTTAATATTGTAGAAATATAAAAATGTGATTTTTATAGCAATGAAATAAAAATTCTATCTTTATATATAAAGTAGAAATATAAAAATATAATTTTTATATTGGAAAAAGCGTTGTAAAAATATATGAAGTAAAAATAAAAATAGATTTTTATTTATTGAAATAAAGCGATAAAAATATAATTTTTATTTGAACAGCGTGAAAAGGAATGTACTGGAATTGCAAACAAATCCAGATGTTCAACAGTTCAACAGCAAAGCACGGCGGAGTGGAACCCTCTGTGAGAACTTCTCACCTTTAATTTAGATTTCTAGTTATAAAAATATACTAGGATGCAGACGGTGATTAGTAGCACCCGACACCCGTCGTCCACAGACCATGGACGGCTTGTATGCTTGTTTGATTGATTTTTAATGTGTAGTTGATTGTGTGATGTGAAATGTAATAAAATATTTTATAGTGGAAAATATTTTATAGTTAAAAATAGAATTTTTAACGTGTATTTAAAATAAATATTTTAAACAAATCGGAGATTTGTTTACATACACTGATTTGATTGATATTGACTGGGACGATAAATTTTACACATCGCCCAACTTCACAAATAAAATCCGTGTTTGATTGTTTGAAACCCCACACGGGTAATGGGATGATATTTGGCGTACACTAATCCCAATTATTTAGCTGTATGTCGATCGATTGGTCGACAGACTGTGTAAGCGTTAATTATTTATATTTAATGCTTATGCCGTTGTGTGGTGCACTCTGGATGATGGTTGATTATTTATCGTTGTTATTTTATACATGTGTTGTAGAAAAATCCATATAATTAACATTATATGGTAATTGATTGGGCCTCATTCCATTTTTGAAATAGAATATTTGAATAGAAATATTTGAAAAAAAAATTCGAAATAGAATATTTGAAAATAGAAATATATGAAGCCGTGTTGATAGATTGACGCCATTTTGACGTGAACGATATTTTTATCGATTTTATTCAAATTGAAGTGAATATTAAAGTGAATTGAATTCGAATTGAAATTGAATAGTAATGAATTCGAATTGAAATTGAATAGAAATCGATTTGGAATTAAAATCGATTTGAAGTGAAATCAATTTGAAATGAATTTAAAACGAATTTATATTGGAAAATTCAATTTTGATTTGAATTTGAGATGGAAGTTGAAATCGTTTTGAAAACGAATTTAAAATGGGTTTTTTTAAAATACGTTTCGAAAGGGAATCGACGAAATATATATAATATATATATTATATATATAAAATGGCCTGAATAGAACGCGCAGCGCCGCGGCAGTTCGCGAGTTTCGACCATTGACTTCGAATGGCCATTAAGGGAGATCCGACCGTCGGATTCTCCTAAAACTGGAACCGTTGGGTTCGTGTCGAAAATAGATTCCTAACAAATATTAGAAATTAGAATTCTAACGGTTGGATTTGGAATTATGTCCAAATCAAATTTGAAAAAGGTCGCTGTAAGTGCAGTTCGATGGCCGTTGATGGAAATCGACTATACGGGCCTTGATAAAATTATTAAAAATATCAATAATTTGTGTAAAATCATAAGAAATGATTTGTGAAGAATTGGGATGAAAAACTCCATACTTGAAAAGATAAAAATAGTTTTTTATCGAAGTGAACTAGTTTTGAACTAGAATAATAATTTATTTATTTTTTTAAAATAAACAAATTGAATTTGAAATGGTTTTGAAAATAACCAGAATTTCCAATAATTGCATTGGAATGGATTTGAATCGAAATTGTCTTCGGAATATTTCGATGTTGGATTTCGTGATTATACAGATGTTGTTATGGAAATTTGAAAGATATATTTATGTATCGTTATTTCTAATTCGATATTTGTTGGTCGTAGAATTTGATATTGAATATAAGCCGATATATTTTCTATTCAGAGCCTTGTATTTAATATCAAATGTGATTTGGGTTTGTCGTGAATGGTGTCTTCATTAACACTGTTCTTAAGCCCAGTTGAGAAAAAGATTAAAACTTTTTATTTAGATTTAATGAAGTGTGCCAATTAAATAATATTTAATTGGAATTGCATTGGTATTGATTTTTGGGTTTATCATGAAAAGTGTTTTAAATAACACTTGTTCTTTAACCCGATAATTAATGCAATGTGATTTTGGGTTTATCGTGAACCGTGTTTTAAATGACACTGATTCTTTAACCCAGTTAAAGATTAAAACTAAGTGGAGTTTTAATGAATCTTTAATTAGATTGAGAAGATCGAGAATGGAGTATCGCTAGTTTTACTCCAGGCGATAGTTAAATCTTTAATTAGATTTGAATGTGAAATGGTAATTGAATTTACCGATAACACCGTGGTGTTAGATATGAAGTATTACCAGTTTTACTTCATGGGATGAATAGGTTAGGATTGGAAACTAAAATAAGTAATTACTTCGGTGTGGTTCGCTCATCCCGACTAGATTGAATTGATATTCAAAGAAGATTAAGGAATAAATTTAAAGAATTTATATTTGATAAAATTAATGGGAAACTTTCCCAGAGTGTAAGAATATTTAAATAAAAGAATATTCTGAAGTGGAATGAGGCGTATGTTGTGTTTGTGTAAAACTTTTATAATATATACGCGAGTTATTCAGAAAGACCGGGTTTATCCCATTCTGGATAACTAATTCGACGTGGTGTCGAAGATGAAGATGGTGGTTGAAGATCGGAGGTCTTCACGTCGTTTGGGTGATTTCTGATGATCTTGATTGGGCTGTACACCCAAGAAGATGGAAACAGTTGGTGATCGTCCAGATGTACTTGGAGATCGATGGATATGCGGGGTACTAGGTGCCTCCAGTTTCGTTCAGACCCAGAACGAACTTGTAAATGGACTGTGTGTCTTAAATTGGATTTTATTCTGTGTGTTTGATTTCTATTAAATATATATCTTTTTGGTGGCGGAGAATTTATTCTCTTGCTTAACGCCCTTCTCTGAGACGTAGGAGCTCAGAGGTATATATTGATGGATATCAAACGCATGGAGTGAATTGCCTGTGTGTCATGCCTAAGTGGCAATATGATCAAGGCTTCTGTTGAAAAG
The DNA here is from genome assembly GCA_030737875.1 of Allium sativum. Classification (NCBI taxonomy): domain Eukaryota; kingdom Viridiplantae; phylum Streptophyta; class Magnoliopsida; order Asparagales; family Amaryllidaceae; genus Allium; species Allium sativum. The sequence continues at coordinate 508,816,332 of CM060925.1, forward strand.
CAAAGTCTTGTGGTGGATAATCAAAGCACGACCTGTATGGCATAGCTTTGTGTAACGTTGATTCGCGAGCCTCACACCCCGGTTGTGAACCAAAAACGGGAGAAGGATCTAGGGAGGGCATCCGTTTCCTTCTAGCTAGAAGTGGTGTCAGTGGTTTTACATGCCTTGACGAGTTTCACTTATGTGGTTGTGGCTGTTGCGAGGCGCCTCGGATATAACGATCGATCTGGGACCGATGGAGTCATTGGACTCATTGACACCCCAAAGGGTGGGGAAACGCAGTGTTCAGGAATTTTAATCCACATCGGTGGACCGACCCTGTGGCTCCTAAGGGTCACTCGAGCTCTGATCCTGAGACATGGGCTAGAGCGTCTCGAATCAGTAAAGGATTATCTTTTGCCTCGGTTCATAGATGGAAACCCAATTACCAAATACGTGACTTTGCGATTTTGATTGTATAACCTATATATGGCGACATAGTGGTATGGGGCATTCATGCCGCCTATGATTGATACTTATGATTTAAATTGATTTCTTCACTTATATCAATAATAAAAGATTTGTTTTAACGTATCAAGCATTCTTTGGCTATTATAAGGTTAAACCATATCCTCTGGTTTGTGTTGCATTGTGTGATGGGACCTGGGTCTTATAATAGCTTCATTTTTCTTTATTTAGCATCGCGCTGTTGTTTTATGCACTGGTGTTCTTGGGAGGAAACCCGTTCCGTCTTATACGGCGTGGTCCCTTGATTTACCTAACTTTAAAATAAAGATTAATAACTGTTTTATTTCCCACACCAGTCCCATGACTGACCTAGAGTTTATTGTTTTAACCTAAACTCTGGGTGCCCTTATTTTGACACGGCCACTACTAGTTTTGGTTTTGCAGATTTATATTCACAGGATCCTGGTTAACAGCTGGAACGATATCCGAAAAGCTTTGTATCCGTATATCTCCTTCAGTTGTAATTTGTATTATTTTCTGTTGCTTTGTAATTTATTGTAATCTCTGATATTTTATAATGTGTAATATTGATTTATACTCTGTATATTCTTGTAATCTGATGGAATTGTTGTAATAAGCAATGAAATGTTCTTCCGTCTGCGTTCTTTTGTGGCTTGTTCTCGAACTATCCGCGCTTTCCTCACCGGGGAAGTTATGGGTTTTTACACCCGGGGATAATTCTGGTGATGTGGCCACATCATCAGTATTTGTGTTCGTGTTTCGAAGGTGAGATTTCTATATATTTCTAATTGACTGGTGTGAGAACCAAAACTAGATAGGTTTATTGTTGTGATTTGGCATCAAAAACATGATTTTCTGTATATGTATCAAAATTATGAATTTGAAACAATAATCCACTAATTGATTGATGGTTGTGTTGTATGATTATTGGTTTGAAATTTTTAACCATTTAGGCCAAATTGAACCGAATATTGAACTGTATTGAAATTATTTGCAATTGCATGCACGTACATGTATATCTATTGAGCAGGTCATAGCAAGGAGGCTAGATAAGAGGAATAAAATTGTTTGCCCGACAAATAGGTACATGTTTACTAATTTCTTGGGTTTTGGGTGATTTTATGAGCCGATTGGCTTTTTCTTTTTCTTTTTGGTTGAAGAAGGCCATGGGAGGCTATATGAAATATCCCGAAGTCCCCGGTGCAGGGGAGGTTATGGCGAATTTTTTTGAACATTTAGGGTGTTAGCCAATTTTTGAAGAATTTGAAAAGTTATTGGAAACTGAAAAGTTGAAGAACTCAAGCCGTAAAGAAAATAATGGAAGTTGAGTTGATTAGTAAAACAACTTTTAGCTTCGTTCCTTTTGGGGATGAAAAGTTTTAAGTGGGGGAGTTTGTAATAACCCGGAAATCTGAGCCAATTTAAAATTTTTATTTTGGCAAATTTAGCGAATTTTGAATATATAAAATGAATTACTTTAAATAACAGCGACGAGAAATTTATTTTGAATAGAAATAGAAGTATATATTTATATAGATCGTCTTTAGAATATAAATATTTATTTTAAATTATAAAAGGAATTGAAAATGGCGCGGTAGTTCGAAAATTCGATTTCAAATTTCAATTGAACATATCGGGTGCAAAATAAACCGGATTTTAGCGAAACCAAAAATATTAGAATCTAATTGAGAATATCTTTCCAATGAATCCGAAAAATTGAAATTTCATAGCCGGAATCAAAAGTTATGTCCAGTTGAAATTTAGAATTGTTGCTATGGATTCTGGCCCTTAAAAATGGAAATTTTGCAAACGACCTCGGTTTTCGACGAAAACACTTTTGTTGGATCCGTGATGTCAAGTTATTGCTAGATTCCAAAATTTGTAATTTTTCGAATCAATATGTGTGTAACACCCCACCTCCGCCAGTGCCACTCTTGCAAGTACACTAGCTTTGGAGGGGCGTTAAACGAGGTAAACATGCATGCAGATATCACAAGACAGAACATGTAAGTAAAAACAGAGTAAATAAAGCAGCGGATAAAACTAGCATTTCAAAACCATAGTCAAGTTACATCAACGTACTTGGTCATTATTTTCCCATAAAACAAAGTCTAGAACATAAACTGAAAAACTGAAAAAGAAACATAAATTAAATATCCCCCAAAGTAGAATAAGGCCATAGCATGCTCAAACCATACGTGAGCTATCCAGAAAAGCAGCAAAAGATCCAGCTAGATAACAGTGTTCCCACCATACAAACCTGGGGGGGGGGGGGGGGGGGGGGCGGGAACGGAAGAAAAGAGGCGAAAGAAAATGGGTCAGTCAAAAAGACTGGTAAGTCCTATCTACTATTAGTATAAAAACTAATAAAGTTAACTGAGCATGTAAACAGAGATGAGATGTAGGGTGATAACTGGCATGGTGAAAAGTTAACAAGATAGATCTAGTGTGGCATCGCATATACAAGGTTAAGTTGCACCAGGTGTGTACTAGTATTCCAATCCATGTCAAGTATAAACAAGAAATGATACCTTGGCCCAAAGCTGGCCCACATCCTGAGATGACCTAAATCGAGGTCCAACTTCACGGTCTAGTCGATCGGCTCCCTATAAGCCTAACTCGTCAAGTGTCGGTGTCATACGGCCCAATCACGAAGTGTAGTCAAACTGTGCTAGGTCCACCCTAGGGTGTATCAAGCCCTAGGGTGCCAACCATGGACACAGATCAAGCACGCATAGTCTAAACATACGGGTGCCCGTGTCTGCTTTTTCAACTCCGGACCATGTGCACGACCATAGTCCGCCTGAACCTACACCGGCGCACCTACTCAGCCGTCGTTTTGGTCGCTTACATGTCAACCCAGTAATCGTGCCCCACCCTAGCCTAGTCCCTAGGGTATCATGATACAATCAAGAGGGTTACTGGTGAAAAGGACCACGTAACTTGGGTTTCTAGCTGGTTAAATGTGGTTAACCCTACCTAATCAAGTATCAAGTTGGTTAAGTGTACCCCAGGTTCATGACTTAACCTCGTCAACCCATCATGTTTAATTGGTTAAGTATTCAAGTGGTCCATGACTTAACCCTATCATGTGGCATTAATTATTTTAATGCACCCAACTTCTCACATTAGACTTTGTTGTGGTTACTAGTTAAGCCGGGCGGGTCCGGGTAGCTTTACACCACAACTTGGTCTAACCTCGGGTTTCTAGTGCAACATGACCAACTACTCACATTGGGTCCTATTGCTTGTAGCCACTAGTTAAGCCGGTTGGTTCCGGGTAGATTTATGCTACAAACTCAACCCAACCTCGAGTTGGCCACACTCATGTTTTCTAAGTGTCATGTCCACCATTATGTTTACAAACACAATCACAAGTCAATGTCCATGTCATATTTTAAAATCATGTTTCATGTCATTAATATTACCCAACCCAACGTATTCCCATCGCATGTACGTTTCGCATAACATAACATAGATCAAAAAGGGGGAACTTGGCAAAAGCCTGACAAAAAGGGGCATAAGGTAATAAGGTTGGCCACAAGTTAAACATGGTGGCATATGAGGCATAAATAGGTTCATAAGCTTGCATATTGCATCATAGGCCTCAAAACATGCATAATATCAACTTAAGCAAATAGGTGAAACATGATTGTGAATGACATAGGATGATGGCTAAAAGTTCGCATATAGCATTAGATGCAAGTTATCATACAGGTTATAAGATTTCTCATGTTATAGAATGCCATATTTCAACATAAAGCTTCTTGCTTTTAGCCCACAAGGTCAAGGTGATAGGTTTTCAAACATGCATAGAATATATTCATGCATAACATGGTAAGATCAAAGCATATATCATACTTAGGCCCAAACTCAACTTGCAACATATCACATTTAACTTCATAGTTAGAATCTAAGTGTAGTATAAGGCTTACAATGAGCGGTTATGCGATCTAGATCAATATATATAAAGATTGAGACGAAGCCACAAGCAAAATCCGCAAAGAAAATAATAAGCTCCACTTAAACGCCTTGAAACAAGAAGTAATAACCCCAAAGACAAAGAATAGAGGCTCTTTTACTTAAGAAAGATGACTCTTTTATGACATAGATCGATTTGAGACACTCATGCTTTCATGAAGAAGGTGGAGGCCATGATTGAGAAACATTTTGACACAGTTTAGTTGTAGGAATGATTAATGAGGGTTTAGGCTAGGTCTAGGGGCCTTTTTATAGGTGATTAGGTTAGTTTAGACCATAGGATTAACCCTAAAACACATCAGGTCGGTCAAATCTCGTCATAAGCTTCTAGATCAGACTCAACACGTCACAAAGGGTGCACCAGAAAAACTGGTCCGACGGGGGGGGGGGGGGGGGGTTCGACCCCTGGGTCGACATGGGTGTCGACCCATTGGGGGGGGGTCGACACTGGTGTCGACCCCTGTGTCGACCCTGCCTGGGGCGGGAAAATTCCCGCCCATTCTGCCTTGGTTGAATTTTAAATCTAAATTCGAATTTGAACTTTTTCGGGCTTCGAATTTTCTGAAAACTTCATTGGGCCTTAACTTGGTCATACGGACTCCTTTTTCGAAAACTCGGACTCTATATCACGTATTTTTCCAAGACGAACGTAATGGCACAACCCGTTTCCCTTGATTCAGATTTTATAGTTTAATTCTGCCTTGATTTGTGTTATAACATGTTATTCAAAAATACGGGTTGTTACATTCTCCCCTCCTTAAAGGATTTCGTCCCCGAAATCTCCAAGTTAGGAAAACGTATCCTACCATCCATCATCCATCTACTCAAAACATTATCCACGTGCAGTCATTGTTCTTAAAGGATTCTAAATGTTGTATGATAATATGCAAAGGTGTGTGTATATGTACTTATCTAATGCGAAAATCAGGAGGTTACTGATTCAGTAAACCCCCTTAATGCAAAACATGTTAGTGAAATGAGTCCATATGTATGCAAATCCCTAACATAATTTATAATCTCTACATGAGTGCACATAACATTCATCCATATGCAACATCCACGTGATAGCATAACAAGTTTCATCCATGAATAAGTATAAGCACTCATGCATAAGCAACATGAAAGTGTGTGAGCCGATCTTAGTGCCTAATGTGTATCATGCATCCACGAGTATCCATGTGCAAACACTTGCAACAACTTGCAACCATCAAGCATAACATGTTTCAAATACATGTTTCATCCAAAGGGTTTCTACCTAAGGTTCTCATGACAAGGTTAACGAGATAAAAAGATAAACAGGATAAACACGGATAGCAAAAACAAAGATATGCTACTTAGGAGAGGAAATTGAGAATGTACCCTCAAAAAGGAATGGATAAAGCCCACGCATCTTCTCCTCGGTTTCCCAAGTTGCGTCTTCATCGGATTCACTCCACTGAACTTTCACCAACTTGACTTCTCGATTCCTTAACATCTTGATCTCTGTTCCCAAAATACGAATCGGAGCTCTTCTTAAGGTTGCCTCTTTCTCTACCTCAATGTCTTCAAGAATGCTTGGTTCAACCACCTCAGCGGACTCATGTAGGCACTTTCAGAGATGCGAGACATGAAAGACATTATGCACTTTGGCTAGCTTCTCGGGCAATTCCACCTTATAGGCCATCTTTCCAATTCTCTCTATGATAGGGAAGGGCCCTACGAACCTTGGTGCCAGCTTCCCATTTTCTCCAAAACGTACCACATTACGCAAAGGAGAAACCTTCACGAAAACCCTGTCTCCCACTTCGAATTCCAAATCTGCCCTTCGCTTGTCAGCATAGGATTTCTGCCTATCTTGGGCCGCTTTCATCCGTCTTCTCACCAATTCAACTTTCTCGGATGTGTCCCATATCATATCGGGCCCAAGTATAAGCCTATATGTTGTCTCCCACCAACAAGATGGTGACCTACACGGCCTCCCATACAAAGCTTCAAATGGTGCCATCCCTATGCTGGCTTGATAACCATTATTATAAGCAAATTCCACAAGAGGAAGGTGGTCTTCCCAAGTACCACCAAAGTCAAGAACACAAAGCCTCAAAAGATCTTCTAGCACTCAATTCACCCTTTCGGTTTTGCCATCCGTCTGGGGTCATAGGCTGTACTCAGATTCAATCGCGTACCCATCGCTTCTTGCAAACTATTCCAGAATTGGCTAGTGAAGATTGGGTCACGATCGCTAACTATGCTAGAAGAAACTCCATACAACCGCACTATCTCTCGGAGATAAATAGATGCTAGCCATGATGTGGTCCTCATGCTCTTTACAGGAATGAAATGAGCACTCTTCGTAAGTCTATCAACTATGATCCATATGCTCGTGTTCCCTTTTCTTGACCTAGGCAATCCATCCACAAAATCCATAGAAATACTCTCCCACTTCCATTGCGGGACCTCCAATGGATGTAATAGCCCACCTGGTTTCTTTGACTCGGCTTTCACTTGTTGGCACACCATGCACTTTGAAACATACTCTGCCACATCTCTCTTCATTCCGGGCCAAAAGAAAATGCGCTTCATATCTCTATACATCTTATCTCCCCCCGGACGTATAGTCATCTTCGAGTGATGTGCTTCTTCAAGAACTTGGTTGAATTTTAAAACTGAAATCGAATTTGAACTGTTTTCGGGCTTGGAATTTTCTGAAAACTTCATTAGGCCATAACTTGGTCATACGGACTCCGTTTTTCGAAAACTCGGACTCTATTTCGCGTATTTTTCCGAGACGAACGCAATGGCACAGCCCATTTCCCTTGATTCAGATTTTACAGCTTAATTCTGCCTTGATTTGTGTTATAACATGTTATTCAAAAATACGGGTTGTTACAATGTGAGCGTGGCAAAGGAAAATGCGTTTGACCAGTTTTAGTTGATTTTAATCGACTGGAAAATGGCTATTTTTCAAACGGTCTCAGAATTTGACGGTATTAGTTTTGTTAGGACCATATCGCCAATATAAAGCTAGAAAAAAAAATTCGGGAATTTTTAGAGACTGTATGTGGCCCCTGTAAATTGAAATGCGCGTTCAAATTCAATATATAGAGTTATATGTTGATTTTGAAGAAAACAGATCGAAACAATCGAATTGGCCTATGATACCTATCCCATTGTGTTCGGAATGGGGGTAATTAGCTATGGACAACAGTCGTTGGCTCAATTTTGGGTTCAAACGAAAATCGAACTTTATGGACTCAAAATTAAATAAAAATAAAAATATATATATTCATAACTCCCTTCCTCCTCCTTCCCAGGGTCAACGCCCAAATCGAATTCCAGAAGAGAAAAAAAAAACGCGAGCTCCAGCCATCGTGATTCCCCCCTTCTCGCCGCCACTTCCCCTTCTCTTCCACCTCGTCTCCAGCCTCCTCGTCTCTCTCCTCCTCCCTCAAGCGACGCAGCGAGCCCCAAAACCCTAGACCCTCCCATCCACTACCTGAAACCCTTGCGCGCCCTCCCCCACTTGCCACCTCCTCCTCCTAAGTCGCCACTCCCCCTACCTCTCCAGTCTAACCCTCCCCCAAATCTTTACAGCCCCAAAAACCGCGCCCCACCTTGAAGTGACCATCGCCGACGCTGACAGGTCTGTTTTCGACTGTCGCACACCAGAAACCGGCCCCCTCTCTCCGAACACAGCGAGCAAGACCCCCAGCCTTGACTGTAAGTGGCTATTTCTATTTATTTCAAAATAATTAGTTTATTTTAATAAAAAGAAATTGATTTTGAAACAGTTTTATACATACAACGTTGAAATAAAAAGGTATGATTTTTATCATAGAAAGTTTGGATTTTTAATTAAGTTAAATCTTTGATTTTTGATATCACAAAGATATGATTTTTACTAAAGTAAAAATTGTGATTTTTATTATAAAGTTAACGGATTAAAGACGGGATTTTTATCGGGTAAAAAGATTAGGCGTTTCATCATAGAAAGAAATGATTTTTATATTATAGAAATAATAAGAATATAATTTTTATTCATGTAGAGTAATAAAAATATAATTTTTATCATGGAAGTAGCGGTGTAAAGGAGTGATTTTTACATATGTAGAAGCGATATAAAAATAAAATTTTTATATAGAAAGAAGCGATAAAAATATATGATATTTATTTTATGAACAACAGTATAAAGATAGTATTTTTATCTATATAGTAGCGGCATAAAATGTGATTTTTATATTCATAGAAACAATATAAAAATGTGATTTTTATATGTTAGTGGCTACGGACAATGAAATTGACAAAGGGCGAGCACGACGAAGATTTCTACACAAGAAGAGTCGCGGTGAATTGGATTAGCTTGTCGGTGAGAACTTCTCACTTTATATTTTCTTTTCTAGTTAAAAATATATACTAGGATGCAGACGGTGGTTAGCAGCACCCGACACCCGTCGTCCACAGACCATGGACGGCTTGTATGTTTGATTGTTTGTTGTGGTGAAAACTGATTGTGTGATGTGAAATGAAATAAAATATTTATATAGTTAAAAATATTTTATCGTTAAAAATATAATTTTTAACGTGTGTGTGAATAAAAATATGTGTTTGTTGATTTGAAACCCCACACGGGTATTGGGATAATATACGATATACACTAATCCCAATAATTAGTTGTATATCGATCGATTGGTTGATAGGCTGTTATAAGCGTTAGATATCTATATTCGATGCTCATACAGTGTAGTGCAATTTGGATAATGGTTGATTATTTATCGTTGCTATTATATACATGTGTTGTATGGAATCCATATAATTAACATTATATGGTAATTGATTGGGCCTCATTCCAATTGGGAAAATAAAGAATATTATAATATAAATAGTCATGTGTTGATGACGCTCATGTGTTGAGAATATTCGTGTGTTGAGTAAAATATTTTAAACAATAAAATTTACATTTTTATCATAATTTTATAAAATATATTAAATAACAAAAATAGTAATATGTTGACGGTGCTCATGTGTTGAGAATATTCTTAAGTTGAAAGAAATATAGATTCATGTGTTTAATAGGAATAAATATTTATTTGTTGAATAGAATAATGAAGTTAGTGAAATATATAAAGCCGTGTTGATTAGTGATTCGCCATTTCAACGTGAACGATATTTATATCGATTATATTCGTTTTTATAAGGCATATAGAAAAGGAAGTGATTTCAAAATATAATATTTTGAAAATATTATCATTATATATATTGGTGATATAGAATATTCAATTTTGATTTAAAATTGAATATGAAGTTGAAATCGTTTCGAAAACGAATTTAATTTTTTTTATAAAATACATTTTAAAAAGGAAATCGACGAATTGTATATAATATTATATATATATATATATAATGGCCTGAATAGAACGCGCCGCGCTGCGGCAGTTCGTGAATTTCGACCGTTGACTTCGAATTGACGTTACGTGAGATCCGACCGTCGGATTCTCCTAAAACTGGAACCGTTGGGTTCGTATCGAAAAGAGCTTTTCAATGAATATTAGAAATTTGAAATCTAATGGCTGAATTTTGAGTTACGTCCAACTCAAATTTGGAAAAGGTCGTTCTAAGTGCAGTTCGACGACCGTTATTGGAAATCGTCTGTACGGGCCATGATAAAATTATTAAAAATATCTATAATTTCTGTAAAATAATAATATATGCATTGGAAAGAAATGGGATGAAAAATTCCATATTTGAAAAGATAAAAATATATTTTTATCGAAATGAACTAGTTTTGAACTAGATTTGAAGTGGTTTTAAAAATAATCAGAATTTCCAATATACGTATTGGAATGGACTTGGATCGAAATTATCTTCGGAATATTTCGATGTTGGATTTCATGATTATACATATATGGTTGTGGAAATTTGAAAGATATATTTATATCGTTATTTCCAATACGATATTTGTTGGTTTCAGAATTTGATATTGAATATAAGCCGATATATTTTCTACTTAGAGCCTTGTATTTAATATCAAATGGGATTTTGGGTTCGTCGTGAATGGTGTCTTAAATAACACTGTTCTTGAACCCAGTTTAGAAAAGAATAATTCTTTTAATTAAGATTTAGTGAAATTGTCCAGTTAATTTCGTATCTAATTGGAATTGAATTTAAATTTATTTTTGGATTTATCGTGAGCTGTGTTTGGAATAACACCCGTTCTTTAACCCGATTAACAATGGAATGTGATTTTGGGTTTATCGTGAACCGTGTTTTAGATGACATTGGTTCTTTAACCCAGTTAAAGGCAGGATATTGATTTTTGGGAAGATTAAAACTAAGTGGAGTTTTAATGAATCTTTAATTAGATTAAAATGGTCGAGAATGGAGTATCACCAATTTTGCTCCAAAGCGATAGTTAAATCTTTAATTAGATTTGAATGTGAAATGGTAATTAATATTTACCGATAACTCCGTGGTGTTAGATATGGAGTATCACCAGTTTTGCTCCATGGGATGAATAGGTTGGGATTGGGAAATAAAATAAATAATAACTCCGGTGTGATTCACTAATCCCGACTAGTTTGGAAAACCATGATATGGTTTGAAATGATATCCAAAGGAAGATTAAAGAATAAATTTAGAAGAATTTATCTTTGATAAAATTAATGGGAACACTTCCCTAAGAATGTGAATAAAGAATATTCTGAATTGGAATGAGGCGTATGTTGTGTTTGTGTAACATTTGTTTATTATATACGCGGGTTATTCGGAAAGGCCGGGTTTATACCCATTCTGAATAACCGATTTGACGATAAGTCAAAGACGAAGACGGTGGTTGAAGACCGGAAGTCTTCATATCTTTTGGGTGATTACTGATGATCTTGATTGGGCTGTACACCCAAGATGAGGGAATCATATGGTAGTCATCCACACATACTTGGAGATCGATGGATATGCGAGGAAAGTGCCTCTAGTTTCATTCAGACCCAGAACATACTTGTAAATGGACTGTGTGTCTGACACTGGATTTTATTCTGTGTTGATTGATCTCTATTAAATATACATCTGTTTGGTGGCGGAGAATTTATTCTCTTGCTTAACACCCTTCTCTGAGACGTACGAGCTCAGAGGTTGTATATTGATGGACATCAGTCGCATGGAGTGAATTGCCTGTGTGGCATGCCTAAGTGGCAGATGATCAAGGCTTCTGTTGTAAAGCAAAGTCTTGTGGTTGATGATCAAAGTATGACCTGTGTGGCATAGCTTTGTGTATAGTGTGAATTCGTGAGCCTCACACCTCGGTATGTGTCAAAAACGGGATACGGACCGTTGGGAGAACACGACGTTTCTTTCTAGCTATGGGTGATGTCAGTGACCTACCAGCCCTGACATTTATATACTTTTTACCTGTGTGGATGTTGGAATGTGAGGTTCCTCGGATATAGTTCTGATATGATCGGGAAACGTGTGTTCAGGAATTGCCAATCCTCAAAAGTAAGAGAGGACCGGCCTAACCGATTCCAAGGATCGCTGTGTGAGGTCCTGAGACATTTGTTAGAGTGTCTCAAACAGAGAGGAGCTTGCCCATTGCCTCGACTCATGATGGAAATCCAATTTCCAATACGTGATTTTTCGGTTTTAATTGTAGAACCTAGTATGGCGACATGATATATGGTATCCATGTCTTCTATGATTGAAATTGATTTGAATCTATACAATTATAATGGTATCTAATGATTTGTTTTAAACGTACCAAGCATATTTGGCTATTATAAGGGAAAACCCTATCATCTAGCTTGCGTTGCATTGTGTGATGGGACCTGGGTCTTATTATAGCTTCATTTTTCCAAAAAGCATTGCGCTTTTTTGTTATATGCACTAGTATTCTTGGGAGGAAACCCATTCCGTGTAATACGGCGTGGTCCCTTAAATTACTCTCTTTTAAAAATAAAGATTAATAACTGTTTTAGTTCTCACACCAGTCACATGAATGACCTAGAGTTTATTGTTTTAACCTAAACTCTGGGTGCCCTTATTTTCCGCACGGGCAGCTAGCAGTTTTGGTTTTGCAGATTTATATTCACGGGATCCTAATTTACACCTGGAACGATGCTTGGAAAGCTCTGTATCCGTATATTACTTTCAGTTGTGTTTTGTTTTGTTTTTCCGCTACTATGTAATTTATTGTAATCTCTGATATTTGTCAAATGTGTAATATTTATTCATACTCTGCATATTCTTGTATTCTGATGGAATTGTTGTGATAAACAATGAAATGTTCTTCCGTTTGCATTCTGATTCGTCTTGTCCTCAAAGTATTTCGTGCTTTCCTTACCGGGGAACTTACGGGTCGCTACAATGACTGGGTTTAAGAATAGTGTTATTTAAGACACCGTTCACAACAAACCCAAAATCACATTTCATTAATTATGGAATATTCACGGAAAACCAATCAATATATATAATCGATACCAATTTCCGTATCCGACTAATAATATAAATGGAATAACGGCAAAGCCTTTTAAATTCCATATATAGTATCAGTCTTCCTCCACAGAAGCTCATTTCAATTATTACCAAATCGAATTCTGTTCCATTCCAATTAAATATTAATTAACTGGAAAACTTTACTTTGGAAATTTCCAACAAATCATAATAAAAGATTTATAAATTCCAAATCACATTTCACTGCAAATCGGGTTAAAGAACAAATGTCGTTAAAACACAGTTCACAATAAACCCAATTCACATCCCATTTCAATTCCAATTAAACGTTAATTAATTGGTATTCTTATCTAAATCTTAATTAAAAGATTTTTTTTTTCTCTTTTGGGTTTAAGAACAGTGTTAATGAAGACACCGTTCACGACAAACCGAAAATCCAATTCGATATTAAATATAAGACTCTGAATAGAAATTATATCGGCTTATATTCAATATCAAATTCTGAAACCCACAAATATCGTATTGGAAATAACGATATAAATATTTCTTTCAAATTTCCATAACAATACCAGTATAATCACGGAATCCAATATCGAAATATTCCGAAGATAATTTCGATTCCAAGCCCATTCTTATTTAATAGTTGGAAATCTCTAGTTAGATTAAAACCATTTACAAATCCAATTTATTTAATTTAAAAATTATTGGAATTCAAATCTATTTAATAACTAGTTCATTTTGATAAAAGTGTACTTTCATCTTTAAAAATATGGAATTTTTCATCTTAATTCTTTCCAAATCACTTATTATGATTTTACACAAATTATTAATATTTTTAATAATTTTATTATCGCTATTTCAGTCGGTTTCCAATAACGGCCACCGAACTGCCGCCATAGCGACCTTTTCCAATTTTGATTTGGACATAATTCTAAATCCAACCATTAGATTTCAAATTTCTTATATTCTTTGGAAAGCTCTTTTTGATACGAACCCAACGGTTCTGGTTTTAGGAGAATCCGACAGTCGGATCTCCCGAAATGTCAATTCGAAATCAGTGGTCGAAATTCGCGAACGGCCGCGACGCGGCGCATTCTATTCAAACCATATACATATATAATATATATATATATATTATATCTCGTTCAAAACGTATTTATAATTTCGTTTTTAAATGATTCCCACTTTAACTTCACTTTTAATTCAAAATTGAATACTCTTTATCATTATAATATTTAAATGATTATATTTCCAAAATATCAGATGTTGAAATCCTTTCCTTTTCGATATTCACTAGAAAAATGAATAAAATCGATATAAATATCGTTCGCGCTTAAATGACGCAAATCTAACCAATACGCTTCACGTATTTCAATAGTTTCTTGTCCATCCCAAATCGGACATCAAAATCTTATTTTAATCCTTTACAGAATATTATTTTAAAATATTTGTTATTTTAAAATATTCGTTCTTTTTGAATTGGAATCAAACACAGTGAATAACCATATGGTGTTAGTTATATGGATTTCATACAATACATGTATATAACCACAATAATAAATAATCATCCATCATCCAGAGTGCATTACACAACTGTGTAAGCGTTAAAGTAAATAAATAATGTTTATCACAGTCTGTCGATCTATCGATTGACATGTAATTAAATATTGAGATTCGTGTATGCCAAATATCGTCCCAATATCCGTGTGGGGTTTTCAAACAACAAATACTAATTATTATTTGTGCGGTTGGGCGATGTGTAAAATATATCGTCCCAATCGATATCACGAAAGTAGGGGAGCATAAACAAGTCGTCCAATTTGTAAATGGATGTGTATTCCTATTTTTAACTATCCAATAAATTATTTTATTTATCGTAATTATAAGCCAAAAATAATATTTTTAGCTAAATAATTTTTTCTAACAATTTTTAGAAAATTTCGGCAGCATAACGACACGATACTAGAACCGGGATAAGGTCTCACCTTATCCCTCGCCTAATGTCTTGCGCCATGTACATACCAATTCTAATCAATTCATTTTATGTCCCAAACCAAATTCAACCAAATAATCCAATCAACCAAACAAACAAACAAACATGGTCTCAAACAAAGGTGTCGGGTGCTACTAAGCACCGTCTGCATCCTAGTATATATTTTTAACTAGAAAATAAATTAGAGTGAGAAGTTCTCACCTATAAGGTTAACCAAACACCGCGACTCTTCATATGTAGAAAATCTTCGCCGTGTTCCCAACGAGATCTGTTTCACGCAATATATGTTAAAAATCATGTTTCTTACATCACTATTTATATAATTAAAAATCACATTTTTATCTTTATATCAAACGTATAAAAACCATGTTTTATTTCAATGTTATCTTTATAAAATTATATTTTTATATCGATGTTTATATTTAAAAAAAAATATCATATTCTTACATCGCCATTCATATCATAAAAATCATATTTTTATTTCGCACTCTAGATAATAAAAATCATATTTTTATTTCAAAACCATAGGTTTAAAAATCACACCTTTAACACGATGTTTACATTCTAAAGATAATATTTTTAATTTAAAACCATACATGTAAAAATCGTATTTTTATATCGAAACATTACTTAAAAAAACATAACTTTATGCAAATAAAAATCCCCGCTTCATACAATTAAAAATCTTAACTTTTCTTAATAAAAAAATCTTATCATTCCTTAATTAAAAATCGTATTTTTACCGTGCTAAAAATCATAGCTTTATCGTTAAAAATCATATCTTTAAAGTGTTAAAAATATTAACTTTAAAGTGTTAAAAATATTAACTTCATGTGAATAAAGATCTAACCTTTATATTGATAAAAATATAATCTTTAACATATTAAAAATCGAGTCTTTCTCATATTGAAAATCAAATCTCTCTCATGTTGCTATCCTATAACCCAAATTTTTATTAGGTTTTTCATAAAAAGAAACTGATTTTTAATTTTGCTATAATATATAAAACTGATTATTCAAAATAAATTAATAAATAAGTTAAAAAAACTTATAGTGTACAAGAGCGGGGGTCGGATCAGTGGGCGGAGGCCGGGCTTGCTGGCCAGGGAGGAGGACGGCGGTAGGGTCTAGGTTGATGGAGGCGATGGGTTTCGGTTTGGGGGAGAATGGGCTTGCGGATGTACAGAGGGGAGGGAGGAGAGAGGGTATTGACGGGGAGTTGGGGAGGCGCGGCGGGCGGAGCGGCGGGCGGAGCGGTGGGGCTGGAGGCCGGCGACGCAGATCGCGAGGGGGGCCTCCGTCGTCCGTCGCTCCCTTTTGTTTCTTCTTTTTATTGTTCAATCGGATTCCGTTTAGATTTTGAACTGGGGGTGGGGGGTTGACTTTGAAGAGAGAAGGAGAGGGAGGTTTATTTAAATATATATTTTTTATTCCTTTAAATTCCCGAAAAGCAACTTTTATTTTTGAACTCCAAACCGAACCTACTGACTGTCACCCACAGCTAATTACCCCCATTCCGAATGCAATAGGATATGCCCCGTAAGCCAATTCGGCCGTTATGATCAGTTTTTGTTAAAATTAAGATATAAATTAATATAATAGTCAATATTGACTTTAGCGTACATTGTAGTTTACCGGGGCCACATACTAACTCTAAAAATTCCAGAAAAAATAAATCTGGCTTTGTTTTGACGATACGGTCCTAACAAAACAAGTTTCGTCTAATTTGGAGACCATCTGAAAAACAGTCGTTTTCAAGTCGATTAAAATCAACTAAAATTGGTCAAACTCGTTTAAGTGCGCCACGCTCACATATTAATTCCAAAAATTACGCAAATTGGAATATAGAAATAATTCGACATTCCGGAACCAACAAAAGTGGTTTTGTTGAAAACAGAGGTCGTTTGCAAAATTGCTATTTTTAAGGGCTTTATATATTATAAATATATATAAATTCCATAGCGATTATTTTAAATTTTAAACTGGACATAACTTTAAATTCCTAAAGAGAAATCTCAGTTTCTTACATTCGTTAGAAAGATATAGTTAAATTGATTCTAGCGTTTTCAGTTTCATCCAATTCTGACTTATATTGAATTCTATATATTCATTCAAAGTTTAAAATCGAATTTTAAAACTACCACGCCATTTCAGGCTCGTAATATAATTTATTTTAAATTTATAAGTTTTAAAGTTTCTAACTTCGTTTAAAATAAACTTCTTGCCATTATTATTTAAAATATTCATTTTAAATATTCCAAAATCCATTAAAATAGCTAAAATAAAAATTTTAAATTGGTTCCGCTTTCGGGTTGTTCAATTCTAAACATGTATAAAACAATTCAATTTCAATAAATTCAATTCTATTTCAATTCCAAATTTATAACTTCGATTTAAAATATTAAATAAATTCCTTTGGCTTTTATATTTTAAAATCCAAAGTTCCTATTCAAAGAAAAATCAATTTATAAAACATCATCTATACTGCTTTTAAACAATATTTCAAGAGTCATGGTTAAAAAAAAATTATTTAACCTACCGGTGTTCGTATATAAATTTTCTATTCTATGACCAAGTAATACTTAAAATTTAATTTTAGTATTTTTGGAAAGGATATATATCATTTCAATCCAAATCAGGGTCATAAGTATTTATCATTTCATCCTACATTCTTAATTTATTTTAATGATTAATCTTGGGTTTATTTGATGCCCGTAACATCTAGGGTAATGGTTGGGATTAATCAACAAAATCACTACATATATAAACAAATGTCGATAACAAGATGAATTACATACCAATACATTAAATATATCATTCCACGACATCAATCAAAATCACTACATATAAACAGTTCAATGTGATATCAGTTTACTAGTCATTACATATGAGGTTTTTAAATATAAATTAAATTCTAACTGTACACTTTATGTCATCAATTAAATTAAATTATACAGTCTATGCAAATTTTGACATAAATAATAAATTTAATCAGTCAACCAGCAACCAAAACAATCATATCATAACATGAATTCAATTTAACTAATAATCAAATACTTTAGTTAGATGTGAGTGGGTTTAATCACTCACCTTTGGTTTCGAATGCGACTGAACTCCAAAATAAGTCCAAAAGTCAACCGTCTCAGAATTAGTTCAAACCAAGGGCATCACAAAGAGCTCGTCGAGACGATTCCAATGCAACAAACCGCGTGTCATTCTGAAGTCGTATGCAAAAGTTATACGATTTTTACTATTGGAAATTTTAAATAAAAACAAACAATCTCTTACCAAACAAAATGTGCCACGTCACCTGTCTCATCCCCTTCTCCTCCCCTTAATTAAACGTATGTCTAGAAAAAACGCAGCAAAGAAACCCATGTCTATCCCTCCTCCTCTCTTCCACTTCTCCTCATTCCTTCAATGAAACATCAAACCGATTTAACCATCGAATTTCTCTTCTCGAGTGCTACTTCCCCAAAACCGTCAACCCACTCTCGAACTCACCATCACAACCGCATTTCAAGCCCTATAAGAACAGCCCTAGCATAGGTATCGACACTTTTTATCGTGAAAACTACCCAAATTTTGTCACTTGTTGCTATTTGAAGCCATGAATTCAAATACGATAACCAAATTGCAAATCAATCACTAATTAAGATGCAAAACTCAACCCTAATTTCATGCCTTTGCTGTACATGTCGAACTACCACGCTATCCGAAAAAAGTATAGGATTGAAGAGAATATTTATCTAGCTGAATGGAACTTGTTTTAGCATATATATTTTTTTGAATAGATTTACAGGATGTTGATTTTTGAATGAGGTAGAAGCCATTTTTGTATCTTTATTTTTCTAAGAGTGACGGCTTGATCAGAGAATAGAAAACGAGGGTATGGTTAGGTTAGAATTAGAGATTATTTAGGTAGGAAATTAGGTTAAAAATATTTGTATAAGATATATATACAGTCAAAGAATTTGAACGGTTAAATAAACAAAGTATGCAAATTTTCATTTGTCCATCTTTAATTCAATTTCAATGATTAAATTATATCTAATTAAAATTCATTAATACATTAATCAAATAAATTATATTAAATTAATTAACTTTCTTTTAATTCAACCTTCATGAGTAACAAATTTTCTCATTTGATTACTCAAAAATTTACCATAGTTTATAACAAAACACATATCAAATTTCAAGTTAGTTATTACACCGATTTACAATGTTTGGTTTCAACTGTAATTAAATATCATTAAGTATATATATATTATTCCACTAAATTTGATTTTATGTAATTATGTAAATGTGTTAAAAGATTTGAAAAAAAGAACTTACCAATCCAAATATGTTTATATGTCCATTGTATATGAAAAAAAGCAAATGGTTTCATCTGTTAATCAATTGTTCTATTAGAATCAATCATCTACAGTTACCTTATTTTCTCTTTAATTACAATTAATTACCCATAGTATTTTTAAATTATTTCCAATATTTACCACATTCTAAATTTTTTATTTCAATTATAAAGTACAAAAATAAATTTCATTTAATCTATCAATATAAAATTACAACCTTCAATGTTTACCTATATAAACAAAACCACTAATTTATTTGCAATCAATACATGTCACAATGGTCAAAATTAATTACTTCCACAATTTAATTAAGTTTCAGCCATACAGTTTCACAGTTATACAATTTAAAGCTAAATTATGAATTTCTTGACTCAATTAAATTCCAAAGATTCAATATTAATTTCAATTCTCAATAATTACAATACAAACCAATTTAAAACTATATTTACAATCCAGGCATTTATTTACATTTATATATAGTTGACATTCATTTTACAAACAATGGATTATATATTATTTTCGTATTCAATACATTAAAGTTTTCCTTTTTATAACTTACTATTTCAACATAAGTAAATATCAAACACAAGTCAATTTCATAAACAATTATTGAAATTCATTGTTTAACGAGACAAGTTAAATTCCATACCTTACAATTTTACGACATACATCATTAATTTTAATATTTAAACCAATATTGTTAAAAAATCACATTAAATTAAATATTTTAAATTATCGTAAAATCTCGGGATGTTACACCAATTTATCCCCTTTAGAGTACATTGATCGGGAAGTTGTCCCATACCTTGTCATAGTTGGAATCTAATCTCCAATAAGTGCCCTGCGGTTTTTCATTTTATACTATGTATGTAGAGCGTGTGATGCAAGCGTTCTTCTATTTGGTAATTTATTTTATTAGACATTATTATAATATCACTAGATCTTGATATAAAAATGTTCTGGGTTATAGTAAGGTAAAAACCGTCCATGTTTATGTGTGGGCTGGTTTTAGTATTATCCTTTTCTTTCAAAAGGTTTTTTCAAAGTCAATCAATATGGTTGGAGTTTAATCACACCAGTCACATGACTAACCCAAAGTTTATTTTTTTTGTTTTTCCCTAAACTCTTGGGTCCCTAAATTTGTATGGGCAGTCTAGTGTTTTAGGCTTTTACAGATACACGTGGAGGAGCTTGAAACAGGAGGCTTCACTGTTAGTTATTTAGAGTTATTTCCGTTGTGATGTATATGTGTTGTTCTCTGATAATGTTATGTATATATGTTACAAGATTTTGTATTTCAAAGTTATGATACATGATATAATATTTTGTTCGTTCCGCTGTGAGATTATGATGTTTCCTTTTATTCTATCTTATAACAACCCAGAATTTCAGAATCAATTAAATTTTTTTATTTTGCTATTTTAATGGGTGTTGAATATTCAAAACGATTTATTTTAAATAATAACAATTTAAAATCTATTTAAAACGAAGTTAGAACATATAAATTTATTTTAATAATAAAATAAACTCGAAATGGCGCGATAGTTTGAAAATTCGAATTCTAATTTCAATTGAGTATACAGAATTCATTTTAAATAAGAATTGGACGAAACAAGAAACGTTAGAATCTATTTAACTATTTCTTTCTAATGAATGTAAGAAACTAAGGTTTCACTTTAAAAATTGAAACTTATGTCCAGTTTAAAATTCAAAATAGTCGATATGTAAGTTATATATATTTTTTAATGGGTGCGTTTTGTACAGGTCCCTATTAAGTTTCAAAATTAGGCTCACATCCAGTCATAAACTTATTATAAATTAGGTCCCTGTTTTTCAAAATTAGGCTAAAAAAATATTTAAATTCATAATTAAATAAAACAATCACTCAGCAAAAAAATCAGATCAAAAAACAATCAAAAAACACATCAAAATAAAAAAAAGGGAAACTACAGTAAAATGCACCAAAACATGCACATATTCAAAAAAGTTGCGTACATGTATGAAGCTATTTCAATTCTGTGTCAAAACAGCAACATACATGCATACACATACGCAGATTTATGCAATACATGCACGTTTTCATGCAACTACTCAGTAGGCGTCTACCTATTCTTTGCTTACGTATAAAACAAGCTGCATACATTTATGCAACTATCGACAGAAGTTGCATGCATATATGCAATTTTTTTTCATGGACTTCTGCTAATATTTCATGAATTTAGAATTTTTTTATACGCTAGTTCATTTGTATAGCGAAAAAATAAAAAAGGCAGAAAAAATATAGGGGGTGGATTTACATCGGAAACTATGGGTGGATGTGAGCCTAATTAAGTTTTCTTTTAGGCATGTAAGCCTAATATTCACATTTTTAATTATATATAGCCCTTAAAAATAGTCATTTTGCAAACGACCTCCGTTTTCGATGAAACCACTTTTGTTGGATCCGGAGTGTCAAATTATTGTTACTTTACAAATTTCATAATTTTTTGAATTAATATGTGAGCGTGGTGAATTTAAACTGTTTTGTCGATTGAGTTTAAATTTAATCGACCAGAAAAAGACCATTTTTCAAACGGCCTCCAAATTCGATGAAATTAGTTTTGTTAGGACCGTATCATCAAAACATAGCTAGATTTATTTTTCTGAAATTTTTGGAGTTAGTATGTGGCCCCGTTAAATCAAAATGTACGTTGAATTCAATATTGAATGCTATATTGATTTATAATTTAATTTTGACAAAACCTAATTGAAACAGTCGAATTGGCTTACGAAACATATCCCATTGTGTTCGGAATGGGGGTATTTAGCTAGGGGCAGCACTCGTTGTGTCTGATTTGGAGTTCGGATGTGAAAACTGATATTTTTAGAATTTAAAGAATTATAAAATTAATATATGGCCCAATCAAAAAAATCGCATAACCCTAATTTCTAAAAACCCGCCACTCTCCCAGATCGAACGCGGAAAATTCTTCAAATCTTCCCTCTTCAATAACTTTCAGTCCACTCAATGAAATCTGAAGATTCCTGAGGCAATTTTGTAGTACTATTCACCCTCTTCACATCCATATGGATTTAATCACCTGTGGTTGCGTACCTATATCAAATCGAACGCGTAATGTGATCGCCGTCGCCCTTGATTTCCACCACCAGATCGCCGCCGAGTTCAACGGGTTTCTGGCCAAAGGCGTGGCTCTCGAAGGTCAACAACATGGTGTATCCCGATCCTTGACCAGTGCAACGGATTTGAAGAAAATTCGAAACCTAGTTTTGAATGAAGGAAGACCGACATCTGGTTGAACGAGGTATATAATTTAAACCATTTACAACACTTAAAAGCATAGCGAATTTAATTTTCTTACAAAAAAAATCATATCCTTCTCATATGATGTCGGAAACCAGTGAAATAGGAACCGTTAGGATTGTGACAACGTGTACTACATTTTAGATCTGACTAGATTGAATTTGGAGCTAGTTAGCATTTTTAACAAAATTAAACGTGAAATTTAGTTTTATTAAAAACAATAACTATTTCTATCCGATCAAGGTGAGAACTCTTTCTCACTTAAAATATTTTACAGTTAAAAATATTCTAGGTTGCAGACGGGGCATAGTAGCTCCTGACACTATTTATTTGTACAAACCATGGTTGTTTGTTGGTATGGATTGAATTGTGGTTGTAAATTTGGTTGTTTTGAGAAATGACTGTATTGTGGTTTTTTCGATTTGTTTGATGATTGTGTAATGCGCGAGCCAGTATCAGGAGAGGGGTAATGCTAGATATTACTCCGGTTCTAATATCACGCCGTTATAATGCCAAAATTTTCGGAAATAAACTATATAAAATATTCATGTGTTGAATAAAATGTTTGAACAATAAAATATCATTTTTATGGAATGTATGAACTATATAAAATAGTCAAGTGCGGAGATAATTTTATCATTAAAAATATATTTTTTAATATATATGTGAACGGCATAAATTCTCCTGAAATGAAAATAAATATTCATTTACAAATCGGACGATTTGTTTATGTACACCCATTTAACTGACATTGATTGAGACGATAAATTTTACACATCTCCCAACTGCACAAATAATAATCAGTATTTGTTGGTTGAAACCCCACATGAGTATTGGGATGATATTTGACGTACACTAATCCCAATTATTTAGTTGTATGTCAATCGATTGGTTGAATGACTGTTGTAAGCTTTAATTATTTATATTTAATGCTTATGCAGTTGTGTAATGCACTCTGGATGATAGATGATAGTGTATCATTATAGTTGTGTACATGTGATATATGAAATCCATATAAATAAAATATATGGTAATTGACTGAGTTTGATTCCAATTCAGGAATAACAAATATTTTAAAATAACGAATATTTTAAAATAATATTCAGTAAAGGATTAAAATGTGAATTTGATGTCCGATTTTGGATGGACACGAAAATATTGAAATATGTGAAGCCGTATTGATTAGATATGCACTATTTTAATGCGAACGATATTTATATCGACTTCATTCAATTTTTATAATGAATATCGAAAAGGAAATGATTTCAAAATCTGATATTTTGAAAATATTATCATTTAAATATTATAATGATAAGGAGTATTCAATTTTGATTTAAAATTAAAATGAAAGTGGGATCATTTTTGAAATGAATTTATAAAATATGTTTTGAACGGAAATAGTATATATATATTATATATATAATGGTTTGAATAAAACGCGCCGCGCCGCGACCATTCGCGAATTTCGACCATTGACTTCGAATTGACATTACGGGAGATCTGACCATTAGATCCACCTAAAACTAGAACCATTGGGTTTGTATCGGAAAGAGATTTCCAATGAATGTAAGAGATATGTAATCTAACAGTTGGATTTGGAATTATGTCCAAATCAATTTTGGAAAAGGTCGCTATGGATGTAGTACGGTTGCCGTTATTGGAAACCGACTGTACGGGCCTTGATAAAATTATTAAAAATATTATTAATTGGTGTAAAATCACAATAAATGATTTGGAAAGAATTTTGATGAAAAATCCAATTGTATAAAGATAAAAATATATTTTTATCAAAATGAACTAGTTATTAACTAGAAAGATAATCCAACGTTTTTAAATAAATAAATTGAATTTGTGAATGATTTTAATCTAACCAGAATTTTCCATTGTGTGAATTGGAATGGATTTGAATAGAAATCATCCTCGGAAGATTTCAATACTGGATTCCGTGATTATACAGATATTGTGGAGGAATTTGGAAGATAGATATATATCATTATTCCCCGTACGATATGTGTTGATTTCAGAATTTGATTTTGAATGTAAGCCGATATAATTTCTGTTCAGAGCCTTATATTTAATATCAAAGTGGATTTTGGTTTTGGCGGGAATGATGTCTTCGGTAACACTGTTCTTAAACTCCGTGTGAAAAGAATAAATCTTTTAATTAAGATTATTAGAGTTTTCAGTTACATTTAGTAATTGGAATAAAAATGGAATGTGAATTGGGTTTATTGTGAACTGTGTTTTTAACGACAGTAGTTCTTTAACCCAATTAACAGTGAAGATATGATTTGGAATATATAAATCTTTTAATAATATTTAAGATAAATTTTCCAAAGTAAAGTTTTCCAATTTAATATATTAAATTGGAATTGAATGGAATTCGATTTGGTAATAATCGAAGTGAGCTTCTGTAGAGGAAGACTGTTAATATATATGGACTTTAAATGGTATTGTCGTTATTCCATTTATGTTATTGGTTGGATACGGAAATTTATATCGATTATATATATATATATATTGATCTGTTTTCCGTGAAGATTCCATGGTTAATGGAATGTGATTTTGGGTTTATCATGAACTATGTTTTAAATGACATTGTTTCTTTAACCCAGTTAATGACATCATTACATGTCCAATATTGTATTTCGAACTGTATTGTTGATCTCTGCTAAATATTTATCTGTTTGGTGGCGGAGAATTTATTCTCTTGCTTAACAGCCTTCTCTAAGACGTATGATCTTAGAGGTTATATGTCGGCAGAAATCAATGGTACGGTGTAGATTATCGATGTGACATGTTCAGGTTTCCAAAGTTAAATAATCATTAAATAACGATTGTTGGAAGATTAAAACTAATTGAGGTTTTAATGAATCATTAATTAGATTGAAATGAGGATGTGAGAATTTAAATTATCAAATTTAGGAAATGATCGAGAATGGAGTACCACCAATTTTACTCCAGACGATAGTTAAATCTTTGATTAGATTTGAACTTGAAATGGTAATTAAATTTACCGATAACACCGTGGGTGTTAGAAATGGGGTACTACTAGTTTTGCTCCATGGGATGATTAGGTTGGGATTGGGATTAATAAATAAATGATTAATTCGGTAAGGCTCGGTAATCCCGACTAGTTGATTAATCTTAATTTGGTCATGAATTGATATCCAAAGGAAGATTAAAGAACAAATTTAAAGGAATTTTTCTTTGATAAAATTAATGGGAACCTTTCCCTAAAGATGTGAATATTTTAATAAAAGAGTATCCTGGATTGGAATGAGGTATATGTTGTGTTTGTGTAGCACTTGATTATGAAATATGCGAGTTATTTGGAAAGACCGGGTTTATGCCCATTCTAGATAACTGATTTGACGATAAGGCAACGATCAAGACGGTGGTTGAAGACCAGAGATCTTCACATCGTTTGGATGATTAATGATGTCTTGATTGGGTTGTACACCCAGGACAAGGTAATAAGTGGTGATCGTCGAGACGTACTTGGAGATCGATGTGATATGCTAGGACCTCTCTCCTGTATTGGACATATGGGACGAGGAATAAGATGCTTCCAATTTCGTTTAGATCCAAAATGAACTTGTGAATGGATGTGTGTCTAACATTGGATTTCATTCTGTGTGATTGATTTCTATTAAATATATATCTAGTTGGTGGCGGAAAAATTTATTCTCTTGCTTAACACTCTTCTCTGAGACGTATCAGCTTAGAGGTTATATATTGATAGACATTAGTCGTATGGCATGAATTGTCAGTGTGGCATGCTGAGATGCAAATGATCAAGGCTTCTTGTCGAAAAGAAGAGTCTTGTGGTTGATGATCAAAGCATGGATTTAAATAGCATAGCTTTGTGTATAGCGTTAATTCACGAGCCTCACACCCTGGTATCAATCAAAAACAGAATGAGGAGGGCAAGGAGGACACGACGTTTCTTTCTGGCTATGGGTGGTGTCATGGAATGGATCCTAGACATTTATTCTTACCTGTGTGGATGATGGAATGCGAGGCGCCTCGGATATTGGTCCCTATTGGCCAAGTGATAGGTCCTATATGACCGGGAAACGTCTGTTCAGGAATAACCAATCCACTAAAGTAAGTGTGCACCAGCCCTGCTGCTAAGTAGGGTTCGCCAGCGTCCGAACCCTAAGGCAGTTGCTAGAGTGTCTCGAAGCCAGTGAGGATGATTCCTTTCCTCAACTCATAGATGGAATCCAATTTCCAATACGTGACTTTTCGGTTTTGATTGTAAACCTATAAGGCGACATAGTATATGGTAGCTATGTCGTCTATGATTGATACATTTATGTTGAAATTATTTTATGAAACAACTATACACTTATAGTAATATCAAAATGATTTGTTTTAAATGTACGAAGCATGTTTGGCTATTATAAGGGAAAAATCTATCCACCGTCTTGCGTTGCATTGTGTGATAGGACCTTTGTCTTATAATAGCTTCATTTTTCGAAAAAGCATTGAGCTATTTGTTTTAGGCACTGGTATTCTTGGGAGAAAACCCATTCCGTGTTATACGGCATGGTCCCTTGATTTACTCTATTTTAAAGTAAAGTAATAACTGTTTTAGTTCTCACACCAGTCCCATGACTGACCTGGGGTTTATGTTTTAACCTAAACTCTGGGTGCCCCTATTTTCCGCACGGGCAGCTAATAGTTTTGGTTTTTGTAGATTTCTTTTTTTTAGGATCCCAGATTTACAGCTGGAGCTATATTCGGAAAGCTTTGTATCCATGTATCTCTTTCAGTTGTGTTATGTATCATTTTTCCGCTGCTTTGTAATTTAAATCTCTGATATTTTTCTGTTGTATATTATTTATTTACACTCTGATATCTTGTACCCTGATGTAAATTGTTGTAATAGCAATGAAATGTTCTATTGTTTGTGTTTTGATTTGTCGTGTTCTCAACTCAATCTGGGATTTGCATTACGGGTGAGTTTGGGTCGTTTCATATCTTCTATCTATTTATATTTCTTTAACCATAATGACTCGTATTTCTGTGCAATTTGGGTTGGACGTGTGTTGTTTTACTCAACTCAGATAGTACAGATTTATGGGCCATCACAATGTCTTTTGAAATTCAACATGTATGTCGACATACATAAATGGACAAGTTGGCATATAGGCTTGTAAATGAAAATCAAAATTTGAATTTCTAAAGTTTAAACTTTCAAACTTCCCTCCAACTTTTCACCAACTCCCAAGATCTGAAAAGGTGTCTTTAATTTTTGAAAGGTTGTGTCCATTCAACCTCTATTTATTTATCTATTCAATCCTATTCTTTCTACCTCTCATTCAAATTTCAAATAACTTTCTTCATATCTAACTCGTTAATGGCTTCCTCAAGCACACCCTAAATAATGATATTATCCAAAACTGTCAAAGGATTTCTCTATAATGATAAAAAACCAAAAAATGCCAATGTTGACTACCTCGCAAATGGAAAAGTCAATACGGGAGCATTCGTCTTCTTTGAAGATTTTCCATCTTACAATCTTCTTTCTCTTTTCGATCAAAATGGAGTTTTGAGTCTAACATATTCACGGGATAACAATGAAGTATGTTGTCCTAATCTAGTCAAAATGTTATATGCAAATTTAAATCGTGGATTTTATGAAGGAGATGAAAATCAAGTATTGGAGTAGCGTAAAAGGCAATCAAATCATTTTAGATTGTGAAAATTTTGGTAATATCTTGAATTGTAAGAGTACTGGCTTAGATTTTTTGGAGTTTGAAATAGATGAAACGGATTTGGAAACCTTTCATCACATATTTGAAAATGATGCTCATTTGGAATTCAAAAATCACCTCTTTCACCCAAAAGCAAGAATTGTCAACCTCCTCCTTCAACATACAATCACTCCTTGTTTCGGAAATTGCAACAACCTTACCCTCAATGTTCAAAAAATACTCTTTGCTATTATTGGTGTTTATGACATCAATTGGACCGATACGATTTTAAAAGAATTTAAGACCAAAGAAATGTCCATAAGAGAAAACACTCTTTATTATGGAGTTTATCTTACTTGGATTTTCAAATATTTTGGAGTGAATCTAAATGGAGAAGAATTTGTGTCAAGAAAGGTGTTTAACTTGGGAAATATACATCTTATGCAAATTCCAACCACCTTTAAGCCTTATGAAACATTCAAAGACAAACAAACTCTAATGAAACAACAACAAGATCCTATAAATATAGAAGAAGAAGAATAATGTGACGACCCCATAACCCCATGACACGGTGTTAAGGATAATCATTGGAATATAACACATTAATCATCATTAGCAGATCACAAATAATAGCATAAATAGAAAATAGAATAATTTACACACATATGACAACGGAATCATATGGATATCATCACATCAAAGAAGCACAGTACAGGATAAAACTTAGTGCATAATGATACATAGTCAGTCACCATCGCTTGAGGCAGAATCATACATAAAGAGTACACAAAATAAATATCGGTCTACATCGCCAATGGCGGAATCATAATATAGATACAATAATGGCGGATAAAATCAAAGTCAGCACGGTGTAGTCAAGCCTCGCCATGAGCCAAAAGTGCGTCAGAAACCTGTAACTAGGCTACCCGTGTGAAAATGAGGGCACCCGAGTTTGCAAGGTGAAACAAACTACGAGTCAGTCATGGGCAGGTATGAGAAATCTACTTAACTTATTAACAACAATAATAAGGCAAATCTAAGGACCACGCCACTTTCGCGGAACGGGTTTACTCCAATGAGTGCTAGCGCATGAAATAAAGTAAATGATTAAATCATCGCAATTCTTTTTATAAAATGAAGCCATTATAAGAATCAGGTCCCATCACATAATGCAGTGCAAGCCGGAGGATAGAGTTTTACCTTATAATGGCCAAAAGTGCTTCATACATATAAAACAAAAGTGTTTGATATTATTACCAGTGCATATATGTTTTAAAAGCAAATTCCATCATAAATATCAATTCTAGACTGCATGGGTACCATATATCTTGTCGCCATACTAGTAATACAATCACAATCGCATATTTCGTATTGGAAATTGGATTCCTTCATTAGTCGAGGCAAGGGGCAAGCTCCTCTCCGATTCGAGACACTCTAGCAAATGGCCCAGGACCCCACTATGATCCTTGGATCTTCAGAGCCGGTCCTCTCTTACTTTTGAGGATTGGCAATTCCTGAACACACATTTCCCGGTCCTTATAGACCTATATCGAGGCGCCTCGCATTCCAACAACCACACAGGTGAAAAGTATATATAATGTCAGGGCTGGTAGGTCACTGACACCACCTTAGCTAGAAAGAAACGTCGTGCTCTCCCTGTAGTCACTCTCCCGTTTTTGACTCATACCGAGGTGTGAGGCTCGCGAATTCACGTTATACACAAAGCTACGTCACACAGACCATGCTTTGATCTTCAACCACAAGACTTTGCTTTGCAACAGAAGTCTTGATCATATGCCACTTAGGCGTGCCACATAAGCAATCCACTCCATGCGACTGATTTCTATCAATACATAACGTCTGAGCTCGTACGTCTCAAAGAAGGGCGTTAAGCAAGAGAATAAATTATCCGTCGCCAAACAGATATATATTTAACAGAGATCAATCAGCACAGAACAAAATCCAATATCAGACACACAGTCCATTTACAAGTCCGTTCTGGGTCTGAACGAAACCGGAGGCACCAATTCCTCGCATATCCGTACAATCAATAGTATGTTTGGACGGCTACTACTTCACTTCCTTCATGGTAGCTAATCCAATCACGAGCATCGGTAGCGCCCATCCATCCAATGTGAAGATCGTCGGTCTTCAACCGTCTTCGACTCTTCAACTTCTCAACGTCGATCGATTATTTGAAATGAGATGAACTTGGCCTTTTCAAATAATCCACGTATATTTAGATTTTCAAATCAATTTATCACATGGTTGGACTATTCAACATTCACATTTCAGTTCTTTAGTTATATTTCTCATGTTAAATACATTCAACCATCACATATCAAGCAAACACAATGAAATTGGTTTATTTCCACACTATATCGTCTATAGTATTTTATAACGATATATCGCCATTTTTATTTAATTTAAAACGACCGTATTTAATTAAACGACGTTTCAGGTCGTGCCGATGCACTGGAGTTGTTTTTCACTAATTTTGTTTTACACATATCTTAAAATCTAACCGTTGGATCTTCACAGATTTTATACCATTAGGAAGGTCATTTCAAAACGAATCCAACGGCTTCAGTTTCGGGAAAATCCGACGGTCTGATTTTCCACACTAGTCATTTGAAGTTACGATTTCAATTTACGAACTGCAGCGTCGTTATTCGATTTAATTTAATTATATTTATATATATATATATAAATATAATCGTTTCTAGCGCTGTTTTTCTTTAGATTTGAATTAAACATGCCAGACAATCCAACCGTCGGATCTTCACAAATTTGGTGTCGTTGGAAAGATATTTCCCAGGCGAACCCAACGGTTGCGGTTTCAGGAAAATGCAATGGTCGGATTTCCCGCACTAGTCGTTTGAGATCACGGTTTCAAAACAC
This sequence comes from Allium sativum, assembly GCA_030737875.1. Taxonomy (NCBI): domain Eukaryota; kingdom Viridiplantae; phylum Streptophyta; class Magnoliopsida; order Asparagales; family Amaryllidaceae; genus Allium; species Allium sativum. The sequence goes on from CM060925.1 coordinate 508,847,451, forward strand.
GAATTGCACAGCCACATTTCGTTTTAATTTTATTTATATTTATATATTTATAAAAATATAGTTCATTCAAAAATTCCTATATCGTTTTCACTTCAACTATTTCACTAACGCCTTTAAATTTTGTAAAATTTCGCCATAACCTCCTTTGTACAGGAGGGGCTGGGAAAATTCCCAAATAGACACACGGGCGTCTCATGTCAAAAAGAAAAAGAAAAAGCCAAGCGGCTAGCCAACATGCTCATAAAATCATCACCCAAACAAAACAGTAAATGTGTACCTATTTGTCGGGCACAAAATTTTAATCCTCTTCTCTAGCCCCTTTGCTATAACCTGTTCAATAAATATGCATGTACATATATACAATTTTTATCACTTATCATTTTCCATTCAACTTCATATTTGATTTACTTTGGTTTAAAAACACCATTCATTCTAATATTGCATGCATAGGCTAAAATCATATCATTGGCTAATTAATGTATATTTCAACTCATGCAAATTTATTTGAATAAGTGGCTATTTTTAACACTTCACATTTCAAAGATGATAATTTTGGCGAATCAAATAGATTTCAACACATGACTATTTTCTTTAGTTCCTATGCATGTTAAAAATAATATTTCATTCACAAATACTTATTTCAACGTCCGCATATCTTTAGCATATCACACAGATGATAAAAATGACATTTTTATCATTTAAAATATTTATTCGACAAATGGATGTTTTCAACACTTCATAGTTTCAATAAAAATGTAATTTTTATTGCTCGATCTTTTTTTTCAACACATGAACTTTTCCACTACACACACTTCTCAACACATGAGCATTTCCACACATGGATATTTTATTTATGTTGTTCGTATAAGAAAGATGGAATTTTTATTGTTGAAACTATTTATATATAAGGCGAATATTTTACTTACTTCATATATATTATAAAAAGGTGATTTTTATTGTTTAGACACTTCATTCATTCACAAATGAATTTAATTTTCACACATCACTTTTCAACACATGAACATTTCCACACATGGATATAGTTTCAACATATGACTTTAATTTCAACGCATGAAAAAAATTTCAACATATGAAAATAATTCTAACACATGAATATTATTCAAAATTTCGGCAGCATAACGGCAGGGTAGTAAAAACCGGCACCGTCCCTAGTACGGCTCCTCGCTCTACCTTAAAACCTCGCGGTTTTTGACAATGAGGATTCATGCATCTAATTCGCACGCAGACGAGCTGTTTTATTTTTATTTCCACAAATATTTCCAATTCATTTCAATCACCAATGGATATTTTTCAACCACAACCAAACAATATCAACCACAAACAATTATTCAACCATTCGCATTTTTCATCCAATATTACACACCAATTCACAACAATAAATATCGTCCATGGTTTGTGGACGAGGGGAGTATATATATATATATATATATATATATATATATATATATATATATATTATTTCTATATTTCACTTGCATTCCAACACATATATCAATTATTCTATGCACGTATAATTCATACTTCGCTTATATAGCTTACACCACGCATGTACATGAGGTATACTACACGTGTGTAATTTATATTTCGCTTATATAATTTATACACGACATTTTCCATTCAAATTCATTTTATTTAGATTTCTCACATTGATTTGCGGAGTGATAAAAACCGTAGATGACTCAGAAAAATCCGCGGCTTCTTCTATGTGGTAGAGAGCTTCCTTGCGGTCCCGATGTTTCCTGTTTCATCGAATTTCGTCAACACACCAAAAAGATATGATTTTTCAAAGTGCATACATCAAAAAGGACTCACCTTTCTAAGTGGTTTGAAACTAGGGTTGCGGTTTTCCTGAAATCCGTGGCACTTGGGGACGATCGGAGGTGCTGACGTGGAAGAGGGAGGAGAGGCGGTCCTGTCGGTGGTGGTTTGGGGTGGCTCGGTGGCTCCTATGGCGATCTACGGCGCTGGGAAGTCGACGACTTCCTGGCCTCGATTAAGGCAAAGGCGGCGACGAGGGGTGGAGGGAGTTGGTCGGATTTGAAGAGGAGGAGGAGGCGGTTCGATGGCAGGTGGTGGCGACGGCGAAGAGGGCTGAGGCGGTCGGACTCTCATCGGGAAGAATCGAACGAGTTTCGCCATTAGTTTCAAAGGAACGAGGGTTTTTTTTAGTGAATATTAGGCTCACATCCCTATTTTGAAACTTAATTAGGCTCACATCCGGTCATAAACTTATTATAAATTAGGTCCCTGTTTTCAAAACTTATAAAATAATAATTAAAAAAATAAAAAAATTCGTAAATTAGTAATAAAATAAATAATGCATTATACATAAAATTCAATTAAAAAAACAACAAAAATCATGTCAGAAAGAAGAAAACAGCAAAAAAATAGAAAAAATTGCAGTTAAATGCATAATATTATGCACCTTTTTGATTTTATTGCATGCATATGTGCAATTATTACAGTTCTTACAGCGCCTAGATTTAACTGCACATTTCAGTTCATTTTTATTTGCATCCAAATGTGCAAATTTCTCAGAAAACATGCACACTGTGTGCAACATTTTTATAGGGTAACACGTTAGCTAAAAGTAGTGACCTAATTTATGAAAAAAAACGAAATTTAAAATTAAAACCCGCCCCCTATTTTCTGAGTTCCACCTTTTTTAAAAAAAAAATTGTGCGATACTTCATAAAAAAAAATTCTAAAATCAGGAAATAATTTCAGGATTCCACGGAAAAAAAATTTGTTGCATACATTTATGCAATTATTACTGATAATTGCATATATGTATGCAACTTAAGGGTAAGCTGTGTTCGGTTTGGAAATTTGAAAATAAACCTGCACAAATGTGTGCAAGTATTTGAAATATTTGCGCACATGTAAGCATGTATTTGCATGAATAAAAATCAACGAAGATGAATGTAGTGAAAAATAAGCATGGATGTATGCAGGAAAATGATATATCTGCATACTATTATGCATTTAACTGCAAATTTCGTTTTTTTTTCTGTTTTTATTTTTTATTTTTGACGCCTTGTTTGATGGTTTTTTGTTCTGAATTTTTTAGCGTTTACATGTTTTATTTAAATAAGAATTTACGTGATTTCTTTATATTTTTTTGTTGAATTTTCAGAAAATAGGGACCTAATTTACAATAAGTTTATGACCGGTTTTTATTTTATTTTGAAACTTAATAGGGACCTCTAAAAAACGAACCCTTTTTTTATTTTAATTTATGAAAGAAAAATTCTGATTGGCCGATATATATATTATATTTTTAAATAGTGTTTTCTCCAACGAACTCCATTTCAAGTCCAACGACTGTTGTCCCTAACTAAATACCCCCATCCCAGACACAATGGGATATGTTTCATTGGCCAATTCAGCTGTTACATTCAGTTATTTTTCAAATTAAAGTATAAAACATTTAATTTTTAACTTTGAACGTGCATTTCAATTTTCCAGGGCCACAAACTGATTCGAAAAATTCCAGAAAAATAAATCTAGCTATGTTTTGATGCTACGGTCCCAATAAAACTAGTTTCGTCGAATTCTGAGATCGTTTGAAAAATGGCCATCTTCTGGTCGATCCAATTTAAAAGAAATTGACCAAACACATTTTCTTTTGCCACGCTCACATACTATCTTCAAAAATAATGATATTTGAAATCTAGCAATAGTTTGACATCTCGAACCCAACAAAAGTGGTTTCGTCGAATTCCGACGTCGTTTGCAAAACGAGTTGGCCATTTTCAAGTTCCTTCTAGTGTCCTGTCCATGTTCAAATTTCATATCAAGTTCGTGTCAGGTTTCAAGGCAAGTTTCATGCCCATATCCAGATTCAAGTTATAACAATGTTCATGTTTCAATTTATACCTATTATCAAGTTCATGATTCATGTTCATAACCAATTCATGTTTTGCCTATCCACCCAAATCGTTTTCCCATCGTATGTAAACGTGAATCGATCTATATTACAAGTAAATCCAAATCCCGAAATAAAGGGAATAACATCAAAACAATGATATGCAAAAAGGACGAGCATAAAGTGATAAAAGGGATTACAAGTCAAGCATGATATAACTGGAGATAATTCGTTGCAACATCACTGGCATATGGAATAATAGCCTCAAAACATTAGGATTTCAAATCTAGTATGATAAGGTGATAGCCATGATAAAAGTTGACATAAGGTGATAGTTCCAAACTTGTGAATAATAACTAATTCAACATCACATGCATGATAATATTATGGACATGAAAGGATTCGATTTACAACATGAATATGCCCAAATTAATCTCAATATTCTCAAAAGTCAAGATCCAAGATGAACAAGAATAGATATGAATCAATTATCATACATAGATCCAATTCCAATTTATAACATGTCCATATTAAGTTTATAGTTTTTATCTAACGGGAACTTGGACTTATAGATCGTGGTCTAAGAAATTGAGATGCAGAAGTTGAATCTAAAAATTAGTCGTCGATTTGTTGAATCGTTGAATCTTGCTTTGATTATAGAAGAAAATCCTCAATATGAAATTCCTAGCCGTAGTCTTCTAGAAATAGTCTTCGCGTTTTAATTTAATTTAATTTAGAGGAAGAAGAAAAAGCCATGTCCATCAAGAATTTGTGGAGCATAAGGTTAGAGAAGAATGGTGTATAGAGAATGAGGCTTGGAGGCTGTTTATATAGGATTAGGCAGACGAATCTAGATAGAAAACGAGACCAGGTACATCAAAACGAACCCAGGCTCAAAACTGGGCTTCAGCACCAGGTCGACCCCCCGGTCGACCATAGGGTCGACCTGGTCTTTGGGAGGTCGACCATAGTGTCGACCTCCAGGTCGACCTGGTCCTGGGCGGGAAAATTCCCGCCCAGCCTGCATTGGGTTTTGAATTTGAAATTCGAATTTCGAGCAAATTTTTATTCTGAAAATTTCTGAAACTTCGAAGGGTCATATCTCCCTCATACGGACTCCGATTTTTGAAAACTCGGACTTGTTTCCAGGCAGAGTTTCGAGAAAAATGCAATGGAGCAACCCGTTTCCCTTGATTCTCATTTTAAAAATTAATTCTGCCTTGATTTATGGTTTTAACATGTTATTAAAAATTCGGGTTGTTACATTCTCCCCTCCTTAAAGGATTTCATCCCTGAAATTTTCAAGTGAAGAAGAATGCATCCTATCATCCAATCAACCATCTACTCAACCATCATCCACAAGAAACCATTGTCCTTAAAAGAATTCTAATGCTATATGAACATTTGCAAAAAGTGTGTGTATATGTTCCTTATCTAATGCAAATGATCAGGCCTAATTGATCTTCTTAATGCAAAATATGTTTAGTGCCATGAATCCAACATGTATGCAAATAGTCATAAACACTATATGTGCGCACAAAAATCCATCCATATGCAACATTCACATGATAACACATTTAATTTCATCCATAAACAAGTATAAACACTCATGCATATGCAATATGAAAATGTGTCTGAGCCGATCTAGTGCCTAAAGTGTGTTATGCAGCCACGAGCAACCACATGCGACCACTTGCAATAATTTGCAAACATCAACCATTACATGTTTCAATTATATGTTTACATCCAAAAGGGTTCTACCTAAGGTTCTCAAGATAGGATTGAGAAGATAAGAAAGATAAAACACAACATCTAGAAGAAGAAGTCAAAGATGTACCCCAGAAGGTCTTGCTTGCGGGCTTTGCCCTTGCTTCTTAGGGAAGTTCTTGCTGATATGTCCAGTATCACCACACTGAAAGCATGCTCCCATCTTCATCTTCTTCTTTCTACAATCCTGGACTATATGCCCCTCAATACCATAGAAGGGCATTTTCTTTTCTCACGTGTCTTATTATCATTATTGATGTTGTTGTTCTTGCCTCCTTTCTCGGAGTCTACCTTCTTGTTTTGAGACTCATTCGCCTTGACCTCCTTCTTGCCATTCTTGTCTTCTTCATATAAGAGCGCCTTGTCCACTAACTTTTCATAAGTAGCCCCTATAGGTGTGTGGGTCATAGCCAAGCTGTGAAGTGGCTCATTCAATCCCTTGACAAAACGGAGAGCCTTCTTATGAGGAATATTCACTAAGTCTAGTCCAAATTAGGCCAGCTGATTGAATTGATTGACGTACTCCTTGACAGTCATACTTCCTTGCTTAAGAGATAAGATCTTTTCTAGTTGTAGACTTCGTTTAGCTTGTGAGAGGAATTTCATCTCAAACCTTATCCTGAAATCCATTCATGTGTCAACCGGCCTCTCGGCGTTAGTGACTTCCCACTAATAGGAAACTTCGTCTTTGAGCAACCATACCGCCTACTGTACCTTCTGCCTAATGTCCACCTCGAAGATAACGAACAGATCCACAATTTCTTTGAGCCAGTTCCTCGCTTCTACGAATGATTCAGTTCCCTTAAAATCCTTTCAACCCATGGACCTGAAATCTTTACAGATCTTTGAAAAAGCAATTGCACGAGGAGGGGGCGGAGAAGGAGGAATCGCTGCAGCTGGAGGAGGAATATCTGCTGGGCCTGCATCGCTGGCCCTAGCCTCTAAGTACATCCTGAACCAGCCAGGTATTGGCATGCCCTCTGGAAAGTTAAGATTCCCAGACATGCTGAAATGAAAAAGAAGAGATTCAAAATGAGGAAACAAAGGAAAGTGCTAATGCTTTTGGGGAATAGCCTTTAAATAAAACAAGACTTTTCTTGAAAAATGCTTCTTTGTTAACGGTTTTGAAAATATTTTTAGAAGGTTTTTAAAAACTTTTGCCCAGTCTGGTAACCTTCTGCTCTAATACCAAGTGTAACACCCCACCTCCGCTAGGGTCACTCACAACGAGAATGCCCTAGTTTTGGAGGAGCGTTATCGAGGTAAACAAGCACAGAAATATTACAAGACATAACATAAATAAAACAGTGGAATATTCAAAAAGCTAAATTTCATTACTTTCAAAAAGAGTCAAAACCTTTTACATTCAAAGCACCAAATAGCCAAAGTCATTATTTTCCATTACAACAGATCCTGTCTTGCATAAATAAAGAAGCATAATCTTAAAACAACAAAAGTAGCTTAATTCCCCAAAGGTAGCATAAATGCCGCCATAGCCTAGCTCAAGATCAAACCATACATGAGCTAAACCGAAAGCAAGAGAAATCCAAGCTAAGTGCTAGAGTTTCCTCCCTAAGAACCTGGGGGGAACGAAAGAAAAAGAGGCGAAAGAAAACGAGTCAGTCATAAAGACTGGTAAGTCCTAGTGACTTTCAGCATAAAAACAGGTAAAGGTAACATGACATGTATAAACAAAAAGTAAACATATGGATGATGTCAAGATAGGCAAGATAGACTAAGGTAACATAATAAATCAAGTATAGCATCGCATGTTCACTAGTATCCCAAATCCATGTCTTATACTAATCGTGAAATGATTCCTCTGTCCAATATCATGAAATGACCCATTACTAGGTCCAACAGAACGATCCACTAATCGAACGGCTCCCTACAAGTTCTAGCTCGTCATGTGTCTTTGTCATATAGCCCTATCACGAATGTAGTCACCTGTGATAGGTCCACCATAGGGTGTATCAAGCCCTAGGGTGCCAACCTCCGACACGAATCAAGCATGCACAGGCAATCCTACTGATGCCCAATGCCTGCTTTTTCAACTCCGAACTACGTGCACGACCATAGTCCGCCTGAACCTAAACTGGCGCACCAACTCAGCCGTCGTTCTGATCGCTTATAATCAGTCCAGTAATCGTGCCCCACCGTGGCTAGTTCCAGGGTACCATGATACATCTAGTGGGTTACTGCTGAAATGGACCGCGTATCTAGGGTTCCCATCCAATAGGTTAAGTGTTGTCATTTAAATTTGTGACTTAACCCTTATCAGTCTAGCATGTCAAGTTGGTTAAGTGTTGTCATTTAAGTTCATGACTTAGCCCTACGAATCATGTATCAAGTTGGTTAAGTGTTGTCTTTCATGTTCACGAATTAACCCTATCATGTGGCATTAATTCATTATTGCTCCCCAACCTCTCACATCAGACCTGTTGTCGTGGTCACTGGATATGCCAGGCGGTTCCGGGCAGATTTACACCACAACTCAGTCTGACCTCTTGTTTCAAGCGCGATATGACCAACTACCCACATTGGATCCTATTGTTTGCAGTAACTGGATTTGCCGGGCGGTTCAGGGAAGAATTACACTTCAAACTCAACCCAACCTCGAGTTGGCCATTTACAAGTTCCTTCTAGTTTCATGTCCATGTTCAAATTTCATATCAAGTTCGTGTCAAGTTTAAAGGCAAGTTTCATGCCCATATCCAGATTCAAGTTATAACAATGTTCATGTTTCAATTTATGCATATTATCAAGTTCATGATTCATGTTCAAAACCAATTCATGTTTTGCCTGATCTGCCCAAATCGTATTCCCATCGTATGTAAACGTGAATCGATATATATTACAAGTAAATCCAAATCCCGAAATAAAGCGAATAACAGCAAAACTATGATAGGAAAAAAGGACGAGCATAAAGTGATAAAAGGGATTACAAGTCTAACATATATAACTTGAGATAATTGGTTACAACATCACTGGCATATGGAATAATAGCCTCAAAACATTAGGATTTCAAATCTAGTATGATAAGGTGATAGTCATGAAAAAAGTTGACATAAGGTGATAGTTTCAAACTTGTGAATAATAACTGATTCAACATCACAGGCATGATAATATTACGGACAAGAAAGGATTCAATTTACAACATGAATAGGCCCAAATTAATCTCATAGTAATATTCCCAAAAGTCAAGATCGAAGATGAACAAGAATAGATATGAATCAATTATCATACATAGATCCAATTCCAATTTATAACATGTCCATATTAGGTTTATAGTTTTTATCTAAAAGTAACTTGGACTTACAGATCGTCGTCTAAGAAATTGAGATGCAGAAGTTCAATCAAAAAGCTAGTCGTCGATTTGTTTAGTCGTTGAATCTTTCTTTGATTGTAGAAGCAAATCCCCAATATGAAATTCCTTGCCGTATTCTTCAAGAAATTGTCTTCGCATTTTAATTTAATTTAATTTAGAGGAAGAAGAAAAAGCCATGTCCATCAAGAATTTGTGCAGCATAAGGTTAGAGAAGAATGGTGTAAGGAATATGAGGCTAGGAGGCTGTTTATATAGGATTAGGCAGACAAATCTAGACATAAAACAAGACCAGGTACATCAGAACGAACCCAGGCTCAAAACTGGGCTTCAGCACCAGGACGACCCCCAGGTCGACCATGGGGTCGACCTGGTCCCTGGGAGGTCGACCATAGTGTCGACCCCCATGTCGGCCTGGTCCTGGGCGGGAAAATTACAGCCCAGCCTGCATTGGGTTTTGAATTTGAAATTCGAATTCGAATTTCGAGCTATTTTTTATTCTGAAAATTTCTGAAACTTCGGAGGGTCATATCTCGCTCATACGGACTCCGATTTTCGAAAACTCGGACTCGCTTTCAAGCAGAATTTCGAGATGAACGCAACGGCGCAACCCATTTCCCTTGATTCTCATTTTAAAAATTAATTCTGCCTTGATTTATGGTTTTAACATGTTATTAAAAATTCAGGTTGTTACATCATATGTCTCAGAGAAGGGCATTAAGCAAGGGAAAAAATTCTCCGCCACCAAACAGATATATATTTAGCAGAGATCAAACATATAGTTCGAAATACAATGTTAGACATGTAATCCTGTCTTTAACTGGGTTAAAGAAATAATATCATTTAAAACACAGTTAACGATAACCCCAAAATCACATTCCAATAATTATGGAATCTTCACGGAAAGAGATCAATATATATAATCGATATAAACTTCCATATCCAGCCAATAATATAAATGGAATAACGGCAAACCCTTTTAAATTCCATATATAGTAACAGTCTTCCTCCACAGAAGTTCACTTCGATTATTACCGAATCGAATTCCATTCCATTCCAATTTATCTTATTAAATTGGAAAACTTTTCTTTGGAAAATTTCCATTAAATATTAATAAAAGATTTATAAATTCCAAATCACATTTCACTGTTAATCGGGTTAAAAAATGAATGTTGTTAAAAAACAGTTCACAATAAACCAATTCACATTTCATTTTTATTCCAATTATTAAATATAACTAGAAATTCTAATAATCTTAATTAACTGATTTATTCTTTTCATACGGGGTTTAAGAACAGTGTTATTTAAGACACCGTTCATGACAAACCAAAAATCCAATTCAATATTAAATACAAGGCTCTGAATAGAAATTATATCGGCTTATATTCAATATCAAATTCTGAAAGTAACAGATATCGTATTGGGAAATAAAGATATCTATATCTTCCAAATTCCCATAATAATATCCGTATAACCACGAAATTCAATATCTAAATATTCTGAAGATTATTTCCATCAAATCTATTCCAATTCATACATTGGAAAATCCTGGTTATATTAAAACCCTTTATAAACCAAATTTATTTATTTAAAAATTATTGGATTATCCTTCTAGTTAATAACTAGTTCATTTTGATAAAAATATATTTTTATCATTACAAACGTTGAATTTTTCATCCTAATTCTATCTGAATCATTTATTACGATTTTATATAAATTATTAATATTTTTAATAATTTTAGAAAGGCCCTTTTAGTCGATTTCCATAAACGGTCATCGAACTGCACTTATAACAACCTTTTCCATATTTGATCTAGACATAATTCCAAATCCAACCATTAGATTTCAATTCTCTTATATTCGTTGGAAATCTCTTTCCGATACGAACCCAACGGTTTTTGTTTTAGTAGAGTCCGACGGTCGGATCTCCCGTAATGTCAATTCAAAGTCAATGGTCGAAATTTGCGAACGGTCGCGTGGCGGCGCGTTTTATTCAGGCCACTAAATATATATAGTATATATATTTCGTCGATTTACATTTAAAACGTATTTTATAAATCGTTTTAAATTCGTTTTAAAAACGATTCCAACTTCACTTTCAATTTTAAATCAAAATGGAATGCTCCTTACCATTATAATATATAAAGGGTAATATTTTCAAAATATCAGATTTTGAAATCATTTCCTTTTCGATATTCATTATAAAAATGAATAAAATCAATATAAATATCGTTTGCGTCTAAATGGCGCATATCTAATTAATACGGCTTCACACATTTCAATATTTTCGTGTCCATCCAAAATTGGACATCAAAATCACATTTTAATCCTTTACTGAATATTATTTTAAAATATTATTATTCTGAATTGGAATCAGACCCAACCAATTACCATATAATATTATTTATATGGATTTTACACCACATGTACACAACAATAACGATAAACAATCAACCATCATCCAGAGTACATCCTACACTGTATAAGCATTAAATATAAATAATTAACGCTTACTACAGTTCATCAACCAATCGATTGACATACAACTATACAATTGGGATTAGTGTACGCCAAATATCATCCCAATACCCGTATGGGGTTTCAACCAACAAATACTGAATATTATTTGTGCAGTTGGGCGATGTGTAAAATTTATCGTCCCAATCAATGTTAGTTAAATGGGTGTGCATAAACAAATCATCCGATTTGTAAATGAATATTTATTTTTATTTGAGGAGAATTTTATGCCATTCATATATACATTAAAAATTATATTTTTAATGATAAAATATTTTATTTAACACATGAATATTTTATATAGTTTATACATTCAATAAAAATGATATTTTAATTGTTCAAGCTTTTTATTCAACAACTAAATATTTTATATTCCATTCCACATCACAATCACAACACAATACAGTCCAAACAAATAATCATGGTTTGTACAACAAATGGTGTCGGTTGCTACTAAGCACCTTCTGCATCAAATGTAATATAAATTGAGTAAGATAGAGTTCTCACAGTGGTCGGTTTTGAAATTATTAAAAAAGATTATTTTAATTAATTTAAACCCAATGTTTAATTTAATCACAATTTGCATCTTCTTCTGTTTTCATTCTGGCTTGCTCCATGTGGTAGTGCTCAGCAAGACGATTCCAACGCAACTGGAATTACTGTATTCGGACGAGTATTGAATGAGTTACGAGCTTTTATATGTTAGTTACAAAATAAAAATAAATAGACATAATTTAATTACTAATTACAAACCCTAATCACGTTTAACCCCTTTAACCCTGCTTCTTCGTTACTCAGGCAAAAACCGAACCCACTCTCCATCGTTCTCTATACTCACGCGAGCCACCCCGAGCCACGAAAGCACGGTCAAGCCCCAACACTTGTACCGCAACCATAAGAGCAACCATCCCCCACAATTCCGGCCAACTCGGTGGACCCCCTGTGCTGAAACACAAAGTGAACGGCGCGACTTTGCCACCCAGTTTCGAGCTCCACACACAACAATAATTGATCAAACTTGTATGGATTTGAAGCCCGTTCGATCCTCTGCAATTTTTGTTTTGTAACCTTCTTGAATTAACACGAGGATTTGAAGAATTTTGGGGAGGAATTCGGGAGTGAATCAGCCGTTGGAATGATGATAGCGGCGACCCGCTTTTTATAAGGGTTTGACTTGGAAAGGAGGGTATATATAATATTTATTTAATATTATTTAATTTCAAAAATACATGTTAATCAATCTGAACTCTAAATACAACCCAACGACTGTCGCCCCTAGCCAATTACCCTCATTCCGAACCCAATGAGATATGTTTCGTAACTAATTCGACTGTTTCGATCAGTTTTTCTTTAAATTAAAATATAAGTCAATATATAGCGTTCAAAATTGAATTCAACGTACATTTTAATTTACCGGGGCCACATACTAACTCCAAAAAATCCAGAAAAATAAATCAATGTGTATTTTGATGATACGGTCCTAACAAAACTAATTTCGTTGAATTTGGAGTCCGTTTGAAAAATGGCCATTTTCTGGTCGATCCAATTCAACTGAAATTGACAAAACACATTTTCTTTTGCCACGCTCACATATTAATTCGAAAATTATGAAAATTGGAATCTAGCAATAATTTGACATTCCAGATACAAAAAAAGTTGTTTCGTCGAAAACGGAGAAAGTTTGAAAAATGGCTATTTTTAAGGGCCATATATTATATTAAAATATATATTAATTCCATAGCGACTATTCTAAATTTTAAACTGGACATAACTTATTATTTATAAAGTGAAATCTCAATTTCTTACATTCTTTAGAAAGATATAGTTAAAAAGATTATAACGTTTCTCGTTTCATCCAATTCCGACTTATATTGAACTATGTATATTCAATTTAAATTTAAAATCAAATTTCCAAACTACGATGCCATTTCGAGTTTGTTTTATAATTAAAATAAATTTATAAGTTCTAACTTCGATTAAAATGAATTTTTAGTCGTGATTATTTAAAATAAATCATTTTAAATATTCAAAATCCATTAAAAAAGCTAAAATAAAATTTTAAATTAGTTCTGAAAATCCGGGTTGTTACAATCTCCCCCACTAAAAATCTTTTCGTCCTCGAAAAGGAATGGAGCTGAACGTTGTTTAACTAACCAACTCAACTTCCATTCTTCGGCTTTTCAGTTTCTAAGAAATTTCAAATTCTTCAAAAATTTAGCTAACACCCTAAATTTTTGAAAATTTTCTCCATAACCTCCTTTGTATGGGGAGACATTTAAAACCGCAACTTGCCTCACAGGGCCCTCACCAATCCGAAAGAAAAAGAAAAAGCCAAGCGTCTCACAAAATCATCAAAACCCAAGAAATACAATAAACATGTACAAATTTGTCGGGCATGCAGTTTTATTCCTCTTCTTGGCTTCCATGCTATGACCTGTTCACACATATATATGTACATGTATGAAATTTCAAACAATTTCCAATTCAGTTAAATATTTGATTCAATTTGGCTAAACTTTCCTGTTATTCTCTTATTGGTTTTGTTGTTTCAATATTTTAATTAGTTGAACTAACAATCAAAACACAATCAGCAATCAATTCGTTAATTAAATTTCCAAATGGATAACTTCTACATATTCAAAAATCCATTTTTGATGCCAATTTACAACCAACAAATTCTAAATAATTTTCGGTTCTCACACTAGTCAGTTGGAAATATATAGATATCCGACTTTTGAAACTCGAACATAAACTCTGATGATGTAGCTACAATCATCAAAATCATCTCCGGGCGACTAGAGTGTGATTCTATATCTATCCAGCATATTTGAGACTTTGAATACACGTTAATTACGTGTATATTCAACATCTTCATATACTCGATTGTTCAAATTCAATATAAAATAATATACTCAAATACATATAATTAGATTAAATTTTCAAAACTAATTTTTTTTTTTTTAAAATAACACTCTTCACACTCATTCTAGGATACTACTGATCCTATCTCTAACGAGTCATTCTTATTGGATATTACTAATCCAATCTCTGATGATTTTTTTTTGCTTGGTTCTAACATGTCTTGTTCTCGAGCTCTGTAAACCAATGCTCTAATACCACGCTGAGACGACCTAAACTTCCCCGCAAAGGAAAGCCCGGATTGAGTTGAAAACACGACAAATCAGAACTCAAACAATAGAACATTTCATTGTTATTACAACAATTTACATCAGAGTATGAGAATATAACAGGGTATGAATAAATAATATATAGCAGAAAATATCAGAGATTTAAATTACATTTAAATACATAGTAGCGGAAAAATAATGCATAACACAACTGAAAGAAATACACGGATACGGAGCTTTCCGAATGTAGTTCCAGTTGTAAATCCAAGATCTTGTATACATAAATATATGCAAAACCAAAACTACTAGCAGCCCCAGAGTTTAGGTTAAACCTTAAACTCCAGGTCAGCCATGAGATTAGTGTGAGAACTAAAACAGTTATTAAAAACTTTACTTCAAATAGAGTAAATAAAGGTACCACGCCATATAACACGGAACGGGATTCCTCCCAAGAATACCAGTGCATAAAACAAACATCGCAATGTTTTTTGGAAAAATGAAGCTATTATAAGACTCAGGTCCCATCACACAATGCAACGCAAGCCGGAGGATAAAGTTTTCCCTTATAATAGCCAAACATGCTTGGTACGTTTTAAAAAAAACAAATCATTTGATACTATTATAAGTGCATAGTGTTAAAACAACTTCAAATATAAATGTATCAATCATAGACGGCATAGGTACCATATATCATGTCGCCATACTAGTTCTACAATTAAAACTGCACGATGTCGTATTGGAAGTTGGATTTCCATCATGAACCAAGGCAAGGGATCGTCCTTACTGAATTCGAGACAATCTAGCCCATATCTCAGGACCAGAACGCATCGAACCTTAGGAGCCACAGGGCCTGTCCACTCTAAGTGGTTTAATAATCCTTGAACAATACATTTCCCCGCCCTATGGGGTGTATGTCTGGTCGGTATTTCGACCATATCATCCATCAGCCCCGTAGTGACCGATATATCCGAGGTACCTCGTTATCCATTAAGTAATATGTAACTTCCACATGAGTAAAATGTCTGGGCTCCATACCATGACACCATTCCTAGCTAGAAGGAAAGGCATGTCCTCTTTGGATCCTCTCTCGTTTCTGGTTCATAACGGGGTGTGAGGCTCGCAAATTAATGCTATACACAAAGCTATGCCATTTAAGGCCGTGCTTTGATCATCAACCACAAGGCCCTGCTCTTCAACAAAAGCCTTGATCATTTACATCTCAGCATGCCACACAGGCAATTAACGCCATGCGACTGATGTCTATCCATATATTATCTCTAAGCTCGTACGTCTCAGAGAAGGGAGTTAAGAAAGAGAATAAATTCTCCGCCGCCAAACAGATATATATTTAATATAAATCAATCAACACAGAATAAAATCCAATGTCAGACACACATCCATTTACAAGTTCGTTCTAGGTCTGAACGAAACCAGAGGCACCTTATTCCTCATCCCATATGTCCAATACAGGAGAGAGGTCCTCACATATCCGGTCGATTTCCAAGTACGTCTGGACGATCACCACTTATTATCTTTTCTTGGGTGTACAACGCAATTAAGACATTAGTAATCATCCAAACGATGTGAAGAACTTCGGTCTTCAACCACCGTCTTCATCGTCAACTTATCGTCGAATCAATTATTCAGAATGGGTATAAGTAGGCCTTTCCAAATAATTCACGTATTTTATAATCAAGTGTTATAAAAGCACAACATACGCCTCATTCCAATCCAGAATATTATTTTATTCAAATATTCATATCTTTAGGGAAAGGTCCCCATTTATTTTATCAAAGATAAATTCTTGTAAATTTATTCTTTAATCTTCCTTTGGATATCAATTCAAACCAAATTAAGGTTTATCCAAATTAGTCAGGATTAACGAGCCATACCGATGTAATCATTTATTTAATTTCCTAATCCCAACCTATTCATCCCATAGACAAAAACTGGTAATACTCCATATCTAACACCACCGTTTTATCGGTAAAATTAAATTACCATTTCACGTTCAAATCTAATTAAAGATTTGACTATCGCCTGAAGTAAAACTGGTGATACTCCATTCTCGATCATTTCTCAAATTTGATAATTTAAATTATCACATTTCAATCTAATTAATTATTCATTAAAACTTTACTTAGTTTTAATCTTCCAACCATCATTATTTAATGATTATTTAACTTTGGGAAATCAAACATGCCGCATCGACAATCTATGCTGCATTATTGATTTCTGCCGATAAATGACTTCTAAGCTCGAACGTCTCAGGGAAGTGTGTTAAGCAAGAGAATAAATTCCCCGCCACCAAATAGATATATATTTAGTAGAGATCAACCATACAGTTCGAAATACAATGTTAGACATTTATTCCTATCTTTAACTGGGTTAAAGAACTAACGTCATTTAAAACACAGTTCACTATAAACCCAAAATCACATTCCATTAATTATGGATTCTTCATGGAAAACAGATATATATATATATATATCGATACAAACATCCATATCCAATCAATAATATAAATGGAATAACGGCAAAGCCTTTTAAATTCCATATATAGTAGCAGTCTTCCTATACCGATGTTCACCTCGATTATTACCGAATCAAATTCCATTACATTCCAATTTATTTTATTAAATTGGAAAACTTTTCTTTGGAAATTTCCATTAAATCTTAATAAAAGATTTATAAATGCCAAATCACACTTCACTTTTAATCGGGTTAAAGAACAAATGTCGTAAAAAACACAGTTCACAATAAACCCAATTCACATTCCATTTTTATTCCAGTTATTAAATATAACTGGAAACTCTAATTGTAACACCCCACGTCCGTTAGTGTCACTCACAAAGGGAATGCACTAAGTTCTGTGGAGTATTTAGGGTAAAAGATGCAGATAAATTACAAGACAGACAGAAATTAAACAGCGGAAAATAAAACTTTGCTTTATTGATAAAATGGTTTGTACAATGGTTTTTATACAATATCAGAGTATCATCTGTCTTACAAAATAAAGAAGCATAAAAACAACATTTATATTCCCCGATTTTAGCAAGAGCCAGCCATAGCATCTGAAAAGAGAATCCAGGCAAACTTCGACAAATCTTCAAGCTGGGAAAGAGTGGCAGTCCAACTTAACCTGAGCTAAACTATTCCCTCCTTTACTACCTGGGGGGGGGGGGGGGGGGAAACGGAAGAAAAGAAGACGAAAGAAAAACAGAGTCAAACATAAAGCCTGAGTAAGTTCAGTAACTTCTAGCATATGAACATGGAAAACAAAACGACATGAATTAACTGAATACAAGATTACACCATGACGATAAGGTCAACAAGATTAGACAAGGTAGTCACAAGATATGCTAAGATGACTCGATACGCTCTGATACTTTCGCAGCTTCGCTATTTCCTTGTTATACTGGTTTCTATATCTCTGCACCACCTAACTATTGTTCAACTAGTAAAGATAACGTGATCCCAACCCCTGTAGTTTCCATTGCCTTCAGGCATACATTTATTATTTTTACCTAGATCTAGTCTAGGGTTTTCTATCAAGTGCTTTCTAGGTTTAACTATAGTTTTACGCTATCTGCTGAACGCTTTTCGAGTTCAGGGTTTATGCCACCTAGTCCAACTAGGGATTACGCTACCTGTCGAACAATGCCCCCAAGTCTAGGACACACTACCTAGAGTGGTATATGTTCCTAGGCTTCCCCACGCATGTATCACGAATCGTTATTGCTTGTCTAGATGCACATGTCCTGTAATGTGCGATCCGAGTCCTGTGACAGGGCAAATCAAGGAATACAGAACTCGGTCGGGAGCTTTCAGATATCTGCCGATGCAGATGCTAAGGTCTGTTTTTATTCCAGTGGCTATGGTCCCACTTGACCCCTCCCTCAGCTAATGAAAGGCACACCTTGTAAAATGAGAACTATACGCCGGCCCCCGGTGCCCCACTATCCTACGGCCATCCGCAACCATAACTAGATAGCAAGTATATGGTCTTTTGGAGTTCTCCGCCTTTCCGCTTCACGTATGTTGATTGACTCAATATGGATGGTAGACGACGAGTTGCTATCACAGGGCTTCCGTCTTCTCGCCGAATCACGTTGGTCCATCCTAGTCTTTAGGTTGCCACATATATATTGCAACCAAGGCATACCCTCGGTTCTTCTAACGCAGACCTTAACCTCTGTGAGCCCAGGATGATCATCTGCAGCCTCACAGAGGGATACCAAGAGTACCCTCACGTCCCCTCGAAGCTTCGGGCTTCGTAACCCAATTCGTTGGAGCCTTCTTAAAACCAGATGGATGTCCGCTCCTTCGTGTTATACTAAGAATTACTACTTAGTTCCACTAACTAAGGTTTACCACTTAGTTTCCAAATTCCTTGTTTTCTAAACTAAGTTTTACTACTTAGTCCCTTTTTCAACTGAGGTTTACTACTTAGTTTTCTTTCTCGCCAGGTTGGGTTGGTCAAGTGTCTTTAGTCGATTCAAGCTATCTTAACCCTATTCCCTTATCCTATTACACTGGTTAAGTGTTATCCCTTTATGCTTTTTACTTAACCCTATTCGTTTATCATATTCATTTCCATGTTTTTCCCCAAATCGCATTCCCACCGTTCGAATAATCGTGATTTAACCTAGATTATAAATAAATCTAGATTCGTAGATAAAAAGGGAATGAATCAAAATGACAAGAAGGAATAATTGGCATAAAAAGGTTTGGATAACAATGCAGGTTCAAGAAGATGGGTAGACCTAACTAAATAGGTAAATTCCCACTGTCTTAAAACCAAAGAATGGGCAAAATAGGTTCAAGAACGTGGGTAGACCTAACTTAATAGGTAAATTCCCACTGTCTTAAAACCAAAGAAAAACCAAGGAACAGGTAGAATAAAAAATTGGGTTTAGACCCAACTTATCAATCACAAAACTAAAGCAATATTTTCCTAGTCAAAAACCCTTTGAACTTAGAAAACATGAATATGCCTAACCCGAGGTTAGACTGAGTTGCGGTGTAAACCTGCCCGGAACCGACCGGCACATCCAGCAACCGCAGCAATATCTGTCTAATGTGAGAGGTTGCGGCTTTAATTTATTAATTAAAGCTAGAACAAGAATGGGAGAGTTAAGTCCATAGAAACACTTAACCAATTTAACACAGTTAAGCAAGAATGGGTAGGTTAAGTCCATAGGAACACTTAACCGACTTAACAAAGTTAAGCTAGAATGGGAAGGTTAAGTCCATAGGAACACTTAACCAACCTAACACGGTTAAGCTAGAATGGGAAGGTTAAGGAACACTTAACCAACTTAGCACAGTTAAAGCTAGAATGGGAGGGTTAAGTCCATGGGAATACTTAGCCAAATTAACATGTTGACTAGACTAGAAGGTGGGGTTAAGTAAAGTTAATACACTTAGCCAATTTAACATGTTAATTAGACTAGAGGTTGGGGTTAAGTAATACACTTAGCCAAATTAATATGTTAGCTGGACTAGACCATAGGGTTAAGTAAACTTGAACGCTTAACCATCAGAATATGAACGTAATTGTAAACTTGGAAATTGGCATAATTTGGAATATGTATTATGACATGCATATTAAAATGAAAACGGGGAAATTTGACATGGATTAGGGAATATGTGATTTTGACATATTAAATTTAGCGTTAGTAAGTAAGCTAAATTTTAGGCATAAAATGTAAACTAGAAAAATAATTCTAGTTTTGCCATAAATTGTGAATTAGGATGTTAAACCAAGATTGGGTTAATTAAGGTTGATTTGGAATAAGTATATTAGCACAATTTTGAATTTATTCATAATTGTGAGCAATTGTCTTGTTTAGAATAAATTATGGTTAGCGACACTAAATTTGGTATAATTTACATACCAAAAAGTATAAATATGATAAATAAGAGGGAATGGGCTATAATAATAAATGTGACAATGTACATTAAAAGAGTAGTAATGAAATAAGTAAATTAGGAGTAATTTACTTATAGAATTCGTCATAAATGTAAAATTGTTCATTTACCACAAAATATGTAACTTGGTTAAGTTTTGGCCATAAATTATAAACTAGGATATTTAATCTAGTTTCGGCAATGAAATAGGAGATGGCCTAAACTGCATGTTGGGTTAGGACTTGGGCCTAGAATATAAGTATACTAGTAGGCTTGACAAATAAATATAGGCCAAATTTGTCCAAAAAGGGGAAATGGGCTTTTGGAATAAATTGTTAACAATTTATAAACAAAAGAAAAGTATTTTGATAATATCCCTTTTTATAACACATAGACCAGAAGGTTCTAGGGTGACAGAGAGGATAGTGTCTAGGCTTGGGTTTGGAAAATACAAGTTTCCTGCCCTCCCTGGCTATCCCTAACTGATTCGAAGGACGGGATGGTTGTTTTCAAAACCAGATTTGGAAATTAATCAAAGGTATAGGCCTAGTCAAGGAAATAATCCTTGTAGTCACAGTCACAGTCATAGGAAATGTCCATAGTCATATGCGATGTTCATAGTCCAAAAGGGAAAATAATTCCCATAGTCATAAGTCATTGTCATAGGCAATGTTTATATGTCCCAAAATCAAAGGCTTGTGTCATAGTCCAAAGGCATATGCTTTCAAAGGTCGCAGTTCTATAGTCATAGCCACGGTTACAGTCTTATTTGTCCTCGAATCATAACAGTTCTTAATTAAGTCCAAGAGTATAAACACAGATTCGAAGAGAGAGAGAGAGAGAGAGATTTGGCATATTCCTTTATTCCTTTAATTTCATATCACAAATAAAACAAAATATTCTGATCTAGAAATAACCAACTTACAGAAAATAGATCTAGAAAAGAAGGAAAGCGTGGCTACGATTCGTGCGTCGTTGCTTGAAACTTGTTTGAGCTAACCTTTGAATTCTTCACTTGAAACTTTGATTTGAATCCCTCCTTAAAAGTCTTTTAGCAGCATCTCCTCATCTTGAATCATATTTTATTTTATTTATTTATTTAATTAAAGAGGAGAGGAAGAGGCCATGAATCTAAGCAGCATAAGGATAGAAGAGAGAGGTGCAAAGAGGAATGGAGACTAGGGTTGTTGATATAACTGCTCAAGACCTTATCGTACACGCAGCGCTGAGTCTGCATTGAACCCAGTTAAGAAAATAGTCCAGGTACGTAGATGAATCTAGCCAAACCTTATCATACACGCAGCGCTGAGTCAGCATTGGGTCCCACAAGCTATTTTGGCGTAGAAATTTGAATTTTGAACTTTTGAATTTCTGGAATTTATTTAACTGTTTTATTCACATGAAATATTCTTATATGTATACAATTCCTCTAACGACCATTTTACGCGTATATATATACGCACAACTTTCATTTTATTTTCAAAATTCAAATGATGTTGCCCTATTTCATTGACTGTAGCCTTATCTTTAAATTTTATCTTTTGCATATATATATATATATATTTATATTCTCATATGTATATATGTATTTTCTTTATTTTCTTATATGTACGTTCTTATCCTTTCAAATTTTGAATTTGTATACGTACATATATTTGCATGTTCAGTTGGCCCTCTCTAAAACAAAGATAAAAAAATTATGCCGCCGCCGGGGTTCGAACCCCCGACCTCCATGCTACAAATCCAATGCCTTAACCAACTGAGCTACAGAGGCTTTTGTTAGTAAGTCTTAGAACAATAATAATTATTGTTCTCTCCTTACTTCTCTTTTTTCATGTTAGTTACAATACTTAAATTAAACAACTACATGGATCTTTTTCTTTTAATTTTTCTTTTAAAAATTAATTATACTTTAATTTGAGAATCTTAATGTCAAAGAATTACGGGGTGTTACATTCTCCCCCACTTAAAAGGATTTCGTCCCCGAAATCTTCAAGTTAGGAAGAATGTGTCCTACCATCCAATCACCCATCTACTCAACCATTCAATCACAAGCATTCATTGTCCTTAAAAGATTTCTAATGCTTTCATGTTCATATGCATAGTGTGTGTATATGTCTCTATCTAATGCAAAATCAGGCGGTCTACTGATTCAGTTGACCTCCTTAATGCAAATCATGTTAGTGCCATGCGTCCAATCATGCATGCAGACATCCCTAGTCATGTAAATACTACATGCGTGCACAGCCATTCAACCATATGCAACGCCCATATGATATCATATCAAGTTCAACTTATAAACAAATGCATATATGTAAATGCAATATGAGAGCGTCCGAACTTGATCTAGTGCCTATTACGTATGCATATGCATCCACGAGCAACCATTTGCAACCACTTGCAACCATTCAACCATAACATGTTTCAAATACATGTTTACATCCACTGGCTTCTACCTAAGGATCGCAGATACGACCTAGAGGATATACTTTGGAAAGAGAGAAACAACTACGCGTAAAGCTCCTAAACAGAGAAATCAAGGATGCACCCTTAAGGAAAAAGGGCATGTTGCTAGTATCTAGCCTTCTTGAGCTTTACTCCACTGTATCTTAACCAATTTATCTTCACGATTGTGAAGTTCCTAACCTCCATTTCCAAAATAAACAGATGTCAATCACGGTACCAAGTGTATGATTAGAGGTCTCCCCCTTATCCACCATGCCACAACTATAAGGGTTGAAAGATCACTACGCGCTTTTTAGAGCGCCTGTCACAACTGTTCATCTCTCACGCAAACCATCCTAGTCGAACTCGACATTCCTCAAGTACAAGCTCCAAAGGCCTAAACCAATATCAGACAAGCATCCAAGGAATATCTCCTCCGAATTTAGACGATCTACGTGATATGATATAAACAAACTCGATAACTATTCTCAAACCCCTACTGTCCAAAAATAAACGGGTCGAACCACCCACTGGGTTTGAGACTGATTGGGATCTTCTTACTATACAAGTACTAAGGTGCAGAGACTTAACTATGGAAGCAAATATGAACAGATGCGAAGCGCTAAAACCGAAGGAAAGAGTATGAACAGAAAACTAGATTCTTTCCAACAGAAACTTTTACCACCTATCTCCTAGATATGCTTAGCATGTACTTGTCATTCTAAAAATCTTGTCCCTCGTCCTTGCCCTTGTCTTTAATTATATGCCCTATCATACTCTAGTAAGGATACTTCCTCTTTTATAATTTCTTCCTCCTTCGTGAGCTAACCTATCTCCATGCATTCCTCATCCTAGGGTTTTGTCCCTTTTGCCAAACTCCTCATCCCTTTCCATGTATTGCTATGTTGGCAAATTTCTCGAAAACTGCTTCCATCATATAGAAAAACCTTATAAACTTGAAAGAAGACTGGCCATAAGTGGAACGAATACGGCTATAGATGGAGGACGGGCACTACTTTGCCCTTCGATGAGGTTACCTCCCAGAAAGCCAGGAGCCCCAGAGACTAAAGAAAGAAGGAGACAAGAATTCAAACAGAGGAAGAGAAGACAGTGCATATGGCTTTGGGGAATATTCCTTTAAAACAAAACTTTTCTTTTGAAAATGCTTCTTTAAAAACCATTTTGAAAAATAATTTTTCAAATCCTTTATCTGATCCGGTAACATTCAGCTCTGATACCACGTGTAACACCCCACGTTTGTTAGTGTCACTCACAAAGGGAATGCACTAAGTTCTGTGGAGTATTTAGGGTAAAAGATGCAGATAAATTACAAGACAGACAGAAATTAAACAGCGGAAAATAAAACTTTGCTTTATTGATAAAATGGTTTGTACAATGGTTTCTATACAATATCAGAGTATCATCTGTCTTACAAAATAAAGAAGCATAAAAACAACATTTATATTCCCCGATTTTAGCAAGAGCCAGCCATAGCATCTGAAAAGAGAATCCAGGCAAACTTCGACAAATCTTCAAGCTGGGAAAGAGTGGCAGTCCAACTTAACCTGAGCTAAACTATTCCCTCCTTTACTACCTTGGGGGGGGGGGGAAACGGAAGAAAAGAAGACGAAAGAAAACAGAGTCAGACATAAAGCCTGAGTAAGTTCAGTAACTTCTAGCATATGAACATGGAAAACAAAACGACATGAATTAACTGAATACAAGATTACACCATGATGATAAGGTCAACAAGATTAGACAAGGTAGTCACAAGATATGCTAAGATGACTGGATACGCTCTAATACTTTCGCAGCTTCGCTATTTCCTTGTTATACTGGTTTCTATATCTCTGCACCACCTAACTAGTGTTCAACTAGTAACGATAACGTGATCCCAACCCCTGTAGTTTCCATTGCCTTCGGGCATACATTTATTATTTATTACCTAGATCTAGTCTAGGGTTTTCTATCAAGTGCTTTCTAGGTTTAACTATAGTTTTACGCTATCTGCTGAACGCTTTTCGAGTTCAGGGTTTATGCCACCTAGTCCAACTAGGGATTACGCTACCTGTCGAACAATGCCCCCAAGTCTAGGACACACTACCTAGAGTGGTATATGTTCCTAGGCTTCCCCACGCATGTATCGCGAATCGTTATCGCTTGTCTAGATGCACATGTCCTGTAATGTGCGATCTGAGTCCTGTGACAGGGCAAATCAAGGAATACAGAACTCGGTCGGGAGCTTTCAGATATCTGCCGATGCAGATGCTAAGGTCTGTTTTTATTCCAGTGGCTATGGTCCCACTTGACCCCTCCCTCAGCTAATGAAAGGCACACCTTGTAAAATGAGAACTATACGCCGGCCCCCGGTGCCCCACTATCCTACGGCCATCCGCAACCATAACTAGATAGCAAGTATATGGTCTTTTGGAGTTCTCCGCCTTTCCGCTTCACGTATCTCGATTGACTCAAGATGGATGGTAGACGACGAGTTGCTATCACAGGGCTTCCGTCTTCTCGCCGAATCACGCTGGTCCATCCTAGTCTTTAGGTTGCCACATATATATTGCAACCAAGGCATACCCTCGGTTCTTCTAACGCAGACCTTAACCTCTGTGAGCCCAGGATGATCATCTGCAGCCTCACAGAGAGATACCAAGAGTACCCTCACGTCCCCTCGAAGCCTCGGGCTTCGTAACCCAATTCTTTGGAGCCTTCTTAAAACCAGATGGATGTCCGCTCCTTCGTGTTATACTAACAATTACTACTTAGTTCCACTAACTAAGGTTTACCACTTAGTTTCCAAATTCCTTGTTTTCTTAACTAAGTTTTACTACTTAGTCCCTTTTTCAACTGAGGTTTACTACTTAGTTTTCTTTCTCGCCAGGTTGGGTTGGTTAAGTGTCTTTAGTCGATTCAAGCTATCTTAACCCTCTTCCCTTATCCTATTACACTAGTTAAGTGTTATCCCTTTATGCTTTTTACTTAACCCTATTCATTTATCATATTCATTTCCATGGTTTTCCCCAAATCGCATTCCCACCGTTCGAATAATCGTGATTCAACCTAGATTATAAATAAATCTAGATTTGTACATAAAAAGCGAATGAATCAAAATGACAAGAAGGAATAATTGGCATAAAAAGGTTTGGATAACAATGCAGGTTCAAGAAGATGGGTAGACCTAACTAAATAGGTAAATTTCCACTGTCTTAAAACCAAAGAATGGGCAAAATAGGTTCAAGAACGTGGGTAGACCTAACTTAATAGGTAAATTCCCACTGTCTTAAAACCAAAGAAAAACCAAGGAACAGGTAGAATAAAAAATTGGGTTTAGACCCAACTTCTCAATCACAAAACTAAAGCAATATTTTCCTAATCATAAATCATGGGTGTCAAAATCACAGTTGTCCTCATTATGTCATAAGTAATAATTTATGTCCAAATCAAAGGTATAGGCCTAGTCAAGGAAATAATCCTTGTAGTCACAGTCACAGTCGTAGGAAATGTCCATAGTCATATGCGATGTTCATAGTCCAAAAGGGAAAATAATTCCCATAGTCATAAGTCATTGTCATAGGCAATGTTTATATGTCCCAAAATCAAAGGCTTATGTCATAGTCCAAAGGCATATGCTTTCAAAGGCCGCAGTTCTATAGTCATAGTCACGGTTACAGTCTTATTTGTCCTCGAATCATAACAGTTCTTAATTCAGTCCAAGAGTATAAACACAGATTCGAAGAGAGAGAGAGAGATTTGGCATATTCCTTTATTCCTTTAATTTCATGTCACAAATAAAACAAAATATTCAGATCTAGAAATAACCAACTTACAGAAAATAGATCTAGAAAAGAAGGAAAGCGTGGCTATGATTCGTGCGTCGTTGCTTGAAACTTATTTGAGCTAGCCTTTGAATTCTTCACTTGAAACTTTGATTTGAATCCCTCCTTAAAAGTCTTTTAGCAGCATCTCCTCGTCTTGAATCATATTTTATTTTATTTATTAATTTAATTAAAGAGGAGAGGACGAGGCCATGAATCTAAGCAACATAAGGATGGAAGAGAGAGGTGCAAAGAGGAATGGAGACTAGGGCTGTTTATATAGCTGCTCAAGACCTTATCGTACACGCAGCGCTGAGTCAGCATTGAACCCAGTTAAGAAAATAGTCCAGGTACGTAGATGAATCTAGCCAAACCTTATCATACACGCAGCGCTGAGTCAGCATTGGGTCCCACAAGCTATTTTGGCGTAGAAATTTGAATTTCGAACTTTTGAATTTCTGGAATTTATTTAACTGTTTTATTCACATGAAATATTCTTATATGTATACAATTCCTCCAACGACCATTTTACGCGTATATATATATGCACAACTTTCATTTTATTTTCAAAATTCAAATGATGTTGCCATATTTCATTGACTGTAGCCTTATCTTTAAATTTTATCTTTTGCATATATATATATATTTATATTCTCATATGTATATATATATTTTCTTTATTTTCTTATATGTACGTTCTTATCCTTTCAGATTTTGAATTTGTATACGTACATATATTTGCATGTTCAGTTGGCCCTCTCTAAAACAAAGATAAAAAAATTATGCCGCCGTCGGGGTTCGAACCCCCGACCTCCATGCTACAAATCCAATGCCTTAACCAACTGAGCTACAGAGGCTTTTGTTAATAAGTCTTAGAACAATAATAATTATTGTTCTCTCCTTACTTCTCTTTTTTCATGTTAGTTACAATACTTAAATTAAACAACTACATGGATCTTTTTCTTTTAATTTTTCTTTTAAAAATTAATTATACTTTAATTTGAGAATCTTAATGTCACAGAATTACGGGGTGTTACACTAATAATCTTAATTAAAAGATTTATTCTTTTCACATGGGGTTTAAGAACAGTGTCATTTAAGACACTATTCACGAAAAGCCCAAAATCTAGTTCAATATTAAATACAAGGCTCTGAATAGAAATTATATCGGCTTATATTCAATATTAAATTCTGAAACTAACGGATATCATATTGGGAATAACGATATCTATATCTTCCAAATTCCCATAACAATATCCGTATAACCACGAAATCAAATATCGAAATATTCCAAAGATTATTTCCATTCGAATCTATTCCAATTCATACATTGGAAAATCCTGGTTATATTAAAACCCTTTATTTAAAAATTATTGGATTATCCTTCTAGTTAATAACTAGTTCACTTTGATAAAAATATATTTTTATCTTTACAAACGTTGAATTTTTCATCCTAATTCTTTCCAAACCATTTATTATGATTTTACATAAATTATTAATATTTTTAATAATTTTATTAAGGCCCTTTCAGTTGATTTCCATAAACGGTCATCGAACTTCACTTACAACGACCTTTTCCAAATTTGAGTTGGACATAATTCCAAATCCAACCATTAGATTTCAAATCTATTATATTCGTTGGAAAGCCCTTTCCAATACGAACCTAACGGTTCCGGTTTTAGGAAAATCCGACGGTCGGATCTCCCGTAATGTCAATTCGAAGTCAATGGTCGAAATTCGAGAACGGTCGCGGGGTGGCGCATTCTATTCAGGCCATTAAATATATATATTTTACATATTTCATCGATTTTCATTTAAAACGTATTTTATAAATCGTTTAAATTCGTTTCAAAAATGATTCCAACTTCATTTTCAATTTTAAATCAAAATTGAATACTCCTTATCATTATAATATATAAATGATAATATTTTCAAAATATCAGATTTTGAAATCATTTCCTTTTCGATATTCATTATAAAAATGAATAAAATCAATATAAATACAGTTCGCGTCTAAATGATGCATATCTAATCAACACGGCTTCACACGTTTCAATATTTTCGTGTCCATCCAAAATTGGACATCAAAATCACATTTTAATCCTTTACTGAATATTATTTTGAAATATTCGTTATTTTAAAATATTCGTTATTTAAAATATTAGTTATTTCTGAATTGGAATCAGACCAAATCAATTACCATGTAATATTATTTATATGGATTTTATACCACACATGTACACAACAATAATGATAAACAATCAATCATCATCCCGAGTGCATCCTACACTGTATAAGCATTAAATATAAATAATTAACGCTTACTACAGTTTGTAAACCAATCGATTAATATACAACTAAATATTGGGATTAGTGTACGCTAAATATCATCCCAATACCCATGTGAGGTTTCAACCAACAAATACTGAATATTATTTGTGCAATTGGGCATTGTGTAAAATTTATCGTCCCAATCAATGTTAGTTAAATGGGTGTACATAAACAAATCGTTCGATTTGTAAATGAATATTTATTTTTATTTCTGGAGCATTTTATGCCATTCATATATACATTAAAAATTATATTTTTAACGATAAAATATTTTATTCAACACAAGAATATTTTATATAGTTTATACATTCAATAATAATGATATTTTTATTGTTCAAGCTTTTTATTCAACAACTGAGTGTTTTATATTCCATTCCACATCACAATCACAACAAAATACAGTCCAAACAAACGATCATGATTTGTACAATAAATGGTGTTGGATGCTACTAAGCACCGTCTGCATCCTAATATATATTCAACTGTAATATAAATTGAGTAAGAAAGAGTTCTCACGGTAGTCGGTTTTGAAAGCGTTAAAAACGATTATCTTAAATAAATTAAACTCGGTGTTTAATTTAATCAAAATTTGCATCTGCTTCTGTTTTCATTCTAGTCTACTCCATGCGGTAGTGCTCGGCAAGACGATTCCAAGGCAACTGGAATTACTGTATTCAGACGAGTATTGAATGAGTTACGACCTTTTATATGTTAGTTACAAAATTAAAATAAATAAACATAATTTAATTCCTAATTACAAACCCTAATCACATTTAACCACTTTAACACTTCTTCTTCGTTACTCAGGAAAAAACCGAACCCACTCTCCTTTGTTCTCCCTCCTCACATGAGCCACCCCGAGCAACCAGAGCACGATCAGTCCGCACCACATGTACCGCCGCCACACGAGCCACCATCCCCCACAATTCCAGCCAAAACGGTGGACCCCCATGTGCTGAAATACGAAGCGAACGATGCGTCTTTTCCCCCCAATTTCGGGGTCCACACGCAACAATAATTGATCAACCTTGAATGGATTTAAAGCCCATTCGATCCTCTGCAATTTTTGTTTTGTAACCTTCTTGAATTAACATGAGGATTTGAAGAATTTTAGGGAGGAATTCGGGAGTGAATCGGCTGTTGGAATGATGATAGCGGTGGCACCCTTTTTATTAGGGTTTGACTGGGAAAGGGGGTATATATAATATTTATTTAATATTATTTTATTATTTAATTTCAAAAATACATGTTAATCAATCCGAACTCCAAATAAAACCCAACGATTGTTGCCCCTAGTGAATTACCCCCTTCCGAACACAATGGGATATGTTTCATAAGCTAATTCGACTTTTTTGATCATTTTTCTTTAAATTAAAATATAAGTCAGTATATAACGTTCAAATTGGAATTCAATGTACATTTTAATTTACTGGGGCCACATACTGACTCCAAAAATTTCAGAAAAATAAATCTAGCTATGTTAGTATATATCTAGCTATGTTTTGTAAAGGCTAAGTACAAAGGAGGGCGAAAAAGACGTTTACAGAATAGTTAGGCTACGCGAGAGGAGGACAAGAGACTTCAATCAAGTTAAATGCATTAAGAATGAAAATGATAGAATTTTGGTGAAGGAAGATGAGATAAAGAATAGGTGGAGAGAATACTTTGACAAGCTTTTCAACGAAGAAAGTGATAGCTCTTCAATAGAGTTGGAAGACGTAGCCGATAGCACCAATAGACATTTTGTGCGGAGATTTCAAGAAGCTGAGGTAAAGGGGGCGTTGAAACGTATGAAATCAGGAAAGTCGGTAGGGCCTGAGGATATTCCTATTGAGGTGTGGAGATGCTTTGGAGATGCAGGGATAAAATGGCTAACTAAGTTGTTCAAAAATATTTTCAAATCAAACAAAATGCCAGATGAGTGGAGGAGAAGCATTTTAGTTCCAATCTTCAAGAATAAAGGAGATATTCAAAGTTGCACAAACTATAGAGGAATTAAGCTTATGAGTCATACAATGAAGCTTTGGGAGAGTGTTTGCGAGCAGCGTTTGAGGAGGTTGACAAGTGTCTCTAGGAATCAATTTGGTTTTATGCCGGGAAGGTCAACCACTGAGGCGATTTTCTTGGTTAGGCAACTTGTGGAGAGATACAGGGAGCAAAAGAAAGATCTCCACATGGTTTTTATTGACCTGGAGAAAGCTTATGACAGAGTACCGAGGAGGGTTATGTGGTGGGCGCTAGAAAGGAAGAGAGTGCCATCAAAGTATACTACACTTATTAAGGATATGTACGACGGAGTTATGACTAGTGTTAGGGCATGCGATGGTGAGACCAGAGACTTTCCAATTAACATAGGGTTACATCAAGGTTCGGCTTTGAGCCCGTATATTTTCACATTAGTGATGGATGAAATCACAAAAGATATACAAAGGGAGATTCCCTGGTGTATGCTCTTTGCCGATGATGTTGTGCTGATTGATGAAAGTAGAATAGGGGTTAATCGACAACTGGAGTTGTGGAGGGAGACCCTGGAATCAAAGGGTTTCAGGCTTAGCAGAACTAAAACAGAGTATATGAAGTTTGAGTTTAGCAGTGTCAGATCAGATGACGGAGATGTTACCCTGGCCGGTAGAGTAGTACCCAAGAAGGAATCGTTTCGATACTTAGGATCTATGTTGCAGTTTGATGGTGAGATTGATAAGGATGTTAGTTTTAGAATTCAAGCAGGATGGGTGAAATGGCGACTAGCATCTGGCATTCTCTGTGATCGGAAGATTCCTCAGAAGCTTAAAGGAAAGTTCTATAGGACAACAATCAGACCTGCAATGTTATATGGTGCAGAATGTTGGCCTACTAAGAGGCAACACGTCCAGAAGATAAGTATAGCAGAGATGTGAATGCTGCGTTGGAGCTGTGGTCATACCAAACGAGATCGGATTAGAAATGAGGATATTCGGGAAAACTTGGAGTTGCACCTATTGAAGAGAAGTTAGTGCAATACCGCTTGAGATGGTTTGGACATATCCAACGTAGACCATACGATGCACCTGTACGCGCTGGAATTCTAGGTCGCGCTGGAATTCTAGGTCGCGCCGAAGGCCCAAAGAGAGGTAGAGGTCGACCTAAAATGACATAGGAGGAGATAATAAAGAGAGATTTAAGTAACTGGAGTTTATCGGAAGAGCTGGTAGTTGATAGGAGTGCATGGAAATTGGCAATCCATGTACCAGAACTATAGGTTATATATATATATATATCACACTTTATTTCACGTTTACCTAACCCTTTTACTTTTTATTTACTATTTTAGATTTTATTTCACTTTTATTGAACATTTTTACTTATTATTATTATTATTAAAAAAAACCTTTATCGGACGACTTTTTATTTGATTGGTAATTTTAAACCCTTTATATATATATATATATTATCATCATTATTAATTTTATTTCATTTTAATTTTGGGTTCCATATCTCTCCAACCCCAACTTGTTTGGGATATATGGCTTTGTTGTTGTTGTTGTTTTGACGATACGGTCCTAACAAAACTAATTTCGTTGAATTTGGAGACCGTTTGAAAAATGGCCATTTTCTGGTCGATGCAATTCAATTAAAATTGACAAACCACATTTTCTTTTGCTACGCACCCATATTAATATCAATAATTATGAAAACTGGAATCTAGCGATAATTTGAAATTTCGGATCCAACAAAAGTAGTTTCGTCGAAAACAAAGGCCGTCTGAAAAATGGCTATTTTTAAGGGTCATATATTACATTAAAAAATATATAAATTCCATAGCGACTATTGTAAATTTTAAACTGGACATAACTTATTATTTATAAAGTGAAATCTCAATTTCTTACATTCTTTAGAAAGATATAGTTAAACAGATTCTAACATTCTCGTTTCGTCTAATTCCGACTTATATGGAATTGCATATATTCAATTGAAATTTAAAATCGAATTTTCAAACTACCGCGCCATTTCGAGTTCGTTTTATAATTAAAATGAATTTATAAGTTATAACTTCGATTAAAATAAATTTTTAGCCTTTATTATTTAAAATAAATAATTTTAAATATTCAAAATCCATTAAAATAGCTAAAATAAAAATTTTAATTTGGTTCTGAAAATCCGGGTTGTTACACTCAATCAGTGCGTAAAACTTACGATATCCACCGCTTTGATCACCAAATCTATTTGGGGCCATGAAAGAGTTCAACTCCATACAACTATTGCTATGGCCACACTTCCCTGGTCTATGGTCAATACCCTACCCAGTCCCCACAGCCCTAGCTCTAGGTTACGTGCCAACCAGTCCACACAGCCCCGGCACTGGTTCTGGTTCGTCTACATGCCCCCACTCTCAATGGTGAACCAAAGTTATAAATATCGATAACCTCTTTGCACACGTCCCGCAACAAAGCCCAACTCCAGAAGTTAACTGTTGGTTCCCATTTGGATTCTGAGTAATAACTTCCCATTTGGACTTCCTTTGCACCTCGGGTCTTGATCTAATTGGAGTTGGTCTTCGGAAGAGTTCGCGATCGTCATCACGTCGTATAGGCTCAAATCTAGTTCGGTTCGGGGTCATTATCATGGCTCGGTTTTTGGTCATCATCGGCTCGTGATCACCATCGTTCGTGGTGACCATGGGGTTGTGGTCACCCTGGGGTCGTGGTCAAAATGGGGTCCTGGTCACCCCGGGGTCGTGGTCGCCATGGGGTCGTGGTCGCCCTGGGGTTGTGGTCGCCCTAGGGTCGTGGTCACTATGGGGTTATGGTCACTCTAGGGCCGTGGTCACCATCAGGAACCGAAACCCTGCAGTTTTTCCAACAAGCTAATTTGGCCTAACAACGGCGTTTTAAACTACTCTAACTTTTCTATGCAATCACAAAACATAACAAACAACAGTAGTAATATGTAGAATCAACCAAAAACATCAAAACATTGATTTCATATGATATTTTAGATCAAACAAACCCAAAAACCATGATTTTGCCCTTGACCATGTGATTTTCACCTTAACCATGTCTAACTATAGGATTAGCAAACTTAATCCAATATAACACAAATTCATACAAGCGACATAAAATATATTTTAGAATTTTCACATATATTTCCATAATTTTTAGATGTATAGTTTCGCTAGTTATCACTAATCACCCCCCTAATTAGCCATAATTAGTGTATAAACATGCAAATCACACACCTTAGCCAAAAATAAATGTTAGATCTAAAACTTTTACTGATTTGGCTCGGATCCTAATGTGGTGCAACAGCTCGAACTCTAATTTGAAGTTAATTCGTCTTAATTTGATGTTGATTTGCTTAATTATTGATTAGAAAGTGATTAGGGATAGATTTGGGAGATGGAAGCCATTATTGAGGTTAGAGGGAGGTTAGTGGCGGGTGAAAAAATGAGAGGAGATGATTCTCCAACTCCTTTCAGCCCTTCCATAACCCTAATCCATAAATGGGTTATGGACCTAGCTACTAATCACCCTATTAAACCCGTTTAGGCGGTTTTCCATCCTCCAAACCTTATTTCAGCCATATCTCCCACTCTACGAAATGGGAGACCATTATCCGAATCCAAGGAGGTGGTTTCAGGTCAAAACTCCTTACCAATCAAATGTTATAGGCAAAACAAGATTCACCTAGGGCAAAACGATCATTTAAAATTCGGCAAAAATGGTGAATGTGGGAAATGACCCCAATAGTCGTTTACCAAAGTTACATGACCATATGACTTCGTATAAAAATAAAATAAATATTCTACGATCCTTCGATACGTAGAATGCGGGTCGTTACACTCTTCCCCCCTTAAGAAATTTCGCCCCCGAAATTCCTTAACCAAGAATAACAAACAATGGTGTCCCGCATGCCTATAAGCCATTTACAAACAATCAAACATACATAATAACACATCAAGCCTATCCTAGCATGCGGTTTAATAACAAGGGAATAACTATATCGCGATTAAAATCTTACCAGGTAAAGAGCTCTGGATATGACTTCCTTATGCTCTCCTTGGTTTCCCAAGTATAGTCATTCTCGTTATCACCCCACTGGACCTTAACTAGTTTCACTGTCTTCCTCCGAAGTTTCTTCGTATCGTGTCCGACAATATGAACTGGTCTGCAGTTTCCAACTGCCTCTGGTTCTATCTCGATATCATCCAATTGATCCTGTGAAATAGTCATATCAGAATCATGCACGAACTTCCTTAATTGAGAAACATGAAATACGTTGTGCACACCCGCCATCTTGTCAGGTAATCCAACTTTGTACGCTAAATTCCCAACTTGTTCGAGAACTGGAAATGGACCAACAAACCTTGGTGCTAATTTATCCCTCCTACGAAACAGAATCACACTCTTCAACGGAGAAATCTTGACGAATACCAAGTCGCCAAACGAAGAATTTCAAGTCTCTTCGTCTTTTATCAGCATAACTCTTCTGCCTATCTTGGGCAGTCTTCATTCGTTGTCGAACAACCTTGATCTTATCTGAAGTTTCTCTTATTACATCCGGCCCAAGCACAAATTTCTCACTAGTTTCGAACCAACATTATGGTGAGTTGCACGGTCTTTCGTACAAAGATTCAAATGGAGCCATACCAATACTGGACTGGTAACTATTATTATTAGCGAACTCAACCAGATGCAGATGGTTGCCCATGACTTCTCAAAATCCATTATACTAGCCCTCAAGAGATCTTCTAATACACAATTCACCCTCTTTGTTTGATCGTCGGCTTGAGGATGGTACGCGGTACTAATATGTAATTCTGACCCTAAGGCCTCATGTAAGATCTTCCATAACCCGCTAGTAAATAATGAATCTCGGTCACTCACAATACCTTTAGGTACTCCGTGAAATCTCACTACCCACTTCATATACAGTTCCGTTATCTTAGCTGTCGTTCTATCCGACTTGACCGGTATAAATCTTGAAATTTTGGTCTATCGATCCACAGTCACCCAAATACTATCATGTCCCGATCTGGTCCTTGGTAAACTATCAATCAAATCCATTGAGACTTGTTCCCATTTCCCTTTTAGAATTTCCAACAGTTGTAACAAACCACTAGGTTTCTTTTTTTCGGCTTTAACTAACTGGCAGTTCATGCACTTTGATATAAACTTCCCAACGTCTCTCTTCATCCCTTCCCAGTAGTAGGTCTGTTTCATGTCTCGATACATTTTGTTACCACCGGGATGTACAGTAAGTTTCGAGTGATGACACTCCCTAAGCACTTCATCTCTCAATCCATTAACGTTGGGTACAACCAGTCTCCCATTCTTTCGAAGCCATCCCTCTCGATCAAGTCCACACTTATTCATTTCCTTACCGTTGATACCCATCTCTACCTTGGAGATGATTTCCAATAGGTTAGGATCGTCCCTATGAATGGAACCGATCCGCCGAATCAAAGTCGGTCTGATCGTCAAACTTGCTAACATCTCTAGACATAATTCACACTTAGGTATGAAATCATATCCCGTGATATACTCCAGTTGTTTCCATTCCAAAAAAATAGCCCCCAAACTGGCATGTCTCCTACTCAACGCATCAGCTACCGCATTTCCCTTCCCGGGTGTTTATGCGATATTGAAATCATATGAAGCCAAGAACTCTAACGATCTCTGCTAATGAAGATTTAAATCCTTTTGAGAGAAAGGATACTTTAATGAATTATGATCGGTAAACAACTTGAATCTTTCACCCAAGAGATAGTGTATCTACATCTTCAATGCGAACACGATCGCTGTCAATTCCAAATCCTGGGTACGATATCTTTTCTCATGTGGTTTCAGTTGCCGGCTAGCATAAGCTACAATCCTATCTCCTTGCATCAGTATGGCACCTAGTCCGGTACCACAGGCATCGGTGTATACCATCATCTCTTCGTTCCCCATCGCCAGAACCCTACTTATGATAGTCTACTTAAGAGAAGAAATTAGGAAAAAACATAGAAACCATAGCATTTATCGAACAAGTCCTATCTATCACATGATAAAGCCTCGATACACGTATGACTGGTACCACCAATATCAAGGGCTAATGAAAGCCCCGGCTCCAAATGTACCGCCGCACGTCCAATGTATGTTTATCCACCCAGGATAACTAGATCACATCCCACGGATCCAAGATAAATGGGCGTCCCCAAATACCCCTGCTTCGAGCACTCCAACTATCGATGATTCCTTGGCACTCTCATCAGAAGAGCTATCCACAACTCCATCTTAAACTTGAGTCCACACATAAGCGAAGGGAACCATCGACCTTGGTAGCAAACACAACTGGTGCTACCCACTCGGAAACACTTCTT
Source organism: Allium sativum (assembly GCA_030737875.1). Lineage (NCBI taxonomy): Eukaryota > Viridiplantae > Streptophyta > Magnoliopsida > Asparagales > Amaryllidaceae > Allium > Allium sativum. The sequence continues at coordinate 508,884,928 of CM060925.1, forward strand.
CAGATAAATCCCTTCTTCAAAAAATCGCCTACTTGCACTTCGAGCTCTCGCTGCTCCCTTGGTGTCATACGACGAAGTGGCATCACAATAGGTCTGGCATCTTTCACTAAATCAATCCGAAACTCGATTTCTCGGTGTTGTGGAAGCCCAGTCACTTCCCCGAAGATGTCCGGATATTCGCCAGCAATAGGCACATCTGATAACTCATCATGCGGGATGTCCGGGGAATTTAGAGAACTATCGATCACCCCATCATTAGGTAGGCAACACAATACCACCCTCTACTCATCATCCTCTCTAATGGTCACCAAAGACCCTCACAGCCTACCACCACCCCATACCTTTGGAGCCAATCGACTCCCAAAATAATGCCAAACCCAGTAAATTCCAAAACAAAGCAATCACAAGCAAACATACATCCATGACTCGATAAAACTAGATTATGACAAGTCATACAAAGGCTAGTTGAACCACCGATCGGGTTTGTCACAACTAAAGGTTTAGCAACTATCTCGGTTTCAATCCCAACCTATCTACCAAGCACTAGATACGAAGGAATATGAAGCCCCGGTATCAAACAAAACTCGAACAGTAACATCATAAATAGAAAGCATACCTTGAATAACGACACCCTTTCCCTTCTCCGCCACAGTTGGGGCATTTGACGAAGAAGGAACAACGTTGATATCATATGCTTTCACGATATGCTTCTCTTTAGGGGGTTGTGGACATTCTTTCTTGAGATGGTCCACTTGGACACAATTGAAAGACTTCCTCTCCTAGCCTTGCTCAACAATCTTTGATATAGTGGCCCTTCTTGCCGCAGCCAAAACACTCGATATCTTTCTTATTCCTCTTTTTTCTGGCCAGCCTTGGTTTGGTTCTGCTTTTTCTAATTCTGGGGCTCCTTGTTAAGCTTGGAGAAATCAGCCCTAGGCGCCTACACTACTACACCACCACCGTTAGAAACATTAGGAACTGTTCCCTAAACATCCTTAAGCATCTCTCGCATGAAGGCAGTAAACATCATCCTTATATCAAGGACATTCCCAATGTTGGCGCCTGAACCCGCTCCCTCTTCAACTCCCTATGCGGTGTTCCTCACCGTATTCCTCGTATTTCGGCTCATCGTTCAATCTTTAGAGAGAAAACAATTAACAATCTCCTCTGTGGTGCCAGTGTAGTGCGATTTCATCCTTAGATATACTAATAGTATATATATAGTCTTTGAAAACCAAAATATCACAAATACGCGCTCCTATCTACGTATACTATCTCTACCTTATGTCTTCCCCTAGGTTAAACTACGCAACCTAGGCTCTGATACTAAGTGTGAGAGATGCCCCAAAATAATCAGACATTTCCCCGAAATGTGCTGTGCCAATGCCCGACTAGCACGAGATGGTCGTCAAAAGGGTTGAAACGATGAATCACCAAGAACTTGTAGTATATCTCACAGCACATGGAATAAAATATAATAATAACATAACTTGATATAAAACAGGCGAGACGGTATATAAGCTGAAAACTAAACCATATCCATCAGAGTAGCGGAATCCAAAATACAACTTCATATCTAATTATTACAACTTGAAAATACTCTATGAAAGGAAATAAAGAGGTACACTACTAATACCCAAAGAAGTGACCAGCAACAACACAAGATAAATATATATATATATAATAAATGGAAGCCTCCTGCTTGTCTTCGGACAGCTACTCGTGCATAACAACCAAACATGCCTCAAGTCTGCTCGTTTAGGAGAACCCAAAGTAATAAGAAGAGGCGTAAAACTCTGGGTCAGACGAAAGTCTGGTATGAGCGATAGCAACAAAATAAAGCAATAACAGATATAAATAATCATACCTGACCTAGACCTGCAACCAAAGAGTTAGCACGCCACGTTGTATAGTACTCTAAGGTAAACACTAACATAGAGTGTAAAATGGAAGTGTGCGTGTCATGGTGATAGCAAACATCAAACATAGCAATCATCCTTAGATCTTTCACTCAGTGCGTAAAGCATACGATATCCACTGCCCTGATCACTGAATCCATTTGGGCCATGACGGAGTCCAACTCCGTACAACTATTGCTATGACCACACTTCCCTGGTTTATGGTCAATAACCCTCCCTAGTCCATACAACCCTGGCTCTAGGTAATGGGCCAACCAATCCACACAGCCTTGGCTCTGGTTCGTAACATGCCCCTCTCTCAATGGTGAACCAAAGTTATAGATATCGATAGCCCCTTTGCACACGTTATGCAGTAAAGCCCAACTCTAGAAGTTAAATCGTTGTTTCCCATCTGGATCCTGTGTAATAACATCCCATTTGGACTTACTTTGCATCTCAGGTCTTGGTCTAATTGGAGTTGGTATTCGGAAGAGTTCACGATCGCCGTCACGTGGTAGAAGCTCAAATTCAGTTCGATTCGGGGTCACTATCATGGCTCAGTTCGTGGTCATCATCGACTCATGATCACCATCATTCATGGCCACCATATTAACCCAAATTTATACCAGTGACATGAAATATGATTCTAGAACTTTCACATATTTTTCAAGAATTTTTAGATGTATAGTTTCGCTAATTATCACTAATCACCCCTAATTAGCCATAATTAGTGTATAAACATACAAATCACTCACCTTATCCAAAAATAAATGTTAGGTCTGAAAATTTTACTGATTTGGCTCGGATCCCAATGTGGTGCATCAGCTCTAACTTTAATTTGATGTTAATACAGGTTGATTTGATGTTGATTTGCTTAATCAGTGATTAGAAAGTGATTAGGGATAGATTTGGGAGATGGAAGCCATTATTGAGGTTAGAGGGAAGTTAGTGGTGGCTGGAAAAATGAAAGGAGATGATTTTCCAACTCCTTTCAGTCCTCCCATAACCCTAATCCCGAAATGGGTTATGGGCCTAACTGCTAATCAACCTATTAAGCCCGATTAGGCTATTTTCCATCCTCCAAACCTTATTTCAACAATATCTCCCAAAAGGTAAGTCCGTTTGATTTATGTGACCACTCTACGGAATGGGAAACCATCATTTGAATCCAATGGAAGTTGTTTCAGGTCAAAAATCCTTACCAATCATAAATAATAGGCAAAACAAAATTCGACAAGGGCAAAACGATCATTTAAAATTCGGAAAAAATCTTGAATGTGGGAAATGACCCCAATAGCCATTTCCCAAAGTTACACAACCATATGATTTTGTATGAAAATAAAATAAATATTCTATGATCCTCCGATACGTAGAATGCGGGCCGTTACGAAACTCGATGTGGCTGTCTTTCAACCTGGACCAAATCATACTAGAACTTTCATCAAAGTTGACGGTCATCTGGATGTCGAAAAGACGAATGTAGCGCGGATAGGTCTTATGCTTGAACGTTTTGTGGTGTAGGATCGGTGCTTGGCCTATGGCAACAAATAGCCTTTTCAATTGAAGGGGGGAAAATAAGCAAATTTTACCGAATGACCTTGGTAAAACTCGTAATTCGCCGATTCCAAATAGGCGTCAATCTTCCTTGGGTTGCAGTCAACCCATGCGGCCACTTGGGACGTGAGACCGGGGTGCTACATGAGGATTTTGGAAGCTCGAGGAGGGGCCATTGAGAAATCAACGAAATCGGAGAAGAAAATGAAGTTTGGGGTATAGAAGGGGCTAGATCTGCGATGCAGGAATTTTGGTGGTAATTAGAGGAGAAATGGAGCTCGAAGCTCGGAGGCTCGATTTTTTGGGCTTTGGGAAGTGGTGGAATAGGTTTTGGTTGTTGGGAATTCTGGAGAATGAACGAAATAAATGGCTCGACCTAGATGAGATATTACATATCACTTCCTAGATTCAGCTCATGCCCATTTGGGGAGGGCCATCGACCCCTGGTAGGAGATTGGTCGATCGCCCAGTCGACCGCTTGCTCCTTTTGGGGTGCAGTCTGAACTTGGACCCAGACGTGTTGGTTCGACTCCTGAGAATTAAAATAAAATTATAATAAAATTGTATAACCTTCCTGACTCCACCGGAAATCTTGTGCCAATGTCCACCATCTGTCGAGTTGAGAAATAATTTCCCCAACGCTACTCATTTGCCTCAAAATCGTTGCGACCATCAAACGAATGAATGAATTTTCGAAAAGAAAACTTAGCTAGAAATCTAGAATAAATTAAAATGGGTTTTCTCCTTACCTAGCTGACAAATGACTCAAACGATTTTATGAAATCAAATACCCCAAGCTGAATAGAAATTTACTTTGTCTATCTTGAGAGAAAATTTTGAAAACTTTTCGAAATTACTTTTATTTATAAACTTAGGGTCTTGTATTACAAATTTAATTTATTATTTTATATTCTAGTTTATATTACTAACTAGAACAAACTTTCCATGTTTTGCATTGTTGATATTTTCAAATCTCGAAAAGGTTGTTTGAGATAATTTCTACAAATCATCTGAAATATCTAAAAAAAGGAATATTAAAAATCACAAGGAATGAGTGATTATATTTTCTAAATTTTGAGGCGTATCCCTTGTCATTTTCAAACCCCTTCTTTTACCAAAATAGATTATCTATTAAATTAAATAAAACCTAACAACATGAAACCTGGTTAGATTCAAAATTCTAAAATTTATTTATTTTCAGGAATCTTTATTTATAATTTTTTTAATATTACATGTTAAAACTTTTGAAATCCTTTTTTATTTTCGAAAACAGATTTAAAAATTGAAATCTCTCTGAAAATAGGACTAAGGACTCAGAAGAATAGTTCTATCAAAAGAATAGACTATAACGACATGTTAACGTGAATTTCCCATTTCAAGACCAAGGAAAGGTCGTCGATTGGAACTGTCAAACAAAAACAAAACATGAAATCATGACAATCTTAGTTGTAGTTAAATTTTCATCTAGTCACCAAGCTCAAATCCATAGGATTGACCATATGCAGTCCTCCTGATCTTCAAAGTAAAATCACCAAACGCACCGTGGGGTAAATCAGGGTTATCTGAATACTTGAACTCATATACCTCTAACTCCTTGTCGTTTTAAACCCATCTTAAATAAATAGGCTTATGACTATTTCATTGTCGAAATAATTTAGAGTCAAGCAAGAAAAACCAAAGAAAATGGGAAAGAAATTTGAATACGTTCTCTAACTATTCCTAATTTATTAATTCCTCTGATTGACTAAACCTTAGCTATGATCCCAAATGTAAGACCCCGCACTTTACAGAGTCCGAATTTCGACAAAAAATGAAACTTGAACCCATCCAAGCATGGAGAATAAAATTTGGTACCTGCAAAAAAGAGAATGAGCATAATCAGAGTACAATAAAGCTAATGCACAACAGAAAGAAGATAGGATAACAAGTATTAACTTAGGAAACTACCTTAAAAGCAAAGCGTCACATCAAAACCGAGAATGAAAGAACACGAACCAAAAGCCAAATTTGAACACTTGATAAGACTTGTCTTTTATCAGATAAACTTGAGAGTTGTTATGAGGAAGGGTCAAAACAACAAGTCCTGATGAGTAGAAAAAATATAACATTATCCACAGTACACAAATGTATCCCGATTGGTCTCCACCAAAACATATATCTAACAATACTAGTAATTCTAACCCAACCTTGTAAAGATTACATATGACGATTTACTACCCAAGGTAATGCTAACTTAATATACTAAGATAGAACTTTCACGTACAAGTTTGAAGCCATTAAACCACTCTAAAAACAAACAAACTAAGAGCTAGGATCTCAACCTACTCAATAATCTATGAGGAGGTGGGGGGAATAACATATATATATATATATATATATATATATATATATATGTGTGTGTGTGTGTGTGTGTGTGTATGCACACACACATAACCACTTAAGACCTCACTGAAAATATAACGTAAAGGTGGATTTGTGGATCACTTAATATGTTATTCCATTATTCACGCATTTTTCCAAGTCTCGCATAAGGAGAGAGACATTAACTTTCCACTTAATACCAGGTTTAGGTAGGAGTTCGACACCATTTAAGACCCATATGGAGGAACCCCATGTTATTATCTAGCTGACCATATTAGATAATCTCCCAGCCACTTAATTCTTCCCGCATGATAGGAAGACCCATGGTACCTCCTTAACGGTCATTTAATACCTAATCTCAAGTCGGACTCTCACCCTGTCCACTTACTACCAAGAGGAAGTGGGCCTATGCGAGGATTACCGAACTCGTACCAAATTAGCCGTTTAATACTTCTTATTTATAGAGAAGCGAGCTACGCGATCATTTAATACCCCTTTATTGGTAGATCAAACAATTTAATACATCTAATCCCGAAGCTGGCCATGCTCACGAATTATTCCATTTGTCTCCTCTTTCGGAAGGGAGGCGGGCAATATAGGCAGTTAATACCTCAACGCTTGAAGTAAACCTATGTTAGGAAATAATTCTTGCTACACAATTAAATATCGTCATGGGTTCCTATGGTTAATGATATCACGCATCAATTGTACATATATCTGACTACTGGAAAGTGTAGACTTATGTCGAATAAGGAAACTGGCCTCGCATCATTAACTTACTAAGTCGAATCCTTATTTCTAATTATAATAATTCTAGATTAACTAGAATAAATAAGGAAAGCCTATAACTTCTTATCCTAGAATGTTTAATTATTTATTTCCTTATTGGACTTAGCATTTACTACGACAATCAAATCCCGTTAATCCCCTTTAATCCTATTTATTGTTTCTATTAAGATTTCCTACCATTTATGACCCTGACGGTCATATTTCCTAAGGCATTAATTATCCTATTTATCTCCATTTATATTATCCCTATTGAAGTTCTAATCTAGTATTTGTAACTCCTAAACATTTTTATATTAATTTAATTCCATTTGATTCTTATTTGAATATATATAAGTTTATGACTTATTTAGTTCCCTAGTTGGAGCTACAATCCCTATTTCTAATCATAATTCAAATTGTAACAAATTAGGCATTTAATTAATATTCAATTCATTTCCCCGAAAACATGTTTATAGTATTTATTACCCTATTCATGATTCTTTTATATATAGCTCATCAGTTGCACGTTTATTGCTATAACGGCTACGATATTGTTTACACATACATTCCCATAAAATGGAAACTATTCTAACATATAACAATAACTATTTATTAATATAACATAGTAGCATTATTTGCGTAAATTTGGACGGATAAGATTATAATATATACATATTAAGTGTAAAATTAATGTAGTTGCTTGTTATTACTTACTATTTATGTTCTGGTCTAAACTAACAACCAAAACAAACCTTTTGGTGTTTATTATCGTTTAAGATTCAAAAAATATCATAAAAGATTCAATAACTGTAATTATGGTAAATTTTTCCCGAACTATTTAAAAGAGAAATGTTGGCATATTTTAAATCACAAGAAATAGGAAATGTGTATTTTCAAAATGGATGATGTAATCTATGTACAAATATATGTAAATTTTCAAATCCTTCCCGATTCAATTTTTTTTACATTTCTTGCTGATTACAAATGATGCATTTTTATTATACGTATTTACAATAACCAAGTGCAACCCAAACAATATCAAACAAGAACATGATTATTGTTCTAACTAAAACTGCACAAACCATAATTCAACACCCAAAACTTATGAATCTAGAATAAAATACAGCTAATAATAATTTGGGGCAAATTTCAAATCCACGGTGTTTACAATAACCACAACAAGTCTAATAATAGTTGTAGGCAAGATCATAATATTCAATTGAAAGGCCTACAAATCCATACCAAATTTACATCCATAATATTGCAGTTTTGATAAAATAAACAAATCGGATAACTTTTTGGCATATAATTCAGATTCAACACAAATGAATTATATAAGTTATTATAAACAATGAATATATTTTTCACGCACCTGAAAGCTAATTATATCTGAATCTGAACACAACTTTTAGGATTACAATTGCCAAACCTTACAGATCTACAGTTTATTTACAAAAGGGACTTATAAACATAGATTAGATTTGTAGAGCTGAAAGAAGAATAGGTGAAGAAGAATGAAATTTGAATAAAAGAATTACCTAATAGAAGAACCAACCCTTATGCATAAATTGGAAATTAGTTCCTTCCATTCTTGTTGATTCATTTGTATATGTTCTTATTTATTAAAAAATTGGAGGAATCGTAAATGCAAAAGTTTCGTTGCTACCTCCAGAAAATATAAGCAAAAGAGTGGTGGTCTAGCCCATTATTTATAGGCATAGAAATGACCCTGAACTGTTAGATTTAATTTTATAAAGATCTATATGTTGATATATAATAAATTATATGGAAAAACCCTAGCTGCCACTGCCTGGTTCGACTAAAAGGTCGCGGCAGTGGTCGACTGCACAGTCAACCGCTTGGGTCGACTTGGAAGTGGTGCAGGATGTGGGGATTAATGATAATAATATAATTACCTTATATATTATCCTATTTTATTTATTATCCCTCCATCTTCATATTTCGTTCATAACTTTTCATACGGACTCCGTTCGCAAAGTTCCAAACATGAAAGCTGACAAGAATTCCATCACGAATGCAATGATGCGAATTTCATGGTCAAATCTCATCGTTTGCGAAATTCCATTTTTGGAATCTAATTAGATAACTAAATTAATTATTACCAAAATTTTGGGTGATTACAATAATAGGAAGAAAACACCTTTATTACGAACAAGGTCAGTCAATGAGTTAAATATATATAACAACTTACATATTTTCCCTTAAGGCATACCCCTAACTCTATCAGTCTCCCACTTGCACTTAGTGTCAATTATGGAAACTTATTCCAATTTCACCAATCGGTTTTCTCCAAAATCAAATGGGTTAGTCCCTTTGTGAAAGGGCATGCTATTACGTTTAAATTATCAACTTTATCAATCAACTATCTCTGATGGTGATAAAATGTTTTATCTTATGGAACAATTCAGAGTATGTCTCTTGACTTCTGGTGAGCTCAAAGTTCTAATATGAACTGTATCTCGACATGTGATATCATATAATAATGTTATGGGATTCTCATCCTTCGGAATCGGCTTAGTGATTTTTGCAATTATGTATTTGTATACATTGGTTTATTGAAATGTTATTCATGGAAATGTTCTTAGCCCTTTCATTAAATCAACCAAAGTTTTTCACTTGGAACATTTCCAACATAAAGATTCTTAATTTGAATTTATTATTTACATATTGTACTCAATATCACTTATAAATAGGGATGGCAATTAGATCCGACCCAATGGACTCGGACCCGATCTACGGTTCGGTCGGGGCGGGTCATTTCGGGTTCAGTTGAATAATAACACTAAAAGTGCATATAATATAATGCCTTTGGGTTGGGTCTTTTGGGCCAGGTCAGTTTGGGTCAGGTTTGACTGGGTCCTTGTTGTATTTATCATCACCCAAACCCAATCCAAGATCCATTGGGTTCGGTTCGGGTTCGGGTCTTTTGGGGTCGATTTGGTTTAGATTTTCGGTCCTCGGTTCTAATTACCAGCCCTAATTATAAAGTTCAAGTCTGAACACTCCTTCATAAGGAGTTTGTTGTTACTGTAAACAGTTCTCTAGTATTTCAGAAATACCCCAAAATTCTTCAAAACAATCAAATATCAATTTGGATTTGATATTGTGCAAATATGGCACGCATCCTTATTTTCAAGTTTGGTTTAAAGGGGATCCTTGTGTAAAGTTTGATGTAAAGCGGGTCCCTAACTTTACTGTAGCAATGTGTTTTAATGTTTTTTTGCGCGCTGGTATAATTTTTTTCAAAAAATTGCAAATATTCACGGAAGAATTCTACAAAAAAAACTGAAATATAAGAAATTTTACTGAATAATTGTTGATACTTCAGCAATTATTTTTCAAAATGATTAAATGCTTCTGAATAATTGTTGATACATCAGCAATTATTTTATACAAATGCTACTATATCAACAACTATTATGCAATTGATGGATGGCTACGAATAATTGTTGATATATCAGTGATTATTGTTTATAATTACTGATATATCAGCAACTATTTTATAGTTGATGTAAAACTGAGGTGGATGAAAAATTGCAGCAAAGTCTGCAATTATTAATATAAATTGCTAATATACCAGCAACCATTTTACAGCTGATGTAAATAATTGGAAAAGTTGCAACAATATCAGCGACTATTGCAAATAATTGCATTATTTGCTGCAATTTACTAAACCACGCAAAAAAAATTTGATTCATTTTTTTGTAGTTTTAATGCATGAATACGATGATTATTATCTTTTGAATTTAATTTTGAATTTTTATAAAAAAATTTGTTGTTTTTTATTGAAGTTTTAAAGATATTCAAAAATAGGGACCTAATTTATAAAGTTTTTAAACAAAGAGTTTTTTGTATTTTGTAATATAATAGGAACCTGAGCTAAACTATCCCTTTGATATTTGCTTCATCCCTTTGATATTTGCTTCATGCATCAAATACATAAACAAATCATGATGTTACAGACAATATAACATGTATAATAAGTCTTATTTCCAATGCATAAGGGACTCATCTCACATGTTCTGTATTAAATAATTTAATAAGGTGTCTTTGCATATCAGTTTGAGACATTCCCGATATCTTTTATACTCACTATAAAAGATATTACTAACAATTTGAAGTTGGCTATTAAAAAATTAAGGTTGATTTTAACACTAGTACCTCATAAAATCATAAACTTATTGTTTACTTTAAGTTTATAAATATCAATGTACCTTTTACCGCTCTTTCTTATGAACACACGCTTCCTCTACACATTGATTAAAAATCAAATTATTTGATTTCTATTAAAATACTTGTTTAATCTTGATACATATAAAATGATACTTTCGTTTCATTTCTTGGATCATATCCAAAGGATCACAAACCCAGTATCGCTCTCACTAACTTTGAAACATTTTTGGTTAATATGTGTAAACAACTAACTCTAAATCTTTATTCAAAAATTTCTATTTCAATATACATATACCAAAATATTAAGTCTAATTAAGCGATAATTTTGTAGGAAAATCTGAATTAACTTAAGCTTGTTGAGTATCGAATATATTATGATAATTTCAACAATTTGAAATTTATGATATTATTCTTATTAGCATTGGTCACTTAATTCCAACTGCATCAGTTTTTCTCATAAAGACACAATCTCATCTGGTAGATCACATCCCTTCGGTTACAACCACCCAAATCATATTATGATAGTGTACTTAGATTTTTTTTCAAATTTGCGCATCATGTCACATAGAGTCAACACCCTTAATGGTTTAATTAAACAACCAAGGATTATATGATTTCGGCATTAAATAAAAAATTCATAGTTTCTCTTCGATGTACGAGAATATGTACTAGATATTCTAATGTTTTGTGTTCATTCAGGTTGGTTAATTTCATTTCATCTCGTTTAATCAGTTATACCTAAGGATCGTATCAAATTCCATTTTACTACCAATAATTTCTAAAGAAAATCCTTTACAATGAAGTTGGTATGTCTCGAAACAACAATTTTTTCATAGCGCAAATAGAATAAAGATTTATAAAACTTTGTGAACTTCTTTATTTATAAAACTGATTTGGTTTATTTTACATAACTTATGTTCAAAATATAAATATGTCATCTAATGACTATTCTTTCCAAAACCTATTAGGGAGATCCATATAAGATCCTTCATGAATAATTATTATGTGTGATCTTTAGACTCACACAACCTACCAATTTATTGGTCTAGGATATGTTGGAGTTTCTTATGAACTCTTATCTTGTATGATTTTGTAACCTATTATTTAGATGAAATAATATTAACTTTGTGTACTACTCTTAAGTACATGATCTTGTGGAGAGAAATTAACTGAAGTTCACTAACAGTTGATCATACATTGTCCAATAATGTCTGATTACTCCTTATCGGTGCATCATTATGTATCACATGGAGGATTGACTTTCGAGATTGAATTTAAATTCATTTTAGGTACATTTGGAACTCTTTCCAATATGCTACTTGTTCGATCCAATAATTGTATTCAATTGCATGTTCTTTTATTTACTTTTCTTTTATATTCAATGATATAACCTTAAAATCACTACATGTGTATCTAATACACATGTTCATGTTGGTAATAAGTCGTCGATGAATATAACTAAGCATGTGGAACTGCTTGGCATTAATAGACTATGATTACATACATTTATATGTATCAATTCGAATAGTTCGTTAACCCTTATAATGCTCTAACTAAATGGATGCATAACTGTTTATTTTTTGGGATATAATCAACAAGTATTGTATGATTCAAAATCATATAATAAGATTATTTTGACAAAACTATGGCTTAGACCATAATTCTAAATAACTTTACATAATATTACATACTTCTGTATTTTCCAATGCATCATTTTGTTATGGAAAAAAACCATATTATAGTTTTATTTCATAATAAATATAAATATTATTCATGTCGAAATATAACTATGTCTATGTAACACCCCGTGTATTCTATAACATTGAGATTCACAAATTAAAGTATAACTAATTTCAAATCAAAGAATTAAGGGAAACGGGATACGCAATTGCGTTCGTCTCGGAATTCTGCTTGAGATAGATTCCGAGTTTGCGTAAAACGGGTATTGTATGAAGAAGATATGGACGAACGAAGTTGGGCAAAAAACCAGAAAATGGGTCAGAATGCACTGGCGCACTTGGGAAGTGCGTCAGAACAAAAATGAACTGGCGCACTTGGGAAGTGCGCCAGTGCATTTTTAGCCTGGCGCACCTGCCAGGTGCGCCCAGGTTAGAATGTGCTGGCTGGTCAGGTCTTGGCTGGCCTGGTCTGTGTTTGGTCGATTTTCTGAGCCTTGCCTTGTCACCAGGGCTAGGTGTCAGCTCCTGATTGGCCTCTCCTTCAAACGAACGACTATTATTGAATCAAGCTCCGTTGACGGTATAAATCTACTGGCAAACACTATAAAAAGAACCTAAGACCTAGCCTAAATCATACTATTTCATTTTAGCCTTAGGCCGCCGCCATTAAACCTAGAGCTCTGAATTAAAAATACAAAGAACAAAATTATAGAAGACGAAGGACGATTCTTGAAGGCTACAACTAGATGCTACAACAACTACGACGCTTTAGACAACGAATTTGGGGCTATTTGATTTGGGATTTTTATTTGGATTATTTGCTTCATATTGTAAGTTCTATGTTACTTTTTAGGCAAAAACGCTAAAACAATATGGACATGCCATGACTTGAAACCGGATTTAGGAACTATTGTTAATCCATGTTTATATTGTTTATCTTTGAATTATAATTTGGGGATATTGCTATGACAACGTCGCAAGTTAAACTTGTCATGATTTTGATGTTGTTATGAATCACTTGGGCTTAATTGTTTGGCAAGTTGGACTAATACATGTCCATGGAATCACTATGTTTATTGAAATCTTTATGTTGATTAAACCATGCCTATGATTCTAATTAAACCATGTCTATGACTATTGATGGAATTATGCCTGTGATGTTAATATACCCATCATGATTAATGAAAAATTGGGAATTGCTAGGTTATGATGAAAAGTTGGAATCATTATGTTTATAATGTTAGATATGTTAAAAATGGTAAATTGGAATCATTATGTCTATAATGTTAGTTGAGAATCATTATGTTAAAAACGCTAAATTGGAACCATTATGTTTATAATGTTAAATGAGAATCATTATGTTAAAAATGCTAAATTGGAATCATTATGTCTATAATGTTAGTTGAGAATCATTATGTTAAAAATGCTAAGTTGGAACCATTATGTTTATAATTTTAGATGAGAATCATTATGTTAAAAATAATAAATTGGAATCATTATGGCTATGAGAATCATTATGTTAAAAATGCTAAATTGGAATCCACTATGCCTATTAGGATTACTATGACTTTAATGTTTCATGTTTGTAATAAAATTATTATTATGCCCGCAATGATTATTATGCCTATGATGTAAAGTTGAAATCATCATGTTAAACTAAGTTGGAACCATTACTATGCCAAGTTATCATCATGCTAGTATTGAAACCATGTGATATGTTATAGCCTGTTTATTATGCAAGTGATGTTGGAATTGTCACATATGCCTATCACATGTTTGGTGTTATTCCCCTCTATCTCTTGAATTGTTTATGCTTGAGAACGAAGTACGTTTATATACGTTGGGGATACGATTGGGTAGAATAGGAAAAACTTGAATTAATTATAAGCATAAACTATGAAATTTGGCATAAGTAGAACATGAAATATGGCACGAAAACTTGACTTGAACATGCCATAACTTGACCTTAAAACATGCCTTAGTTGGGCACGAAATTGACATATGAACATGCTATGGAAATAGCACAAAATCTGATAAGAACATGAGCATGACTATAGAAAACAAGAAATTGGCCAACTCGAGGTTGGATTGAGTTTGTAGTGTAAATCTGCCCGGAACCGCCCGGCAAATCCAGTTGCTACAAACAATAGGATCCAATGTGGGTAGTTGGTCACATCGCGCTTGAAACCCGAGGTAGGGTTGAGTTCGTAGCGTAAACCTGCCCGGAACCGCCCAGCAAATCCAGTGGCTACGAACAACAGGATCCAATGTGAGTGGTTCGGTGCATTAACGAATCAATTAATGCCAATTAGGGTTAAGTCATGAACATGAAAAGACAACTTAACCAACTTGAACACGATTTGTAGGGCTAAGTCATGAACTTGAAAACGACAACACTTAGCCAACTTGACATGACACGTAGGCGGGTTAAGTCGCGAACTGAAATGATATACTTAACCATCTTGACATGACTAGACTAGAAAAGGATTACGTCACGAATTACATGACTTAATCTGTTAGGCGGTTTAGGTCACGAATTACATGACCTAATCTATTAGGCGAAACCCTAGACACGACCCTTTTCAGCAGTAACCCTCTAGATGTATCAAGGTACCCTGGGGCTAGGCCGGGTGGGGCACGATTACTGGGCTGATTGTAAGAGGTGAACGACGGCAGTGGGGTACGCCAGTGTAGGTTCGGTGGACTATGGTCGTGCACGTATCCGGGGCAGACACTGGGTATCCATAGATTTATCTGTGCATCTTGAATCGTGTCAGGGGTTGACACCCTAGGGCTGATACACCCGAAGGTGGAACCAGCACAGGTGACTACATTCGTGATTAGCCGTATGACACGGACACTTGACGAGCTAGAACTTGTAGGGAGCCGATCGACTAGATAAGCTCTCCGTAGGACCCCGTACTTGGGTTAGACCCCGTTTCAGGGTCATTTCATGATATTGGGCCATGGGATTTATTTCGTGATTAATTTGTGACCTGGGCTTAGTATACTAGTACAGTCGAGGCAACGAATCTTGAACATGCGATGCTTTATTTGACTTGTCTTGACTTATCATGATCACCTTAGTTTATCTTGTCCATCTTGACACCGTTCTTGAGTTTAGTTCCAGTTCATGCATGACATGTTGTTTTAACCGTTTTTACACTGAAAGTCACTAGGACTTACTCAGTCTTTATGACCGACCCTTTTTCCTTTCGCCTCTTTTTCTTTCGTTCCCCCCCCGGTTCTCAGGGAGGGAATACCGCAGCTTGATCAGTTTTCACATCCAGCTTGAAGAGAAAGAATGTATTGCTTGGATCTTTTTCCATTTTGGACTATGGCTTTGGACAACAATTAGGGGAGTTTTGCATTTTATTTTATGTTTTCTTTATGCTTCTTTAAATAATGTAATCAAGACAGTTATGATTTTGGAAGTATTGTAAGGCAAATTATGACATGGTTTGTGTAACACGTATTTTGATGAAATAAAAGTTGTTGTTTTCCGCTGTTCAAAAATATGTGTTATTATATCTGTCTTGTATATTTGTGACTTATACTTATAAACCTCCACCAAAATTAGGGCATTCCCTTTGAGAGTGACCCTAACGTAGGTGGGGTGTTTCACTTGGTATCAGAGCATAGGTTTACCAGATAAGATAAAAAGTTTTGAAATTTTATTTTCGAAAAGGAAATTTAAAGAAGCATTTTTAAGATAAAATATTATTTATTTTTAAAAAGGCAAAGTCCCTCAAAGCGATAGGTACTATCTCCTTTCCTTCGTTTTGAATCTATCCTTTTTGTTTCAGCATGTTCGAAGAACTTAACTTGCCAGAGGGTGTACCAATACCTGGTTGGTTTAGACGATTCGTAGAAGCAAGGGCCACCCAGCCAGGTCCTACCGTTCCTCCTCCCCCAGCTGTAGGAAATCATCCAGCTGCAGCAGCACCTCTTCCTCCACCTCCTCCACGGGGATACACTTTTGCTAAGATATGTTAAGATTTTAAAGCTATGGGAGGAAAGGATTTTCATGGAACTGAGTCCTTCGTGGCAGCTAGAAATTGGCTGAAGGAAACCGAGGACTTATTCGTCATTTTTGAGGTAGAAGATAGGCAAAAAGTACAACTGGCAGTATGGCTACTTAAAGGCGAGGCTTCCTACTGGTGGAAAGTCACTAATGCAGAAAGACCAGTGGAAACATGAGAGGACTTTAGGGCAAGGTTTGAGGCTAAATTTCTCTCAGAAGCTGAAAGGAGTTTGCAGTTGGAGAAATTTTTATTTCTTAAGCAAGGAAATATGACAGTCAAAGAGTACGTTAATCAGTTCGATGAGATGGCTAGGTTCGGACTAGACCTAGTCAACACCCCGCACAAGAAGGCTCTCCGCTTTGTCAAGTGGTTGAATGAGCCATTACACAGTTTGGCCATGACCCATATACCCATGGGAGCTACGTATGAAAGGTTGGTGCAGATGGCATTGCTGAACGAAGAAGATAAGGGCAAGAAGGAGACAGAGGCAGAAAACTCTCAAGGGAAGAAAGAGGTCAAGCCCAACGTTTCTCAGAATAAGAAGGTAGACTCCGAGAAAGGAGGCAAGAACAACAACTCACGTGATAAAAGGAAATGCAATTACTGTTGTACGGAAGGGCACATAGCCAAGGATTTTAGAAAGAGGCAGAGAAAGCAAGGTGAATGTTTTCATTGTGGGAAGACTGGACACATCAGCAAAGACTGCCCTAAGAAGCAGACCGGACCTTCTGGCGGTACATCGTTAACTTCTCCTAGATGCTTTGTTTTATCTTGTTTCTCTCCTCGATCCTATCTTGAGAACCATAGGTAGAATCTTTTTGGATGTAAACATGTAATTGAAACATGTTATGATTGCAAAATGGTCGCAAGTGGTTGCTCGTGGATGCATGAATACACATTAGGCACTAGATCGGCTCAGAAACATTTTCATGTTGCATATGCATAAATGTATTTATTCGTATATGGTTGAAGTTAAATCTGTTGTCATATGGATGTTGCATTTATATGAATGGTTGAGCACTCATGTAGAACCATGAATAGGAGAATTTGCATACATAATGGATTCATGGCACTTACATAATTCGCATTAAGGAGGTCAACTGAATCAGTAGACCGCCTGATTTGGCATTAGATAAGTACATGTACACACACTTCACATATGATAATGAAGCATTAGAAGTCTTTTAAGGACAATGGATACTCGTGTTTGATGGATGAGTAGATGGATGTTTGGATGTTAGGATGTACATTCTTCCCGAACTTGAAGATTTCTGGGACGAAATCCTTTTAAGTGTGGGAGAATGTAACACCCCGTGTATTCTATAACAGCGAGATTCACAAATTAAAGTATAACTAATTTCTAATCAAAGAATTAAGGGAAACGGGATACGCCATTGCGTTCGCCTCGGAATTCTGCTTGAGATAGAGTCTGAGTTTGCGTAAAATGGATATCGTATGAAGAAGATATGGACGAACGAAGTTGGGCGAAAAACCAGAAAACGGGTTAGACTGCACTGGCGCACTTGGGAAGTGCGCCAGAACAAAAATGAATTGGCGCACTTGGGAAGTGCGCCAGTGCATTTTTAGCCTGGCGCACCTGCCAAGTGCGCCCAGGTCAGAATGTGCTGGCTGGTCAGGTCTTGGCTGGCCTGGTCTGTGTTTGGTCGATTTTCTGAGCCTTGCCTTGTCACTAGGGCTAGGTGTCAGCTCCTGATTGGCCTCTCCTTCAAACGAACGGCAATTATTGAATCAAGCTCCATCGACGGTCTAAATCAACTGGCAAACACTATAAAAAGAACCTAAGACCTAGCCTAAATCATACTATTTCATTTTAGCCTCAGGCCGCCGCCATTAAACCTAGAGCTCTGAATTAAAAATACAAAGAACAAAATTATAGAAGAAGAAGGACGATTCTTGAAGGCTACAACTAGAAGCTACAACAACTACGACGCTTTAGACAACGAATTTGGGGCTATTTGATTTGGGATTTTTATTTGGATTATTTGCTTCATATTGTAAGTTCTATGTTACTTTTTAGGCAAAAACGCTAAAACAATATGGACATGCCATGACTTGAAACCGGATTTAGGAACTATTGTTAATCCATGTTTATATTGTTTATCTTTGAATTATAATTTGGGGATATTGCTATGGCAACATTGCAAGTTAAACTTGTCATGATTTTGATGTTGTTATGAATCACTTGGGCTTAATTGTTTGGCAAGTTGGACTAATACATGTCCATGGAATCACTACGTTTATTGAAATCTTTATGTTGATTAAACCATGCCTATGATGCTAATTAAACCATGTCTATGACTATTGATGGAATTATGCCTGTGATGTTAATGTACCCATCATGATTAATGAAAAATTGGGAATTGCTAGGTTATGATGAAAAGTTGGAATCATTATGTTTATAATGTTAGATATGTTAAAAACGCTAAATTGGAATCATTATGACTATAATGTTAGTTGAGAATCATTATGTTAAAAACTGTAAATTGGAACCATTATATTTATAATGTTAGATGAGAATCATTATGTTAAAAATGCTAAATTGGAATCATTATGTCTATAATGTTAGTTGAGAATCATTATGTTAAAAATGCTAAGTTGGAACCATTATGTTTATAATGTTAGATGAGAATCATTATGTTAAAAATAATAAATTGGAATCATTATGTCTATGAGAATCATTATGTTAAAAATGCTAAATTGGAATCCACTATGCCTATTAGGATTACTATGCCTTTAATGTTTCATGTTTGTAATAAAATTATTATTATGCCCAGAATGATTATTATTCCTATGTTGTAAAGTTGAAATCATCATGTTAAACTAAGTTGGAACCATTACTATGCCAAGTTATCATCATGCTAGTATTGAAACCATGCGATATGTTATAGCCTATTTATTATGCAAGTGATGTTGGAATTGTCACATATGCCTATCACATGTTTGGTGTTATTCCCCTCTTTCTCTTGAATTGTTTATGTTTGAGAACGAAGTACGTTTATATACGTTGGGGATACGATTGGGTAGAATAGGCAAAACTTGAATTAATTATAAGCATAAACTGTGAAATTTGGCATAAGTAGAACATGAAATATGGCATGAAAACTTGACTTGAACATGCCATAACTTGATCTTAAAACATGCCTTAGTTGGGCACGAAATTGACATATAAACATGCTATGGAAATAGCACAAAATATGATAAGAACATGGGCATGACTTTAGAAAACAAGAAAGTGGCCAACTCGAGGTTGGGTTGAGTTTATAGTGTAAATCTGCCCGGAACCGCCCGGCAAATCCAGTTGCTACAAACAATAGGATCCAATGTGGGTAGTTGGTTACATCGCGCTTGAAACCCGAGGTTGGGTTGAGTTCGTAGCGTAAACCTGCTCGGAACCGCCTGGCAAATCCAGTGGCTATGAACAACAGGATCCAATGTGAGAGGTTCGGTGCATTAACGAATCAATTAATGCCAATTAGGGTTTAATCATGAACATGAAAAGACAACTTAACCAACTTGAACACGATTTGTAGGGCTAAGTTGTGAACTTGAAAATGACAACACTTAGCCAACTTGACATGACACGTAGGCGGGTTAAGTCTCGAACTGAAATGATATACTTAACCATCTTGACATGACTAGACTGGAAAATTATTAAGTCACAAATTACATGACTTAATCTATTAGGCGGGTTAGGTCATGAATTACATGACCTAATCTATTAGGCGAAACCCTAGACACGACCCTTTTCAGCATTAACCCTCTAGATGTATCAAGGTACCCTGGGGCTAGGCCGGGTGGGGCACGATTACTGGGCTGATTGTAAGAGGTGAACGACGGCAGTGGGGTAAGCCAGTGTAGGTTCGGTGGACTACGATCGTGCACGTATCCGGGGCAGACAATGGGTATCCGTAGATTTATCTGTGCATCTTGAATCGTGTCAGGGGTTGACACCCTAGGGCTGATACACCCGAAGGTGGACCTA
Organism: Allium sativum; assembly: GCA_030737875.1. Lineage (NCBI taxonomy): Eukaryota > Viridiplantae > Streptophyta > Magnoliopsida > Asparagales > Amaryllidaceae > Allium > Allium sativum. The sequence continues at coordinate 508,905,410 of CM060925.1, forward strand.
GCACAGGTGACTACATTCGTGATTAGCCGTATGACACGGACACTTGATGAGCTAGAACTTGTATGGAGCCGATCGACTAGATAAGCGCTCCATAGGACCCCGTACTTGGGTTAGACCCCATTTCAGGGTCATTTCATGATATTGGGCCATGGGATTTATTTCGTGATTAACTTGTGACCTGGGCTTAGTATACTAGTACAGTCGAGGCAACGAATCTTGAACATGCGATGCTTTATTTGACTTGTCTTGACTTATCATGATCACCTTAGTTTATCTTGTCCATCTTGACACCGTTCTTGAGTTTAGTTCAAGTTCATACATGACATGTTGTTTTAACCGTTTTTACACTGAAAGTCACTAGGACTTACTCAGTCTTCATGACTGACCCTTTTTCGTTTCGCCTCTTTTTCTTTCGTACCCCGCCCCCCCCCCATGTTCTCAGGGAGGGAATACCGCAGCTTGATCAGTTTTCACATCCAGCTTGAAGAGAAAGAATGTATTGCTTGGATCTTTTTCCGTTTTGGACTATGGCTTTGGACAGCAATTAGGGGACTTTTGCAGTTTATTTTATGTTTTCTTTATGCTTTTTTAAATAATGTAATCAAGACAGTTATGGTTTTGGAAGTATTGTAAGGCAAATTATGACATGGTTTGTGTAACATGTATTTTGATGAAATAAAAGTTGTTGTTTTCCGCTGTTCAAAAATATGTGTTATTATATATGTCTTGTATATTTGTGACTTATACTTATAAACCTCCACCAAAATTAGGGCATTCCCTTTGAGGGTGACCCTAACGGAGGTGGGGTGTTTCAGTCTATTTCTTAGTCGATACTAAAAATTGTCATTATTTCACTAATAATGTTCAGTATGTTCTATGAAACAATTTTCATAATACGATGCAATCATTAAATGCCATTTGGCAAGCTCCTACTATTTCCGCCATTACTATAATAATGTACGAAATTTAGAGGTCCGTCGTTCACTTAACACATATACATACATACATACATACATATATATATACATATATATATACATATATATATATATATATTTCACATGTTGCAACTAGTTTACAGTGGAGAGTCTTTGATCAAATATGCTGAACTTAAAGAAACAAATCTCATGGAAAACAATTTTTGATATGAAAATACAGATTGGAAAATAAATCGTATTTACCATTCCAATTTTAAGATATCAATCACTATTATTACAATTTTTGTTTCCATTATTTATTTATGAAGAAGAAATGACTTTTCACTCTCTTCATCCCAACTTTGCCTCAATTTACATTTACTCTAATACATTCATTTTTTTAGTAAATGGTCAAACTATTCAAAATAAAAATCCTTACTACAATATCATGGTAAACTCCCTACGAAAGCGCATTTGATTATCCATAACATTAAAGGACATCAAGTATGGTGCTTTCGCATAAACTAATCAAACTGACATTTCAACTATCAATTTCTTAGACTTATACTGTAGTTCAGGTTTATGTTACATTTAACACAATATGATGTTTTATGTAATCTATCAAATCGAATACTCGATCTCATAGTACAATATATTGGTTTATTTCAAATGAAATATGTACATTGAAGTATCGTACATTACGAACTGTGATCGTTCATGATTTAACATTTATATATGATAGTATATGGATCAAATATTCATAGTCTCATATTGCTTTTAGTGTTTGAAACTCATAGAATGCACCATACAATATCAACCAAATAAACATGTAAGTTGTCATTTTATGAATGTATTAAGTAGCTGTAAAAATTAGGGACTTGCATGGGTATAAAAAACAATAACATCCAATAGGCGTTTAATAGTTGGTATATTGTTTTTATATGTCAACGTTTAATTTAGTTTATTTGTATATGTTAATTGATAAACGTTTTATCAATCATATAAAATGCACAAATTTATCATTGTAGATAATGTTAACCCACAAATTTTGATTCAAGAGATGGGTCGTCAATTCTAGGTCGTATGTGACCAATAAGTTTATCATACAATCAGATCGTTATCATATTGGAAGACCAGGTCGTCATGTCCAGGTCATGATAAATCAAACCGTTAGCTCTTACATTTATCTCTAGGTCGACAGGTTGTCTGGACATCGGGTCGTTGGACCCATACGCAAGCTAGATCGCTTATTCTTTGTGTAAAAGGGTCGCCAAAACATTAGGTCATGCCAAGACAGGTCGGCTAGCTTCAGTGTAGCTCAATGCCAACGGATCGTTCATCCTAGTTCATGTCTTGGGAGCCAAGACAAAGTTAGGTTGCGGGTCGTAACCGAGTTGGGAACCAGGTCGTTCGGACGACCTAAAAGCCTGCACACCCATTTTTCAGACCTCTTTACCTCACAACCACTCCTATAAATACCCACACATTTCCACCATTAAAGGGACCGATTTCTCTAACCACAAAGTGCTACCCAACTCATTTCTCAACAACTCCAAACAAATCAATCCTCCATTAAACCTCTATCAAGCTTCAATTCAACATCTCAATCACCATGGATTCGCCATAGATCGTCTAAATACTCAAATTGTTGAATATCTACTCCAACAATCATTGCAATCATAGAGATCTAGCCATTTCCATAGCGAAATCGAGAGAATCAAGATATTAAAGAGAAGAAAGTAGAGAGAATCATTGTAAAGAGAGAAAATGAGTAAAGTCATGGAAAAATGTACCTTGTAACATTGGAAGTGGTAATGAAAACTCTCTTCAAGGTGGACGTAGGCCAAAACTAGGCCGAACCACTATAAATCTCTGTCATTTTACTTGTTTTTGTGTTCGTGGCTACCACTTTTCTAGATCTTAACTGTTTGTGGAGTGTTAAATTACACCTTGGGGTGTTAGCGCCATTTTTCGCATTAACATTTTTAGTGCCCACCGTGGGGCCACATCCACATCCTAAGGTCAAGTGCTTTATGATGAAAGTTGAAGTTTGAAGCCTGCTTTTACGATAGATTCTCAAAGTCTAAAATCCAGGCTGATTGAAATATTTTCTTCTAAGTTCAAAAGATTGTCTGAGATAATGGCTCGACCAAAGAAAGTTTGAAGTAAGTCTGTTAGAGGAGGCTCTGATAATGTTGCTAATGAAGCTACGTCACAAACCAACCACCTCGAAGTTGGCCAAAGTTCAACAGGTGGGGCGGGTGTAACCAAAGACGAGTTGGATGTTGAAGTTACCAAATTGAATCAACAAATGGAAGCTTCCAATCAAGATTTGATGGACAAGATAACTTCTCTCATTACCGCTCAATCCAATTCAGCACCTCCAGGAGTCCATGTCAACCTTGAGGAGAAGGCGGATTCATCGACTTCCAATCATAATCATGATGATATGGAAGACCTTGTGGGTTGCGCGGATGATAAAGATGAAGGTTATATTAAAGACTCAAATCCCAAGGCCAAAAATCATTTCGATCGAAATACCTACAAGGTTTCTAGTCCTGCCAAGGGGGTACATCCCCATAGCGGAACAACACAACATAGAGGAGTATATCTCGGACATGATCAAAAAAATTAGAAAGGATTGAATGGCTCACAATGATAGTGAAAGGGAATGGGATTTTTCTCCCAGCAAAAATCCATTCACTGAAAGGATTCATAAAGCCGAATTTCCAAAAAAGTCCACTCATCCTATTTTTCCTCCCTATAGTGGATTTTTTGATCCTAACGTCTTTCTGTATAAGTAAGAATGGAACCTGAAAGTACCTATTGTGACAGACGAGATCAAATGCTTATATTTTCCTCGGTATCTGGAAGTTGTGGCATCATTATGGTTCATGAAGTTGCTGCCTAAGTCTGTAGACCAGTTTGCTGACTTAACTAGGAAGTTCAAAGAGTAGTTCTGGCCGCAAACTACAAAGGAAAAAGTTGTTATATCACTGACATTGATCTCCAGGCGAATCTGTTAAAGCCTTTCTCAATCAATTCAATGCTGCCTTATCCGACGTGGGGAATCCGGAGCGCATAATGATCCCGATGTCTCTAATCGGTGCCATAGATAAGAAGAGCTAGTTTGGTCGATGTATAAAGATGAAAGAACCAAACACAGTTGAGAAATTTTTTAAGAAAGCCGAGGAGTACATGAGTGTAAAAGGTGATCCTTCTTCTAGTCAGATGGTTGGTGATTGTAACATTGTTGAAGCTTTAAAGAGTGTAGATGCTCAAACTAATCATAAGGGCAATCAAGGGAAAAAGCGAGCCAACGATGGAAAAGGCAACAAGGGTAATGGTAATAAGAAGGTTCGTCATTTCAATCCATAAAAGCTGATGCCTCTGAATGATACCTCTGAGAACATCTACTTTGCAACGAAGGAACGGAAGGGTATGCAGAACCAAAGCATACGAGGATAGGAGATCAGGCGACTAAGTCGGGAAATGTAACACCCCGTAGTTCTGTAACACTAAGATTTACAAATCAAGGCATAATTAAAAGTTAAATTCAAAATCAAGGGAAACGGGCTACGCCATTACGTTTGTCTCGGAATTCTGCATGAAAACAAGTCTAAGTTTCGTAAATCGGAGTCCGTATGAGGAAGATATAGCCTACGGAAGATTCAGCGAAGTTCAGATTTCAAAACTGGTCGAGTTCGAAATTCAAAAACAGACCCAGACGGGCAGGGCGGGAATTTTCCCGCCCAAGGCACCCAGGTCGACTGGGTAGTCGACCTGGGCACCCAGGTCGACTGGGTAGTCGACCTGGGGGTCGACCCCCCTGCTTTTTCATGTTTTCTGCACCTGGTTCGTTCTTCTATATCTGAACGCCATTCTGACCAGATTCGTCCGCCTAACACTGTATAAACAGCCCTAGTCTTCTTCTTTGTTCACAATTCTCCTCTACCCTTATGCTGCAAAGATTCCTGGTTAACATGGCTTCTTCTCCTCCTCTTAATTAAATAATAAATAGAATAATATATATAAAATAAATCAAGACAAGGAGATGCTGCTCAAAGACTTTCAAGAAGAAGAGATTCAAGTTAGTATTCAATAGGAGGTTCAAATGACTTCAACGACTGATTTTCTACGAATTATAGCAACGCCATCTTTCTTTTCTAATCTAAATCTCTGTAAGTCAGTTATTTCTAGATTTGAACATTTTTCTCTGTTCGTGACATAAAATTAAAGGAATAAAAGAATATGCCAAATCTCTCTCTCTCTCTATATTTGAATCAGTGCCTATACTCTTGAACCTAATTAAGAACTGTTATGATTCGAGGACAAATAAGACCGTGACTATGAAACCATGGACCTTAAAACCACATGCCTATGACTATGAACATTTGCCTATGACTATAAACATTGCCTATAACTATGAACATTGCCTATAACTATGGACATTGCCTACGACTGTGACTGTGACTATGAGAATTATTCCCATGACTATGAACACAAACCTATACCTTTGATTGGGAAGCAAAACTATTGTCTATGACATAAGTGGGACAACTGTGATTAAGCACCTCTGGTTCATGACTAGGAAAGTGTTTAAATTTTGTGACTGTGAAATTGGGTCTAAACCCGATTATCTATTCTGTTTGTTCTTTGTTATCTTTGGTTTTAGACCTTGGGAATTTACCTATTAAATTAGGTCTACCCATGTTCTTGAACCGAGGTCGTTATTCAACCTTTTTATGCCAGTTAGTATGTCTATCTTTTGCATAGCATCTTTGGTTCATTCCCTATTTTCTACGAACCTAGCTTTGTTTATAATCTAGACTGAATCACGATTATGCGAACGGCGGGAATGCGGTTTGGGCAAAATATGAAATTTACTAAAAACGTAGTTTAACTTGGAAATTGGCATAAATTGGGAACATGTATTATGGCATGTTAATAGAAATGCAAATGTGATAAATTTGACATGAATTATAACGTGTGTAATTTGAATCTAGTATTGACGTGTAAATCTAGCATTTACATGAATAGTGAACTAGAGTAATAAGTCTAGAATTAGAATGTTGAATCGGAATTGGATTAGCTAATTTGGCACGGTAAGTATATTGGCGTAAATGTGAAATTGGCCATAATTGGGAGTAATTGGCAGGTTTAGCCAAATCATGGTTAGTGACACTTAATTTGATATAGTCCACATACCAAAAAGCATAAATATGATTTAGAAGGGGAAATGGGCCATAAGAAGGAATGTAGACAATTTACATTAAAAGAGTAATTAGGAAATAAGTAAATTAGAAATAATTTACTTATAGAATTTGGCCTGTATGAGGAAACATACATTTAGACAAATTAAAGGTTTCTTAACGACATCTCTTTTAAGGACACACCAGAAAGTTCTAGGGTGACAGAGAGGATTATGTCTAGGCTTGGGTTTGGAAAATACAAGTCTCTTGCTCTCCCTAACTGATCCAACGGACGGGATGGTTACTTTCAAAACCTGATTTGAAAACAAATCAAAACCCTTTGAACTTAGAAAACACGAATATGCCTAACCCGAGGTTAGACTGAGTTGCGATGTAAACCTGCCCGAAACCAACCGGCACTTCCAGCATTCGCAACAATATCTGTCTAATGTGAGTGGTCGCGGCTTTAATCTATTTAATTAAAGCTAGAATAAGAATGGTAGGGTTAAGTTAACTAAGACACTTAACCAATTCAACAAGATAACCAAACCAATGGGTGGGGTTAGGTTCATACATACACTTAACATAGTTAAGCCAGAATGGGAGGGCTAAGTCCATAGGGACACTTAACCAAACTTATGGTAACAAGACCAGATTTGTAGTGGTTAAGTAACTAAGAAAACACTTAGCCAAATTAACCTATTAACTAGACTAGAAGGTGAGGTTAAGTAAAGTTAATACACTTAGCCAAATTAACATGTTAACTAGACTAGAGGTTGGGGTTAAGTAAATATACTTAGCCAATTTGATATATTAGCTGGGCTAGACCGTAGGGTTAAGTAAACTTGAACACTTAACCATTAGATTGCGATAAAAGAATAGGGTTAAGTCTAAACATGAAGGGATAATACTTAACCATTAATAACATGTTAGTTAAAACAGACTGGCATGATTAGCTTAAAAAGGAACACTTAACCAATACAGGGTGAATGGGTAGGGATAAGTAATAAGAAACACTTGACCAATATAACTTGGTTTGTGGTGGGGTTAAGTCAACATGAATTACCGATAACACTTAACCAGTATAACATGATGAATGAAGAGGGTTAAGTTGGCTTGAATTGACTAGTGACACCTAACCAATCCAAATTGACGGGAAAGGGAACTAAGTAGTAAACCTTAGAAAACAACGATTCTGGAAACTAAGTGGTAAGTCTTAGTTAGAAAAACTAAGTAGTAATTCTTAGTATAAAACGGGAAGGAGCGAATGTCCGTTTGAGTAGAGAGAAGGCTCCAACAAATTGCGTTATGAAGCCCGAGGCTTCGAGGGGACGTGAGGGTACTCTTGGTATCCCTCTGTGAGGCTGCAGATGATCCGCATGGGCCCACAGAGGTTAAGGTCTGCATAGAAGAACCAGGGGTATGCCTTGGTTGCAATACATGGCAACCTAAAGACTAGGATGGACCGGCTTGATTCGGCGAGCAAACGGTAGCCCTGTGATAGCTACTCGTCGTCTACCATCCATCTTGAGTCAGTCGAGATACGTGAAGCGGAAAGGCGGAGAACTCCAAAAGACCATATACTTGCTATCTAGTTATGGGTGAGGATGGCCATAGGTTAGTGGGGCATAGGGGGCCTGCGTATAGTTCTCATTTTTCAAGATGTGCCTTTCATTAGTTGAGGGAGGGGTCAAGTGGGACCATAGCCACTGGAATAAAAACAGACCTTAGCATCTGCATCGGCAGATATCTCAAAGCTCCCGACCGTGTTCTGTATTCCTTGATTTGCCCTGACACAGGACTCGGACTACACATTACAGGACATGTGCATCTAGACAAGCGGTAACGGTTCGCGATACATGCGTGGGGAAGTATAGGAACATATACCACTCTGGGTAGTGTGTCCTAGACTTGGGGGCATCGATTGGACTAGGGGGCATACACCCTGAATCCGAGAAGCGTTCAGCAGATAGCGTAAATTCTAGATTGAAACTAGAAATTACTTGATAGAAAACCCTAGATCAGATCCAGGTAACAAATAATAAATGTATGCCCGAAGGCAATGGAAACTACAGGGATTGGGATCACGTTATCGTTACTAGTTGGGACACTAGTTAGGCGATGCAGAGATATAGAAACCAGTATAACAAGGAAATAGCGAAGCGGCGAAAGTATTAGAGAGCGTATCCAGTTTATCTTATCTTGGTATATCTTGTGTTAACATTGTCTAATCTTGCTAATCCTATCGTCATGGTGTTATCTTGTATTCAGCTAATTCATGTCGTTCTATTTTTCCATGTTCACATGCTAGAAGTTACTGAAGTTACTCAGGCTTTATGTCTGACTCTGTTTTTCTTTCGTCTTCTTTTCTTCCGTTTCCCCCCCCCCCCCCCCAGGTTGTAAAGGAGGGAATAGTATAGCTCAGGTTAATTTGGACTGTCACTATTTCCCAGCTTGAAGATTTGTTGAAGTTTTGCTTGGATTCTCTTTTCAGATGCTATGGCTGGTTCTTGCTACATTGGGGAATATAAATGTATTTTTATGCTTCTTTATTTTGTAAGACAGATGACACTCTGATATTGTAAAGAAATCTTTGTACAAACTATATTATCAATAAAGCAAAGTTCTATTTTCCGCTGCTTAATTTTTGTCTGTCTTGTAATTTATCTGCATCTTTTACCCTAAAAGCTCCACAGAACTTAGTGCATTCCCTTTGTGAGTGACACTAACGGACGTGGGGTGTTACACGTGGTATCAGAGCTGAAGGTTACCCGATCAGATAAAGGATTTGAAAAATTATTTTCAAAACGGTTTTTAAAGAAGCATTTTCAAGAGAAAAGATTTGTTTCAAAGACATATTCCCCAAACCCATACACACTATCTTCTCTTCCTCTGTTTAAGTTCTTGTCTCGAGTCTCTGGGGCTCCTGGCTTTCTGGGATTTAACCTCATTGAAGGGCAAAGTAGTCCCCGGCTTCCATACATAGCCGTAGTTGTTTCATCTACGGGCAGTTTTCTTTAAAATCTTATAGGGTTTTTCGGACGATGGAGGCAGTTTTCGAGAGATTTGTCAACATGACTACACACGGAAGGGGATGAGGAGTTTGGCTAAGGTGCATAACCCTAGGATGAGGAATTCATGGATGTAGATTTAGCTCATGAAGGAGGAAGAAATTATAAAACCTAAGACAAGAGGAAGTATCTTTACTAGGGTATGATAGGGCATATAATTAAGGACAAGGGCAAGAACGAGGACAAGATTTTCAGAAGGGCAAGAACCTACTTTTGCCACTAAGCGTACCTAGGAGAAGGTAGTAAAATTCTGTTGTATGAGTCTAGTTTTGTTGTTCGTACTCTTTCCTTTGGTTTTAGCTCTTCGCATTTGTTCAAATTTACTTCCATAGTTGAGTCTCTGCACCATAGTACTTATATAGTACAAAGATCCCACTAGAGTCTCAAATTCAATTGGTGGTCTGACCAGTTTATTTTTGGTTAGTAGGGATTTGAGAATAGCTATTGAGTTTATTTATATCATCTCACATAGATCGTCTAAGTTCGGAGGAGATATTCCTTGGGTGCTTGTCTGATATTGGTTTAGGACTTTGGGGCTTGTCCTTGAGGGATGTCGAGTTCGACTAGGATGGTTTGCGTGAGAGATGAATAGATGTGATAGGCACTCTAAAGAGCACGTTGTGACCTTTCGACTCTTATGGTTATGGCATGGCCCCTCTAATCATCTTAGCACGTATACCTGGTACCGTGATTGACATCTGTTTATTTTGGAAATGGAGATCCGGAACTTCACAATCGTGAAGTTAAATTAGTTAAGATACAGTGGAGTAAAGCTCAAGAAGGCTAGATACTAGCATCATACCCTTTTTCTTGAGGGTGCATCCTTGATTTCTTTTTTTTAGGAGCTTTACGCATAATTGTTTCTCTCTTTCCAAAGTATATCACCTAGGTCGTATCTTCGATCCTTAGGTAGAAGCCAATGGATGTAAACATGTGTTTGAAACATGTTATGGTTGGTGGTTGCAAGTGGTTGCTAATGGTTGCTCGTGGACGCATATGCATACGTATTAGGCACTAGGTCAAGTTCGGACGCTTTCATCTTGCATTTACAGATATGTATTTGTTTGTAAATTGAACTAGATATGTTACCATATGGATGTTGCCTATGGATGAATGGCCGTGCACGCATGTAGTATTTACATAACTAGGGAGGTTTGCATACATGAATGGACGCATGGCACTGACATGATTTGCATTAAGGAGGTCGACTGAATCAGTAAACTGCCTGATTTTGCATTAGATAAAGACATATATACACACTATGCATATGAACATGAAGGCATTAGAAATCTTTTAAGGACAATGAATGCCTATGAGTGAATGGTTGAGTAGATAGGTGATTGGATGGTAGGACACATTCTACCTAACTTGAAGATTTCGGGGACGAAATCGTTTTAAGTGGGGGAGAATGTAACACCCCGTAGTTCTGTAACACTAAGATTTACAAATCAATGCAGAATTAAAAGATAAAATCAAAATCAAGGGAAACGGGTTGCTCCATTGCGTTCTTCTCGTAATTCTAAAGTTCAGATTTCAAAACTGGTCGAGTTTGAAATTCAAAAACAGACCCAGATGGAAAGGGCGGGAATTTTCCTGCCTAAGGCCCCCAGGTCGACTTGGTAGTCAACCTGGGGCACCCAGGTCGACTGGGCAGTCGACCTAGGGCACCCAGGTTGACTTGGTAGTCGACCTGGTGGTCGACCGCCCTGCTTTTTCCTGTTTTCTGCACCTGGTTCGTTCTTCTGTATCTGGACGCCATTATGACCAGATTCGTCCTCTTAACACTGTATAAACAGCCCTAGTCTTCTTCTTTATTCACAATTCTCCTCTACCCTTATGCTGCAAAGATTCCTGGTGAACATGGCTTCTTCTCGTCCTCTTAATTAAATAATAAATAGAATAATATATATAAATAAATCAAGACAAGGAGATGCTGCTCAAAGACTTTCAAGAAGAAGAGATTCAAGTTAGGATTCAAGAGGAGGTTCAAATGACTTCAACGACTGATTTTCTACGAATCATAGCAACGCCATCTTTCTTTTCTAATCTAAATCTCTATAAGTCAGTTATTTCTAGATTTGAACGTTTTTCTCTGTTCGTGACATGAAATTAAAAGAATAAAAGAATATGCCAAATCTCTCTCTCTATTCGAATCAGTGCCTATACTCTTGAACCTAATTAAGAACTGTTATATTCGAGGACAAATAAGACCGTGACTATGAAACTATGGACCTTAAAACCACATGCCTATGACTATGAACATTTGCCTATGACTATAAACATTGCCTATAACTATGAACATTGCCTATAACTATGGACATTGCCTACGACTGTGACTGTGACTATGAGAATTATTCCCATGACCATGAACACAAACCTATACCTTTGATTAGGAAGCAAAACTATTGTCTATGACATAAGTGGGACAACTGTGATTAAGCACCTATGGTTCATGACTAGGAAAGTGTTTAAGTTTTGTGACTGTGAAATTGGTTCTAAACCCGATTATCTATTCTGTCTGTTCTTTGTTATCTTTGGTTTTAGACCTAGGGAATTTACCTATTAAGTTAGGTCTACCCATGTTCTTGAACCTACGTCTCTATTCTTTCTATTCTTGGTTTTCTTTGGTTTTAGACCTTGGGAATATACCTATTAAGTTAGGTCTACCCATGTTCTTGAACCGACGTCGTTATTCAACCCTTTTATGCCAGTTAGTATGTCTATCTTTTGCATAGCATCTTTGGTTCATTCCCTATTTTCTACGAACCTAGCTTTGTTTATAATCTAGACTGAATCACGATTATGCGAACGGTGGGAATGCGGTTTGGGCAAAATATGAAATTTACTAAAAACGTAGATTAACTTGGAAATTGGCATAAATTGGGAACATGTATTATGGCATGTTCATAGAAATGCAAATGGGATAAATTTGACATGAATTATAACGTGTGTAATTTGAATCTAGTATTGACGTGTAAATTTAGCATTTACATGAATAGTGAACTAGAGTAATAAGTCTAGAATTAGAATGTTGAATCGGAATTGGATTAGCTAATTTGGCACGGTAAGTATATTGGCATAAATGTGAAATTGGCCATAGTTGGGAGTAATTGGCAGGTTTAGCAAAATCATGGTTAGTGACACTTAATTTGGTATAGTCCACATACCAAAAAGCATAAGTATGATTTAGAAGGGGAAATGGGCCATAAGGATGAATGTAGACAATTTACATTAAAAGAGTAATTAGGAAATAAGTAAATTAGAAATAATTTACTTATAGAATTTGGCCTGAATAAGGAAACATAAATTTAGACAAATTAAAGGTTTCTTAACGACATCTCTTTTAAGGATACACCAGAAAGTTCTAGGGTGACATAGAGGATAGTGTCTAGGCTTGGGTTTGGAAAATACAAGTTTCCTGCTCTCCCTGGCTATCCTTAACTGATCCAACGGACGAGATGGTTACTTTCAAAACCTGATTTGAAAACAAATCAAAACCCTTTGAACTTAGAAAACACGAATATGCCTAACCCGAGGTTAGACTGAGTTGCGATGTAAACCTGCCCGGAATCAACTGGCACTTCCAGTATTCGCAACAATATATGTCTAATGTGAGTGGTCGCGGCTTTAATCTATTTAATTAAAGCTAGAATAAGAATGGTAGGGTTAAGTCAACTATGACACTTAACCAATTCAACAAGATAACCAAAACAATGGGTGGGGTTAGGTTCATACAGACACTTAACATAGTTAAGCTAGAATGGGAGGGCTAAGTCCATAGGGACACTTAACCAAACTTATGGTAACAAGACCAGATTTGTAAGGGTTAAGTAACTAAGAAAACACTTAGCCAAATTAACCTATTAACTAGACTAGAAGGTGAGGTTAAGTAAAGTTAATACACTTAGCCAAATTAACATGTTAACTAGACTAGAGGTTGGTGTTAAGTAAATATACTTAGCCAATTTGGTATGTTAGCTGGGCTAGACCTTAGGGTTAAGTAAACTTGAACACTTAACCATTAGATTGTGATAAAAGAATAGGGTTAAGTTTAAACATGAAGGGATAATACTTAACCATTAATAACATGTTAGTTAAAATAGACGGGCAAGGTTAGGTTAAAAAGGAACACTTAACCAATACAGGGTGAATGGGTAGGGTTAAGTAATAAGAAACACTTGACCAACATAACTTGGTTTTTGGTGGGGTTAAGTCAACATGAATTACCGATAACACTTAACCAGTACAACATGATGAATGAAGAGGGTTAAGTTGGCTTGAATTGACTAATGACACCTAACCAATCCAAATTGACGGGAAAGGGAACTAAGTAGTAAACCTTAGAAAACAACGATTCTGGAAACTAAGTGGTAAGTCTTAGTTAGTAAAACTAAGTAGTAATTCTTAGTATAACACGGGAAGGAGCGAATGTCCGTCTGAGTAGAGAGAAGGCTCCAACAAATTGGGTTACGAAGCCCGAGGCTTCGAGGGGACATGAGGGTACTCTTGGTATCCCTCTGTGAGGCTACAAATGATCCGCCTGGGCCCACAGAGGTTAAGGTCTGCATAGAAGAACCAGGGGTATGCCTTGGTTGCAATACATGGCAACCTAAAGAATGGGATGGACCGGCGTGATTCGGCGAGAAAATGGTAGCCCTGTGATAGCGAATCGTCGTCTACAATCCATCTTGAGTCAGTAGAGATACGTGAAGCAGAAAAGCGGAGAACTCCAAAAGACCATATACTTGCTATCTAGTTATGGGTGAGGATGGCCATAGGTTAGTGGGGCATAGGGGGCCTGAGTATAGTTCTCATTTTTCAAGGTGTGCCTTTCATTAGTTGAGGGCGGGGTCAAGTGGGACCATAGCCACTCGAATAAAAACAGACCTTAGCATCTGCATCGGTAGATATCTGAAAGCTCCAGACCGAGTTCTGTATTCCTTGATTTTCCCTGACAGAGGACCCAGACTGCACATTACAGGACACGTGCATCTAGACAAGCGGTTACGGTTCGCGATACATGCGTGGGGAAGTATAGGAACATATACCACTCTAGGTAGTGTGTCCTAGACTTGGGGGCAACGATTGGACTAGGGGGCATAAACCCTGAATCCGAGAAGCGTTCAGCAGATAGCGTAAACTCTAGATTGAAACTAGAAAGTACTTGATAGAAAACCCTAGATTAGATCCAGGTAACAAATAATAAATGTATGCTCGAAGGCAATCGAAACTACAGGGATTGGGATCACGTTATCGTTACTAGTTGGGACACTAGTTAGGTGATGCAGAGATATAGAAACCAGTATAACAAGGAAATAGCGAAGCGGCGAAAGTATTAGAGAGCGTATCCAGTTTATTTTATCTTGGTATATCTTGTGTTAACCTTGTCTAATCTTGCTAACCCTATCGTCATGGTGTTATCTTGCATTCAGTTAATTCATGTCGTTCTGTTTTTCCATGTTCACATGCTAGAAGTTACTGAACTTACTCAGGCTTTATGTCTGACTCTATTTTTCTTTCGTCTTCTTTTCTTCCGTTCCCCCCCTCCACCCCCACCCCCAGGTTGTAAAGGAGGGAATAGTATAGCTCAGGTTAAGTTGGACTGTCACTCTTTCCCAGCTTGAAGATTTGTCGAAGTTTTGCTTGGATTCTCTTTTCAGATGCTATAGCTAGTTCTTGCTACATTGGGGAATATAAATGTATTTTTATGCTTCTTTATTTTGTAAGACAAATGAAACTCTGATATTGTAAAGAAATCTTCGTACAAACTATTTTATCAATAAAGCAAAGTTCTATTTTCCGCTGCTTAATTTCTGTCTGTCTTGTAATTTTTCTGCATCTTTTACCCTAAATGCTCCACAGAACTT
This sequence comes from Allium sativum, assembly GCA_030737875.1. Classification (NCBI taxonomy): domain Eukaryota; kingdom Viridiplantae; phylum Streptophyta; class Magnoliopsida; order Asparagales; family Amaryllidaceae; genus Allium; species Allium sativum. Next base: position 508,920,457 of record CM060925.1, read on the forward strand.
AGTGCATTCCCTTTGTGAGTGACACTAACGGACGTGGGGTGTTACAGGAATATTCTGTAGATTTCATAATCATCCAAGTCATAATACTAACGAGTGTAAACACTTGAAGACATTGATCGAGGAGATAATTAGGATGAACAAACTTCAACGATATTTAAAGAAGCCTCAAGCTCCGAACTCCACTTCAGCTGCTCAAGGGAAAGGTGCATCTGCAGATCAGTAAGGTCAAGCTAATAGAGCTACGATGCAGAGCAATCCAAGACCTGTGATCAATACCATATCAGGATGTCCTCATCCAGCCGAAGAAGTTGGGGGACATCGAACGATATGTTGATGCCTTAAAATACGTCCCAAAAGAGGAGATATGCTTGATTCTAAGTAACACAGTTCCAGCTAAACAGCAAAAGATCACTTTTGAGGATATTGTTTTCAAGGAAAAAGATGATAATGGCGCGATCACGGGGGAACCCAAGCAGTCTGTTGGAACCATTGACTTGCTAGTCGAGCTAGGAGAGGGAGATAAAGTGGCCATCTCAAAGAAAATTTTTGTAATAGTTGATGAATTATTTGCCAACAACGCATTCTTAGGTAGACCCGCTCTTGCAGAGTTCAGGATTTCCTTGGCGTCGTGGTGCTTTACTATGAAGTTCCCAACTGAAAATGGTATCGGAATCATTAGGGGAGATCAGGAGATCGCAAGATAATGCTAACTTATAGAACTGTATGAGGGTAAAAAGAAAGATATGGGAAAGAAGAATGTGGAGGCTCCCCTTCACATTCGAGTGCCCTTGTCCTTATAGCAATTATGGCACGACCCATGCACTGGGGAACATAGAGGAGCTTAAAAAGAAATGGATCCTCGTTAGACTAGTGTAGGGGATGAACGAGCGGCACCAGCTGAGATCACCATTCCAAAATCTGTGCATCCTAAAGATCCAGATAGAGTACTAAAGATAGGGTCTCGGTTGTGCCCGGGTATGTAGAAAGAGTTGGTTATGTTTCATAAAGCTAATATTGATGTGTTTTCTTGGAGTTGCTCTGACATGTGTGGCACATCCCCCGAAATGGTTGTTCATGCACTCAACATTGACCCAAGCATCACTCCAGTTAAGTAGAAAAGAAGGATTTAGGGCCTTGAAAGGTCAACGGATCTCAAAGAAGAAGTGGACATACTTATGGAGAATCAATTCATTCGAGAGTCCACATATACTGACTAGGTGTCAAATCATGTACTTGTGAAAAACCCCAACGACAAGTGGTGAGTATCCATCAATTATTCTGATCTTAATAAAGCGTGTCCCAAAGACAGTTTCCCACTGCTTATAATTGATCGGCTTGTTGACGTGACAATTGGGTATGAACTCTTATCTTTCATGAATTCATACTCGGGTTATAATCAAATCATGATGCATGAGCCTGATCAAGAAAACATGAGTTTGTTACAGATTTTGGCTTATATTGTTATAAAGTAAGGCCATTTGGGTTGAAGAATGCCGAAGCGACTTGCCAGCAAATTGTCAACTCATTGTTTAAATCATAAATAGGCAGGACTATAGAGGTTTACGTAGACGACATGCTGGTGAAGTCCAAAAAGAGAGAATGATCACTTAGAGAATTAGGTCGAGATGTCCAATATTTTGAGAAAGTACGGCATGAAACTCAATCCTCTCAAATGTTCGATTGGAGTTGCATCAGGGAAATTTCTTGGGTTTATGGTTAATGCCTAGGGCATTGAAGCCAAACCTACGCAGATTTCTTCCTTGAGAGAAATACAAGCTCCTAGAATGAAGAAAGATTTGCAAAGTTTAAACGAGAAACTGCTGCCTTAAGTCGCTTCATCTCTAAGGCGATAGATTGTTGCATTCCTATAATGGCCCGCAAATCCATACTATCCGAGCTGACTAATACGACACACATCCAACTCAAATAATACAAAAATACGAGTCATTAAGGTTAAAGAAAATAGAAAAGGTAGAAGAAGAACAGAAATAATAATACAGAACCTCACCGCGGAATGAATAAAATATATTATATAACATAACTTCGAATAAAAAATTTGTATCAAACATACATACCATCATCAGAGCACAATACAATATTTGATACAGCGGAAATAATTCTAAAATAACTAGGGATGAAGCCTCCTGGTTCAACCTCCTCCAAGTGTATCTGTAAAGCCTGGAACGCTTGACCTGTCCGTATAGATTTGGGCACCCAAGAGTTTAGGAAAAACAAAACAAAATAAACTCTGGGTCAGTCATGGGACTGGTGTGAGTAAACTTCAACCATATAGTTTAACTTCAAAAATCTTTTGAAATAAAAGGATAATAGTAAGACCAACCCACACATAAACACAGACGGCTTTTACCTTACTATAACCCAAACCATTTTTGATATCAAATTCCAGTGATATTATAATAATGTCTAATCAAATAAATAACCAAATAGTAGAACGTTTGCATCTCACGCTCTATATATATCGTATAAATTCAAAAACCGCAGGGTGCTTATTGGAGATTGGATTCCAACTATGACAAGGTATGGGACCACCTGCCGATAGTGTATCTCTAGAGGCGAATACACTGGGTTCAACAAGAACGTCTTTCAACCTAGCCCATACATGACTGACCACTCATTTCGCTTGAGTGTATCGAATGTATATCACCAATGGTTGGGCTCAAACCACCGTTTCCCGCAAAGGGACAACATCGAAATATATTAAAGAAGTAAAAGGAATTTCTCTAGATAGGTGAATATACACCCTAATGGGAGCGAATCACATAGCCATGCTGCCTGCCCGATTTTTGTCATTTCCCGGTTGTGAGGCTTGAGGCTACGTTTATCTTTTAGAACATCTGGCTACCAGACACTGTGAATACCACATCGTCAAACCCGTCCAATCACTAGTTGTTCTTCTCAAAAATATTATGGGTATAAAAGCTAAGAGAAACGAATTTCTCCGCCACCAGATGTAATACCTTGAAAAGATCGTCTTATGTGACCGTTAGGAATACTTTGTCAGGCATTCGTCCATACAAGTTGCCCTGATACTGGACGAATATAACATCTCTTGAATTTCAATTCGTCTTCAATTTATCTTCGGCATAATTTAATTCGCAACGCCTATGCCTATAGGAGTAGTTTTCGGATATTAAATCAAACCTGTCTTCCCGTATCGACAACAATGGTGAAAATCTTTGATAGCTAGTGTTTTAACTATCAAAGGAAAAATAAACATCCATCAAACAAATTTCACAATCACTGGCCCTTTCTAATATCTCATTTTAATTCATTTCCTTAGAGAATTCTATATATATCGTTATATCGATTTCTATTATCAAAATTTCTTAAAAATATTCTAACTCCTTAAATTTTCGGAAAAATTCGCCATAAACTCCTTTGTACCGGCGAATAGTTCAAACCTCAACTCGCCTCTCTAGGCCCTTTCCATTCAAAAAGAAAATCAAAAAGCCAAGCGGCTTGCCGATTCAGCGCATAAAACCTCATTTGGGAATTTAAACATGTACCTTTTTCTCGGGCACTTAATATATAATCTTCATATCCTCTTCATACCCTTCATCCCATATCTGTTTACATATGTATGTCCATTTCTATCTCATTTCAATCAACCCATTTCCTTTTTGCAAAATCCACTAATAGCATCTTTAATTCGATTTTTGCTTAATGCACTTTCAATTTAAACATATCATGTTTGCATATATTTTAATTCGCTTATACACAACTGAATTTCATTTCTAACTCGAGTTCTATACTTAATTTCAACTTGAATTCATAAAATTCGATTTACTTAACAAAGTTTAAGTTCGGCTCAGAACTCTACTAGCTAATTTCCTTTGAAATTTAGTTACTTCATTTGATAATTAGAAATCTTCTTTTTAATCCAAGAATCAATCCATTTCAAATATAAATTCCTTTGATGTAAATAATAAATAAATTCAACATCACTTACCATTACAAACTGATATCATCTCTTAATAATAGTGATATTATAATAATGTCTACTCAAGTAAATAACCAAATAGTAAATTTCTGTTTGTTTTGGATGTCTAATTCGCACTATAAACTATTTGGTGATTTGCAATTTGGACGTTTTTTGTCTAAGGTTAGATTTAACCTAAGTTTATTCATTCGTATTAATAGTTATTTTAGATGCAGTAGACCTCGTCTGGGTTGTTGATCTTTGTTACAGGGGTTAGATCTTTTCTCTTGATTGTTTGTTCTTATGTCCTTAACCTTATGCATACATATATATGGATATTTGCCTATACTTATATGCCTACATATAAGTGTATATATATATTTCTTACATATATATATATATATATATATACATACATAAACACATGTATATATGTATATATATTAAGACATGTATATATAGGCACATATTCATATATATGTGTAAGTTACTGATGATTTTCGTGTTAGTTTTTCAGATTACAGATTGTAGATGAAGCTGTGGAGCTTTTGGGTTTTGCTGCTTTGGATTGATCATTTTTGGCTTGCTTTGGATTTATTGGTGTGTGAGGAGTAGGAGGGTCAGTATTTTTTGGTGTGTGATGATTTTTGGGTTAGTTATGGTATGTATGGGAGTAGATATACTTCTTATCGGGTGGTGGCCTTGCCGGAATTCGATAATGAAGTATGATGGGTGGTGGCCTTGCCGGAACTCATCTATCTATTCTCCCTTACATTCCTTTATGAGTCTCTTGTTTTTGGGTCTGTATTTTTTGGTCTATGTATTTGCTTACTTGTACCATTCTATTTTTTATTATATATATATGTGTTCTCTCTTCCCCTAGGAAGACCACACATTTTTTGCTCAAAAAAAAGTATAGAATATATTTTCAAACTCAAATTCTAAATCTCTATTTAATAAGTTCCAATATCTTTTGGAAATAATATTTTATTTTCTATAAACTCGACTCCCTTGAATTCCAATCCTAAATCTGTATAGATTTATTAAAATCCAATTTATTCCGAACATCGGAATAAATTTCATCGTTTCTTTCTCGGACGATTCCAAATTCGCTTATTTAATTCACTCTTGAATTAAAAATTCAAATTATACAAAATAGTTATTTTCCTTTATTTATGAATATCATTTATAAATTTCACTTCTTGTTCTAAATATTAAACCACGTTTCAATTTCAAATTACATTTGAAATCTAATTTTCACTTCAGAAACAAATCATACTTGAATTTAGAATTTATAGAGTACCAAATGATGATTTTCACATTCATCTATAAACTTGTTTATAGACTATACTTCTTGTTTTAAATATTTAAAACAAGTTCTATTTCAAACTCCATTTGAAATTTCATTTCTACATTGGGCGGATAAACTTCCTTTTAAAATCACGCTTGCATTTACGTTTCAAAATTTATCAAATGATAATTTCCTTTTTCATTTATAAACATAGTTTATAAATTCAATTGCTTGTTTTTTTTTTAAAACATGTAAATATTTCCGAACCTATTTATAATCCCATTTCTATTTCAAAAAATAAATTATCCTTTTTAATTTCATACTTGAATTTAAAATTAAATGTTACCAAATGATAGTTTTCTTACATTTACAAACAAGTCATTTATACATTCAATACTTGTTTATTTATTAAAACAAGTTATTATTTTCTTAGCTTATTCAAAATTCGAATTTTATTTCAATAAAATAAAATTTCCCTTTCGAATCTAAAAATCACTTCTTATGATATTATAAATATCTAGGGCTAGTGATATTTAAATATCCGAATACACAAACCATTAATCCAATTCAACACATTACACACATGTAAGTATGTAAATAAAAATATGTAAATTTGAGGAATCTAGTTGGATCCCTCCAACCTGTTTTACCTGCATCCACAGATGTTAGTGAACAAAAATAATACTAATCCTGCTTCAAGGCAGGATATCGCAGTATAAAAGGGGATCCACTTATATACGTGGACGTAGGGTCATCCGCTAATGATACTGCGGGCATCCGCTAATGGTACTGCGGGAAATATCCAATAACCACAATCACCAAACATAAATAACTAATATATAGGACCACAGTAATTCACTAATCATGCAAGCATCCAAGCAACCAAAAATTTATTTTTAACGATAAAAATAAAACTTTGAGTGAGATTTACTCACCTCGATTTTTATGCGCCGAATATCCCGTTTGATTCCTTAACGTCGCAGCTATGAATCAACTTGAATGAATATATTTCGCCTGGCTATCTCACGGATTATTCGACCAAAGTTCCTTCCAAACCCATCGACAAAGCTACTAACTTCAACCAACATCTTAGCATCAACCTTCTGCAAATTATCTCGAAAATACACTACCTCTCATCTCTCCACGGTCATGGTTTCTTCACAAAAACCCAAACCAAGTCCACCTAGGGCCATTTCATTCATCCTGGCCTTCCTTGTACCTTTGAACCCGACCTCCCTATGTTTCCATTCTTGGTTGTGGCTCCTTTATCCTCCCTTCTCTCTTTCCATGTCCTGAAAACAACAACCGGCATCACTGTAAAGCTTCCTATCTCACACCAGTGCCTAATCCTCAAACTCTCCCATTCTCACTTCCGAATTCCTCTTCAACATCAGTTCGCACTCGCAAAATTTCATAGATAAATCTCTCCACTTCAAACTGCTGAACTCCCAGCATCCAATTCAACTTCCACTGCATTGAACCATACCCCTCACAGTCCATTGTTTTTTCTTTTTCTATCACATACAACAATTTCCAAGCTGCTGCCACAACCCTCAAAATGACCCATCATTACTGTAGAGTGCATACCCAACCCCAGTCAGTCCCTCTCTAACCTAGTAGCATCACCTTTTTTTAAGCAATTCAAACATGCTTGGAATCACAACAAACATCACCAGTAGCAACTGCTACAAATAATCATACTGGAATCCATCAACGACTTCCCCAAAACAACACCCAATAAAGTCACTCAACTACCAGACTTCGCCACCAATTCAACCACTGACCTCGTTAATTAGTTCAACCAAATGTCGCGCTGTTACAGGTTCATCCATCCACCTCAACACCACAAAAATCAATGCCAGTCTCTTCCTTAATCGCGACTTCTGCTTTACCCTAAACCACCCTTGGCCATCGCGACTTCAAATCACAACACCACTCAAAGAACCGAATCGAGCTAAACCTCCTGCATCGTCGACTTCAACAGTATCGTCATACCCAAATCAACGTTTAACCAGCTGACATCGATATTCCCCAAATCGAAACCTACAACTTTGAAATCGAACGCATTCTGATTGCATCGCGCGCCAAACTGAGTACATCCTGGCCATGTTTTCGCACATCGATCTCAACGGACTCGGTTGTAATAATTTAGGATTTTTATTCAATTTATTTTGGGATTTTGAAATCCAATTGAGAGGGAGAGGCTAGGGGTTTTTCCCTGGTTTTGATTTGGACGGAAATGACTTAGAAAGGGGAAAAAGTGAATTTCGATTTCATGAAGAGTGATTTTCTGGTATGGTTTTAAAAGAACAAAGGAAGGCTCAGTCATTTCATTTATATCTTCTTGAAGTTCGATTTTTCTTTTATCTGAAATGAGAGGAGAAGGTTGCGTTTATATAGTTGGAGGGAGGAACCAATGTACACAACAAATCTTTTATTTAATTTAAAAAGATTTCCTAATAAATTTGATTTGATATCAAATTTTAATCGATTTGATTTAGTATTTAATTACGATTCAATATAAAGAGATTTTTATTCTTTTTAGATGGATATCGATTTGATTTCCAGCTTATCCACAATCAAATAACTCCGGATCCATTAATTTAAATAACGAACCGCTATTCAAGCGTACCGACTGACATTTTAATATAATAACCCTATTCTGAACTCAACAGTAAATATTCTGAAATTTAATTTGAACGTATATATAAAATAACTATATTGAATAATATATTTTAAAATCAACATAATAAATTCCTCGAAAATAAATAAATATTATTATACTAATTCAAACAGAATTTTGTGTTAGATCATCTAAATTGTTTCTAATTCAGTTATAACTTTGAATCCAAGTATTTATCGTTTTTGATAATTCGACATACTCGAATTAAATCATATTCGATTATAAATCGAGAAATTCCATACAATTATCCATTTATATTATCACTCAACATTTAAAATAATATTTAAAGGTTTCAAATAAATCGATAAAAATCCGGGAAGTTACATTCTTTCCCCCTTAAAAGAATTTCGTCCCCGAAATTTCTAAGGTAGGGAAAATGCTACTAACCCTTTTACTTTTCAAAGCCCAATTATATGAAATTCAACATTTCATATTTCTGCAATTTTAGTTCTTCCAAAACTTTGGGTTTCATTCATTTAATCTGAATGATTTACAATCAATTGATAGTCCATTCAAATTTATTCTAATTAATTTATTCACTTCGATCCATTTAACTTGGCTTAAGTTAAATTTTAAATTTTAGAATTTCAAATCCCCCCATTTCATTTCAAAACAGTATTGAAATCCCATAAATATATACATATATTTATAACCATTTCAAATCCAAAATATTTGAATTTTTAAACCAAACTTGTTTTCTTTCAAACAAATTTCCATCAAAACTTATCTAAGGTAGCAATCCATCACCTAGAAACTCGAAAATGAACACTGATGATGTCGCGATCATCATCAGAATTATTTCCTAGCCACTAAAGTGAGTTTAGTGCTTTATCACTTTCAAAATCCACTCAAATATGATTTTGATTCAAAACCCTTACAAAACAAAGCTATATTATTCTCATATACTTTGGAAAAATATTTTCCAACATTCCGGGATTTAAATTCCAGTTTACGGTTTGAATTAAGTTTTAGTTGATAACATTTGCATATATTATTCATATGCAAGTTCCTTCTGGTTATAGATAACCATTTCAATTTTATAATCTCATTTGATTATAATAATAACAACCAATTCATTCACATATAATAATTTTAGAAAATTATTCATTTTATATCAAAATATAATTTTGGGTAATATTATTTCATTTACCCACTTTAAAACAATGTTATGTCAATTCTTCTGTTCAAGTGTTTAGAAACTCCTATCGATGTCGTGGCGTCCCACGATTCGACCATAATTTATAAACCACTCAACAGACAAGCCAACACAATATAAATCAATTTTTATATCAACTTGCAAATACGCTCTCTCATATATACACTCAACTCATTCTAGGGAACTACTGACCCTATCCCTAATGAGTAAACCCCCACCGAAGCCTAGGTGTTCGCTAAACCTAAGCTTTGATACCAACTGTAATGGCCCACAAATCCATACTATTTGAGCTGACTAATACAACACACGTCCAACTCAAATAATACAAAAATACGAGTTATTAGGGTTAAAGAAAATAGAAAAGGTAGAAGAAGAACAGAAATAATAATACAGAACCTCACAGCGGAAAGAATAAAATATATTATTTAACATAACTTTGAATACAAAATTTGTATCATACATACATACCATCAGCAGAGCACAATACAATATTTGATCGGAAATAACTTTAAAATAACTAGTGGTGAAGCCTCTTGCTTCAAGCTCCTCCAAGTGTATCTGTAAAGCCTGAAACACTTGACCTGCCCATACAAATTTGGGCACCCAAGATTTTAGGAAAAACAAAACAAAATAAACTCTAGGTCAGTCACGGGACAGGTGTGAGTAAACTCCAACCATATGGTTTAACTTCAAAAATATTTTGAAAGAAAAGGATAATAATAAGACCAATCCATACATAAACACGGACGGTTTTTACCTTACTATAACCCAAACCATTTTTGATATCAAATTCCACTGATATTATAATAACGTCTAATCAAATAAATAACCAAATTGTAGAACGTTTGCAACCCACGCTTTACGTATATCGTATAAAATCAAAAACCGCATGGCGCTTATTGTAGATTGGATTCCGACTATGACAAGGTATGGGACCACCTGCCGATAGTGTATCTCTAGAAGTGAATACACTGGGTTCAACAAGAACGTCTTGCAACCCGGCCCACACATGACCGACCACTCATTTCGCTTGAGTGTATCGAATGTATATCACCAATGGTTGGGCTCAAACCACCGTTTCACGCAAAGGGACAACATCGAAATAGATTAAAGAAGTAAAAGGAATTTCTCTAGATAGGTGATTATACACCCTAATGGGAGCGACCTACATAGCCATGCTGCCTGCCCGATTTTTGTCATTTCCCGGTTGTGAGGCTTGAGGCTACATTTATCTTTTAGAACATCTGGCCACCAGACACTTTGAATGAAACATCGTCAAACCTGTCCAATCACTAGTTGATCTTCTCAAAAATATTATGGGTATGAAAGCTAAGACAAACGAATTTCTCCGCCACCAGACGTAATACCTTGAAAAGATCGTCTTATGTGACCGTTAAGAATACTTTGTCAGACATTCATCCATACAAGTTGCCCTGAGACTGGACAAATATAACAGCTCTTGAATTTCACTTCGTCTTCAATTTATCTTTGGCATAATCTAATTCGCAACGCCTATGCCTATGCGGAGTGGTTTTCGGATATTAAATCCAACCTTTGAGTCCCTTGTTTGTTGAGATGAAGAGCCTAGAGTTCCTAGCAACCTTTGATTTCACGACAGCTGTTGAGTCGATGAAAGGGTCGTTAGCATCTCTCGAGCTTAGACCCACACTTCTTGATCAAGTAGGGACTTCGCAGAAGGAAGACCCACAGATAGTTGAGATCATGGGTAAGTTAATTCGTGGCGAGACGTCTAGTCACCTTGCTAGATATGCCGTTGATGACAAGGGTTGGCTAAGGCGTGATGGGAGACTCTGCGTTCCACAAGTGGGAGATTTGATGCATAAAGTTCTGGAAGAAGCACATCACTCAAAGATGACTATACACCCTGGTGGAGATAAGATGTATAAGGATATGAAGCGCATTTTCTTTTGGCCTGGAATGAAGAAGGATGTGGCAGAGTATGTTTCAAAGTGCATGGTGTGCCAATGAGTAAAAGCTGAGTCGAAGAAACCAGGTGGGCTATTACATCCATTGGAGGTCCCGCAATGGAAGTGGGAGAGCATCTCTATGGACTTTGGGGATGGATTGCCTAGATCAAGAAAAGGGAATTCGAGCATATGGGTCATAGTCGATCGACTTACGAAGAGTGCTCACTTCATCCCAGTAAAGAGCAAAAGGACTGCATCATGGCTGGCGTCTGTTTATCTTCGAGAAATAGTAAGATTGCATGGGGTCCCTTCTAGCATAGTCAGCGATCGTGACCCAATCTTCACTAGCCAATTCTGGAATAGTTTGCAGGAAGCGATGGGTACGCAATTGAATCTAAGTACAGCCTATCACCCCCAGACGGATGGCCAAACCGAAAGGGTGAATAGAGTGCTAGAAGACCTTCTGAGGCTTTGTGTTCTTGATTTTGGTGGTACTTGCGAAGACCACCTTCCTCTTGTGGAGTTTGCTTACAACAATAGCTATCAAGCTAGCAAAGGGATGGCACCATTTGAAGCTTTATATGGGAGGCCGTGTAGGTCACCATCTTGTTGGTGGGAGACAACAGATAAGCTTGTACTTGGGCCCGATATGATACGGGACACATCTGAGAAAGTTGAATTGGTGAGAAGACGGATGAAAGCGGCCCAAGATAGACAGAAATCCTATGCTGATAAGCGAAGGACAGATTTGGAGTTCGAAGTTGGAGACATGGTTTTCGTGAAGGTTTCTCCTTTGCGTAATGTGGTTCGCTTCGGAGCAGTTGGGAAGCTGGCACCCAGATTCGTAGGACCCTTCCCTATCATAGAGAGAGTTGGGAAGATGGCTTATAAAGTGCAATTGCCCGAGAAGCTGTCCGGAGTGCATAATGTCTTTCATGTCTCGCATCTCCGAAAGTGCCTACATGAGTCCGCTGAGGTGGTTGAGCCTAGCATTTTTGAAGACGTGGAGGTAGAGAAAGAGGCAACCTTGAGGAGAGCTCCGATTCGCATCTTGGGAACGGAGATCAGAAAACTAAGGAATCGAGAAGTCAAATTGGTGAAGGTTCAGTGGGGTGAAGCCGAAGAGGATGCAACTTGGGAGACAGAGGAGAAGATACTTGGGCTTTATCCATTTCTTTTTGAGGGTACATTCTCGATCTCTTTTCCTCTTTAGCATATCTTTCTTTTGCTATCCATGTTTATCCTGTTTATCTTGTAACTTTGTCAATCATGTCATGAGAACCTTAGGTAGAAACCCCTTGGATGAAACATGTATTTGAAACATGTTATGCTTGATGGTTGCAAGTGGTTGCAAGTGTTTGCAAGTGGATACTCGTGGATGCATGATACACATTAGGCACTAAGATCGGCTCACACACTTTCATATTGCATATGCATGAGTGCTTATACTTATTCCTGGCTGAAACTTGTTATGCTATCTCATGGATGTCGCATATGGATGAATGTTATGTGCACTCATGTAGAAATTATAAAATTAGGTTAGGAATCTGCATATATATGGACGCATTTCACCAGCATAATTTGCATTAAGGAGGTTTACTGAATCAGTAACCACCTGATTCTCGCATTAGATAAGTACATATACACACACCTTTGCATATGAGCATACAGCATTTAGAAATGGTTAAGGACAATGGTTACTCGTGGATGATGTGGTGAGTAGATGGATGATGGATGGTAGGACACTTTCTTCCTAACTTAGAGATTTCGGGGACGAAATCCTTTAAGGAGGGGAGAATGTAATAACCTGTATTTCAAATAACATGATAATGACATAAAACAAGGCAGAATTAAAATATAAATCTGAATCAAGGGAAACGGGCTATGCCATTGCGTTTGTCTCGGAAAAATACGCGAAATAGAGTCCGAGTTTTCGAAAATCGGAGTCCGTATGACCAAGTTATGGCCCATCAAAGTTTTCAGAAAATTGAAGGTCTAAAAACAGATTCAAATTCAAATAATTTCACCAGTCTGGGTAGGCGGGAAAGTTTCCCGCCAGAAACCCAAGTCGACAGGTGTGCCGACTTGGGAGTCGACGCACCCAGGGTGTGTCGACAGCCCTGTCGACAGCCCTGTCGACAGGGTCTGTCGGCCCAACCTGCCTGGGTGCATCTGGCTTGTTTCTTGGACATGGCTTAGGGCTAGTGGCGGTTTTGGAGGGCTCAGATCTGAATTAGGGTTAATCCTAGGGTCTAAACTATCCTAAGCATCTATAAAAAGGACCCTAACCCTATCCTAAACACTCATAAATCAATCCTATAACCAAACTATGTCCAAATGCTCACTCATGGCCTCCACCCTCTTGTCATGACCTCTCCCTTCATGCATATGAGAGTTTTCATGTTCATTTGAGTGATTTAAGCTTGCATAAGGGTTCTAAAGCTTCATTCAAGGCCAAAGTTTCAACCTTTCCTCTTTAAAGCTAGGATTTTTCTCAAGGGGTTTCATAGGGGCTTAGTTTGGGAGATTGTAGAGTACTAAGTGGCTTCGCCTCAATCTAATTTGATATTGATTAGTCTTCATAGCTTTGTAAGCCTATTTCTACTCTTGTATTTTAACTATGAAGTTAATATGTTATGTTGCAAGTTGAGTTTGGGGTTAATCATGATATATGCTTTGATCTTTATATATTATGCATAAGCTTACTCTATGCATGTTAGTAAAGTCATTACCTTGGCTTTATGCATAGAAAGATATGATCTTTGGTTGGAAATGTTGCATGAAGCAACTTTGAAACTCTCATAACCCTTGTATTAACATGCGCATAATGTTATATGCATGTCACTAGCCCTTATCTCATGCTATCTATGGCCATGTTCCACCTATTTGCCAAGTTTGATGTTATGCATGCATATGAACCTTATGCAAGTTGAAACCATGTTATGCATGCATATGAACCTTATATGAACCTTATGCAAGTTGAAACCATGTTATGCATGCATATGAACCTTATGTAAGTTGAAACCATGTTATGCATGCATATGAACACTATGCAAGTTAAAATGATGTTATGCATGCTTGTGAACATTATGCAAGTTGATAAACATGATATGCAAGTTTAAGATCACATCTTTGTCTCATATGCCACCATGCTTAACTTGTGGCCAAAACTTATCACTTATGCCCAACTTGTCATGTTATCTTGTTTTTCCCCTTTTGTGATCTATTTACGCTTATGCGAGGTTATATGCGATGGGGTAACGTTATGGGCAAACTAAAAGGATAAGAAACATGATTTGAAAGTATGACATGAAAATATGGCATATGAGTATGCTTGAACATGAACTTGGACATGACTTCTAGAAAACATGAGAATGGCCAACTCGAGGTTGGGTTGAGCTTGTAGCATAAACCTACCCGGAACCGACCGGCTTAACTAGTGGCTACAAGCAATAGGACCCAATGTGAGTAGTTGGTCATGTTGCACGTGAAACCCGAGGTTAGACTAAGTTGTGGTGTAAACCTACCCGGACCTGCCCGGCCTAACTAGTAACCACAACGAGGTCTAATGTGAGAGGTTGGGTGCATTAAATTAATTAATGCCACATGGTAGGGTTAAGTCATGGACCGCTTGAATACTTAACCAATTAAACACGATGGGTTGGTAGGGTTAAGTAAGGAACCTTGGGTACACTTAACCAACTTGGTACTGGAATGAGTTGGGTTAACCACGTTTAACCCATTAAGGAAACCCTAGTTACGTGGTCCTTTGCACCAGTAACCCTCTTGGAAGTATCATGATACCCTAGGGACTAGGCTAGGGAGGGGCACGATTACTTGGATGACATGTAAGCGACCAAAACGACGGCTGAGTAGGTGCGCCGGTGTAGGTTCAGGCGGGCCATGGTCGTGCACATGGTCCGGAGTTGAAAAAGCAGGCACGGGCACCCGTAGGTTTAAACTGTGCATGCTTGGTTTGTGTCAGTGGTTGACACCCTGGGACTTGATACACCCTATGGTGGACCTAGCACAGTTTAGCTACACTTCGTAGTTGGGCCGTATGACACCGACACTTGACGAGTTAGGCTTTAGGGAGCCGATCGACTAGATCGTGCTAGTTGGACCTTGGTTTAGGTCATTCCTGATAATGGGCCAAACTTGGGCCTGGGGATCACTTCTTGGTTACACTTGACATGACTTGTAATACTAGTACACTTGGTGCAAACCTCAACCTTGTATATGCGGTGCCACACTTAGTCTATCTTGTTGACTTTTCACCATGCCAGTTATCATCCTATGACTCATCCGTGTTTACATATACAGTTAACTTTATTAGTTGTTGTACAATAGTAGGTAGGACTTACCAGTCTTTTGACTGACCCATTTTCTTTCGCCTCTTTTCTTTCGTTCCCCCCCCCCCCCGGTTTACAGGGTGGGAATACCGGCACTTAGCTTGGATCTTAGCCGCTTTTCTTGGATAGCTCATGTATGCTTTGGGACTTGAGCTTGCTATGGTTTTTTACCTTGGGGATAACTACTTTATGTTTTCCTTTCCAGTTTCCAGTTTTATGTTTCTAGACTTTGTTTATGGAAAATAATGATCAAGTACTGTGCTGTAACTTAACTTATGGTTTTGATATGTTAGTTTTCATCAGCTGCTATATTTACTCTGTTTTATATGTTCTGTCTTGTGATATTTGCATGCATGTATACCTAGTTCAACACCCCTCCAAAGCCTGTGTCCTTGCAAGAGCGGCATCGGCGGAGGTGGGGTGTTACATTTGGTATCAGAGCATAAGGTTTACGAGATTGGAGCAAAAAGGGTTTTAAAGTTACTTTTAAAAGCTATTTTCAAAACCAATTAGGTATTTTCCAAAGAAAAGTCTAGTTTATTTTGAAAGGTTATCCCCCAAGAGCCATAAGCACTATCCTTCGTTTCCTCGTTCTAAATCTATCTTTTCCTTTTTCAGCATGGCCGATCTCAACCTTCCTGAGGGAGTCACCATTCCCGGATGGTTCCGGAGATACTTGGAAGCTAGGGCCAACAATGCAGGTCCAGCAACCACTCCCACTATCATTGAGGTTCCACCCCCTCCTCCTCCTCCTCAGCAACCACAAGCCGATTTCGCCAAGGTTTGCAAGGACTTCAAGGCAATGGGTGGCAAGAATTTTGTTGGGACCGAGACTTTTGTAGAGGCAAGAAACTGGTTGAAGGAGACCGAAGATCTCTTTGCCATCTTTGATATAGAGGACCGTAGAAAGGTTCTGTTGGCGGTTTGGCTACTAAAGGAGGAAGCTGCTTATTGGTGGGAGGTCACCAATGCTACTAGGCCCGTAGAAACCTGGGCCGACTTTAGGGCAAGGTTTGGGCTTAGGTTTCTATCATCTGCAGAGGCGAATTTTCAACTAGAGAAGTTCATAACTTTGAAGCAAGGAGACATGACAGTGAGAGAGTATGTGAATAAGTTCAACCAGCTTGCCCGATTCAGTTTGGATATGGTCAATACTCCCGAGAAGAAGGCTCTACGTTTTGCACGAGGGTTAAATGAGCCATTACAAGGTCTAGCCATGTCGCACATACCCATGGGGGCCACTTTCGAGAACCTAGTAGACATGGCATTGCTGCAGGGAGAGGAGAAGAATGGGAAGAAAGAAGTCAAACCCAATGAAACTCAGCCTAAGAAGACAGACTCCTAGTGGGGAGGGAATCCGAGTAATCAGAACAATAAGAACAACAAGAATGACAAGGGCAACAAGAACAAGGCAAAGGAAACGAGAAAGTGCAACTTCTGTGGGATTGTTGGGCACGTAATCAAGGACTGTAGGAAGAAGAGAAGGAAATTAGGTGGGTTCTTTCACTGTGGAGAGATGGGACATTTTAGCAAGGAATGCCCTAGGAAGCAGGGGCATGGACAGACTCAACGTGCAGGTTCATCTGGAGGGCAATTGCATGCTCTCAACGCCGCTCCAGTTCAGGACCGAGGTACTATTTCTGTGGGAAGTCTTGTTTATATTTCTGGTTTTCGTGTTCGTACTTTGTTTGATTCAGGCGCATCGCATACCTTTCTTTCCTCCGATATTGTTGAAAGTTTGCACCTAAGTACTAGTCTCATTGAGGATCCCGTTAGTGTTTCAAATCCGATTGGGGGTTCAGCCCATTTATCTATGATCTGTATGGATTTGAGGATTTCTATCTTGACCGTGGAATTCTCGTGTGATGCTTATGTTCTCGGGTTCACGGGATACGGGTTCATCTTGGGCATGGATTGGTTGTCCAGCTATGGAGCCATTCTCGATTGTGAGCATAGGGTGGTGAGACTCATGACTCGCCTTGCTAATACCCTAGAGATTTCTTGCAACCCGCTAGATCCCGTCATGCTATGTTATCTTGAATCTCTTGACTCGTCCATCGATGATCTGCAATCTGTAAGGGTGGTTCGAGAATACCCTGATGTCTTTGAAGAAGTTAAGGGGTTACCCCCTAAGCGAGAGATAGATTTCCGCATTTATCTGGTTGATAATGCAAAGCCAGTCTCCTTACCAGTTAGGCACATGGCCCCGCGTGAAAGGAGAGAGCTCAGTAAGCAAATCAATTAGCTTCTTGAGAATAATTTTATTAGGCGAAGCATTTCTGAATGGGGTGCTCCTGTGGTGTTCGCAACTAAGGCGGACGGCTCGCTTCGTCTATGTGTTGATTATCGAGAGTTGAACAAGCTGACCAAGAAGAATAGGCATCCATTACCGAGGATAGATGACCTCTTCGACCAGCTTGTTGGTGCTTCTGTTTTCTCTCAGCTTGATTTAGCCACCGGATTTCATCAGCTTAGAGTGGCCGAAGACAGCATTGATAAGACTGCATTTAGGACTCCAGACGGATTCTTCGAATGGCTTGTCATGCCATTCGGTTTGTCTAATGCACCCGCCTACTTCGTAGATTTGATGAGTAGGGTGTTCAGGGAGTTCCTTAACAAGTTTGTTGTTGTCTTCGTGGATGATATTCTGATCTTTTCAAAAGACGAGGAAGAACATGCTAGACACCTCAAGGAAGTGATGGATACGCTTAGAACCCATCAGTTAAAAGCCAAGTTCTCCAAATGCCACTTTTGGAGAAAGGAAGTCCGGTTACTTGGGCATATAGTTTCTAAGCAGGGTATAGCTGTGGATCCCGCGAAAGTGGTTGCAGTACAAGACTGGAAGACTCCTAAGAATGCAACCGAAGTGCGAAGCTTTCTCGGTCTGGCAGGCTACTATAGGAAGTTCATTAGAGACTTCACTAAGATTTCAGCCCCTCTCACGCGATTGACAAAGAAGAACTTAGTCTTTGCATGGGACTTGGAGTGTGAGCTTGCTTTTCAAAGGCTCAAAAGGGCCCTTACCACAGCTCCAGTTTTGGCGTTACCCGATGGCGGTAAGATGTTTACCGTGTACACCGATGCATGTGGCACGGGGTTAGGCGCTGTTCCGATGCAGGAGGGAAGAGTGATATGTTATGGGGGTAGGCAACTTAAAATTCATGAAAAGAACTATCCCACTCATGACTTGGAGTTAGCAGCGATTGTCTTTGCACTCAAGTCCTGGCGCCACTATCTTTTAGGCGAAAGGTTTGAGTTGTACACTGATCACAAATCACTCAAGTATCTCTTCTCGTAGAAAGATCTGAATCTTAGGCAGTAAAGGTGGATGGAATTCTTGGCATCGTATGACTTCGAGATAGATTATACCCCTGGCAAGGGTAATGTAGTGGCGGATGCACTAAGCAGGAAAAGGTTGACTTTGAGTCCCTTGTTTGTTGAGATGAAGAGCCTAGAGTTCCTAGCAACCTTTGATTTCACGACAGCTGTTGACTCGATGACAGGGTCGTTAGCATCTCTCGAGCTTAGACCCACACTTCTTGATCAAGTAGGGACTTCGCAGAAGGAAGACCCACAGATAGTTGAGATCATGGGTAAGTTGATTCATGGCGAGACGTCTAGTCACCTTGCTAGATATACTGTTGATGACAAGGGTTGGCTAAGGCGTGATGGGAGAATCTGCGTTCCACAAGTGGGAGATTTGATGCATAAAGTTCTCGAAGAAGCACATCACTCAAAGATGACTATACACCCTAGTGGAGATAAGATGTATAAGGATATGAAGCGCATTTTCTTTTGGCCTGGATTGAAGAAGGATGTGGCAGAGTATGTTTCAAAGTGCATGGTGTGCCAACGAGTAAAAGCTGAGTCGAAGAAACCAGGTGGGCTATTACATCCATTGGAGGTCCCGCAATGGAAGTGGGAGAGCATCTCTATGGACTTTGTGGATGGATTGCCTAGATCAAGAAAAGGGAATTCGAGCATATGGGTCATAGTCGATCGACTTACGAAGAGTGCTCACTTCATCCCAGTAAAGAGCAAAAGGACTGCATCATGGCTGGCGTCTGTTTATCTTCGAGAAATAGTAAGATTGCATGGGGTCCCTTCTAGCATAGTCAGCGATCATGACCCAATCTTCACTAGCCAATTCTGGAATAGTTTGCAGGAAGCGATGGGTACGCAATTGAATCTAAGTACATCCTATCACCCTCAGACGGATGGCCAAACCGAAAGGGTGAATAGAGTGCTAGAAGACCTTCTGAGGCTTTGTGTTCTTGATTTTGGTGGTACTTGGGAAGACCACCTTCCACTTGTGGAGTTTGCTTACAACAATAGCTATCAAGCTAGCATAGGGATGGCACCATTTGAAGCTTTATATGGGAGGCCATGTAGATCACCATCTTGTTGGTGGGAGACAACAGATAAGCTTGTACTTGGGCCCGATATGATACAGGACACATCTGCGAAAGTTGAATTGGTGAGAAGACGGATGAAAGCGGCCCAAGATAGACAGAAATCCTATGCTGATAAGCGAAGGACAGATTTGGAGTTCGAAGTTGGAGACATGGTTTTCGTGAAGGTTTCTCCTTTGCGTAATGTGGTTCGCTTCGGAGCAGTTGGGAAGCTGGCACCCAGATTCGTAGGACCCTTCCCTATCATAGAGAGAGTTGGGAAGATGGCTTATAAAGTGCAATTGCCCGAGAAGCTGTCCGGAGTGCATAATGTCTTTCATGTCTTGCATCTCCGAAAGTGCCTACATGAGTCCGCTGAGGTGGTTGAGCCTAGCATTCTTGAAGATGTGGAGGTAGAGAAAGGGGCAACCTTGAGGAGAGCTCCGATTCGCATCTTGGGAACGGAGATCAGAAAACAAAGGAATCGAGAAGTCAAATTGGTGAAGGTTCAGTGGGGTGAAGCCGAAGAGGATGCAACTTGGGAGACAGAGGAGAAGATACTTGGGCTTTATCCATTTCTTTTTGAGGGTACATTCTCGATCTCGTTTCCTCTTTAGCATATCTTTCTTTTGCTATCCATGTTTATCCTGTTTATCTTGTAACTTTGTCAATCATGTCATGAGAACCTTAGGTAGAAACCCCTTGGATGAAACATGTATTTGAAACATGTTATGCTTGATGGTTGCAAGTGGTTGCAAGTGTTTGCAAGTGGATACTCGTGGATGCATGATACACATTAGGCACTAAGATCGGCTCACACACTTTCATATTGCATATGCATGAGTGCTTATACTTATTCATGGCTGAAACTTGTTATGCTATCTCATGGATGTCGCATATGGATGAATGTTATGTGCACTCATGTAGAAATTATAAAATTATGTTAGGAATCTGCATACATATGGACGCATTTCACCAGCATACTTTGCATTAAGGAGGTTTACTGAATCAGTAACCACCTGATTCTCGCATTAGATAAGTACATATACACACACCTTTGCATATGAGCATACAACATTTAGAAATGGTTAAGGACAATGGTTACTCGTGGATGATGTGGTGAGTACATGGATGATGGATGGTAGGACACTTTCTTCCTAACTTAGAGATTTCGGGGACGAAATCCTTTAAGGAGGGGAGAATGTAATAACCTGTATTTTCAAATAACATGATAATGACATAAAACAAGGCAGAATTAAAATATAAAATCTGAATCAAGGGAAACGGGCTATGCCATTGCGTTTGTCTCGGAAAAATACGCGAAATAGAGTCCGAGTTTTCGAAAATCGGAGTCCGTATGACCAAGTTATGGCCCATCAAAGTTTTCAGAAAATTCAAGGTCTAAAAACAGATTCAAATTCAAATAATTTCACCAGTCTGGGTAGGCGGGAAAGTTTCCCGCCAGAAACCCAAGTCGACAGGTGTGCCGACTTGGGAGTCGACGCACCCAGGGTGTGTCGACAGCCCTGTCGACAGCCCTATCGACAGGGTCTGTCGGCCCAACCTGCCTGGGTGCATCTGGCTTGTTTCTTGGACATGGCTTAGGGCTAGTGACGGTTTTGGAGGGCTCAGATCTGAATTAGGGTTAATCCTAGGGTCTAAACTATCCTAAGCATCTATAAAAAGGACCCTAACCCTATCCTAAACACTCATAAATCAATCCTATAACCAAACTATGTCCAAATGCTCACTCATGGCCTCCACCCTCTTGTCATGACCTCTCCCTTCATGCATATGAGAGTTTTCATGTTCATTTGAGTGATTTAAGCTTGCATAAGGGTTCTAAAGCTTCATTCAAGGCCAAAGTTTCAACCTTTCCTCTTTAAAGCTAGGATTTTTCTCAAGGGGTTTCATAGGGGCTTAGTTTGGGAGATTGTAGAGTACTAAGTGGCTTCGCCTCAATCTAATTTGATATTGATTAGTCTTCATAGCTTTGTAAGCCTATTTCTACTCTTGTATTTTAACTATGAAGTTAATATGTTATGTTGCAAGTTGAGTTTGGGGTTAATCATGATATATGCTTTGATCTTATGATATTATGCATAAGCTTACTCTATGCATGTTAGTAAAGTCATTACCTTGGCTTTATGCATAGAAAGATATGATCTTTGGTTGGAAATGTTGCATGAAGCAACTTTGAAACTCTCATAACCCTTGTACTAACATGCGCATAATGTTATATGCATGTCACTAGCCCTTATCTCATGCTATCTATGGCCATGTTCCACCTATTTGCCAAGTTTGATGTTATGCATGCATATGAACCTTATGCAAGTTGAAACCATGTTATGCATGCATATGAACCTTATGCAAGTTGAAACCATGTTATGCATGCATATGAACCTTATGTAAGTTGAAACCATGTTATGCATGCATATGAACACTATGCAAGTTAAAATGATGCTATGCATGCTTATGAACATTATGCAAGTTGATAAACATGATATGCAAGTTTAAGATCACATCTTTGTCTCATATGCCACCATGCTTAACTTGTGGCCAAAACTTATCACTTATGCCCAACTTGTCATGTTATCTTGTTTTTCCCCTTTTGTGATCTATTTACGCTTATGCGAGGTTATATGCGATGGGGTAACGTTATGGGCAAACTAAAAGGATAAGAAACATGATTTGAAAGTATGACATGAAAATATGGCATATGAGTATGCTTGAACATGAACTTGGACATGACTTCTAGAAAACATGAGAATGGCCAACTCGAGGTTGGGTTGAGCTTGTAGCATAAACCTACCCGGAACCGACCGGCTTAACTAGTGGCTACAAGCAATAGGACCCAATGTGAGTAGTTGGTCATGTTGTACGTGAAACCCGAGGTTAGACTAAGTTGTGGTGTAAACCTACCCGGACCCGCCCGGCCTAACTAGTAACCACAACGAGGTCTAATGTGAGAGGTTGGGTGCATTAAATTAATTAATGCCACATGGTAGGGTTAAGTCATGGACCGCTTGAATACTTAACCAATTAAACACGATGGGTTGGTAGGGTTAAGTCAGGAACCTTGGGTACACTTAACCAACTTGGTACTGGAATGAGTTGGGTTAACCACGTTTAACAAGTTAAGGAAACCCTAGTTACGTGGTCCTTTGCACCAGTAACCCTCTTGGAAGTATCATGATACCCTAGGGACTAGGCTAGGGAGGGGCACGATTACTGGGATGACATGTAAGCGACCAAAACGACGGCTGAGTAGGTGCGCCGGTGTAGGTTCAGGCGGGCCATGGTCGTGTACATGGTCCGGAGTTGAAAAAGCAGGCACGGGCACCCGTAGGTTTAAACTGTGCATGCTTGGTTTGTGTCAGTGGTTGACACCCTAGGACTTGATACACCCTAGGGTGGACCTAGCACAGTTTAGCTACACTTCGTAGTTGGGCCGTATGACACCGACACTTGACGAGTTAGGCTTTAGGGAGCCGATCGACTAGACCGTGCTAGTTGGACCTTGGTTTAGGTCATTCCTGATAATGGGCCAAACTTGGGCCTGGGGATCACTTCTTGGTTACACTTGACATGACTTGTAATACTAGTACACTTGGTGGAAACCTCAACCTTGTATATGCGGTGCCACACTTAGTCTATCTTGTTGACTTTTCACCATGCCAGTTATCATCCTATGACTCATCCCTGTTTACATATACAGTTAACTTTATTAGTTGTTGTACAATAGTAGGTAGGACTTACCAGTCTTTTGACTGACCCATTTTCTTTCGCCTCTTTTCTTTCGTTTCCCCCCCCCCCCCCCAGGTTTACAGGGTGGGAATACCGGCACTTAGCTTGGATCTTAGCCGCTTTTCTTGGATAGCTCATGTATGCTTTGGGACTTGAGCTTGCTATGGTTTTCTACCTTGGGGATAACTACTTTATGTTTTCCTTTCCAGTTTCCAGTTTTATGTTTCTAGACTTTGTTTATGGAAAATAATGATCAAGTACTGTGCTGTAACTGAACTTATGGTTTTGATATGCTAGTTTTCATCAGCTGCTATATTTACTCTGTTTTATATGTTCTGTCTTGTGATATCTGCATGCATGTATACCTAGTCAACACCCCTCCAAAGCCTGTGTCCTTGCAAGAGCGGCACCGGCGGAGGTGGGGTGTTACATTTCTTCAAACAGAAAAAGAACTGTACTTGTAATAAAAAGAAGAAGAAATATATATAAAGTGGACGTAGGCGATATATTTGTCAAACCACTATAAAAATTCTGTGTATGCTCCCCATTTTCTTGATTTTCTCTGCATTTCATAATCATTATTTGTGTGCTCTCCACACAATTGGAGGTTAATTGTCACTAGTGCCCTACTTTTTGTTAGATAAAGATTAACCCTAGAGGGGGGTGAATAGGGTTTAATACAGTTTAGCTAGTTATTAAAAATTAATCACAGCACAGATAATAGTAGAGTAAGTAAAAGAAGAAAGTAAATAACACACAAAGATACCCAGCTTCGGCAAATCTTGCCTACTGCTTCATTCCTAAGGTTTCTACTAGGTGTTAATAATAGATCCCGCTTACAGACCCTGTAAACTCGCACTCCCTGCTCCTGTACTAACCCTATGCTCAAAACCCCAGATTGATCTATATACCTTAGACTAGATTTTTCCCAAATTACAAACCCGTAATCCGTAACCCTAGTTTTTACAGACTCTAGTAAACTGTCAGTTAACCACTAACTGAATCCCCCGGGATTTTACAGACACTAGAACTGTTCCGAATTGTTATACAAAAAAACAAATTAAAATAACACAAAAAGAAAAACAAATAAACCCTAGGAGTTTAAGAAAAGAGGGTCATCCCCTTGTAAAACATGGTCGGCCCATTTCTTTTGATTCATCCACTTCTGCCCAATCTCCTTTGCCTCTGAAAAAAAATGGCGGCTAGGGTTTTATTAAATCCTCCCAAATTCGAATCGGTTTCTGAATGATATCTCTAGAGCCTTCAGTTTCAATTGGCTTCAATCTTCAAATGGCTGTTCTCTGATTTGGCTTGATCGATTTGGGATTCTCTTGATCGAAAATCTGTGAGTAATTTATAAATTGATTCCTGATCTTTGAATATTTTTGCCTTGTTGATTTCCAATGCTTGCCAGTGATGTAAAATGGTGTAATTTGTAGGGTAATACGAAACCCTAAATGACTCTGATTTCGTTGTATATAAGTTGCCCTGATTTTGTTGATCTTCCTCTTTTGAAAAGGCTCGATTTAAAACCGTGAATTTTTTTAGCAAATCTGGAAAAATGTCCGTGCGTGACAGTTCCTTCCTTTTGTTGCCTTGTGTAATTCATTAACAGCTGCCTTGTTCGAATTTGCAAAATGAAATCAGGAAACTAAAAAATTTGGTTCCAATAGTTCCTTGTTTGATTTCTGACAATGATAAATTGCCTTGAATTTCATTGAATATGGCAAAAGATACTTACCACATTTAAAACCAGATTTCCTGGAATTGTTGCCTTGCTAAACTCTTGCCTTTTCTAGAAATAGTTGTAGCCTTGAACCCTTACGATCATTTCTGGAAACGTATTGAATGAGTTTTCCTTGATTGATACATTGAATCTTTATTTGAAAAAAAAATATTTGCCATAAAAAGAATTTTGGGGTAACAAAAATACCACAAACAAATCATGAATTACTGGAACTAATTGATTCATTGTTGTCGAAGTTTCTTTGTCTAGAACTGGAAATATTCGAATGAATCTTGCCATGCTTTTTCACTGTAAATCTGGAAAGACAATATTTGATTGTTGTCCCCTTTCAAATATTTGTATAATGTAATTCCAGAGTGAATCAAAATTGGAAAGAAAAGATTTTTAACTTGCCTAAAAATATTCACCGAATTTCTGGAATAAAAATATTGCTTGCCAAAAACTATTTGCTGAAATTCTTGGAACAGATAAAAAAAATGCCAAACATGCAAACTCTTAACTGTGCCACTGTATTCTGAAAATAGAAAAGAATTTTCAGGCAAGAATCAATGCTTGCCATTTACTATCGCATAGCTATGTCCTTCAGAGCATTGTGTATTATTGGTGTCTCGACCATGACCATTTGTGTTGAATCAATTTAAAACTGCCTAATTTGAAAGCAATGATCTTTTTCATGTTTTCATGCTGATACTTGTACATGCTTCATGCTGCTCCATATGTTTATTGTGCATTTATATGCTACCTAAAAAGCTTTTCTTGCATGTACATGCATGTCCATATTTTAGCATAAAAATGTGCACTTCCTCATGTTTACACATACACCTGTTTGCCCTGCTACATCTGGTTTTCTTTGCTGAGCCTTACCTTGTGTAATGCTGAATGTGTACACATGAAAACTGCACCATACTTTTAAACTTCATGTACAGCATGCTTGGTTCACTTTCACATCCAGACAGCTCCATGTTATAAGCTGCTAAATCATATTTCTAAGCTTCACCATGTTTGCATTTACATAAGCCTGCTGCATTGTTTGGTGTTTGTGTGTGATCCACCATGCTGTTATTACTTGTTGTATTTCAGTCTCGACCATGAACACTTGTATCATTGTGCTTGGCATGCTTTTGTTGATCACTGCCTTGTTAGTTTGCTTGAGTCAAAATGAATTTAACCTTGCTTGTATTTTCACTTGTGCCTTTGAACTGGCTCGACAAGCTTAAATTTATTTGAACTATGATCATTGTAGCCTTGATTACTTTTGGCAGTTCACTTTTGATTTTTGACATGTATTTTCATTCACGTATACATATATGTATACATGCACGTATGTGTGTGTATACATGTGTGTATATACATGTGACTGTCCAAATGAAACTTTGTCAGCAAACCGCTACACTGTGTTGAGGTCGTTCAGAATCAGTTACTGGTTCCGATCAGCAAACTGGGGAAGTGTGATGAGGCTGATTAGTGGGTACTAGAATCATATACATATCAGATCAAGTCATGAAAAATGATGAGAAACACACCAAAATTCTGAGGCAAATAAATTTTAAAAATAAAATAATATTTGCTAGAAATTAGAATATTATTTCTGTTTTAGATACTCTGTGTGTGTTTCTGTATAAGACAGGTATGAAGACTGGACTGAGTGAAGGATGCTGCGAAGACAGAAGACAGAAGACGAGTATAGGCAGTGAATTGTATGAGTGTCTGTATATGAGTCAATGTGAATGTATATATATAAAAATGTATTACTGAGTGACAGTGTTGTAGTGAGGAGCTGAGTACAGAAAGAGAGAATTGTACTGATACTTGTAATAAACAAATTTGAATGAAATAAAATATTATTTTATTGTGTTCAAACAAACTTGTCTATCATATTTAGTTCATTTACAAGTACAAATTCCTGTGAAGTGTTTAAATAGTGAAGTTATAAATAGTTGTACTGTTTGAATATTTGAAATATAAAATTCAATTTAAATAAAATACTGTATGAAGATATGAATGTCTGTACAGTCGTATTCTATTTAAATATAAATATTATATTCATGTTTGTGATGTATATATAGAATAGTACAGTAACAAACACATTTAAAATAATATTTATTTTGTTGTTGTCATCAAATAAAAATCATTTAATTGTGTATACAACTACGTTATATACAACAATCTCCCCCTTTTGATGATGACAAACAAATAAAAGATTTTGAGCACAATAAATGTGTTTGACAGTGAATTTTGAACTCCCCCTATTTATTAGCCCCCCAACAACAAAGAACTCCCCCTATAACTGTGAATGAGTGAAATGAACTAAATAATAATGAATTTTCAAAATTAAAATATTTATAAAATATTCACTCATAAATCAAAATCTCAACCTATTCTCCCCCTTTTGTTATCATCAAAAGGATTCAGAATTTGAAATATATATGAATAGTGACTAATAAATATAATATCAGCTTAAGAGGAAGAACGGTCATCATAAATCTCAATTAGTCAAAAAAAAATCATAATAAACTAAGAAATGGAGTCATATTTCACATTGTAGAAATGATAAATTTATGATGAAATTTATAAAAATGGGGAGAGTTAAAAAATGAATCCCAATTATTTTCCAAAAATTTATAAAAATGAAGTACAAGAACAATGATAGATTTTGACTACAATTAATAATTCAATTTAAGTGATAAAATCAAATAATCCCAAATCCTAATAGCTATCAATCAACAAATCATAATACGTCATAAGATTTCAACACATTTCGCAAATAGAAGATGGATTGATAGGCTGGTTTTTATACACAAAGGAGAATTTCAGATAAATTTCAATTTACAGCATATTATTTCCTTTTTCTTTTTATTTTAATTAAGAGCACACTGACCACGCATAACCAGAGCTTGGATTTTTAAATGAGGTCAGTCGCAGCTTAAATTATAAGTAATCTCTTAACCCTGCATGACCAGAGCTTGGATTTTTAAATGAGGTTAGAGACACACTTGTGAATTAATTATATATTTATCGTTTTCAGCTTCAAAAGGATAACTCCTCGATATATAAAACCAATATGAATGATAGAAATGTGGTAGGTACAGATTTGGACTGTGAAGTAAATTTCTAACTTAATTATATTATGAAATATGCTCGACTGTACCAGGATCATTGAAAATTTTCAATTATCACTAATACTGAATAATAACATAGTCCAATTTCTATCAAAAATATTTTCACTGTTTATTCAAAATGATTTTTTTTAAATATATTGAACTCTCCGCATTAATATAAAAAACATGATGGATGACAGAATAATGGTAGATAAAGAAGATGGTCGTGAAATAATCGCTAATTCAAAGATATTATAATAATTATTCAACCATCATGAAAATCAAAATAAAATCTCCTCTTATTGTAAAATATAATGCAGTCACAATTCATCACACTTTCAAAATCTGATAATAATTTTGATGAATTACAAATACAGTTCAGTTTGGTTATTGATTTCAATTTCTGAATGAATAATCAATAAATAATTTTAAAATTGACAAACAATTACAAGAGGGATATGAAAGATCTATACAAGACAAGAGGAATTAAAAAAGTATATACAAAAAAATATTCAGCACTTCTAAACTGATACCACTTGATATCTCTATTCATGAGGATTTTAAAAAGATACTAGAGGCGAACAAAGATATCTCAGACAATAGAATCATAATCACAAAGCCTAAGCAGACACGGTTAACAAATCAAGCAAATTAATTTCGTCTATCAGAGCATGGTAAATATTTGATACCAAAACAAGCAGTCACCAAAAAATACTTTCAAGAACAATATCTGAGCAGCACAAATATCATTTTCAAAGCAGACTTGTCAAGGAGATGTTTCAAAGATATTTCAGTCAATCAAAGAATGGTTCATGATACAAGATGAAATATATGGTTTATTTTAAATCATTTGAATGGATATGTAAATATCGAGATTCATTGAATCAGTCGCACCTGATTATAAATTTTAGATTCACGATGTGTGTGAGATTCAAGAAATCAATAATTTCAAATGATTTTAAACAAACAAATATTTAAAACAAATAACCATGAAATGACAGTAAGTTTCAAGACCTATATTTCAAACGAATTTTTCACAATTTTCTCTAACAAGCATAAGAGAAAACTGAGTTCATTTACATCACGTTTGAGAGATATTCATGATCCAAAAAATTTAAAATAATTTATTTGAAATCACTTGAATCAATATCAAGTTTGAGATATAATGAATTATTCACACAAGATTGATAATTTAAAATTTAAGTGGTGTGTGATATTAAAAATATCAAGAATTTCAGATGATTTCAAACAAAACTAATTTAAACCATAATAATCATGAATAAAGATAAATTTCAAGTTGTATCACTGATTCAAGACAATTTAAAATATTCAACCCAATCTGAAAATTTCTGAAATTATCACAACTAATAAATAACAGAATGCTGTAATGAGTATAAATTTTCAAGACTTTCCAAAAAGAATTAGAGGAGTCTCAAAATAGCAAAGGTGTGTGAAATTCCACAAAAACTTTCAGATCTTCAAAAACAGTGTTCAAGATATGACAAGAATACATCAACACTATTATGAATTCAGAGAATCAGAAAAAAACTTCAAATCAATTGCACATATTTACAAAAATAAATTCAAGATCTGGAAATGATTAAACACATCAAAGTTTTATACAAATGAAGCGAATTTCTAGAAAAATATGAATTCTTCAATTGGCAGTTAAGGAAGCCCAAAAAGAAAAAAACATATGGCAGTGATAAATCAAAAACAAAAGAAAGGTAGAAGAGGTAGAAGGAGAAATAAACAATTTTTTTTTTACAAAGATGAGTTCAGAGATCATGCATAAAATTACAGAAGAAGTTGTGGATCTTCAACTCAACAATCTTGGCTAAGGAACTGTGAATGATTACAAAAGTGTTGAGCAGCGAATCCAAATCTCTTTGCCTAGTAGTTCCTCAGCCTCCTCCGGTACCTAACAGTTTAGAGAATCGAGTGGTCTAACAAAATTTGTAAAACCACTCACAGTTTTGTTCACAGCTTTAGGTACCCAAACTTGTTTATATAACAATCCATCAGAATTTACCAAATTACCTTTAAACACCCAAATCTGTTTGAATTTAACGAATTTTGTTTTATTTCTTTTTGGGATCCAGGATTGTTCAGATGACTTATTATAACACAAATTCACATCATGAAAAAAATCCTTTGAGATTATCGGAGTTAGAATTTTCAAATCGATTCTTTTCAAAGCAATTTGATGGATTTTTAAAATCATTAGAATTCCAATTTTCAAAAAAATTATTTTTTCTAAAACCAAGACCACGTTTATATCCAACATAAATTTGGTTTTTCAACAACATATGCAAAGATTTTTCTCCATTAGAAAATTTACTCAAAATTGTTTCAATTTGTTGAATTTCAGTTTTAAGATCACCATTTTCTTTCAATGAATCTGGACACCGATTTTTAGTGATATTACATCTTTCAAACTCAGATTTCAAAACCAAATTTTCATCATTAAGCAATTTAATTTTGGTTTGAGAATCAGCCATTTCAAAATCAAAATGTTTTCGACTTTCAGTTTCAAGTTTATTCAATTTTTCAATTTCAATTTCAAGCTCTTTCAAAATCAGATCTGTTTTCAAAAAACTATTATTGTCAGCAATTTTATGTTTGGAATTTTTGGTAGTCTTAAAATTTATAAATTCCTTTTGTAAACAATTGTTTGCTTCTTTCAGCTCATTCTTGTTATCTTTTAAAATTAGAATTTCTTCTTCAAGCTTTTGAATGTTATTATTGAGATAAGCGAGATCAGTTTTTAATTTCAAATAATTTTTACAATCAGAATTTTCAAATTTCATGACATTTTCAAGTTTTAATTCCAAACACTGATTTTTGCTGGTCAACTCAAGATTCTTAGATTTCAAAGATTTATTTTTTAGCTGGAGTTTATCTACTGATTTAGTTAAATCAAAACAAAAATAAACCAGATCTTCATAAGATAAATTTCCTATTTCATTGTCTATTTACTCTCCATCAGCTGATCCATCTGAGTTATCTTCTGTAAAACCTGTCAAGCATAGATCTGAAGTTGAGTTGACATTCGGGGGTTTTGAGCAGTTGTTGTCAATTTGTCCACACTTCGTATTGAGAGTTTTCTAAATTTCCTACACAGTCAAACAATGGGAGATAAAAATAAATTGATTATTACTAAGATGAGAATAGAGAATATGCATGGCACAAGCATTAATATTCCTATCTATTATATCACGTCCACTATTAACAACATCCCACTATTTAGTATTAACAGATTTTAAATAGTATATAATTTCTGATTTCCAATTCAAAAAATCAGTACCATCAAAAATGTTTGGAATATGACTGGACTGACTCTCAATGATCTGACAACATGGATTACCCATTACTCTAGAGTTAAACAAAAAAAACCTGCTCTGATACCACTTGTTGGATCTAGATTAACCGTAGAGGGGGGTGAATAGGGTTTAATACAGTTTAGCTAGTTATTAAAAATTAGTCGCAGCACAGATAATAGCAAAATAAGTAAAAGCAGAAAGTAAATAACACACAGAGATACCCAGCTTCGGCAAATCTTGCCTACTGCTGCATTCCTAAGGTTTCTACTAGGTGTTAATAACAGATCCCGCTTACAGACCCTATAAATTCGCACTCCCTGCTCCAGTACTAACCCTACGCTCAAAACCCCAGACTGAGCTATATACCTTAGACCAGATTTTTACCGAATTACAAACCCGTAATCCGTAACCCTAGTTTTTGCGGATTCTAGTAAACTGTTAGTAAACCCCTAACAGAATCCCCCTAGATTTTTCAGAGTCAAGAACTGTTCAGAATTGTTTTACAAAAACAAATTAAAATAACACAAAAAGAAAAAAAATAAACCCTAGGATCTTAAGAAAAGAGGGTCATCCCCTTGTAAAACATGGCCGGCCCATTTCTTTTAATGCATCCACTTCTGCCCGATCTCCTTTGACTCTGAAAAAAAATGGCGGCTAGGGTTTTATTAAATCCACCCAAATTCGAATCGGTTTCTGAATGATATTTCTAGTTACTTCAGTCTCGAGTGGATTCAATCTTCAAATGGCTGTTCTCTGATTTGGCTTGATCGATTTGGGATTCTCTTGGTCGAAAATATGTGAGTAATTTGTAAATTGATTTCTGCTCTTTGAATATTTTTGCCTTGTTGATTTTCAATGCTTGCCAGTGATGTAAAATGGTGTAATTTTTAGGGTTATACGAAACCCTAAATGACTCTAATTTCATCGAATATGACTTGTCCTGATTTTGTTGATTTTCCTCTTTTGAAAAGGCTCTATTTAAAACTGCGAATGATTTTAGCAAATCTAGAAAAATGTCCGTGCATGATAGTTGCTTCCTTTTCTTGCCTTGTTTAATTGATTTACAGCTACCTTGTTCGAATTTGCAAAATTAAAACAGGAAACTAATAAATTTGGTTCTAATAGTTCCTTGTGTGATTTCTGTCATTGATAAATTGCCTTGAATTTCATTGAATATGGAAAAAGGTACTTGCCCCATTTAAAAACAGATTTCCTGGAATTGTTGCCATGCTAAACTCTTGCCTTTTCTGAAAATGGTTGTAGCCTTGAACCCTTACGAGCATTTCTGGAAACGTATTGAATGAGTTTTCCTTGATTGATACATTAAACCTTCATTTGGAAGAAAAAAAACCTGCCATAAGAAGATTTTTTGGGTAACAAAAATACCACAAACAAATCATGAATTACTGGAACTAATTGATTCATTATTGCCGAGGTTTCTTTGTCCAGTGCTTGAAATATTCGAATGAATCTTGCCATGCTTTTTTACTGTAAATCTGGAAAGACAGTATTTGATTGTTGTCCCTTTTAAAATATATGTTGAATGTAATTTCAGAGTGAATCAAAATTGGAAAGAAAAGATTTTTCACTTGCCTAAGAATATTCACTGAATTTCTGGAATAAAAATGTTGCTTGCCAAAATCTATTTGCCGAAATTCTTGGAACAGATAAAACAAATGCCAAACATGTAAACTCTTAATTGTGCCACTGTCTTCTGAAAACAGAAAAGAATTTTTAGGAAAGAATCAATGCTTGCTATTTACTGTTGCATAACTATGTCCTTCAGAGCATTGTGTATTATTGGTATCTCGACCATGACCATTTGAGTTGAATCAATCTAAAACTGCCAAATTTGAAAGCAATGATCTTTTTCAGGTATTCATGCTGATACTTGTACATGCGTCATGCTGCTCCATATGTTTATTGTGCATTTATAAGCTTCCTGAAAAGCTTTTCTTGCATGTACATGCATGTCCATATTTTAGCATAAAAATGTGCACTTCCTCATGTTTACACATACACCTGTTTGCCTTTCTACATCTGGTTTTGTTTGCTGAGCCTTACCTTGTGTAATGTTGAATGTGTACACATGAAAACTGCACCATAATTTTAAACTTCATGTACACCATGCTTGGTTCACTTTCACTTCCGAACAGCTCCATGTTATAAGCTGCTAAATCATATCTCTGAGCTTCACCATGGTTGCATTTACATAAGCATGTTGCACTGTTTGGTGCCATGTTTTTGCTAGCATCTGAAAGTTTGTGTGTGATTCACCATGCTACTATTACTTGTTGAATTTCAGTCTCGACCACGAACACTTGTACCATCCTTCTTAGCATGTTGTTTTGTTGATCACTACCTTGTTAGTTTGCTTGAGTCAAAATGAATTTTACCATGCTTGAATTTTCACTTGTGCCTTTGAACTGGCTTGACCAGCTTAAATTTACTTGAACTATGAACCTTGCAGCCTTGATTACTTTTGGCAGTTCACTTTTGCTGTTTGACATGTATTTTCATTCACGTATACATATATGTATATATGTGTGTATACATGTGTGTATATACGTGTGACTGTCTGAATGAGACTTTATCAGCAAACTGCTACACTGTGTTGTGGCCATTTAGAATCAATTACTGGTTCTGATCACCAAACCGGTGTAGTGAGATGAGGCTGATCAGTGGGTACAAGAAATATACACATATCAGATCAAGTCATGAAAAATGATGAGAAACACACCAAAATTCTAAGGCAAATAAATTTTAAAAATAAAATAATATTTGCTAGAAATTAGAATATTATTTCTATTTTAGATACTGTGTGTGTGTTTCTGTATAAGACAGGTATGAAGACTGGACTGACTGAGGGATGCTGTGAAGACAGAAGACAGAAGACAAGTATAGGCAGTGAAATGTATGAGTGTCTGTGTATGAGTCAATGTGAATGTATATATAAAAATGTATAACTGAGTGAGAGTGTTGTAGTGAGGAGCTGAGTATAGAAAGAGAGAATTGTACTGATACTTGTAATAAACAAATTTGAATGAAATAAAATATTATTTCATTGTGTTCAAACAAACTTGTCTATCATATTTAGTTTATTTACAAGTACAAGTTCCTGTGAAGTGTTTAAATAGTGGAGTTATAAATAGTTGTACTGTTTGAATGTTTGAAATATAATATTCAATTTAAATAAAATACTGTATGAAGATATGAATGTCTGTACAGTCATATTCTATTTAAATATAAATATTATATTCCTGTTTGTGATGTATATATAGAACAGTATAGTAACAAACACATTTAAAATAATATTTATTTAGTTGTTATCATCAAATAAAATCCATATAATTGTGTATACAACTACGTTATATACAACAATTTTGACTCAACACTTTGGCGTGCCAAGTAGGGGTCGAACCTTCGACTTTCTACTTATTTAAAACCATGGCGAACAAGCGAAAGAAAGATGCAACATCTTCTCATCCCACTAATACCGAGGCAGCCGATACCAACGCTGTAGAAGTAAGTCTCGAAGCTTCCTCTCACGAAGATGTGTCCCGATATGTTACTCGAGATGACATAGACAAGATTATGGTTGAGTTCAGAGACCATATTACATCTCAGGGTAAACTCCTCGAACGACATTAGCAGTTGATGGATCACCTTCTTGGTCTGGGATTGAACGCTTCAACATCAATTCCTATAGCGACTGAGGCTGGGGCCAAAACTGATCTTCGGTCTGCGCAGAATCGGGCCACTGATCAGGCTACACCTTTATTTCATCCTGATTTGGTCCCACCAACCAACCAATCACAGTTAGGAGAATCGCTTCCAGCGACCAGCGCAGCTGCAGTTGCAGATTCTCAAGAGGCCCACGATCGAGATCTAGGTCGTTCAACCACATTGCCTCCCCTCTTGGAAACAGCTTGACCGCCCGAACCTGTCGAGCGACTACCGGGCCCATCAGAATCAATGTCTTTCCCATTACAGGTCCGAATCTTGCCGCAGACTACTCTAACCACTCCTCCCCCTTAATGAAGAGCTGGTGCGGCCTTCCCTTCGAACAAGGGAGATCACTCTACCCTACTGGTCCTTACCGAAGCGGAAGAAGGCACTACCGTAGACCCTCCTAACCTCGCTCCAACCGGGGGCAACTCTTAGCTCCGAACATCGCATGCTATGCTGGATCAGCCTAGACCCACTGTCATGGGTATGGCTCGATCCAATACTCGTCAGGTTCAAGAGGGGCCATTCTCCCTAGAACCACTCAACGGAGCTCATCCTCACTCTCACCTTCACTCAACTTTTGGAGGCCGAGCCCAGCCAACGGCCGTCCTTCCGAGCATGCTTTTTCCAGATCCTCGTACCGAAGCTCTCCCAAATGTAGAACTAAATTCATGGCAATGACTCCTCGGAGATGGAAGCCAGCTTGCAAGCATCATCCGATGTTTCACTCAGGGCACGTCTTCACAGCAAGTCATAGACAATATCAGTAGCACCCCCTTTACCAGAGAAATTAGAAACTCCCGAAACCCCCCGGACTTCATATTCCCAACTATCAAACCATACAATGGTCTCACTGATCCGACCATCCACCTCATGCGATACATGCGACATACGGAAGTACTTGGCGCATCGACCAAAGTCATGGCTAAATGCTTCCCGCTCTTTCTCACAGACATACCTGGCATGTGGTTTTGGCAGCTGAAAACGGAGTCGATTAGCAACTGGAACACGCTGCTCACTCGTTTCATCGAACAATTTAGAGTACATATCTCTTGACCAAAAAGTGTTATGTTCCTAACTACTATCAAGCAGCGATCAAGGGAGACGCTCAGATCCTTCCTCGAAAGATTCAACGCGGCTGTAGCATCAGTCGATCGTCCCGTGCCATTGATGGTATTTATGCCCGCTATTGCAGGAGTTCAGAACCGATCAGAATTCTCTATCTCCTTAATCAGAGATCCCCCCAAATATATAGATGAATTCTATTCCGAGGCCGAGCGATTCCTCCAACAAGAAGACTCCAGCATTAAGAGGGAGAGCCTTAAGGTCCTAGCCGCCAAACAATAAGGTCCATTCAATAGCAACGACCAGAATAAATGAAGAGGAAAGGCCTCGTGAAAGAATGAGCGCAACGTACGACCTCGAAACGAAAATAAGTACAACTAGTACACCTAGCCCAATTCCTCTCTGCTCAATATCTACCTTGACATACGAGGGTCCCTTCCTACACCGAGACCACCTCGATGAGAACCAACCCAGACGAAACTCGATTCCGGCAAACATTGCGTATTCCACAACGTAGCTGGACATAGAACCGATGAATGCCGGCATCTACGCGATCTCATCGAGGATCAAGTCAGGCGAGGGGAGCTTCTTGAATATGTTGAGAAGCGCTCCCCGACCACACCGCCGCGATCTTCTGCCAAAGCTCCTCAGGTCGGTTCACGAGTTCCTAGAAACGGAATGGACCCTTAGACTAGCACTCGCGGCATTATCATTAATTAGAGTTCATCTTTCCCTTTTTAATGTATTTCTTTCAATAAAAAAGACACCTTGATGTACACATGTACGGGGTTAGGATTTAGCTCCCAGGCATTCTCTGGAATCAACCGTTTTCCTCTTAGAATTTCTTTTCTTTGTAATAATTTAGCAGTTATGAATTTTCTTTTGCAAACATGGATCATATTTGGAAACTCTAAGCCGAGCATGGCTGATGCTTGCCCCTTTCTTTAAGTGGTCCATGTGAAAGCCTACCACTATTTCCAGAAAAAAAAAACCAACTCCACCAGCCGAGTATGGTTATAAATCTTAAACCGAGTATGGATTATACTCACCCTTCTATCTACACCACGAGTATTTTTTGCTCACTGGATATACTAATTCAACATAATTTGAGCATAAAAAACACTTGCCCTAAGCCGAGTATGGTTAATGCTCGCCACTTAGCCGAGTATGGTTAATGCTCGCCACTAAGCCGAGTATGGTTAATGCTCGCCACTAAGCCGAATATGATTAATGCTCGCCACAAAGCCGAGTGTGGATGATATTCGCCACCCCTCAAAGCCAAGTGAAATAAAATGCTCGACCCATCAGCTTTCTTAAGATCGAGAACATCATATTTTGTCTTTGTAGGAACTAATTCTCATACAAATGATGATTATCATCTCGGCCTTACTACGGTTCCCGATAGTTGTTGGTTTTCCGGCCTCAATACGACCTAGTTTGGTCGTCGGATTCCTGGCCTTAATACAACATCAAGGCCGTCGGATTTCTGGCGTTAATATGGATTGGCACGAACATAGCTGCTCGAGCGATTGTACTTCTATCCATATTTCAGAACACGCCTCCTTCTACCAAAGAAGATGCATTCTGAGGGGCAAAGTGTTAACCCTCTTTTTGGCACAAGCCGCGACGGGCCAGATTAAAGCCCAAACGCACAATCAGCTGAATCAAATAAATCATGCTTCAGGAAACCCAACGGAAGCTCAACCCGGAATAGTCACATATTTGCCCAAGCCAATTCTCATTAACTGATAACTCACTCCAAAAGAATAGTCCTCCGAGTCGGCCGAGAGAACCACTCTCATATCGGGCGTATCGACCAATATCTCGGATCTACATGGAAATATCTAGCTGAGCTATTCATGTGCTCAACCGGACTTTGAAGGCAATAAAAGTGGTCAACCACATCCGGACAAAGCTCTATTTTTGATACACCTCAACGTGGATGCCACATAAGCCACAACTTCCAAGGATACTATTTATGAATAGTAGAATTAGTCCTCTAGCCGCGTTCTAACCAAGGAATGGACTCCACGCGTCCATGCTTTCCCAAAAATGTCGGGCCACATCACAACAGACCAAGCCGCCATCTTCACCTACAAATATCCCAAAGCTCAAAGAGGAAAGGGGCCTTTTTCGGAGGCTCTGTTCTTCTCCAAGACATTCAATTCTCATGGCTAACTCATAAAATAGCCATCTCCTCTCCTTTCTCCAAACATGAAAAGCATTGTACTTGTAATAAAAAGCAGAAGAAATATATATAAAGTGGATGTAGGCACTGTATTTGTCGATCCACTAAAAAAATTCTGTGTGTGCTCCCCGTTTTCTTTTTTTTATGCATTTCATAATCATTATTTGTGTGCTCTCCACACAACTGGGGGTTGATTGTCACTAGTGCCCAACTTTTGAAATTGAGATAGGCGAATGCTCACAAGACATACCATAGGCTCATCACAACGTCCCATCAAGCTAAAGACTTGTAATATGTAAAGGAGAAAATGCACAAAAAAGTACAACACCGCTAAAGTAACGGCTAATAGTTAACAGCTAGCAACTAAAGTACAAAAAATGCAAAAACAACTTCACAACATCAACACAAGTCTCAAATTCAAAGTGGCATAAAATCATTTGCAAGGGCTGATACTTGCATAAACACCCAGTCTAAATGAAATGCATAAAAAGAAGCTACAGGAAGAAAAGTAAAACAACCATAAGCACTAATTCTTCTTTTTTCCGCCCTTGGAATCACTGGACCTCAGAGATGGTTTATTAACTTGAGCGGAAGAAGGAGGAGGTGTATCAGCAAGTTGACTTTCATCCTTAGCTTCTGTACTACCAAGGGGACTCTAAGGAGAAGATAGAATGGCAAGTACTCTTTTCTTGGGAGCAGGATGCTTTCCCTTGCTCTTCAAAAATGGAGACTTGGTCTTTTTCTTTCACTTTCCTTTGGTATTCTTCCCCAGGCTTTCATCAAAATCATCAAAATCTTCAGCTTCACCACTAGGAGTGTAGTCAACGTCATCCAAATCAGCAGTTGCACCAATTTTTGCATCTAGTGACCCTGGTTGCTTCATCACTAGGAGTGGCAGTTGGAGCAGAAGCAGTGGTGGGCACCAAAGTTGAATCAGTAACAATGACTTTAGTGGTGGTTGTGTCAGATCCAGCAGGAGAAGGCTTTGGTGAGATCAGGCCTAAGAAAAAAGAATAGTGAGCATATAACGCAACATAGCCGGGTGAAGTACAAAGATAGTCCAACATCAACACAACTTGGTCGATCTCGGTTTTACCTGCGGCAAGAAGACTTCTGTGCTCAACTTCATAATTATCTGGGTTGTCATCGTCACTTCCGCCATCTCCTCAATGCTCCTCAATAGTATTCTCTTCAGCATCTTTGTCCTTTTCTTCGTAAGTGGCAGAATGATCAGTGGGAGGCACAATTGGAGTCTGAGAATTGGAGACCTCAACATTAACAGAATCAGTGTGGGTAATGGTAGCGGTTACATCTAGGGCTTGCTGCATAGAGGACCAAGCTTCATCCAGTAAAACCCGCTCTTTCATAAGTGCTTTGACCAAAGTTTCGCAGGATTCCGCATGTAAAAGATTCTGTAAGAGGTACTCTTGGGAATAAATGTCTCCAACTTGAAAAAATATCGATTCCCATATTTCAGCCAGAGTCACTAGAAAATCAGCTCCTAAGTAGCGCAAACTACCTCAGCTCATAACACTAAAAACACAGAATCTGAATATAGTGGCATTGGCGTCAGCCTCAACATCAGTGAACGCTTTTCCCACAGCTGCTTTGTTAGCCAAAGCTTGATATCTCTCCTGCTCAAGTCTCTCTACTTTAGCTTTCAACACAGAAATCGCTAATGCCTTTGCAGTGTTCTTCTCATGAAGACTGGCATTGTCTAGTCGATAAGTTGAAGAATCTTTCTCCTACACGGCTAATTGGGCTTCAACAGTCTTTTGGGCGAACTGAGCGTCTTTGACTTACGTTTTCAACAATGTTTCTGTCAACTTAGCAGCAACGAGTTCTACCGTAAGCCTCTAGTTCTCGGCTACAAGCTCTTTATTCCTCTGAGCGAGAGAGGCAACACTGGCGTCATGAAATTTTAGAACTCTGGCCCACTTAGCTTTATCAGTTTCCAAAGTAGGTATTTTCTCGAAGTTACACTTATTTACTCGTTAGAGATCATTAGCTAGCTTATACCATAAATGTTGTTTCTCAACTATGCCCTTGACTTCATCCAACTGCTTATCAACCTAATCCTTCACAACACCCACCTGCTTTTCAATGTTGCTCTTCACTACATCAAGCTTTTTAAGCATTTCCTTCTTATCAGATGGATGGATGTCGAGATCGAAGAAAACTCCCTTCAAACACCAGTTTTTGAATCGTTAAGCAAGATTGGTGGGTGTAAGCTCAGGAGCATAGCATGGCCTATTGATAATCATCTAAATATCATCCAGAGGAGGAGTAACAGATGGAGAAGTATGGGGAAGGTTGATGGAGGTGGTCTGAGTAGCAGTGAATGGATTTTTATCCAATCTAGGGTGCTTATGAGGGTCATCGTTGTTATAATCCTTGCCCTGGTCGTCCCTTTCTCCCTTCCGTCTTCGGCTTTCCTCCTCTTCCCATTTGTTCCGCTCTTGGAGATCGTCGTAACGATCATCATATCTATCACGATCACTATAAGATCTTCGGTTCCAGTCTTCTTTTTCTAGCTGGTCCTGGGCCTCGTGCCTCCACCTCCTCTGTTCCTTAGTCTCTATGTAGCCATAGGGATCCTGAGACTGCGGAGAATGCCGAGATTACATCTGATGTCTCAGGTTATAAGCGCTGGATTGGTTCTTTAAGCTTTTCATATATGGTCAACTCATAGTTGGGCCTGAAATAAGGAAAAACAGGATTTCAGTACTTAGAACAAAAAGTACTGGGCAAAGTATAGGGTACATGCAGATCAACAAAAACTTTGAGTGCGTGTGATATGTGGTCTAAGCACACATCTAATAACGAACCGCTCTTTGTGGGTAAGGCTAATGCATGCCCTATCTCATAAAATGTTCTCCGCAATGGAGGGGTTCGAGACAAAGCCATCTCAGTTGCCGCTTTTGTAACCATGGCTACAAGTTTCGAAGTCACAGTATCGTTTCGGGAAAGATCTTTCGCAGTGTTAAGATAACTCAAGCTCTTGAAAATATATGTAGAACTTTCTTCATGAGTATCCGGAATAGTGGATCCTCACTAATTTTCTCAACATTCAAATCACCTCCTGGAGTTGTCTCACCCTCCTCAACTTGTTCAATAAGCTTCATTAGGCCTTTGCCTTCGCGGTCTACAAGCTCTTCCTCTTCTATCAAAGCCAATTGGGGTTAAGAAGGTGTTTTAGTACCACACGCAGGGTATGAACATTTCTTTAACGAGGGTTTGTCAACCTTACTCTTCGATGAACTACCCTCTCCGAAAGCCGCATCAGACGATGTTATACCCATAGACTGATGTGTGGATGATGTACCTTTAGAAGGGTATTTCCTGAAAGGGTGCAGCAATCTGTATTTACGAAGAAACTCTTGTCTTA
The DNA here is from genome assembly GCA_030737875.1 of Allium sativum. Classification (NCBI taxonomy): domain Eukaryota; kingdom Viridiplantae; phylum Streptophyta; class Magnoliopsida; order Asparagales; family Amaryllidaceae; genus Allium; species Allium sativum. The sequence continues at coordinate 508,962,483 of CM060925.1, forward strand.
TTAAGTACTTTCTTCTCTGTCTACAATACCAACGAATTTTAAAGCTTTAATAATATCCTTGTAAGCAGCGGAATATTTGTTATCCTTGACTGGAGCTGGAACGACTGTAATCAAGAAAGAAAATTTCAGCAACCAAGACTTAAAATAAGTTCATATAAGAAGAGCTCTGTGAAAATATGCTCACCTCCTTCCGTCCAGTTTCCGTGCAAGGTATCGGCACAGCGAACAAAGAAAAATTGAGTCAGAAATCTCGAAGCACTCTCCGGCAAGTCAAGTATAAGCTTCCGTTTTTGTGCACCCTCAACGTGTATGATAGAAGGGGTGTCTTTCCTCCTTTTGAATGAACAAAGATAACAGATATCCTGAAATGTAGGAGCATATCCCCTCTCTTCCATTTAAAGCACGTATATCCCTAATAAAATGGCATAGCAATTAGGATGAAGTTGGAAAATGGCGATAGCTAAATGTTTCAGGATCATCTCCAGAAATGGGTTAAAAGGAGGGAAAATGCCGTTCACCAACATCTCACGGTTGATAGTTACGTATCCGCTTGGTGGTTGATCAATAAACACATTTACCTCTGGTAGTATTGTGTATGTCTCAGGAATACCGTACTGACTACACAATTGCTTATAAACCTACTGGTTAATTGTGGTTGAGTGTCTTTTAGATGGCGGGGCACTAAGGGGATGGAGAACAGGAAATGGTTGATCGGGTACCGGTCCAGGAGCTGTAGTTGTTGTAGATCCAGATGTAGATATAGAGATGTCAACTTATGCAGAAGTGGATGTCCCTTCAGTCTGAAGGCGATTTTGTTGGCTAGTAGTCATTCTACACATACTATCTTGTTTATAATCATATTACAGGTATGAGTTTCCTAAAAGTGAAGTGTTGTGCAGAATTATACAAGTTATATTAAAGCGAATCTTGAAATTCATAGTCCGACGTATGTCGATTAATTGACCTCAAGTATCGCTACTAACATAAACTAAAATGCCGTATGTACGCAAGCAAAGGCTGGAAGGTTATAAAATTTTAAATGAGATAAGCTTGTATAGATGCGCCATCCAGTTTAAGTCTTGAAATTCACTGTAATATGCTTTATTAATTAATCCGTTATCGAAGTGGACGATCGATGACGACGTATAAGTCCAAAACATACAAGTGCTTATTATTGTTGTAAGGAAGGGAACAGGGCATAAAGATGTTCAGTTCTCAATACATAAATGTGAATGGTTCAAGTTCTAGAGTGACAAATGTAGTAAGCTCCAAGAGTGAACTTCAAGTGCAAAAGGGTGGGTCGCTCAATGACTTAGTAGAATGAGTAATCCAATGACCTGACTGAGCATCATCTAGCGGCTTAACACTTAGGTTCGTTCAATGATCTAAAAAACTCGGGTCACTGCATTGTCTTAAGCTCATGCGTTGTGAATCAAGTAAAAGTTTAGGTCGCCCCAGCGGTCTGAGGCTTAGGTCGTTCTAGTGGTCTGAGGCTTAGGTCGTTCCAGCGTCCGAGGTTTAGGTCGTTTCAGCGGTCTGAAATCTTCGATCGTCCCAGCAAGCAGGAAGCATAGGTCATTCTAACGACCTAACGGTGAAATTTGGCTCCCAATCTAAAACTTAAAGCTACTAAAAAGTGTTAAAGCAGCGGATTTCAAAAGTGTACTTTTTTATCTACTCAAACAAATTCATACATGAAAATTGCAGATGAGAAATCACAAATTCGCATGTTTTCACATCGGATCAAGGACTTGGATCATTAAACTCACAGTTTACAGCAAGTTTACATGCCAAAGTTCAATACATATTGATCAAAACTGTGAACAAATTCAGATATTTACAACAAAAAATAGATCAATGCAACGCATCAAATTATTTGGACTTGAATGAGTTCGTCATCAAATCAATATCAACAAATTAACATCGGATTCAAATTTGGACATAAAATTTTGGAATAAAAATCGATTCTCAGATTTACAAAGTGTCATATGACATCGTTTATCGTTTAAACCAAAAAATCTAACAACCGATACTCTAATACCATTCCTAATTCAATTCAAATCTGAAACAATACATGTACAATCCCCTAAATCGGTTTCGATCTCAAAATAACAGAGAACAAAGTAACCGATTCAAATTAAAGCTGAAATCTCCAATTACACAATACAAATTCCCAAATTAATCCAAAACACCTAGAACCAACTCAACAAGAAACAAAAAGGAATTTCGTCGCCTACTTTTGTTGATGAAGGTTTGAGAGAATTGGAATTCGATCCATGAAAGCTTCTTGACGCACAACAACTTTGAGGGCGATTCAGATCCGAAAAAACTAGTAGAAATCGAAGCAGTGCTTGATTTCAAGCAAGGGATTAAGGCCCTACAAACATTGATGATACTGATTCAATGAATTCGAGCAACGATTGGGAGTCGAGAATTCTTTCCTTGAATCAGAAGCCGTCCTCCATTAAAAGGGTTTTCTCGATTTTGAGAGATAAATATGAAGTGACGGCCTGAATTGAAGTATAAAGAAGGCGAAGATGAACAGGTCATGCCCGGTCTAGTTGCAAGCCCAAACGATCTATCATGACTAGTTCAAACTACTCGATGAGACCCAACTGGATTGCCTCTTTACGAAGAATGACGACCCATTGAAGAAACATCAATTTTTTGTAATTCAAAGCCCATATTATTCTTCAATAATACAGGCTCCGAGAGGAAAATGTTAGCCCATAAAATTTTGATTCAAGAGATGGGTCGTCTATTCTAGGTTGTATGTGACTAATAAGTGAATTATAAAATCAGATCGTTATCTTATTGGAAGTCCAGGTCATCTTTCCAGGTCGCTCTAAATTAGATCGTTAGCTTTTTCATTTATCACCTGGTCGTCAGGTTGTCAGGCCATCGAGTCGTTGGACCCATACACAAGCCAAATCGCTTATTCCTTGTGTAAGCGGATCGCCAGAACGTTAGGTCATGCCGAGACAAGTTGGCTTGCTTCAGAGTGGCTCAATACCATCAGATCGTTCATCCCAGGTCGTGTCTTGGGAGCCAAGACAAAGTTAGGTCACAGGTCGTAACCAACTTAGGAACCAGGTCGTTCGGACGACCTAAAATCCTATACACCCATTTTTCAGAACTCTCCACCTCACAACCACTCCTATAAATACACCCACATTTCCACCATGAAAGGGACCGAGTTCTCCAACCACGAAGTGTTGCCCAACTTGTTTCTCAACAAATCCAAATCAATCAAGCCTCCATTAAACCTCTTTCAAGCTTTAATTCAACATCTCAATCACCATGGATTCGCTAAAGATCATCTAAATGCTCAAATTGTTGAAGATCTACTCCAACAATAATCGCAATCATAGAGATCTACCCATTTCCATAGTTAAATCGAGAGAATCAAGATATTAAAGTGAAGAAAGTAGAGAGAATCATTGTAAAGAGAAAATATGAGTAAAGTCATAGAAATCATGTACCTTGCAACATTGGAAGTGGCAATGAGAACTCTCTTTAAAGTAGATGTAGGCCAGATCTAGGCCGAAACACTACAAATCTCTGTCTTTTTACTTGCTTTTGTGTTTGTGGCTACCACTTTTCTAGATTTTAATTGTTTGTGAAGGGCTAAATTACACCTTAGGGTGTTAGTGCCATTTTTCGCATTAACGGATAATTATAACATTATTTAGCATATGTTCTTATAATATTAGAAAGGTTAAATGTTGCCATTTATTTTTCTAATAAGGCTCCCACTATTCTTTTATGTTTCAACAAACCCTAAGCGAAACATAGAAGTCTCTCAACTTCACTACTGGGTTTTAGGACTTGTATGCCTTGGGATTCTAACCTTGAGGAAAGCTCAACAAATCATATGCCATCATACGATGGATATTGGTTGTATCACATACAACTCCTAACCTTTATTGCCTTATCCCAATCCTGCATTTTCTCCTTTAGGAAAGCTCAATAAGTAAGGTGAGACTATTCAATTGGACATTCATTTCGCGATGACCTAAGTATACACTACACCATAACAGCCAATTTGGCATAGATGGATGCAGAGATATAATACGGGTTAAAGCAATATCATATTTGATAGTGCTCAGATCTGTATCAAACTACATTTTGTGATCCGCACCACCCCAAATGCCCTAAATCTGACCGTTCGTCAATGAAGCCCTGGATTAATTAATTTGATATGGCTTTGGGCCAAATTGAATTTGTATCATATTGTGAATCACATTAGGCACTCGGAATAAAAATTTTGGCCGCTCCCTTTTCCATTTTTTTTACTTTAATGGTGCCCGAAAACCCAAATTAGAGTTTTCGATCACAAAATCGTGCCTCCACCTTCGACAGAGACAAACAATCCTCTCCTTCGGCAGAAACGCAGAAACCCTTGGTCTCCCTAGCCCTCCTTCGATAGCGCAAGTATGTGTTTCAATTGAATTTTGGCATGCATGAATATTAGTAGGGAACAAATTAAAATCTTTGTGTGATAGTTGATTGCTACTTTGTGTTAGTGTCAGTGTCTGAGCCACTATGTCCCCAACTAGGGCACAAGCCCCAGCTCAAAATTATACATCCTATGTAAACACTATCATTTTTGTCCAACCGAAAATGATTTGTATGTAGTTTTTTAATTTTTGCCCTATCTGGAAAAAATACTCAACTCCGCTACTTGTTAATGTGTTAGCATTTTCAATTGAATTGGTTTGTGTAAGTATGTTAGCTGATTGCTACTTTGTGTTAGGGACGGATTTTTGGTTATACCCTGAAATCAGAGAAATCAAACTTGAATCATGTTTTGTGATAATGTTAAAAACTTCTGAATTGTTATTTGAAACATGTATGGTATAATTTTAGATTGCGGTATATCCATGAGACAAAGAAATAACAATGAGTTAGTTTGCCATGATTTCATCGTTATTTGACTGTTTGTTTGCCTTATGCTTGAAATTTAAATTGGGTTGTCTTATAACAAGTTTACTCTGTTTTGAGAGATAACAAGTGCACTGAAAATATTTTAATAGGTTTGTTGAAAATTTTGGTAGATGGATGATTACTAGACTTTCTGGTTTATATTTTAAGAGGCGATCCATAGGTGGATGCATTTTAGCTCATGCGTAGGGTCGGGTATCCATGCTTATTAGGTTCATCCAAATGTCGGCTGCTGTTGCACTTAACCTTAGTAAAAAGCTGCTTTCACTAGCAACTTTCGCCTAATTTGTAGCAAACTATAGTGTAAGTTAACTTGCACTACACAATTTGCTTCAAAGAAACTGAAAGTTGCAAGTGAAAGCATCTTTTTCCAAAGGTTAAATGAAGTGGAATTCGACATTTGGATAAAGCTAATAAGCATGGATTACTAACCCTGCGCGTGAGCAAATACGCATCCACGTGGTGGATCGCCCAGTAAATTCTTAATCAGAAAGTCTAGTATGTGTGTCATCTGAAGATGATGATTCGATATCTTTAGACGTTGGAGCAGATATATATTATTTTACACTTAATTAGAAAGCCCAGTAAATTCTTAATTAGAAAGCCGACATTTGGTTTATTTATTCCTTTTTGTGTGTAAAGTAGGATGTTCTGCATGCTAGGGTACGAACTACCGGTGTTGCAGATCGATTACAGTTCAGGTGATTCTTCTTTTGGGTTTGCATTTTTAATGACTATCAATTTTCCATTCCTATGTACAGTAAATTTCATTTAAAAGCCTATGGTCATAGCAAAACTATTTTACAATGTGTATTCATCCATTTTTGAGACATATACTGATCAAACCAAATGCTATTTTAGTTTCTCTGTATTCATGTGTACAATGTCGATCTCCTATATACGATGTTGGTAGTCATGTTAAACCACAAAGCATGTGAGATGCTGGTATGTTTCTAGGTTGTCCATGCAAGCTCACTGTTATCAGTATGGTGCTCGACTAGTCAATTCGACTAGGTTGTTATTTGTATCCAGTGAAGTATTTGTGCACAAACACACTGATCGACTACAGTGAAATTAAACAAACACACTGATCGACACGATATGCCCTTCACTATTATTGGTGTCTAGTGAAATTACACAAACACACTGATTGAGATACACTTATCTCTGCATTCATGTTTGCATCTCAGTCACATTGAGTTACAATGTCGATCTCCTGTCAGTGAAGTATTTGTGACTTGTTTCTTGTATTTTATAGGAAGTCGTGTTGGAAACTTTTGTGCTTTTGAGCTGCTGGAACTCAAGCTGCAGGCTATATATATCACGATTTAGTTATGTTTGTATGTTGGTGCTTTTGTATTGCTGGAACTCAGGCTGCAGTCCTGTTGGCGATTTTGGTGCTTTTTTGTTAGTTTGTAATGTGATGAAAATCTTTGACAGTTTCCTTTTATTGTATATGTTTGTATGTACATTGTGTTCGTGTTATGACAAAACTTGTAATGCTTTGAGTATATATATATATATATAAATTGTATTATTCTCGTGTATGATTTGTGGTATATATGCTTTGTGTTATAAAAAATATGTGCTATAGTTTCTGTTTTTTTATATATACACACATATATGATATATATACACACACACACATGTGTGTGTATATATATGTGTACACACACATATAATTAGAAACGGTCCAAGGCCGTTTATGATTACACTTTAGATACGATTAAGAGCCGTATGTAACGTCGAATGAGATATGGTTTATAGCCGTATTGTAATAACCCGGAAAATAAGAGCCAATTTGAAAATTTTAAATTGGTGATTTCAAAGGAATTTGAACAATTGAAATAGAATATTTCAATAAAATAGTGAATTAGAAATAGTGAGTCAGTTGGAAAATTTGAATTCAAACTTTGACTGACTGTGCAGGGTGGAAAATATAACGGATTTTAGTGAAACCAAAAGTATTTAAATCTGTTAGTCAATACCATTCTAAAGAATCTAAAAAATCGAAGTTTCAAAACGGGAATAAAAAATTATGCCCGAATGAATTTTCAGATAGGTCGCTATATAGAATATATAGCCCTGGAAATTTGATATTTTCATACGACCTCGGAATTCGACGAAACCACTTTTGTTGGGTCCGGGATGTCAAACTATTGCTAGGTTTCAAATTTCATAATTTTTGAAGCTAGTATGTGAGCGTGGCAAAAGAAAATGCGTTTGGTCAATTTCTGTTAAATTGGATCGACCAGAAAATGGCCATTTTTCAAACGATCTCAGAATTCGACAAAACTAGTTTTGTTGGGACCGTAGCGTCAAAACTTAGCTAGATTTATTTTTCTGGAATTTTTCGAATTAGTTTGTGGCCCTGGCAAATTGAAATGTGCGTTCAAATTTAAAAATTAAATGTTTTATACTTTAATCTGAAAAATAACTGACTGTAACAGTCGAATTGGCCAACGAAACATATCCCATTGTGTCCGGGATGGGGGTATTTAGCTAGGGGCGACAGTCGTTGGGTTTGAAAAGGAGTTCGTTTGAGAAAACACTATTTAAAAATTTAATAAAACTATCGACCAATCGTATTTCTTCATTCATAAATTAAAAAAAAAATCAGAAAACCCCCCGACCCCCCCCGACATCGACAACGGAAAAGCTCCCCCCTTCCCTTGCGATTTCCGATCGCCACAGCCCAAATCAGCCCCTACCCAGTTCAACTTTTTGTAGTTCTCCTTCCCCTCTTCAAATCCATATAAGGAGCTCCACCTATCGTTGCTCCTACGTCAAGATATCTCCCTCCAAAGTCCCGACCTTCAAACCGCCGCCGCCGACGATCCCGACCATCGAACGCCACCAAACCGTCGCGCGACTGTAGCCATTTCCTCCCTCTTCCACGTCCAACCCGCCGATCATTCCATCGTGCCTCGGTTCTCGCGAAAACCGCAAACCTAGTTTTGAACCATCCTGAAAGGTGAGTTCTTTTTTATGTTTACACTTTGAAAAATCATATCTTTTTGATGTGTTAACGAAATTCGATGAAACAGGAAACATCACAACCGCAAGGAAGCTCTCTACACTCTGAAGAAGCCGCGGATTTTTCTGACATCGTATCTATTTTTAGCGAAGCAACAAACCAATGTGAGAAATCTAAATTAAATAAATTTGAATAGAAAATGTCGTGTATAAATTATATTAGCGAAATATAAATTACACACGTGTCGTATACCTCATGTACATGCGTGGCGTAGGCTATATAAGCGAAGTATGAATTATACATGCATAGAAAAATTGATATATATGTTGAAATGCAAGTGAACTATAGCGATTATATGTGTGTGTGTGTATATATATATATATATATATATATATATATATATATATATATATACACACACACACTCCCCTCGTCCACAAACCATGGACGATATTTATTGTTGTGAATTGGTGTGAAACATTGGATGAAAAATACGAATGGTTGAATAATTGTTTGTGGTTGATATTGTTTGGTTGTGGTTGAAAAATACCCATTGGTGATTGAAATGAATTGGAAATATTTTTGGAAATAAAAATAAACATTCCGCCTGCGTGCGAATTAGATGCATGAATCCCCATTGTCAAAAACCGCGAGGTTTTAAGGTAGAGCGAGGAGCCGTACTAGGGACGGTGCCGGTTTTAACTACCCTAGCGTTATGCTGCCGAAATTTTGAATAATCTTTGTATGTTAGAGTTATTTTCATATGTTGAAATTATCTTCATGCGTTGAAATTAAAGTCATGTGTTGAAACTATATTCATGTGTGGAAATGTTCATGTGTTGAAAAGTGATGTGTAAAAATTAAATTCATGTGTGAATGAATGAAGTGTTTAATCAATTAAAATCACATTTTTATAATATATATGAAGTATGAAAAATATTCGCCTTATATATAAATAGTTTTAACAATAAAAATTCCATCTTTCTAATATGAACAACATAAATAAAATATCCATGTGTGGAAATGCTCACGTGTTTAGAAGTGTGTGTAGTGGAAAAGTTCATGTGTTGAATAAAAAGATCGAACAATAAAAATTACATTTTTATTGAAACTATGAAGTGTTGAAAACATCCATTTGTCGAATAAATATTTTAAATGATAAAAATATCATTTTTATCATATATGTGATATGCTAAAGTATGCGGACGTTGAAATAAATATTTGTGAATGAAATATTATTTTTAACATGCATAGAACTAAATAAAATAGTCATGTGTTGAAATCTATTTTAGTTCGCCAAAATTATCATCTTTGTAATGTGAAGTGTTAAAAAAAATAGCCACTTGTTCAAATAAATGTGCATGAGTTGAAATATACATTAATTAGCTAATGATATGATTTTAGCCTATGCATGCAACATTAGAATGAATGGTGTTTTTAAACCAAAGTAAATCAAATATGAAGTTGAATGGAAAATGATAAGTGATATAAATTGTATATATGTACATGCATATTTATTGAACAGGTTATAGCAAAAAGGGGCTAGAGAAGAGGAATAAAATTTTGTGCCTGACAAATAGGTACACATTTATTGTTTTTTTTTTGGTGATGATTTTATGAGCCTGTTGGCTAGCCGCTTGGCTTTTTCTTTTCCTTTTTGACATGAGACGCCCGTGTGGCTATTTGGGAATTTTCCCAGCCCCTCCCGCACAAAGGAGGTTATGGCGAAATTTTCCAAAATTTAAAGGCGTTAGTGAAATAATTGAAGTGGAAACGATATAGGAATTTTTGGATGAACTATATTTATATATATATATAAATATAAATAAAATTAAAACGAAAAGTGGCCGTGCAGTTTGTGTTTTCAAACCGTGATTTCAAACGACTAGTGCGGGAAATCCGACCATTGGATTTTCCCGAAACCGCAACCGTTGAGTTCGCCTTGGAAATATCTTTCTAATGGCACCAACTTTGTGAAGATCCAATGGTTGGAATGTCTAGAATGTTTAATTCAAATCTGAAGAAAAACAGCACCAGAAACGATTATATTTATATATATATATATATAAATATAATTAAATTAAATCGAATAACGACGCTGCAGTTTGTAAATTGGAATCGTAATTTCAAATGGCTCGTGTGGAAGATTCGACCGTCGGATTTTCCCAAAACTAAAACCGTTGGATTCGTTTTGAAATGACTTTCCTAATGATATAAAATTTGTGAAGATCCAACGGTTAGATTTTCAGATATGTGTAAAACAAAATTAGTGAAAAGCAGCGCCGGTGCATCGACACGACCTGAAACGTCGTTTAATTAAATATGGTCGTTTTAAAATAAATAAAAATGGCGATATATCATTATAAAATACTATAGACGATATAGAGTGGAAATAATCCCATTTTGTTGTGTTTGCTTGATATGTGATGGTTGAATGTATTTAACATGAAAATTATAACTAAAGAACTGAAATGTGAATGTTGAATAGTCCAACCATGTGATAAATTGATTTGAAAATCTAAATATATGTGGATTATTTGAAAAGGCCGAGTTCATCTCTCATTTCAAATAATCGATCGACGTTGAGAAGTCGAAGAGTCGAAGATGGTTGAAGACCAACGATCTTCACATTTGATGGATGGGCGCTACTGATGCTCGTGATTGGAGTAGCTACCATGAAGGAACTGAAGTAGTAGCCGCCCAAACATACTGTTGATTGTACGGATATGCGAGGAATTGGTGCCTTCGGTTTTGTTTAGACCCAGAACGGACTTGTAAATGGACTGTGTGTCTGACATTGGATTTTGTTTTGTGTTGATTGATCACTGTTAAATATATATCTGTTTGGCGGCGGAGAATTTATTCTCTTGCTTAACGCCCTTCTCTGAGACGTACGAGCGCAGAGGTTATGTATTGACAGAAATCAGTCGCATGGAGTGGATTGACTGTGTGGCACGCCTAAGTGGCATATGATCAAGGCTTCTGTTGCAAAGCAAAGCCTTGTGGTTGATGATCAAAGCATGGTCTGTGTGACATAGCTTTGTGTATGACGTGAATTCGCGAGTCTCACACCCCGGTATGAGTCAAAAATGGGAGACAGACCGCTGGGAGAGCACGACGTTTCTTTCTAGCTATGGTGGTGTCAGTGACCTACCAGCCCTGACATTATATATACTTTTCACCTGTGTGGTTGTTGGAATGCGAGGCGCCTCGATTATAGGTCTGTAAGGACCGGGAAACGTGTGTTCAGGAATTGCCAATCCTCAAAAGCAAGAGAGGACCGGCCCAGCCGATTCCAAGGATCATAGTGGGGTCCTGAGACATTTGCTAGAGTGTCTCGAATTGGAGAGGAGCTTGCCCCTTGCCTCGACTCATGAAGGAACCCAATTTCCAATACGAAATATGCGAATGTGATTGCATTACTAGTATGGAGACATGATATATGGTACCCATGCCATCTAGGATTGATATTTATGATTGAATTTGCTTTTCAAACATATATGCACTAGTAATAATATCAAACACTTTTGTTTTATACGTATGAAGCATTTTTGTCCATTATAAGGTAAAACACTATCCTCTAGCTTGCGTTGCATTGTGTGATGGGACCTGAGTCTTATAATGGCTTCATTTTATAAAAAGCATTGCGCTGATTTAATCGTTTACTTTATTTCATGCACTAGCACTCATTGGAGTAAACCCGTTCCGCGAAAGTGGCGTGGTCCTTCGATTTGCCTTATTATTGTTGTTAATAAGTTATGTAGATTTCTCATACCAGTCCCATGACTGACTCGTAGTTTGTTTCACCTTGCAAACTCGGGTGCCCTCATTTTTACACGGGCAGCCTAGTTACAGGTTTCTGACGCACTTTTGGCTCATGGTGAGGCTTGACTACACTGTGCTGACTTGGATTTTCTCCGCCATTATTGTATCTATATTATGATTCCGCCATTGGCGATGTAGACTGATATTTATTTTGAGTACTCTTTATGTATGATTCCGCCTCGGGCGATGGTGACTGACTATGTATCATTATGCACTAAGTTGTATCCTGTACTGTGCTTCTCCGATGTGATGATTTCTATATGATTCCGCTGTCATATGTGTGTAAATTATTCTATTTTCTGTTTATGCTATTATCTGTGATCTGCTAATGATGGTTAATGTGTTACATTCCAATGATTATCCTTAACACTGTGTCACGGGATTTTGGGATCGTCACAGTTGGTATCAGAGCTTTGGTTATCCTTAGTTCTGGAGTCTAACACATTAAACATTTCGTAAAAATAGAATCAGTAGTATTCTAAGGCGAGTCGCTCATTAGAGATAGGACTACTAAAGTCCTAGAATGAGCCGAGCAGAATAGCAAAAACAATTTGATAAGTCCATCGTTATCTTTCCGTAAATTTTCTGCTTAATCATGCAATAAATTATCATTTCTGTTAGCTGACTCTTTCCTTGCTTATACAGAATTTGACAAATGGCTACCAGAGCAGCCGCCGCTAGAGGAGGCCATGCCGGCCGAGGCCGAGGAAGTGGAGAAGCCCCATTTCAAGAAGGACCTTTGATACAACCTCCGGCCGCTCAATACTTCGAGCTAGACAATGTATCTAAGAGATATAAGAACTTATGAGGCAAGACCTTCTCGGGAACTGGCACCGTAATAGAGGCCCTTGCATGGCTCAAAACATGCGAGAAAATTCTTAAAGGCCTAAGGCTTGGAGACGAAGATAAAGCTATTATGGGCGCCGGGGTTATGCAGGAAAAAGCTGAACTATGGTGGGAATCTCTCACCACCGGGAATAGAGAAGCTGGAAGAACATGGGATGGATTCAAAGAACTCTTCAAGGAGAAATATGTCCCAGAACAAGCTCTAGAACGAATGCACGATGATTTCGCCAACCTCCAGCTGGGGGATCTTTCCGTGCAAGATTATCTGAATAAATTTACACTGTTGTCGCCCTATGCTCCGGAGCTCGTCGCCACGGCAAAGTCCAAAAATAAGAGGTTTATCCTTGGGCTAAGGCGACGGTATCATGATAAAGCCATGGCCCATTTCAAGCTGGAATTCAACGAACTGGTGGAAATGACATGCAACTACGAAGACCTTGATCAAAGGCATCTGGATCAGGATCGCGCTAAAAGCCAGGCCGGGAATAAGCCCAAGCCTGCCGTACATTAAGGCGAGTCAAGTCAGGCAGCATCTTCGAAACCTTAGACTGGCAAGCCGCCAAGAGGAAGCTGCTTTAACTATGGCAAAATGGGGCACTACTCTAATGTGTGCACAGCCCCGAAGAGGCAGAAGAAAATTTCTCAAGGTTCGAGCCAAGGCTCTCAGAACCCTCGCTCGTGCTTCAACTGTCGCAAGACCGATCATCTTGTTAGGGACTGTCCTTTGCTGAAGAAGGCCACAGTAGCTCATGTCTATGACGGGTCGAGCCCGCCAGCTGCTTCTGACGGAGCAGGTAAACCCGATGTGTTGGGAGGTACCCTTAAAATTAAAAATATTCCTGTTTCTGTATTGTTTGACATAGATGCATCACGTAGTTTTATTGCTAGAAACCCAATGCACAAATTAAAGTTAAAAAAGAGAAAGCTTAAAGAATCGGTTGAAGTACATAATCTGATAGGAGGATCTCTCATTCTCAGTTCATATTGTAAAGTACCTGTTTCTTTTTCTCGATACAAGTTTCCTTTTGATTTAATCGTTATGGATTTTCCCGAATTCGATATCATTCTCGGGCTGGATTGGTTAACGAAATACGAAGTCGAGGTGAATTGTGCGGAAAGAACGTTAAAATTTGAACGGAGCTTGGACATATATATATACCCTGTCATGGTTCGAATCCGAATAGAGAAGAATTTTGGTCGGCATTAGAACTTATCCCCACCTCCATAGAAATGATTCCAATTGTTAGAAACTATGCGGATGTGTTTGAAGAAGTTGAGAACTTACATCCGCAAAGAGAAATAGAATTCCGAATCGATCTAATTCTCAATGCCAGATAGGTAATACATCCAATTCGCAGAATGACTCCGAAAGAAAAAGAAGAATTAGACGATCAAACTCGTCAACTATTGTGGAAGTGTCTAATCAGACCCAGTTTTTCTAATTGGGGTGCAGCTGTTGTGTTTGTCCCAAATTCAGACGATACTCTTCGATTATGCGTTGATTACCGAGACCACAACAAACAGACGCTCAAAAACAAGTATCCATTACCCCGCATCGATGATTTGCTAGACCAATTGAATGGGGCGAAAGTATTTTCCCGAATGGACCTAGCTACAGGTTTTCACCAATTGAGGATAGCAGAAGAGTGTGTTCCTTTGACAGCTTTCAGAGGTCCAAACGTATTTTATGAATGGTTAGTAATGCCGTTTGGCCTGTGTAACGCTCCAGCATACTTTGTCGATCTAATGAATAGAGTGTTCAGGGGAGTTCTGAATAAATTTGTCCTCGTATTCATCGATGATATTTTAATCTACTCCAAATCAAAAACCGAGCATGAAAAACACTTAGAACAAGTATTGGAGATTCTAAGGAAGAACGTCTTCAAAGCCAAATTCTCTAAATGTGTCTTCTGGCAAGAAGAAGTCAAGTTTCTTGTCCATGTCGTGTCAGAGAAAGGAATATCTGTCAACCCAAGCAAAATAACAGCGATTCAAGACTGGAAACAACCCACTACTCCCACAGAAGTTAGATGTTTTATGAGGTTGGCTAGTTATTATCGAAAGTTCGTTAAGAATTTTTCGAAGATATCTGGTCCGTTAAGGAAGCTCACTAAGAAACATGAGAAGTTCAAGTGGACTTCTGACTGTGAAGAAGCTTTCAAGGAATTGAAATCAAAACTGACAACTACTCCAGTGTTAACTATTATTGATGGCAATCAGGATTTAACGGTTTGGACAGATGGTTCTATTTGAGGTCTTGGCACAGTGTTAATGCAAAGAGGCCAAGTGGTCGCTTATGCAAGCCGCCAACTGAAACCACATTAGAAGAATTATGTAACTCATGATCTTGAGTTTCTAGCCATCGTTTTTGCTTTGAAAATCTGGAGGCATTATTTATTGGGCGAGAAATTTATACTGTATACAGATCATCAATCAATGAAGTATTTAGACACTCAGAAAGATCTGAATTTGAGACAACAGCATTGGCTAGAATTTCTTGCAACGTATGATCTTGATATCCTGTATAAGCCGGGGAAGGCTAATGTTGTAGCAGATGCGCTTAGTAGAAAAACCGCAATCATTGCCCATCTTATAATTACACCTAGCTTTATCGATAAGATACGTGCTCTCCAGAGGAATGATTATTTCATTCAAAGGATCAAAGGGAGAATCCAGAAGGGAGAGCCCTCAAGCTTTCAGGTAGATAAAGATGAAGTTCTAAGGTTGAATAGAAGAATATGTGTTCCCAACATCGCTGAGCTCAAAAGAAAAGTTCTAGATGAATGCCATAAATCCAAATTTTGCATCCATCCAGGTGTGAGTGAAATGTACAACGTTATCAAACGCACTTTCTGGTGGAGGGCAATGAAAAGAGATATCTCTTTGTATGTTAGCAGATTCCTTACTTGTCAATTGGTCAAGAGCGACCAACAGAAGCTAGCTGGACTGTTGCAATTGTTGGAAGTCCTAGGCTGGAAATGGTAACAGATTTCCATGGATTTCATAGATGGCTTGCCGCGAACCAGGAAAGGTAATGACAATATTTGGGTAATCGTAGATCGCTTCACGAAGACTGCCCATTTTATACCTGTCAGATCCAATAGAACCGCTCAAAGTCTAGCACAGATATATTTCAAAGAAAAGTTAAGCTGCATGGAATTCCCATCAGCATAGTCAGTGATAGAGACCCAATATTTGCTAGCAAATTCTGGGAGGCTTTCCAGACAGTATTGGGAATGAAACTGAATATGAGCACCGCTTATCACCCTCAAATAGATGGCCAAACTGAGCGGCTGAATAGAATTCTAGAAGATTTATTGCGGGCTTGTATAATTGATTTTGGTGGGTCATGGGAAGATCATTTGCATTTGGCAGAATTATCATATAACAATAGCTATCAAGCAAGTTTGGGATTGTCGCCATTTGAAGCATTATATGGCAGACCCTGCAGATCTCCAGCATGTTGGGTAGAACCTGGCAATAGACTTGTGTTAGGACCCGATATGATTAGAGAAGCATCTGATAAAGTCGACTTCATCAAAAAGCGTTTTAGAACCGCGCAAAGCCGACAGAAAAGCTATGCAGATTCTAGAAGAAGAGATTTGACATTTAGTATTGGTGATCATGTTTATTTGAAAGTTTCTCCGATGAGAGGAGTAATCAGATTTGGAAAAACTGGGAAGTTGGCACCGAGATTTATTGGTCCCTTTCCTATACTCGAACGAATTGGAACTCTTGCTTATAGGGTTCAATTACCAGATTGGTTGCCTGGAGTGCACGATGTATTTCACGTATCTCAACTTAGAAGACATGTGCATGATCCAGATCTTGTTGTAGAAGAAGCAGCGCAACAGGATATAGACTTAACTCCAGAATTAACACTCAAAAGAGAGCCATTAAAGATTGTTGGCAAAGAAACTAGAGAACTAAGAAGAAAAATGGTTCATTTAGTTAAAGTGCAGTGGAGCAGTGATGCTAGAGACTGTACTTGGGAGACTGAGGAAAGCATTTAGCAAGCTTACCCCAAATACAGAGTGGACATCTCTGACTAACTCCGGTGCAAGGTACCTTTACAATACTATGCTTTTACATTTTGTTTCCTAATGTACTGTTGTTTCTTTTTCGAGGACGAAAAGTTTTAAGTGGGAGAGTTTGTAATAACCCAGAAAATACGAGCCAATTTAAAAATTTTAAATTGGTGATTTCAAAGGAATTTGAACAATTGAAATATAATATTTCAATAAAATAGTGAATTAGAAATAGTGAGTCAGTTGGAAAATTTGAATTCAAACTTTGACCGACTGTGCAGGGTGGAAAATATAACGGATTTTAGTGAAACCAAAAATATTTAAATATGTTAGTCAATACCTTTCTAACGAATCTGAAGAATCATAGTTTCATAACGGGAATCAAAAGTTATGGCCGAATGAATTTTCAGATAGGTCGCTATATAGAATATATAGCCCTGGAAATTTGATATTTTGCATACGACCTCGGAATTCGACGAAACAACTTTTGTTGGGTTCGGGATGTCAAACTATTGCTAGGTTTCAAATTTTATAATTTTTGAAGTTAGTATGTGAGCGTGGCAAAAGAAAATGCGTTTGGTCAATTTCTGTTAAATTGGATCGACCAGAAAATGGCCATTTTTCAAACGATCTCAGAATTCGACGAAACTAGTTTTGTTGGGACCGTAGCGTCAAAACATAGCTAGATTTATTTTTCTGGAATTTTTCGAATCAGTTTGTGGCCCTGGCAAATTGAAATGTGCGTTCAAAGTTAAAAATTAAATGTTTTATACTTTAATTTGAAAAATAACTAACTGTAACAGTCGAATTGGCCAACGAAACATATCCCATTATGTCCGGGATGGGGGTATTTAGCTGGGGGCGACAGACGTTGGGTTTGAAAAGGAGTTCGTTTGAGAAAATACAATTTAAAAATTTAATAAAACTATCGACCAATCATATTTCTCCATTCATAAAAAAAAATTCAGAAAACCCCCCGACCCCCCCGACATCGACGACGGAAAAGCTTACCCCCCTTCCCTGGCGATTTCCGATCGCCACAGCCAAAATCAGCCCCTCCCCCAGTTCAACTTTTTTAGTTCTCCTTCCCCTCTTCAAATCCATATAAGGAGCTCCCCCTATCATTGCTCCTATGTCGAGATATCTCCCTCCAAAGTCCCGACCTTCAAACCGCTGCCGCCGACGATCCCGACCACCGAACGCCACCAAACCGCCGCGCGCCTGTAGCCCTTTCCTCTCTCTTCCACATCCAATCCGCCGATCATCCACTCATGCCTCGGTTCTCGCGAAAACCGCAAACCTAGTTTTGAACCATCGTGAAAGTTGAGTTCTTTTTTATGTTTACACTTTGAAAAATCATATCTTTTTGATGTGTTAACGAAATTCAATGAAACAGGAAACATCACGACCGCAAGGAAGCTCTCTACACTCTAGAAGAAGCCGCGGATTTTTCTGACATCGTATCTATTTTTAGCGAAGCAACAAACGAATGTGAGAAATCTAAATTAAATAAATTTGAATGGAAAATGTCGTGTATAAATAATATTAGCGAAATATAAATTACATACGTGTCGTATACCTCATGTACATGCGTGGTGTAAGCTACATAAGCGAAGTATGAATTATACATGCATAGAAAAATTGATATATGTGTTGAAATGCAAGTGAAATATAGCAATTATATATATATATATATATATATATATATATACCCCTCGTCCATAAACCATAGACGATATTTATTGTTGTGAATTGGTGTGAAACATTGGATGAAAAATACGAATGGTTGAATAATTGTTTGTGGTTGATATTCTTTGGTTGTGGTTGAAAAATACCCATTGGTGATTGAAATGAATTGTAAATATTTGTGGAAATAAAAATAAACATGCCGCCTGCGTGCGAATTAGATGCATGAATCCCCATTGTCAAAAACCGCTAGGTTTTAAGGTAGAGCGAGTAGCCGTACTAGGGACGGTGCCGGTTTTAACTACCCTGCCGTTAAGCTGCCGAAATTTTGAATAATCTTTGTGTGTTACAATTATTTTCATACGTTGAAATTATCTTCAAGCATTGAAATTAAAGTCATGTGTTGAAACTATATTCATGTGTGGAAATGTTCATGTGTTGAGAAGTGATGTGTGAAAATTAAATTCATGTCTGAATGAATGAAGTGTTTAAACAATAAAAATCACATTTTTATAATATATATGAAGTATGAAAAATATTCGCCTTATATATAAATATTTTTAACAATAAAAATTCCATCTTTCTAATATGAACAACATAAATAAAATATCCATGTGTGGAAATGCTCACGTGTGGAGAAGTGTGTGTAGTGGAAAAGTTCATGTGTTAAATAAAAAGATCGAACAATAAAAATTACATTTTTATTGAAACTATGAAGTATTGAAAACATCCATTTGTCGAATAAATATTTTAAATGATAAAAATATCATTTTTATCATATATGTGATATGCTAAAGTATGCGGACGTTGAAATAAATATTTGTGAATGAAATATTATTTTTAACATGCATAGGAACTAAATAAAATAGTCATGTGTTGAAATCTATTTTAGTTCGCCAAAATTATCATCTTTGAAATGTGAAGTGTTAAAAAAAATAGCCACTGTTCAAATAAATGTGCATGAGTTGAAATATACATTAATTAGCTAATGGTATGATTTTAGCCTATGCATGCAACATTAGAATGAATGGTGTTTTTAAACCAAAGTAAATCAAATATGAAGTTGAATGGAAAATGATAAGTGACATAAATTGTATATATGTACATGCATATTTATTGAACAGGTTATAGCAAAAAGGGGCTAGAGAAGAGGAATAAAATTTTGTGCCCGAGAAATAGGTACACATTTACTGTTTTGTTTGGGAGATGATTTTATGAGCCTGTTGGCTAGCCGCTTGGCTTTTTCCTTTCCTTTTTGACATGAGACGCCCATGTGTTTATTTGGGAATTTTCCCAGCCCCTCCCGTACAAAGGAGGTTATGGCGAAATTTTCCAAAATTTAAAGGCATTAGTGAAATAATTGAAGTGGAAATGATATAGGAATTTTTGAATGAACTATATTTATATAAATATATAAATATAAATGAAATTAAAATGAAAAGTGGCCGTGCAGTTCGTGTTTTGAAACCATGATTTCAAACGACTAGTGCGGGAAATCCGACCATTGGATTTTCCCGAAACCACAACCGTTGGGTTCGCCTTGGAAATATCTTTCCAATGGCACCAACTTTGTGAAGATCCAACGGTTGGATTGTCTGGAATGTTTAATTCAAATCTGAAGAAAAACAAAGCCAGAAACGATTATATTTATATATATATATAAATAAATATAATTATATTAAATCGAATAACGACGTTGTAGTTCGTAAATTGAAATCGTAATTTCAAATGGCTCGTGTGGAAGATCCGACCGTCGGATTTTCCCAAAACTGAAACCATTGGATTCGTTTTGAAATGTCCTTCCTAATGATATAAAATTTGTGAAGATCCAACGGTTAGATTTTCAGATATGTGTAAAACCAAATTAGTGAAAAGCAGCGCCAGTGCATCGACACGACCTGAAACGTCGTTTAATTAAATATGGCCATTTTAAAATAAATAAAAATGGCGATATATCGTTATAAAATACTATAGACGATATAGAGTGGAAATAATCCCATTTTGTTTTGTTTGCTTGATATGTAATGGTTGAATGTATTTAACATTAAAATTATAAATAAAGAACTGAAATGTGAATGTTGAATAGTCCAACCATGTGATAAATTGATTTGAAAATCTAAATATACGTGGATTATTTGAAAAGGCCGAGTTCATCTCATTTCAAATAATCGACCGACGTTGAGAAGTCGAAGAGTCGAAGATGGTTGAAGACCGACGATCTTCACATTGGATGGATGGGTGCTACTGATGCTCGTGATTGGAGTAGCTACCATGAAGGAACTGAAGTGGTAGCCATCCAAACATACTGTTGATTGTACGGATATGCGAGGAATTGGTGCCTCTGGTTTCATTCAGACCCAGAACGGCCTTGTAAATAGACACACATTGGATTTTGTTCTGTGTTGATTGATCTCTGTTAAATATATATTTGTTTGGCGGCGGAGAATATATTCTCTTGCTTAATGCCCTTCTCTGAGACGTACGAGCTCAGAGGTTATGTATTGACAGAAATCAGTCGCATGGATTGGATTGCCTGTGTGGCACGCCTAAGTGGCATATGATCAAAGTTTCTGTTGCAAAGCAAAGTCTTGTGGTTGATGATCAAAGCATGGTCTGTGTGACGTAGCTTTGTGTATGACGTGAATTCGCGAGCCTCACACCCCGGAATGAGTCAAAAACGGGAGACGGACCGCTGGGAAAGCACGACGTTTCTTTCTAGCTATGGTGGTGTCAGTGACTTACCAGCCCTGACATTATATATACTTTTCACCTGTGTGGTTGTTGGAATGCAAGGCGCCTCGATTATAGGTCTGTAAGGACCGAGAAACGTGTGTTCAGGAATTGCCAATCCTTAAAAGTAAGAGAGGACCGGCCCAGCCGATTCCAAGGATCATAGTGGGGTCCTGGGACATTTGCTAGAGTGTCTCGTATCGGAGAGGAGCTTGCCCCTTGCCTCGACTCATGAAGGAACCCAATTTCCAATACGAAATATGCGAATGTGATTGTATTACTTGTATGGCGACATGATATATGGTACCCATGCCGTCTAGGATTGATATTTACGATTGAATTTGTTTTTCAAACATATATGCACTAGTAATAATATCAAACACTTTTGTTTTAAACATATGAAGCATTTTTTGCCATTATAAGGTAAAACTCTATCCTCCGGCTTGCGTTGCATTGTGTGATGGGACCTGAGTCTTATAATGGCTTCATTTTATAAAAAGCATTGCGATGATTTAATCATTTACTTTATTTCATGCACTAGCACTCATTGGAGTAAACCCGTTCCGCGAAAGTGGCGTGGTCCTTTGATTTGCCTTATTATTGTTGTTAATAAGTTATGTAGATTTCTCATACCAGTCCCATGACTGACTCGTAGTTTGTTTCACCTTGCAAACTCGGGTGCCCTCATTTTCACACGGGCAGCCTAGTTACAGGTTTCTGACGCACTTTTGGCTCATGGCGAGGCTTGACTACACCGTGCTGACTTGGATTTTCTCCGCCATTGTTGTATCTATATTATGATTCCGCCATTGGCGATGTAGACTGCTATTTATTTTGAGTACTCTTTATTACGATTCCGCCTCAGGCGATGGTGACTGACTATGTATCATTATGCACTAAGTTGTATCCTGTACTGTGCTTCTCTGATGTGATGATATCTATATGATTCCGCTGTCATATGTGTGTAAATTATTCTATTTTCTATTTATGCTATTATCTGTGATCTGTTAATGATGATTAATGTGTTATATTCCAATGATTATCCTTAACACCATGTCACGGGGTTTTGGGATCGTCACACGTATCTAATAACTTAACACACCAGATTTTGATACGGCTTATTACCGTGCCTAACTGCTTTAGATATGGCTTAAAACACAGCCTAATTAGCATATATGGTGTAGTGATAATGGATGTATTTTGAAGTAAGCTCATCAAATACATGTGGTAATCTTACCTCGTCTATTCAATTTATTAATACTACTACACATAACATCTCTAGCTTGAGGATAGCTCAACATGTAAGGAGTATGCAAGTAATCTATTAATATATAAATGATAGTGGGCAATATTAAATTGAAGATTCATAATTTTCAATATATTATAATGAGTGATATCGATTTGTGTAATAATGTATTCTTATGAAATACCCATGTGATTCAAGTGTCAAACACATCAGAAATGACAGTATACGTACATTTACGCATGTATTTATTTCTCAATTTATTTAAATTTTTTTAACATTCCACTTTCAATTTACACATTCATATTATATAAGTTTCATTATTATATAACTTTAATATTTTAATTAACTTATACAATAATCTCAAGTATAACATTTTATTAATTAAATATTATTTGATTAATTTTACTAATTAACTCTTTAATTAATTTTAAGTTAGTATTTCGATACAAATTTTATGTTGGACATATTTACTATAACCTTTATAATAAGACAAATATATCTTATCTACATATGCATATTTTTTTCCTTTCAATTAACTAACCTTTATACAGGCGCATAAGTATTAATTAATTGATTATATTATATTATTAACCTTATTAATAATTTTAAATTTTGAAATTAATATTCACAAGTTTTAAACATTTTGAACTTTTCATTACATTTCAAACCTTTTGAAAATTTATGTTATATTATAACCTTTTATAAAAAACATGGTTTTATTTTAAATTCAAATATTGTTTTAGTTTTCCAAACTATTTTGAAAATTAGCTCAAGGCTTAATTAAATTGGTTATTCTCTACTAGGGGTAACCTTTAGGCTTACTCCATCTTTCAGGCCAGGCTAGTAACCAGATAGGACAGGGTACTTGATTACCAAATTCCAATCCTAGACATAACCTTTCTAGACACCGTACCTAGCGGGCAAGTTAATTATTCGCCCTAACATAACTAATTTAGACCGCATAGGATATAGGGGTTTGATACCATTGAAGGAACTAGGTTTGCCCACAACAGAAAAAATTGATGAATTTCAAAAAATTTATCCATTTTAGATCTTTAATTGTGCCTATGAATCCTACATGTATTTATATCTTATCTAAATTTTCCTTGAAATAAAATAAATGTTTTATTTAATTTGGATAAATTCAATTAAAAATTGCATAGTGTATCAAATACACCAAACATTTACTTATAAGAACTAGTATATATAGGGAAGAAAGCCTTATGTTTCTTTCCCTAAAGGAGTAATTAACTAAGTACATAAATTACACTAAATGGAGAGAGAAAACTTTTATTTTCTCTCTTTGATTTGCATTGATTGCTTCATTAATGCTATAAATCAAAATTATTCATAACATAAATTGATATTGTATTAACATGTAGATAAGTATAATCAGGATGGATATCACATAGGTAAAGGAACTAAATAAAGGGTAGCATGTAGACCGATATAATTAGAAACTTGAATAAAGATGTTTCTAGATCTGGTTGAATTTCCTTCGAAAATTGCAACAATTTAAAGCACCACTTTTATTTTTTTGATTTGTTTTGATATTTTTTTTGAGAATTTTTAAGGTTAGGAGGCCATTAAATTTCGGCCATGAATAGAAGAATGAAGGTTGAGGCTTGAGTTTTAAAATAATGAGATTGAGAGGGGAAAATGAATGAAATACAATGTATACACACTCAGTCCCAAGTATATGCGATCCTAATATAATTACTAAATTTTATATAGTTACTAAATATCAGGGTATGTGCCATATTAAGCATTCACGGCCAGTCCCAATATTCACGATTAATAGCGCAATATTTGTTTTAAGGTGACACAGTCGTGTGAATTACATGATCAAGCATGACATGATTATATAAAACAAGGCATGTGTACACTTCAAAGTTATAGAACAAAGTAGGGTGTATACCAGCCATCATGTATATATTAATATGGCAAGGAAATAATCAATGCAACATGAGTCCAAGTTTTTAAAGCAAGGTGGGACTAAGTTACTACTTTCAGGTTTTAAATCGAGGAAGGTTAGATCTTCAGATTTTTCCATAGGAGATGCTGATATTCCGAATGAGTCCAAGTAGCAAATATATTAAATTATTATAAAATCCATCCACCTAAGCTCCAGGTAAATCGGGCACTATATGGGTATTAACATACAAGTTCAGCTTTCCAGACAAGGCATGGTGCATCAACATTTATGTATTTCAGCTTTTAAGAAAAGAAGGCAAACCGGGGTTCTTCACGATAAGACACTGTCATGAAGCAACAAATGACCCATATAACTCTCGTATAACACAATATGTGATCATGTCCCAATACACACACAGATATATATATATATATATAGATATAGATATACACACACACACACATATGCTGACATGCATATTAGTTAATACACAACCTAATACATAAGTGATTAAAGTACACAAGTGTAAAAATTCATGGCAGTAGTATGTTTCACGAAGCTTATGGCAATGATGACCACAAACACAATTGGTCATGGCAAATAATGACTAATCCAATATAAGAATACGAGCATAGCTTTATGCAAATGCGGGGACAAAATAAATAGAAATGTTCAGGTCAGTGCAATAATAGATTGCGCTAAAGTTCAAACTCAAGGGGTCACAAGTGCAAGTTTGTTGGGTCCAACATGCACAGTTTTAGCAGGGATCAAAATTTAAGGCACATAAACATGTCTAACAGTCAGGACTTATATGTAGCAGGGAAAATTAAAATACAAGACCAACAATGGCTCCAACAGACCAAAGGAAAGAAACACCAGCAGGTACAAACTGAATCGGTTGTATTACCATGGTAATTGATCAAGGGAATTGCAACATGTTAATGCAAACATATGCAAGTAGTACTAAACAAATGGAAGAAATAGTAAGGAGCAACAAATGATGGCATTCTGACACGACCCGAACTTCCCAGCCAGCCTAGACCGAACGAGAACGCGGATTGCTTTGAGAACACAATGCATCATAACGCATAATAAGAGAACTTTTCTTTTCAATTACAATAATTTACATTAAAGTACGGAAAATAAATATACAATGGAAATACAATCATCAGAGAATAAATTACAACGATGCAGCGAAATTAAATTTTTTAAATATAATGCACTATAGAAATACATCAACTAACACAACTGAAAGAAATATGTGGATACAAAGCTTTCCAGAGTATAGCTCCAGCCATAAACCAGGATCTGTGAAATAAACATCTGGGAAACCAAAACTACTAGCTTCCCGTATGGAAAATATGGGCACCCAGAGATTAGGTGGAAAATAATAAACTCCAGGTAAGTCATGGGACTGGTGTGAGAACGAAAAACTGTTATTAAAATCTTACTTTAAAATTTGAGAAAAATCATGGGACCATGCCGTATGAAACGGAACGGGTTTATTCCATATGAATATGAGTTCTAAAATAAAACAACGCAATGTTTTTTGAAAAATTAAGCTATTATAAGACTCAGGTCCCATCACACAATGCAATGCAAGCCGTATGATAGAGTTTTACCTTATAATATCCAAACATGCTTGATACATTTTAAAACAAATCTTTTAGATATTATTATAAGTGCATAGTGCAGAAAGCAACTTCAAATATAAATGTATCAATCATAGACGGCATAGTACCCATCCTACCATGTCTCCATAGGTATACAACTAAAACCGTAAAGTCGGGAATTGGAAATGGGATTCCGTCTATGAGTCGAGGCAAGGAATCCTCCTCATTCGATTCAGGTCATCTCTAGCGGGATGCCCAAGATCACACCTATGGGCAACCCTAGGATCTTGTAGGGTCGGTCCACACATAACGTTTGTGCACTGGTTATTCCTAAACAATACGTTTCTCGGTCCTATCGGACCTATAACCTGGTTAGTACGTCAACCATATGAGCCTTTTACGACCCTATATCAGAGTCACCTCGCTATCCATCATCCACATAAGTAAAATGTCTGGGCTCCATACCATGATATTTTCTCCAGCTCGAAAGAAACGCATGCAATCCTTGCTGTCTCTAATCCCATTTAAGTCTCATACCGGGGTGTGAAGCTCGCATATTAGCGCTATACAAAAAGCTATGCTATATTAAAGCCATGCTTTGATCATCAACCACAAAGCTCTGCTTTTATAGGAAAAGCTTTGATCATTGCATCTCAGCGTGCCACATTGTCAACTCATACCATACAACTGATGTATACTGATATATAACCTCTGAGCTCGTATGTCTTAGAGAAGGGTGTTAAGCAAAGAGAATAAATTCTCTGCCACCAAACATGTATTTATTTAGTAGATATCAATTAATATAGCACAAAATACAATGTTGGACACACAATCCATTTGCAAGTTCGTTCTAGGTGGGAGCGAAACCGAAAGCACCTTATTCCTCATCCCATATGTCTAACACAGGAGAGAGGCCCTTGCATATCAGGTGATCTCCAAGTACGTCTAGACGACCACCACTTATTACATCATCTTGGGTGTATTGCAAAATCGAGACATCAGTAATCATCCATATAATGTGAAGATCTCCGGTCTTCAACCACAGTCTTCATCGAGGACTTTTAATCGTCGTAAAAGTAATTCAGAATGGGTTAAACCCGGTCTTTCCGAATAACTCATGTATCTTTAAAATCAAGTGATAAATAAAGATAACACATATCTCATTCCAATCCAGAATATTTTTTTTTCAAATATTCATTACTCAGGGAAGGTTCCCATTAATTTTATCAAAGTTTTACATCAGTTAAACCTTTGTTAATTTTCCTTTGGATATCATTTCAAAAGATTTTATTACAACTTTTGACGATTTAAACCAAATTAAGGTTTATAAAACTAGTCGGGATTATCGAGCCTTACCGAAGTAATCATTTATTTTTTTATTCTCAATCCCAACCTATTCATCTTATGGAGCAAAACTGGAGGTAGTCCATATTTAACACCCATAGTTTTATCGGTAAATTTTATTACCATTTGATGTCTAAATCTAATTAAAGATTTAACTATCGCATGGAGTAAAACTGGTGGTACTCCATTCTCGAACACTTTTCGAATTCTATAAATTTACTTACCTCTTTTTTACATTTTGATCTAATTAAAGATTCATTAAAACTCTAAATTAGTTTTAATCTCAAAAATCATTACTTAATGATTATTCAATTTTAGGAAATTAATCCTATCTTCAACTGGGTTAAAGTACAAATGTCATTTAAAACACTGCTCACGATAACCCAAAATCAACTTCCACTAATATGGAATCTTCACGGAAATCAGAACAATTTATAATCGATATAAATTTCTCTATCAGACTAAGCCTTTTAAATTCCATAGATAGTAAATGCCTTCCATCACAGAAGCTCATCTCAATTATTTAATTTCATTCAATTCCAATTTTATTAAATAAACTAGAAAACTTCTTTAAATCTTAATTAAAAGATTTATTCCTTTCACAACTGGGTTCAAGAACAATATTATTTAAGATACCATTCACGACGAAACCAAAATCCAATTTGATGTTAAATATAAAATCTTTAATGGTAATCATGTCGACCTACATTCAATACCAATTTCTGAAACTAACAGATATTGTTTTGGAAAAACGATATCGATATCTTCCAAATTCCTTAACCATATCCATATAATCATGGAGTCCAATATCAAAATATTCGAAGGTAATTCCCATTCGAATCCATTCCAATTTCATAAATTTGAAAACTTTGGTTATAAAAACCATTTACAATCCAACTTATTAATTTAAAATCATTGGATTATTACTCTAGTTATTAACTAGTTCATTTAGATAAAAAAATCTTTTATCTTTCCCAACTTGGAGTATTTCCGCCAAAAACTTTCCAAAATCATTTATTATGATTTTACATAATTTTTCCATATTTTTAATAATTTTATTAAGGTCCTTACAGTATGTTTCCAATATCGACCACCGAACTGCATCCATAGCGACCTTTTTCAAAACTAATCTAGACATATTTGAAAATCGAACCATTGGATCTTAAAAGTTCTCATTTAATTGAAAAGCTCATTTCATTACTGTTCCAGCAATTCAAAGTCCAGGAGAATCTGACGGTCGGATCTCCCATGTAGTTTGAAGTTACGGGTTGACGTTCGCGAACTATCGCTGCGCGATGCATTTTATTCCAGCCCAAATCGATTTATAAATTTTAAATATAATTCAAAACCATTTTTATAAATTATATAAAAAATATATAATCATGTTTGACAACTCGTTTCAGTCGTTTATCTTCAAAATTGTATATTACACTTTTTGGTCAATTTTAATATTATTTTTACTTCAAAACCATTTGTTATCGTAATGAATATTCATCGATATTTTTGTATCTTTGCATCCATCCAAAATCAGACGTCTAAATCAAACTTCAATTTTCATTGGATATTATATTATAAAAATATTCATAATTTATTCCGGATTGGAATAACATTCAACCAATATCCATATAAATTACTTTATATGGATTTCATTCATCATATACATCAAATAATAGTTGTAAACAACTATCAAATATCCAATTAACATCCAGTGTGCACTTACATCCATATAAGCCTTAAATAATATATTTAACGCTCTTATCGGTATGACAATCAATCAATTGACATCAAATCTAAACACTTGGGATTAGTGAAAATCAAATATCATTCCAATGTCTGTGTGGGGTTTTCAACCAACAAATAGTCAATTTAAATCAATACCGATTCTTGAATTCAATCATTACCAGTTCAATTTAATTATTTTTCTAACTAACAAATTTTACTTAAATAGGTAATAATATTTTACCGTTCAAATTATAAATGGATATTTATATCCAATTTCAACTATCACTAGTATATTAACATCATTTTGACATGTTAAATATCTCAAATTCACAATCACAACAAAACACAAGAAATCAGCAATTCATCAACGAGTTTTCAAACAAAGTAATGTGAGCTACCATATATCGTATAACTTTTTGTGATAAATTAATGAAATAAAAATTAGCATAGACAATCAATATATTTTTAAATATGATTATAATTACATAGCAAAATATTCGAGTAAGAGAGTTTTCACATTGGTTGTTTGTCACTAAAAGCAATAAACAGTCGATTATCCGAATCAGATGTTTTCTTCCGCCAAAAATTACGACAAGCTCCAAATCTCTCCAAATTAGTTTCATTGCGAAGCTTTTGTTGATACGATTCCAACGCATCTTGAATCGCTGAATTGCGAGTTCGTATGCAAAAGCTATGCATTTTATAAGTTTCATGTACATATATGTGTCATTAACATAAGTAATTAATTAATTAACAACCTTAATCCTTCCTAATCACTCCTCTAATCCTCTTCTTCCTCCTCCAAACTCACGTACACAGCAGCTCCCTTTATCCCATTCATGCAACTTCCTCTCCCCTTCTCTCCTTCGTTACTTCACGAAATCAAAAACTATTTACACCAATAATTATCTCTTCTCCTCCTCTCAACAACCACCACCATCGTCACGCAGTCGTGGCCACCCTCCTACCTGCGTCCTCCATGGCCTGCGCGCACGCAACAGTAGGTTCGCAACATTTTTTGTTGCCAAAACGCCTAAAAAATTCACACTACAAGCCATTATACCCCCTCAACTCAAATACAAGCTCCATTTCTCCAATCGATACTCCAATACTCCACAATTAGTAACCCTAGCTCCAAAAACTGACGAGTTCCCTCACTGTAGAAAATGCAGCTACTAAAATATCCGCAAACATCCCCAAAACTCATACAAAACTTAAGAGAATGCTCCAAGAATCACAAATATATGTGTATTTGAATTTATAGATTTTTCTTTGATTTGTTTTGATTTCTTGAAGCTTGCATTTAGTTTTAGGGGAATGAAATAAGGGGGCTGCCGTGATTCTGATGTTTAGGTTAGGTTTAGGAATTTTTGAGATAATTTATATTGGAGGAAATTTACTTTTTTATTGATTTTATATTTTATTATACTCATATTTCTCTTATTTTCATCATTTAAAAATCCGTGTGCTCACATACATATCAAATTTTCAATGAAAATTGACATGCAGCTACCCTTCGACATTACGAACCCAACGAAACTTGTTTCGTCGAATTTCGAGTCCGTTTGCTCAAACAACGAATATTTAAAGTCAAAATATTGAATGTTTTTCATGGTAAAATCACACTTGGCCACATATTTACTCTAAAAATCCCAAAACTTGGATTTCTATCATTATTCAATGCTACAGATTCAATAAAAAAAGTTTCTTCGAATTTTGAGGTCGTCTCAGTAATGTTCCTTTGTAAAACTGCTCAAATTATTACATCGAACGGTTTTATCGTGTCCGGCCACATAGTAAGTCCGTTTGGCGGAAAATTTAAAATCTAATAATAATTCAATATTCTAGGTCCAGAAAAATTAGTTTCGTCGAAAATGGACGTAGTTAGTAAAATGTCCATTTTTAAGGACTATGTAATATCAAAATAACATTATTAAATTCCAAAATTATTCTAATTAATAATAAACTAATTATTATAATCATATATATCTAAATAAAATATCATATAGCTGCAAAATAAACATACTTGGGTTTATAACTCAATTTTTCAGTTTTCCTGTAACGTCCCTTATTTTTACGGTATAATAATTAATTAATTTAATTATTAAATATCGATTTGGCGATATCGATAACTTGAATTGAATAATATTTATATTTAATTAATATAAACAGTAGAACAATATATATTTATTGTCGAAATAGTAGAAAATAGTGAAATTCGCAATATTGTGTGAATTGGATAGTGTAAGAGATTTGGTTAAGTTTATATTCAAATTATTATAACGAATCTATTCAATAAACGACGATAGAACGTATAGTTTATATTATAATTATAATCGAGCTCGAAATGGCGTGGAAGTTGGTAATTTGGCAATTCGAACATTAAACGAATATATAGAATCTGTTTTAAATCGGATTTCTGTGAAACAAGAAACGTTCGGAGCTGGTAAAGTATATTTTTCTAGTGGAAGAGAAAAATCGAGATTTCGTCGTGTAGATTGTGTGTTATGTCCAAATAAAATTTTAAAATAGTCGCTATGGAATTCGTTAATAATTTATAGCGATTAATTTATATTATAAAAGGATTTTTAATATAAATTGAATATCGATATAACAGGGAATTTTGAGAAATCAAGTTCTAAAACACGATATGTATATTCTAGAGCCGTATGATATTCTAGGTAAATATAAACAATAATAATAATTCATTAATTTTAAATTTAATTGTTTTTAAATATATTTATATATTTAAATGGATTATTTATAGCCTTAAAAATAGTCGTTTTTACAAATGAACTCCGTTTTCGATGAAACTAATTTTGTTGGTTCCGGAATGTTAAATCATTGTTAGATTCCAATTTTCGTAATTTTTAGAGTCAGTATGTGGCCGTATGGGATTTTAATGTGAAAATAGTCGATAATCTGATTTTTAAAATACGGTGTGTGAGCAAACGGATTCAGAATTCGAAGAAACTAGTTTCGTTGGGTCTGTAATGTCAAACTGTAGGTGCATGACCATTTTGGTGATTTTTGGTTATCATGTGTGATCATAGGAATTTTTAAGGACAAATGTAAACCGCGTTGATATAAAATTTATTACAAAAATCGGTTAAAAAAATAATATAACTTGCCTATAAATACCATCCTAACTTTCTAACCTAATTCCATTTTCTCGCTGGTCAAATTAGTCCACCGTCGGTTTTTCCATTTTGTCAGTAAAACCTCTATCTTCAAAATTCAAAATAAAATGAAATCAAATTCCTAAAATCCTCAAACAAGTTTATCTGAGTTTCCATGGGATTCTCTTCGTTTTGGTACCAGATTTAAGGCGTGCGACGCTCGTTCGAAGAGCTCGACCGTTTATAGTGAGACCTAGGGTTGTGATTACTAGAGAAGTTAACGAGTTTCAACCATTTTAACTCTTGGATTTGGGTTCTCAAGAGGAAACCGCACCCGGGTGCGAAATTTCAGTTGATCCGGTGTTAAAAACTGTCAATCATTTGTAGGGGAGATTGCGAGTTCGGTTCAGGTTGCGATGGGGATCTGTCATGCGAGTGGGTGACGATGGAGATGGGATTGAAGATATTTGAAAGAGTATTCCTTTAAATATTTTTGTGTGATTTATAAAGTGGTAGAGATGGTGTTTGGGGGCTGCAAAGTTCGTGTAACGATACGGATTTCGCTCGGGCCTAATCGATTGCTAAATCGACCAAGACCGCTCGAATCCCGTATACGCTAACTTTGGGCATACAACACATCAGAACAAATAACAGAAGACTTTTATAAACATCATAATAATGTTACATCAGAGTACAGAAATATCAGAGTACGAATAAATATAATAATACAGCGGAAGATAATTTTACAATAAATGTACTACAATGCAGAGTGGAAGACGATGAATGCACTGGACGTAACTTTTGATTCCCGTTATGAAATTTCAATTTTTCGGATTCATTGGAAAGATATTCTCTATTAGATTACAATATTTTTGGTTTTGCTAAAATCCGGTTTATTTTGAATCCTATACATTCATTTGAACTTTGAAATCGAATTTTCGAACTACCGCGCCATTTTCAATTCCTTTTATAATTTGAAATAAATATTTATATTCTAACGACGATCCAAATAATTATATACGTTTGAATTCTATTCAAAATAAATTTTCTCATCATTATTATTTAAAATAATTCATTTTAAATATTCAAAATTCACTAAAATTTCCAGTTTAAAATTTTTAAATTGGCCCGGTTTTCTAGGTTGTTACAATCTCCCCCACTTAAAACATTTCATCCTCGAAAAGGAACAAAGCTGAAAGTTTTTTTTTACTAATCAACTCAACTTTCATTATTTTCACTACGGCTTAAGTTCTTCAACTTTTCAGTTTCTAAGAACTTTTCAAATTTTTCAAAAATTTGGCTAACACCCTAAATTTTTGAAAGATTTCGCCATAACCTCCCCTGCACCGGGGACTTCGGGATATTTAATATAGCCTCCCATGGCCTTCTTCAATCCAAAAGAAAAAGAAAAAGCCAAGCAGCTAGCCAATCGGCTCATAAAATCATCCAAACCCAATAAATTTGTAAACATGTACCTATTTGTTGGGCAAACAATTTTATTCTTCTGCTCTAGCCTCCTAGATATGACCTGTTCAATGGATATACATGTATAGGCATGCAATTGTAATCATTTTTCAATACAGTTCAATATTTGATTCGATTTGGCTAATTCACCTTACATTCTCTTATTGGTATTATCAATTCAATATTTTTATTAATCAAATTAATAATCAAACAATGCAACCAGCAATCAATTAGTTGGTTAGCTTTTCAATCATATAACTTTTATGTATTCAAAATCACATTTTTAAAACCAGATTATATATAACTCTCAACTCATTCTAGGGCATTTCTAACCCCATCTCTAATGAGTCACTCATTCTAGAATGCTGCTGATTCTATCTCTAATGAGGATTATTTAATAGGACATTACTAATCCTACCTCTAATGAGCCTTTTATCCTGTTCTAACGAGCTGTACCCCAAAGATTTGAGTTTAACCAAAGCTCTGATACCAGCTGTAACGATACGGATTTTGCTCCGGCCTAATCGATCGCTAAATCTACCAAGACCGTTCGAATCTCGTATACGCTAACTCTGGGCATACAACATATCATAACAAATAACAGAAGACTTTTATAAACATCATAATAATGTTAATTCAAAGTACATTAATATCAGAGTACGAATAAATATAATAACAGCGGAAGATAATTTTACAATAAATGTACTACAATGCACAGCGGAAGATGATGAATGCACTGGACGTAACTTTTGATTCCCGCTATGAAATTTCAATTTTTCGGATTCATTGGAAAAATATTCTCAATTAGATTCTAATATTTTTGTTTTCTCTAAAATCCGGTTTATTTTGAATCCTGTACATTCATTTGAACTTTGAAATCGAATTATCGAACTACCGCTCCATTTTCAATTCCTTTTATAATTTAAAATAAATATATATATTCTAACGACGATCCAAATAATTAAATACATTCGAATTCTATTCAAAATAAATTTTCTCATCATTATTATTTAAAATAATTCATTTTAAATATTCAAAATTCACTAAAATTGCCAGTTTAAAAATTTTAAATTGGCCCGGATTTTCTGGGTTGTTACCGTTCGGCCATGAGAAATGTTTTGATGAGCGGTACCTGGAGTTGAATATCGGGGAAGAAGAACTAAATGGGTACGGGTTTAGTAATGTAAGGGTGAATGGGCCGACTTATTGACATGGGTAAGGCCCAAATTGTTTAAGTGTTTATAATTTATATTTAGTTTAATTCTAAATTAATAAAGTCCTAACTTGTAATTGTTATATATGGGTCATACGGTATCGAAATTTCGAATGGTCAGACCCGTTAGGATCGTGTGGACGAGGGCTACATTACGGAACTGACTGGGAGTGGATTGGAGCTCGTTTGAATTTGTGGCAAAATAAATTGTTTGATCTGAATCGAACAACAGTTTATCGTTATTTTACGATGAACTGCCAAAGTGAGTAAAACTCACTAACTCTGACCAGTTTATATTTTTATAACGTATTTTTAGAACTGATAAATATTGGTTGATTACTGTGTGTTGATTGTTTGGATTAACTGTTAATTTATTGGTTGAAAGTATAGATAACGATATATATAAATCATTAATCGAATATTGACTCTGTTTATCAGAATAATTTATATTCATGTTATTGCTGTTGATTAACATCTGTGATGTAGAAAAACAGGTTGGAGGGATCCAATAGGATTCCTCAATATTTATAGTACTGTTTGTTTTCATATGATATGTTATATGATGTGATGTATAATATGTGATTGATTATAATGACACTGGTCTTGTTATTTGGTACTGTTAAATACCAAAAGAAATATTGAAATTATTATATAAAATCGAAAGACTTTATATAGAAGGAAAATTTCAAACTGTGTATTGAAATAGAATATTTATAAAATCAAAAGATTTTATAAAAGGAATATTTATTTAGAAAATAAATAGAATTTATAAAAGGAATTTATTTATGAAATCAAAGGATTTTATAAAGGAAATATTTGGAAAGTCAAATAGAATGGAAAAGGAAATATTTGTAAACCAAATATAAAAGGAAATATTTATAAAAACAAATATAAAAGAAAATATTTATAAAACGAAAAGAATTTTATAAAAGGATATTTACTTAGAAAGTAAATGGAAGTGTAAAAGGTATATTTACTTAGAAAGTAAATAGAAGGATAAAAAGGATATTTACTTAGAAAGTAAATAGAAGTAAAAATGGATATTTATTTAGAAAATAAACAGAATTATAAAAGGAATATTTATTTGGAAAATAAATAGTATATTATAAGAGGAAAGTGGCAAGATATAAATTAACTATGAAATGGATTTAAAGTAGATATTAAATAGAATCTGTTTTAACAGATAAGTTGAGAAGATTAATTTATAAAAAATGTTTTATAAATCAAATAATTTTTTTATCATTTGTTAAATAAAGATATATAAGTCTGAACTTATATAAAGAAGTAAACAGATAAATGGAGCAGATTAATTTATGAATAATATTTTATAAATCAAGTAAAATATTTATCATTGGTTAAATGGAATATATAAGTCAGAACTTATATAGAGAAGTAAGAATCGATTTTAACATTGATATTTGAAACTGAATATGAACGTAGTGTTAACAAGACTTATTAATGGAATTATTAAAGTGTTGGATATAAAATAAGATTTTTATGAATTATTTATCAATAGAAGTAGAAATAGGATATTTAAAATAAGATAATATTTTAAATACAAATCCAAATTCTTTTAATTATATAAAGAATATATTATTCATATTGAATATGAATAATGGGTTAAGGCAAGTATTTTTGCAAAGAAAAGGAGTTAATAGAATATTAGTGATTCAAAGAGAGTAAATCGAATATTAGTTTATTCGAAAGGAAGTATCGAATAGAGTTTATTCGAAAAAGAGTTAGTCGAATATTAGTTTATTCGAAAGGAATTATCGAATAGAGTTTATTCGAAAAAGAGTTATCGAATATAGTTTATTCGTAAGAGATATTTTCGAATATAGTTGATTCAAAAAGAGTTAGTCGAGTGTTAGTTTATTCGAAAGGAGTTAATCGAATATAAGTTACTCGAAAAGAGTTATAGAATAGAGATTATTCGAGAGAGAATTATACGTTGAAATTCGATTATATCGAATAAAGGAAAGTACTACGTACTTACCGGTTTTTAAATCAAGATTTATTTATTAAATAAATTTATTAATTCAAATTAATAAATAAAAGTTATACTTAAGTTATTATATTTCGAAAGCATGAGATTTTAACACTATTTTTATAATCAAATCACTTCTGTAAAAGAAGTGGATTCGTAAATAGAATTTGAGAGTTACGTAAGGTAGTTTGTTAAAGGTTTAAAGGGTGAACTTTGTTTATTTCGAAGTAGAAATGTTGTTCAGTTAAGGTCTAAGATGTAATTATACCCCAACTTGATTGACTCCATTTTCAACTAAGGAATAGTTAAGGTTCGATAGTGAAGGTTGGTTAAGTGATTTTAGTTAATGAGTGAAATTGTTTGAGTTGGCATAGCGATGTTTTATTTAAACGTCAGTTTAAATCCAAATGAAGTAGTTTTGGAAATTTTTTCCAAATAAGATTCAGAAATGTTTTCTAATAATAGAAAATAAGAAATGGGAATAAATATGGAAACGTTTTCCAAAGTTAATAACGTATATTTTCTAAAATTTAGAAAATACGAATTTACGAATATATAGAAATAAGGAAATGAATAAATTAATGATAAATTAATTTAAAGGGATAAATATGGATTGATGATTGATCGATAAAATTTCCATCTGGAAACAAGATCGTGGTATGTACACATGTTTTCCTTTGGTAGTTAAATCACCGGCTATCAAAGTTTTGACCATTTTTCTGTCGTCAATTATAAAGACCCGTAACTTCCCCGGTAAGGAAAGAGCAGATACTTTGAGAACAACACACAAAAGAACGCAAACAGAAGAACATTTCATTGTTAATTACAACAATTCCATCAGAATACAAGAATATACAGAGTATAAATCAATATTACACATTCACTAAATATCATAGATTACACTACATTACATAGCAGTAGAAAATAATACAATACACAACTAGAAGTAATACACGGATACAGAGCTTTCTGAGTATCGTTCCAGCTGTAAATCAGGATCCTGTGAATATCAATCTGCAAAACCAAAACTACAAGCTGCCCATGTCAAAATAGGGGCACCCAGAGTTTAGGTTAAAACAACAAACTCCAGGTCAGTCATGTGACTGGTGTGAGAACTAAAACAGTTATTAATCTTTATTTTAAAGTTCAATAAATCAAGGGACGACGTCGTATAACATGGAACGAGTTTACTCCCAAGAATACCATTGCATAAAACAAACAGCGCAATGCTAAATAAAGAACAATGAAGCTATTATAAGACCCAGGTCCCATCACACAATGCAACGCAAGCCGAAGGATAGGGTTTTATCTTATAATAGCCGAAGAATGCTTGATACGCTAAATTTCATGTTTTATTATTACTATAAGTGTATAGTGTTAAACCAGTTTCAATCATAAGTATTAATCATAGACGGCATGGGTACCATATATCATGTCGCCAATACTAGGCTCTACAATCAAAACCGCACATGTCATTTATTGGAAGTTGGATTTCCATCTATAAACTGAGGCAAGGGATCGTCCTCTATCGAATTAGAGACAATCTAGCCCATGCCTCAGGATCAGAACGCATCGACCCTTGGATCTTCAGGGCAGGTCCACAGATGTGGATTAGACGAAACCCTGAACACTACGTCTCCCCGCCCTATGGGGCGTAAATGAGCCAACGAATGACTCCATCGGTTCGAGAACGACCGATATATCCGAGGCGCCTCGCAACAGCAACAACCACATAAGTCAAACTCGACAGGGCTTGTAAAACCAATGATGCCACTTCTATCTAGAAGGAAACGCATGTCCTCCCTGCAGTCCTCTCCTGTTTCTAGTTCACAACCGGGGTGTGGGGCTCGCGAATCAACGTTACACAAAGCTATGCCACATAGGTGGTGCTTTGATCATCAACCACAAGACTTTGCTTTTCAACAGAAGCCTTGATTAATTGCCACTTAGGCATGCCACACAGGCAATTCACGCCATGCGATTGATATCCATCAATATATAACCCCTGAGCTCGTACGTCTCAGACAAGGGCGTTAAGCAAGAGAATAAATTCTCCATCGCAAAACAGATAAGTAACGTCCCAGAAATTTCGCCTACTGGGATATGGAAATAATGGAAGATATAACTATGAATAATCAATTTTACATTGGTAATGGAGTTGGAAATAAAATAAAAAAAAACAAATATATGGTTTTGTGTATAAATTGGATTAAATATCTAATCTAGTACGGTTGGTTCAAAATCAAATATTTTTGTCATATATTTGAATGGAATTTGATTGGATACTGGATCAAGTATTTGAAATTCGATTGAAAAACGTAGATAGCTGAATAGAAAAAATAAACGTTACTGTCGATAAACGAATTGGAGATTTATTTGTTAAATATATGGAAAATGAGTTTGAATATGTGTATATTTGTATGCATAAAAAGATTGAAATTTAACATCTTAAAATTTGGAAACGAACGGAGCTGTTGATGGTGAAACGAAATAAAATCAGAGAACCGATTTATAATTTAAAATTTTAAAATATCGTGTACACAAATGGAATCAGATTCTATTAGATTGATTTTATAATTTTTATCGCATTTAGAGGTTGTGTTAGCAGCACATATTCATTGCGTTCAGCGGTAATTCGCAGTATAATAAACATTTAATCAATCTCTAATATAGCCTACACCAGTTGAAAACACGCCAAACTATCTTTCGATATACGCCACTACCCTATTATAGTGATGGACATTGTTCTTATCTCTATGATTTTCCTCTATAAAAATCAAGTTCCCGTCCCATTTCTTCAGCTAAAAAATTCTTCCTTTTTCAATTCTCATGGCCGATTGTCTCCATTTCCAAAAAAAACCGCTCCTCAAATTAATGGGTCCGTCTCCCTCTCATTGCCTTCTTGGAAACCCTCCTCTAAAGCCAATTAAATTAAAGGCAGAAGCCAAATTTCGAGCCATCTCCAAATTAAACCCAAAACCCAATTTTCTCCAAATCAGTTTCACAAATCGAGACATGGCTACCGCTGTTATCGGTTCTTCCCCCTTTTGCAACTTGGCACCGCGATTTTAGCTATCTCCTCCACCGTGTGTTTTGCAACTCCGACGTTGTTTCCCCTCGCTACCTTTGTTTTGAACCCCACTGCCAAGCCTGACGCCGACCCCCACGACTTCGTCAAGTCTGTAGTCGGCCACTTCTGATTGTTGATTTAAGGTGAGTTATACTCACGATTAACTTTTAATCAAGTAATTTAATTTCTGTTAAACTAGAGATTATGATGGCTTCAAATGCTTAATCGTTTGACTTGCTTGAAATTTCCTTAGAAAGTAGTTAAAAACTCTGCGATGTCAGACCTTCGGTTCACCTTGCACACGTTGCCTT
The DNA here is from genome assembly GCA_030737875.1 of Allium sativum. Taxonomy (NCBI): domain Eukaryota; kingdom Viridiplantae; phylum Streptophyta; class Magnoliopsida; order Asparagales; family Amaryllidaceae; genus Allium; species Allium sativum. The sequence goes on from CM060925.1 coordinate 509,002,523, forward strand.
GTTGTGGTGTAATGTATGCTTGTTGTTGAAACTGGAAAACTCTCCACTGGTTTGTTAGTGTGTGTTGTTTTGTCACCTTATATTTTCTTGAACCCAGGCTTAGACCTTAATCTTGTCACCCTGTGTGGACTAGTGGTATATGCATTGAGTCTGTGTTTCATTGCCTTGTGTATGCATTTCATATTGCAACTATTTGTAGAAAAATCGGTTCACTATATTTACCCAAAATACATGAATAAACTTGGATCCCTCAGCTCCACTTAATAGTATGTGAAGTAAAGTTGCCCCGGGTATTTGAACTTGTTAGATCAAAATTTGGACCTAACACCCAAATTGTTCTGAATGTTATAGAATTTCAAATGAAGAACGAGGAAAAAGAAAATAACACGCAGAATTTATAGTGGTTCGGCGTTAACGAGCCTACATCCACTTTATATATTATTGATTATGCTTTGAAAGCTAATACAACAAGGATTTTTCTCTATACTCTCGTACTTTGGCAATAATGGTGAATTCTGTACTCAGTATTGCCAAAAAGATCCCAAAAAATGCCAAGCTCTGGGCTATTTATAGCTGATTTTGTCAGGCGGGTCGTGATAACACGTGGCACAGATCCCGAGAACATCGGATCGCATCGCCTCCGTTGAATAAATAGTCAAATTAGCCGTTGCGGAAAGGTGTCGCGATCTCCATGAAAATCAGATCGTGCAGGTGAAGAGAATCGGTCAGAATGACGGTTAGGGACACGTGTCGCTAGATCCGTGCGTCTCGGATCGCTGAAGACTTGCTCACGCTTGAATGGGTCAGAGGATTCGCCACGCATCAGGGAATCAGATCGATCAACACTGGGCAACAACATATGCACGGATCGGATCGCCTAGATGCGTCGTTTCGCTGATGACATGGGGGCGATCCGTCGAGTCGCGATCCTCCGTGGGCGATCCATCGAGACGCAATACTCCGTGGGCGATCTGTTGAGACGCGATCCTCCGTGGGCGAGTCGATAACGTGCGATCCGTTCCTTCATATTCTTGGAGAACATGGTTTCATGCTTTCCTCTTACGAATGATCCTGGGTGGCTTGGTCAAAAAGCGAGCCAACATTTTGCCCCCTCGAAGTATGTTTTATTGATGATGGAACATGCTTCGAAGCCATAGAATCGTTTTTTCTCAACGAGTCGCGGATCAGAGAACGATTCTCTTTCTGGGATTTTTCTGAATTTATCGACTCGTTTCGCAGGCTCGAGTCACGGTCCGTTAGAGGGAAATTCGTTCCGCTCTTGAGTGTGAACTTGGGCCTCGGAACGAAATGGGCTCCTCCTCGAGTCGTGGTGGGCTTTTGGTTCGCGGCCCATCGGTCTTTCGTGGATCGAATAGGACAAAGAAAGGGAGACAAACGGTCGCCCTCTTTGCCTATATAAGCCGACCCTCCCCTCTTCACTTTCCTTCTTCTTTCTTTTTGCCGTATCGTTTCGCCTGCTCTGTCGAGGAACGAACCGCAGTATTTCGAACCTTCAAATATCCGATCACTTTCCCAATTTTTTAGAAAGGTAATTCCATGGAAAACATCCTTATTCGTAAACGCTGCTGTTTCACGAACGTTTTCGAATAATTTGTGGGAAGAACGATGGAATTTTGCGATTTTTTGGGGAATCCATCGAGACGCCATGGCTGACGGGCGTAGAGCTCGGAGTTCGAGGGTGAGAAGAAGAGATGGAAAACGAAGGAGGAAGAAGAAGAGAGGAGGCCGGTTCGGATCGTGGGCAAGGAGAGGAGAAGATGAAGGTGACTGGCAAGACGGAAGATCGTGGTGGCAGCAAGGGCGCGTATCGTTGGGGGCTGCAACGATTCGTGAATGAGCGATCCTTTTGCCCTGCGATCCGATGGGGGGCGATCCCTCCAACCTCGCGATCCAAAAAGCGGGGCGATCCCTCTGCCTTACGATCCGACCCATGGCTGACGATGCGAAGAAATTTCAGACTTTAATCAACGCCTTGTCACCATAAAACTTTGAACAGTTAGGCTAGAGCCTTGTCGTTGGACTTCCTGGACTAAATAAACGCATAATTTGACTGCATATGACGACTAATATTTTGACGATCTTGATTGCTTTCACGCTTGATTTTTAATACACACACAAGTACACGCACCGGCACTTGCACACACGGGGAACGGGTAGTGTTAATCTTATTGTTCATATTTTCTCGTCCTAGAAGCAATGTCGAATGATCACTCATCTTCAAGATCCGCAACAGAAACCGAATCCGAGATTCCTGAACAGTACAACCCTGAAATTCTTCCAATCAATCCGGGAGGTGAAATTCTGGATCTAAGTACGAGGCCACAGAATCAGATCCGGCCGAAAGTACCTCATCTAGCAACAATTCTAAGATAGATGGGCGAGCTCCCGACGAGATTCCTGGCGCGCTCGGAATAGATAAATTCTCTGATTCTTTAGCATCTAAGATCGACGATATAAAGCTTAAGAGAATCTGCTTGAGACACGGAATTCCTTGGGATGACGTCTTGACACCTGGAAGCGAAGATAGACCCCACCTAGCTCCGGAAGGATATATGGCAATTAGCCGGACCATGTGCTTGGTAGGAGCTATTCCTCCGTTCCCTCCAATTGCCATTGAAACTTTAAGAAGACTGGGTATTGCTCCGATGCAACTTCATCCGAACGCCAACGCATCTTTATACACCCTATACGTTGCATATGCGGAGATCCTACATGCCGAACTTAAATTCAGAGATTTGACATTCTTCTTTCTTTTCAAGCACCGTTCTTCAGCAACTCCAAATTTCTCCTTCTTCGAATCGGTGGCAAATAGGAAGGTCCTGTACGATGGGTATAGCAATATAGGGGATCCTAAATCTGATTGGTTTTACATAAGGAAACAGGCCGGATGTTCACAAAGATGGCTCAGATCAAGTAAACTTTTAAGCCTCTAATCGAATATCTTGTTCAAGAAGTTTAGGCATTAACATTCTCCCTTTATCTCAAACAGATCATGTCTTCCCGAAAACGGAGGGTCCACTATACAGCAATCGGTTATCCATTCTTTCACAGAGCAGATCCGACTTTCTAAGGATCAAAAAATGCATTACTGACAACAATCTTCATAAGCATCGTCTTCTAGACAGAAGATTTGGACTTGGCACCGGCGACAAACCTTATAAGTACGTGCCCCCAACAGAGGGAGAGGGAACTTCACAAGCGATAGAAACAACTAAATTTCGCAAGAGTCCTTCTCCGATAGTCATCCAAGACGATGAAGACTTGAACATATACAGAGGGGATGAGGCCCGCGGTGACGTGTCCAAGGAAATTCCTATCTCTGCTCCAATCGAAACCGGTGCTGCCGATGACTTGACAGAAGAGCAGTTATTTGACGAGCTGAATAAAATCCCTTTACCCGATGTTGTATATACAGAAAAGTACTTTGAAGAGGGGCCTTTCTTCCTTGCTCCTGAAGAGACCAGTGCTCCAACTAGAGGACGAGAAACTGGTCAGATGAGCCTGTCTTAGGGCCCGGGTCTGTTAGGGGGAATTATATGGGATGCACACATCACACACACACTATCTGACCCTGCACTCTTATATCGTGGATATTCAAAGTTGTAATATGATCTTTTCTTTTTTGTAGGAACGATGTCCCGCAGGAAATCTTATTCGTATCGCTCTCTTCGTGAGGGCACACCCAGCCTTTGTCCGGATACTAAGCGCTCTCGCTGTCCTTCTCACAGGCCGACTTCCTTGCAACCTCGGTCTCCACTTAAACCGACCTCTACCAAGCCTTCCAACTTCCCGGCAGTTCCTACAGGGGGAAAGAAACTTCCTAAAGAGTTAACTCCTCCAAAGAGCGCACCTTCCCACAACCGGTCATCAAAAAGGCATTACGAATCTAAAGATAAGGGCAAGGATGCATCCAAAGAATCCGAAAAGGAGAGGAGTGACATCGTCCCCTCCAACCAGCCTGAGTTGGCTGCTCCAGGGTCGCGGGATTACGTCCATGGTCCCGAGATCCAAGGTAGGCTGGGAAAGCTGCGGGAACAATTCCCAGACATATTCTTTGACGGGATGGTGTTTGTTCCTGCCTTGCAACCGGTCCGTAAGAACTGGGATAGCGAAGTTGTCGGGCATATTCGCTACGTAGCTAGGCAATATGAGATGATGAAAAAGCACACAGTTAACCTTTCGGAAGTCATCCGAATGCTCGAAATAGAAGCACATAGGTCTAAGGCGAAACTTGAAAACAACGAGAGGGCTAGGACAAAATTGGAGAAGGACCTGGAAGATGCTCAGTCCCAGCTTGCTTTAGCACGGAGGGACGCTGAAAATTATAAGACTTAATTAGAGAATTCCAAGCAGCGCTTTCATTCAGAACTGGACTACAATAGCCAAGAGAAAATGGCCTTAAAGAAGGAGGTTGAAGATCTCAAAATGGCCAACATCGAGCTGAAAACAGCACAAGGCCATTTTGAAGCTGAGAAGGCTGCTTGGGAGGCAGAAAAAGCGAGTTTAAAAGAATGTTTGGCTCTGGCTAAAGCAGAAAAGGTGATTTTGAATGACTAGGTCTCGGATGCGGAGAGAAGGGCAGCCCTCGCCGAAAAGAACGTTGAAAGTGCCATTGAATTGGCCACTGCTTCTAACAACAAGCTCCTCGAAAGAGAGAAAGAGATCGAGGGGTTTGAAGAGATGATTTTCGATTTCCTTGGCCAGGTTCTCAAGACTCGCAACATCTCGTGGATCCCGGATTACCATGTTACTTAGGCCAATTTATGGGATGCCATTGTGGAGGGTGAAAAACATAGATTGGGGGTCGAAGAAATCGATGAGGATGAATTGATGAAGAGCATCCTAAGAGACAATGAGCCTGAGGACCTGGCAAAGGGTCGTCGCCTGATTCTGGCGGAGATGGAAATGGAGAGAGCCCTGGCTAAGGGTTAAGGTAAAGCCGATGAGGGCTCGAGTTCGGCTGTGGAGCCCAAGACCTCCGGGGTTGAGGAATACCATCCCGATGATCCATTAATCCCTTTGGGTCGAACTCCCTTGGTCATTAGAGCCTCTACAACTACTCAAGAGGGAGCATCTGCTGAAGGTATCTCTCTCTTTTCCCCACAATTTGTTAGAGCAATTGTGAATTGTCGTCGTCTGGTAGAACAACCAATTGAATTAGTAACGTGTGTTCCTCGTAATACAGGTGGCGAGCTCGTCGACATGGGTGCTGAAAAAGAAAAGGAAGTGGAGAAGGAGGTTGTCTTGCCAGGTGCTGGTATTGATGTACCAAAGCAGGCCGAGGTCACAACAGCAAAAAAAGCATTCCGGCACCTAGCACTGATGTACCCAAAGATGCTGAGACCATCAAAGCCTTGAAAGATATGGATGGTCGCCATGTAGATGACGAAGAAGACATTATCGGCACCAAAAAGGCCGACGATGATGATGAGGAAACCTTCGCCAGCCGAAAAACCAGGCAGGAGAAAGGGTTGGCTTCGAAGAAGGTGGGAGATGAGGCTTTGGACGTAGTCCCTCTTGCCGAATTCGATCCCAAAACTGGGATGATTGTGAAGATTCAACCCAAATCCATCAGTCGACAGCTTCACTTTGCAAACCCCGATGACTTCTCGGCTTCCCTTTCTGATAGGAGGAAGAGAAAAGAGGTGGAAGAGGAATCTTCAGAGGAGTCGGATGTTCCTCTTATTGACAAAAGAAAGAGGAAGAAAGGGGATCCGTCTGATACCGACAAGGCGAAGCTGGAGAGGCAGAAGCAAGAGAAGAGGCCAAGGCGTAAATAGGATATTTGTTGTTTGTTGATATTTTGTCCTTAGGCTTTCCACTGGTCAGGAAATGTAATTGTGAGACTGGCCCTCACTTTCTTTTCTAGGTTATTTTTCACTTTGTTGGTTCGCAGTACATAAATAAAAGTTTATCTCTTTTTGCATCGTTATGTACCTGTATTCAAATAAACTTTCCATGCTTAGTCATAGGCCATCTAATAATAATTAAAAATCAGTCAAACAACAGATAGCCAAGGAAAAATTTTCATGCTGCGTTGCTGTTTTAAAGCTCAGCTTATGTATATGAGTATATGTGCCCCCAATACTTTGTTACCATAGCGCCTGACGGGGGTTTACTTAAAATTGGTTAGCCTTGTTGGCAGGTCGCCCCCTATTTCTGAATATGGGGGACTTAGAAGATTTCATAGGACAATTGTTCTTGTGGCACCGAATTTCTGACACCTTTCTCAGTGCTTAATTACAGACTTCTTTATACTCTCCTGACGATTGTTAAGGTTTTGAATTTAGTAGTTCAGTCGGTCCCCGATCCTTTGGCAGGGAAAAAGTTCTTTCTCAGCGCTCAATCGGAGACGCTTTTATACTCTCTCTCTCTCTGGAGAGTTAGAGTTCGAGCTCAGCGATTCATTCGCTCCCCGATCCTTCAGCGGGGAAGGAGCTCTTTCTCAGCGCTCAATCGGAGACGCTTTTATACTCTCTCTCTCTCTCTCTGGAGAGTTAGAGTTCGAGCTCAGCGATTCATTTGCTCCCCGATCCTTCAGCGGGGAAGGAGCTCTTTCTCAGCGCTCAATCGGAGACGCTTTTATACTCTCTCTCTCTGTAGAGTTAGATTTCGAGGTCAGCGATTCATTCGCTCCCCGATCCTTCAGCGGGGAAGGAGCTCTTTCTCAGCGCTCAATCGAAGACGCTTTTATACTCTCTCTCTCTCTCTGGAGGGTTAGAGTCATGGATCAAGCGGTCTGCAATCATGCATGCTCATCAAACTCGTTCTAGGTTTACATTTTAACCCAAGCTCCGAGGATTAAAACCAGTCGGACAACCAGTTGGAGCTTTTACCAAGGCTTTGAGTTCCTCCGAACAGTCTACGGGAGGAATGGTTGGCAACAGACTTCGGGTGCTTGCATCATTCTATTAATTTTCACAAAAATAAATAGGCAGATAAGTAAAGATGTAATAAAGGTAAACGACACACAATATTTTATAATGGTTCGGTCGAATCATGACCTACGTCCACTTTATAATCTCTTGCTTTAAGGAATCAGTCTATTCTAGGCAAGTCATGCCCTGTACATAGTTTTTTAACAAACCAAAAGAATAAATTTGAAACTTTCATGTTAAATATGGCCGTAAATGTTGGGCATTCCACACTCTGGGGATTTCCTTTCCATCTACGGTTGCTACCTTGAAGGTTCCATTATCAAGCTTGCTCAGAATGGAGTACGGTCCTTCCCACTTCGCTCCCATATGAGTTGGGGGTGGGAAGACACGTTTCAGAACCAAGTCTCCGGGTTCCCATGTTCGGGCTCGAACCTTTTTGTTGTAATATCGGGCGACCTGTTGTTTGCATCTCAAGGCACGCAGGTCTGCTTCATCCCTCTTTTCTTGGATCATATCCAGGGACTCAAGGAGCAATTCATTATTGGTCATTGGATCATAATAAGTCACCCGATGAGAAGGTACCTTTATCTCAACCGGGATGACTGCTTCCGTTCCAAAAGCAAGGGAGGACGGGGTATGTCCTGTTGCCGATTTATATGTTGTCCTGTAGGCCCATAGTGCCAAGGGAAATTCATCAGCCCACATGGCTCTAGCCCGCTTCATCCTTCTTTACAGAATGGACTTAATTACTTTATTTGCCGCTTCGACTTGTCCGTTCGATTGCGGGTGCGCCACAGAGGTGTATCGATTCTCGATGTGGTATTTTTGGCAGAAGTTTCTGAATTCAGCACTATCGAACTGAGTTCCGTTATCTGTTATTACAATCTTTGGAATCCCAAATCGACAGATGATGTTTCTCACGATAAAGTTGATCACTCGTTTGGTTGTGATCGTAGTTAGTGGCTAAGCGTCGACGCACTTAGTGAAATAATCTACGGCCACAATAGCGAACTTTGCTCCGCCCCTTGCTATGGGGAGACTTCTAATGATATCAATTCCCCACATAGCGAAAGGCCATGGACTCATCATCGTTTTTAACTGATTAGGAGGCGCTCTAGGTATCTTTGAAAATCTCTGGCACGCATCACACCGTTGTGCGTATCTTGCTGCATTCTTGTTTATGGTAGGCCAGAAATAACCATGCCGCAACACCTTTTTTGCCAAAGTTTTCCCTCCAGTGTGGTCGCCACATTCGCCTTCGTGGACTTCTTGCAGCACACGTTGGATGTCATCGTGGGCTACACACCGAAGGAGGGGCATTGAAAACCCTTGTCTGTAAAGAACTCCGCCTTGCAGAACATATCGGGCGGCTTTACGAATTACTTTACGCCTCTTGCTTTTCTTGGTCGGAAGCGTTCCCTCCATCAGGAAATTCTTTAGAGGGGTCATCCAGGACTCCCTTTCTGGTTCCGTCTCTTGTACTAGGTCGATTTCCATCTGATCTATGCTAGGGGACCGAAGTACTTCAACGGGGGCTAGCCCAGTCACTTCAGGATTGTCAGAACTAGCCATCTTTGCCAACTTGTCTGCCTGCTGATTCTCTGACCGCGGAATATGAGATATGCTGTAGTGATCAAAATCATTCAGCAGTTCTTTCACTTTCTTTAAGTATAAAATCAATCTTGCACTTTTAGCTTGGAATCTTCCAGTGACTTGGTTCACAACTAACTTGGAGTCGCAAAAGATGTTCAGCTTTGTGACTTCTAGTTCCTTTGCAATTTTTAATCCAGCTATCAGAGCTTCATATTCGGAATCGTTGTTAGTGGCATGAAACTCCATTCGGATTGCATATGTTATCAATCGTTTTTCGGGGGTTTCAAGCACTATTCCAGCGCCGGATCTTTCGTCGTTCCTAGCGCCATCTGTATACAACCTCCAGGCATTAGGATCGAAAACTAACTTTGAAGGATCAACTTCCTCGTTTGCTATATCTTCCTCAGGGACAGTGAACTCTGCTATGGAGTCGGCTATCACTTGCCCCCGAATTGACCGTCTGGGCTAAAAGTTCAAATCAAATTGACTTAACTCAATATTCCATTTGAGTAACCTTCCAGATGCCTCCGGTCTCTGTAGGACTTGCCTGAGTGGATGATCGGTGTATATGGTGATAGGATGCGCCTGAAAATAATGTCGAAGCTTCCTAGAGGCGATCAGCAAACTATACGCCAACTTTTCTATCCGTGGATAATTACGCTCTGCTGCTGTCAATTTTTTACTCACATAATACACAGGTCTTTGGACCTTATCCTCTTCCCTTACCAATGCTGAGCTGATTGCATGGGATGACACTACCAAATACACGAATAAGTCCTCGTGATCCATTGGCTTAGATAATATCGGAGGTTTCTCTAGGTGCCTGAGTAAATTATGAAACGCTTCTACACAGTCAGGTTTCCATTTGAAGTGGCGTTTCCCTCGCTTTACTAATTCGAAGAATGGGATACACTTATCCGTAGCCCTGGAGATTAATCTGCTAAATGCGGCCACTTTTCCGGCAAGGCTTTGCACGTCCCTAATCTGCCTAGGTTCCTGAATGTTTTTGATTGCCGCGATCTGGTCTTGATTAATCTCAATACCACGGGAACTGACGATGAATCCCAAGAATTTTCCAGAGGCAACACCGAACGAACATTTGGTTGGGTTGAGTTTCATTCCGTACTTTCGAAGAATGCCGAACATCTCTGCCAAGTCAGTAGTGTGTTGGGAAGATTTCTTGGACTTAACCAACATATCGTCGACGTATACATCCATGGTTTTCCCGATCTGGTTATAAAACATTCTGTTGACCAAACGTTGATATGTAGCGCCTGCATTCTTCAACCCAAAAGGCATCACTACATAACAATATAACCCCAGATCTGTGATAAAACTAGTGTGCTCTTTATCTGGAACATGCATCGGAATCTGGTTGTATCCTGAATAAGCATCCATAAATGAGAGAAGCTCATGACCTGCCGTCGAGTTTACCAACTGGTTAATCCGAGGTAACGGGAAACTATCTTTTGGACAGGCTTTGTTCAAATCCGAGAAGTCGATACACGTTCGCCACTTCCCGTTGGCTTTCTTTACTAGGACTGGATTCGAAATCCAGTCTGGGTAGGTTGAATCTCTGATAAATCCATTACTCTTTAGCTTTCCGACCTCTTCTTTCAAGGCAGCAGACCTCTCCGGGCCCAACATTCGCCTTTTTTGCTTTACAGGAGGATGTTTAGGGTCAATGCTTAAGGAATGGCTCATGATTGATGGGGATATCCCACACATGTCCGCGTGGGTCCAAGCAAATACATCCAAATTGTTTTTTAAGAAATCCGTCAATTCTTTAGCGAGATTCGGATTTAACTGGGATCCAATCTTAAGGACCTTCTCCGGGTCACTGTCATCGATCGGTACATCCACAGTTGTCTCGTTGGGAGTCGCCATTCTGCCCTCGGGTTCTTGATCCTCTCTGGGATCTATATCCTCGGGCATCTCTCTAGGCGACTCTCCAACGACTATCCTCTTTGGTTGCTATAAGGTCTCCACCCCCGAAGGGGGAGAGGTGCCTTTAGTTTCAATATCCCCTCCATTGCGAAGTAACTTTAGTTCGGCAACATAACATGCACGCGCAGCAACTTGATCCCCTCTGACGATACCAATGCCAGCTTCTGTGGGGAATTTCAATAACAGGCACCAGAGGGCTATACAGGCACTAAACTTTGCGAGGGCCGGTTGGCCCAAAAAGGCATTGTAAGGCGATTCAACATCCAAAACCACGAAGGGAAGGATTCTCACTCTCTGGCGTTCTCCTTCCCCAAGTGTTACTGGTAACTCTACATAACCCATTGGAGCGGTAGATGCCCCGTTGAATCCATGGATCCATCCTTGACAGGGCTTCAAGTCTTTTATTTCAAGATTCATCTGATCAAATGTCCTTTTGAAAAGAATGTTGACAGAACTCCCGTTGTCCACTAAAACCTTATGGATAGTGGCTGTACCAATAGGTACCGTAATTACAAATGGATCTTCTGTTGGAGCATGGACTCCAATGCTTTCTCGTTCTCGGAAGACAACATCATCGGTCATCATATTTTGCTGCTTCACCGGGATACTGTCCTCGGGGTTGCTACATTCCCCTACCTCGAGGTGTTGTTTGGCCGCATTGACGTATTAATCTAATGCTTTGGAACTATGCCCGGCGAGATAAAGTCCTCCGATCACGGTATTAATAACAATATTCTTTCCTTTTTGCTGGGCAGTCGGCCTAGCAGCAAGTTGATTCTGGTTCTTATTCGGGGCCTGCACTGCTTGCCCCCTGTCCCTGCGCATTATTCTGTATTCATCTAACTTTCCTTCTCGAAGCAGCCTTTCGACTACATCCCATAGGTGACGACATTCATTCGTCGAATGGTCGTGAATCTGATGAAAGAGACAAAACTTCCCTGTTTCACGCTCTTTCGCGGTCGACTCTCTGGGAGGTGGCCTCTTATTCTGGAGGACTTCGTACGCATCCATGAAGATATTTTCCAGAGTATCACTTATTGGTGTATAACTTTCAAAGGCCCTGGGACGAGTCCTTCTCTGGGAGTCGTTCCTTCGGTTCCCCTTCCGGTTGTTGCCGTTACCATTATTATTGTTGTTACCTGGCTGACGACCACCCTGATTCTGATTTCCGACGTTAACTTCAACTTTCCCCGAGCTGTCTCCCGTCTGTTTGATGGCGACATTGCTCTGAATTTCCTCCTTATCAGTTGTTTTAGCCTTTCGGTTAGCATATACCTCTTCCCGGCGTAAATGTATGTTGGCTTTCTCGTAGAATAACTCTCTAGTGTGAGGCGGTTTGCCTGCCAGGTACCTCCCGAATTCAGTGTCCTTATCTACTTCGTCAATCAGTGCTGCGACAACGGTCGGTTCATGGGGATCTTTAACCTTAGTAGCGACCAAATTGAAACGTTCCAGGTACACCTTTAAACTATCGCCTGGTCGCTGCTTGACAAGGAACAAATCGATCACACTTTTTGTCTTCTGTGCGTAGATACGGAATTGTTCTACAAACTTCTCACTCAGCTCCCTGAAGCTAGAAATCGATCTCGTTGGCAGGCGAGTAAACCATAACAAAGCCACATCCTCGAGGAATATGGGAAACGCTTTACATTTGACAGCGTCGGAAGCTGCAGCAGCGGTCATTGACCAAGAATATCTCATTAGATGTTGAACGGTATCAGACCTGCCCGCGTATCGGTTCATTTGTGGCATGTTGAAACGCCTTGGAAAAGTCGCATCCAAAATATCATCAGTGAAAGGGGTGTGACTGCGGTCGATCCCCCAATCTTCATTCCGCTGTCCACGGCTATCTGCCAGAATCTGGTGGACCATGGCTGCAACATTTGCACTGGTCAAAGGAGGTTCAGGGTCAGTGCCTCTGGCTCGGCGGGGCTCTCTGATTTCTCTTCCGGGAGCAGTCACGAAATCCAGGGCTCGGATAGGGCTTCGTTTCCCCCTGAAACCATGAGCATGTGCGCGGCGACGGGGCTGAGGAAGTCTGTTATGCACAGGACTATCCACATCTCGAGCCCTAGGAGGTGTGGCTTGATCATTCACATTACAGTTTGAGGGCCCCGCCCGCAGCGCTTCTTCTTCCTGTGATGGCAGGGTTCCGAACCGAAGCTGTTCTATGTTTTCGGCTCTCTCATACGGTCGTCGCGAAGGTCTCGGCGATTCCTCAGACGAAGAAGAATATACTGGAGTGAGTGGACGAACCGGCGGTGTTCTTTGCCTTGCAAGCTCATCAAGCCTTCTATCCATAGCAGTCAGATTTTGTTGGAGGACGGAGCTTTCCGGCCTTTGGGCGGCTAATTCATCAAACAACCTCTCCCACATTTCAGAAAAGCGAGAGAGATCCCCCTCAGTAACAGGGGCAGCAGGATCATATTGATCTTCATCACCTTCTCTTATGCGCAAAGAACTTGAGCCGGGTCGAGCAGAGGGGCCAGCACGATAGGAGCGAGCCATAGGCTCCTTTCCAGGTCGAGTTGTGGTTTGATCATCAATTTGGATCGCTGCGGTTCGTGGGTGGCGGCTCGCAGCGCCCCCTAGAGGTCGATTCGCGGTCGCAGTGTGCGGAGGGTGCGAGACGTTCCCTCGGGATCGAGTAACAACCCCTTCAGCAGTCCGGATCGCTTCGTTTTCGTCGACTCGGAGCATGGTGTCTTCGTCGGATCGGTTCGCCCCCTGCGCCCTGCGATCCAGAGATTCTTCGTTGCCCAGCTCGTGCACACTTTCTTCGATTGTTTTGTTGGTCTGCGAAGCTTTAGATCTTTTTCCAGCCATGATATCCGAATCGCTGGAAACTTCAAAGAAGTGAATAGTGAAACTTTAGGATCGTTTTCTCAGTGAAAGCACCAAAAATGTTAGATCAAAATTTGGACCTAACACCCAAATTGTTCTGAATGTTATAGAATTTCAAATGAAGAACGAGGAAAAAGAAAATAACACGCAGAATTTATAGTGGTTCGACGTTAACGAGCCTACATCCATTTTATATATTATTGATTATGCTTTGAAAGCTAATACAACAAGGATTTTTCTCTATACTCTCGTACTTTGGCAATAATGGTGAATTCTGTACTCAGTATTGCCAAAAAGATCCCAAAAAATGCCAAGCTCTGGGCTATTTATAGCTGATTTTGTCAGGCGGGTCGTGATAACACGTGGCACAGATCCCGAGAACATCGGATCGCATCACCTACATTGAATAAATAGTCAAATTAGCTGTTGCGGACAGGTGTCGCGATCTCCCTGAAAATCGGATCGTGCAGGTGAAGAGAATCGGTCAGAATGACGGTTAGGGACACGTGTCGCTAGATCCGTGCGTCTCGGATCGCTGAAGACTTGCTCACGCTTGAATGGGTCAGAGGATTCGCCACGCATCAGGGAATCGAATCGATCAACACTGGGCAACAACAGATGCACGGATCGGATCGCCTAGATGCGTCGTTTCGCTGATGACATGGGGGCGATCCGTCGAGTCGCGATCCTCCGTGGGCGATCCGTCGAGACGCGATCCTCCGTGGGCGATCCGTCGAGACGCGATCCTCCGTGGGCGAGTCGATAGCGTGCGTTCCATTCCTTTATATTCTTGGAGAACGTGGTTTCATGCTTTCCTCTTACGAATGATCCTGGGTGGCTTGGTCAAAAAGAGAGCCAACAGAACTGTATATGCTTTGCACTCCAGATTGTGAAGCTGGACATTAAATGTTCATGTATTCACGTCAGTATGGATACCTTAATTTGCAAATAGCATCAAATACTGTTCAGACAAGCAATTTACCGTAAACCAACATCCACCATGATATTGTCAATCGGAAATTTTTCATAAAGGTAATTCATCCTTGCAAAGAGTTTATACTTGTTATCTTGATTATAATCCATACCATACCATTTTCATTGCTGGTAAATAAGTTAGCTTTCATTGATTAAATTAAGATTAGGCAGGTTAGCTTCAATATTAGCAGCAAGATGTTATGTGACGAAAACTGTAAATGGAAAATCCTTTATTAAGCCCATGCTTACACTTTAATTGTTAAGGTTTGACAGTCACAACTTCTGTAGGAGCAACAGATCTGAATAAGAAAAATAACATATCGATAAAAAAATTAGTGGGCTTGAGACTATATGGATAACCAGATTAAAATTTGATGTTGAAGTACTTTTGTTCTCGTTTTACAAATTCACTTTCATATTGTTGATAATGGCCCTAGTATTATTCTAAAAGTACTAAACTACCACTTTAACGATCGGTTGCATGTCCACATTGTTCGGTTAGATGGCGTTAAGATTAGCTATTGTGCCTAATACTGTTGGTCCAGTTAAATTTTGTTTGTTAAAGTTATACTCCTAGTAAAAGACAACTAATCTATATTCTAGTAAATATTCCTTTCATAAGTTAGGCTAATATTTTTCCTATAAAAAGACTATAAGATTGTTAATTTTGTCTAGGGAGGCACTCTGTTTGGATGCCTTAAGCATTCCAATTCATGATCTCTAGATTCTATTTTATTTGAGCATTATCCCACTAACAAGTTGAGTTAGTGTTCATTGTTAGCTTCAGCTTGCCATTGGTTTTTGTCGTTTGACACAGTAGCTAGTAAATCTTGACTTAGCTATGATTTGCATTGGCAAATAAACATTTAACTAACCAAATTATGTGATCTTCAAATGGAGAATTTACTATACTGTTTATTCCCAAAATGCTATAATTAAGAACCTAACAATTATTTATTTAGGTGTGTACATGCAGTATATGCATGCCGTGGGCATATATGAAACCGTGACCAAAAGTCTGAACAATGAAAAGGGCATTTCGTTTGTTGAGCATCTTGGTTTACACTCCCTCCTATGTTTTCTGTTAGCTTTAGCGAATACATATACATGAATTGGTTGTCATTATCATATTTTGGTCGCAGAACATTTGACCAAAAACATGTCACTGAGCCTTATTTGAGTTGATGTAGGAAATACTTATATTTTATTTTTATTTTTAGCTTCATTTTTACCTGTTAATTATAAAATATATAAGCAATCAGCAAAGGGTTTACAAATCTTAAAATCATTTCTTTGTAGGATTACCTGCCCACTTGGAGCTAAAATATTTGTAAATTGCCGAATATAAATGTATGTATGATTCCAACTTCATAATGGAATCGGAAAGATGAGAACCACTACTAAGCGGTTGATATCGTATGTATTTGAAATGATAAAATGTGTTGTGTCATTGAATGGAAAAATGTAACAAAGATAAAACATAAAGCCAATAATTAGTGGAGGAATGAATCGATAGTGGACAATTAACTAATTAATCAGACATGTGTTTTGTGTGTATATCCACTGTCTTGAGTAAAACTTTGTATCTGTAAGTTACAGATGTAGACAGAGATGAATATGTAAGTAAATATAGTGTATTATTATTACTTTTAAATAATACCATGGAAGCATTACCAATAGACAGGACATTAAATGCTGGACACCAATCTGAAATCGGAATCGTTTTATATCCAATGCACGAACATATGCATGAAGGCATGCTTGGCATGAAATTCTGAGCGCATGTTGTTGTGGGTGATATATATATATATATATATATATACACATAGTAACTTCATATTTAGTAGGATTCCCCATTATTTTAGTGTTCATTGAAATTGATTTACTTGAACAAATGATTAATCCTGACTCGAGTTTTTTATGTTTTTGCATGGGACGCTCGGGTCAGACCCGAGCATTTCAGATTTAAAGATTACAGCTTATTATTCAAAGATTGTGGAAGTTGGGGATTCCAAAGACGGTGCACTCTGAAATTCTGAGCGCATGTTGTTGTGGGTGATATATATATATATATATGTATGTATATAGTAACTTCATCTTAAGTAGGATTCCCCATTATTTTAGTGTTCATTGAAATTGATTTACTTGAACAAATGATTAATCCTGACTCGAGTGTTTTATGATTTTGCATGGAACGCTCGGGTCAGACCCGAGCATTTCAGATTTAAAGATTACAGCTTATGATTCAAAGATTGGCGAAGCTGGGGATTCTAAAGACAGCGCACTCTCAAGTTTAAACCAATAAATATTTTTATTGTATTCAACGGTATTTTCATTCCGCTTTATAGAAAAGTTTTGTATTCAAAAATTCTGATTATAA
Source organism: Allium sativum (assembly GCA_030737875.1). Lineage (NCBI taxonomy): Eukaryota > Viridiplantae > Streptophyta > Magnoliopsida > Asparagales > Amaryllidaceae > Allium > Allium sativum. The sequence continues at coordinate 509,019,161 of CM060925.1, forward strand.
ATAGAAATTTTATTCCGCTGTTCAATACTATGCTATTATTTATTCTGTATTTCTGTCTTGATTCTGTTTTTAAAGTATGTAAGGTAAATAACGATCTGTCGATTTTCACGTTTAAAGTTGGTTTAATTACCAGTTTGAAGCGGTCAAAAAGGCGGGATGTTACAAGTGGTATCAGAGCTTTGGTTTACTCAAAGCTTAGCTTATCGAGTTTAAATGAGTAGGATTGAAACTAGAAAAGCAAATTTTGAAAATAAAAAGGTTTCGAAATATGAATTTTGAAAATGAGAATAATTTTAAAATAGATTTTGAAGAAAAGAAAATATTTTGAAGAAATTATTTTCGAGACTATTATTTTGAAACTAATACAGCAGAAAAAGTATTTTGAGATTTAAAATTTTGTTCGGAATCCCCAGTCTTCAGAAGTCTTCGAATCCAGGTTTGCGAGAATTGTTCTTCTATAAGATTCCCTTATAATTGAGTCTTGAATCCATTGTCGAATGGTATCAAAGTAAAATAAGTATATGAGAATCGACAAATAAATTTCTGTAAATTGTATATTTTAGCAGTCGAAGTTAACTGAAATTTATTTGGAATAAGAATTCAGATAAGAATGTGGATAAAAAAGAAAAATCGGAAATCGTTTCAAAAATGAAACGATGAATTTCGATATTCGAAATAGAAAGTAGTGGAAGTAAAATCGTGAAGAGTTATAATTGAAATTCGGCCGTGTCAAATTTTATTTAAGTCGGGTAAGATAAGTTATAATTGGTTCGAAACAAATAATGTGTAATCAAATATATGGATTCGATAATAAGTTATGAACTTGTTAATTGATTAACAAGCAGTGAAGTGTAAATGAGAGGTACAAGAAAGTTAAATATGAATGAAGAGAGTTTTGAATCTATATTTGAATGAAATCAAAACTAATTCAATTTGACGAGTTTAGATAAAAGAAATAGTATTTACCTTTTAGAAGTAAATAACTTTTGGAAGCGGAAAATGTGGAAAATAGATTTAGAGAAGGAGGAAATGGAATAGACTATTACGGTTAAATTATTCTGAAGTTCAGAATATAAATCAAATGAGATTTTTCCAAAATTTGAAATACATTTTCGAATAAGAATTGTTCGAAAGGAAGTTATATGTGGGATTTAGTTATGGAAGTCGACTATGTCTAATTTCAAATAATAATAATAATAATAATAGTATTTAGTTTCTGTTTACATCAAAAGATTAACATATTATTAATCAATCGATTATGTATTAACAAATGAAGCATAATTTAAAGTTACATATTCTCGAAGGCGTAAATTATTGTTATAATCAACGATGTTTGCAGGAGTTAATTCTTAACTCGGGTTCGGAAGTTAAGAGGATTTAATTGATGCTTTGTCGGTGTTCGTAATTGTGAATTTTAACTGTTTCGAGGTTAATAATGATGTTCAGTTAAGGTCTGAGAGGTAATTATACCACAACTTGATTGACTTCATTATAGGCTAAGAAACGGTTAAGGTTCGGTAGTAAGAAATCAAGTGAAGAAAGTTAATGAGTGTCAACCGTTGAATGATAACGACGATGTTTTATTTAACATCTGTTTAAAATGAAATAATGGATTTAGAAATGGTTTCCCCCTGAGAATAAAGTATATTTTCTATAGAAAATAAAAATCTGTGAATATATGGAAATGTTTTCCGATAAGAATTATAGGAAATAAAAATGATAATTAGAAATGTTTTTCAAAAGGCCGTGAGAGGCTAACGGATTTTGATAAATCAAATAGCGAGAACTAAAGAGCGAAAAGCCACACGACGAGAACGAAAAGCGGTAGAACGTAAGAGAAATAGATTTGCAAATTGAATTCGAGAATTGCGTAAGCATGGATTGGATAAGAAATTAAAGAAATAAAATTAAGGAAATCAGCAACTGACTGTATATTAGTCAAGTAGGATGACTTTCTGATTGTTGATCTGATGTTGGTTTCGGCCTTCGGGATTGATACTTAGGGAGTTGTTCGCTTGCTAATCGATGGTCGAAGGATATGAATACAAAAGAGAAATAGAGCGTGAATGAGAAATTTGTGAAAACAAATTTGGAACTTTGGAAGTGTAAAGATTTGAATTAAGTGATGAATTAAATAATTAGAAAATTTGAGCAACGGGAAAACTGAAAGAAAATTGGGTTGGGGCCAGTAGATTTATAAATACGAGTTGAAGGGATACAAGATATCTGAATTGATTACGAGATCAAAATTAAATTTTTGAAATTTGAATGGAATTTGAGGATATTCGATTTTGGATATTGGAGGAAGAAGTTTCATAACTTATATGAAAAATATATAAGAATGAGACAATTGGAAATATGATTTGGAAAGAAAATCGTAATTATGATTTATGAGTACTATACGTATATAGTATTATATGTTTTCAAAGTAAAAATAAGGAAAGTACTTTCCTTCTCCTTTGAATTTCGAGCTTTGTTGAGATGCTGGTGGTGGTAGTAGGTTGTCTGGACATAAAACTCATGAGTTGCCGTTGAGCACGACTGCTAGCGAAATTCACAGGGCTGCAGATAGCCTACGGCGGTTGGATGTTTCCTTAGGGAATCTGGCGTAACCATTGTGATCGCTGCGATCTTGAGTCATTGGAATTCGACCGTGTAGCGAAATTCGCAGGGCTGCAGATAGCCTACGGCGGACGGATGTTTCTTGGAGGAACCAAGCATAATCATTGTGACTACTGCGATCTACAGTCGAATTATAAGGGCGTAATCCGTAGAGCTGTGAAAGCTTACGGGTGTGGATGTTTCCAGGGGGACCCAGGCGTAACCATTGTGTACCTGTGGTCCACTTAGATATCTTAGTGTTTGAGCCACCTGTTTAATGCAGCTATTTGTCTTCGTGACTTGGTTGGTCTTGGTGACCTGATTTGTCTTCATGACTTGAACGGTCCTCATGACTGGAGTAAATTTCATTTGATGATTTGATTTTGTGATCCTGAGATAGAGCAACCAACGCTCAATGACCTCAGATTTTCTTTGATTCTTAAATATCTTCCATTGATTTGTCCATGACGATATTCGTAGGGAAGCGATTTCCTACGGATACGGATGTTTTCTGGGGGATCCAGACGAAACCATTGTGTATCTGCGATTCATGAACAATCAACATATCAATATCACACTGGTACTTTCCGTATCTGTTTCCTTTTAAAAATTATTTTTGAAATATTTTCACTGGGAGTTGAATCAAGAATATTTATTACTTAGAGATTTTAGTTGTGCGTCTGGCCAGCGTATGCCTAACATATGTAAGAACGACAATAGACTTGTCAAGCTTCGAGTTATCAAATATTTTCAAATCAATAATTTTGGGATTTAAAATATATCTAACTAAATAAGCTAAGAAGGAGAATTTTGGTATAATAATATGAATATTTTCATTATAAAAGTTGTAAAAAAAATTTGGATTTTAGAATTTTCAAATTGAAAATTTGTAACCTGAAAGGGAGATATTGTTAACACTCTTCAGTGAGTGTTTGGAAAAAAATTGAATGGACTGAATTGGTTGAACTAAGGTTGTAAGGAATAAGTGGAATGATGAATAGTAAATATTGATAGATGGGGTTATAAAGAAATTTGGAATAATTCGAGAAGCGTAAATCCAACTAATGCAAAATTTGAAGGGATTGGTTTTGTAAAGACATTCAATTTCTCGTGTTAATTGGATATGATAAAGAAAGAGGATCGATGATTTAAATATCGATATTTAATTTAGTTATGGAAAAAATTCATGAATATGGAAATTTGAAGTATACATTGGTATAACTCTAACGATCTTTCCTTTTCGAGGACGAAAAGTTTTAAAGGGGGGAAGATTGTAACGTCCCAAAAATTTCGTCTACTGGAATATGGAAATAATGGAAGATTTAACTATGAATAATCAATTTTATATTGATAATGGAGTTGGAAATAAAATAAAATAAAATAAAATAAAATAAAATAAAAACTAATATATGGTTTTGTGTATAAATTGGATTAAATATCTAATTTACTATGGTTGGTTCAAAATCAAATATTTTTGTTATATACTTGAATGGAATTTGATTGGATACAGGATCAGGTATTTGAAATTCGAATGAAAAGCGTAGATAGTTGAATAGAAAAAATGAACGTTATTGTCGATAAACGAATTGCAGATTTATTTGTTGAATATATGGAAAATGAGTTTGAATATATGTATATCTGTATGTATAAAAAGATTGAATTTAACGACTTAAAATTTGGAAATGAACGGAGCTGTTGATGGTTAAACGAAATAAAATCAGAGAATCGATTTATAATTTAAAATTTTAAAATATCGTGTACACAAATGGAATCAGATTCTATTAGATTGATTTTATAATTTTTATCGCATTTAGAGGTTGTGTTAGCAATACAGATTTAGTGCGTTCAGCGGTAATTCGCAGTATAGTAAATATTTAATCAATCTCTAATATAACCTACACCATTTGAAAACATGCCAAACTATCTTCTGATATACGCCACTACACTGTTACAGTAATGGACATCGTTCTTATCTTTGTGATTTTCCTCTATAAAAATCAAGTTCTCGTCCCATTTCTTCAACTAACAAATTTCTTCCTTTTTCAATTCTCATGGCCGATTATCCCCATTTCCAAAAAAACCGCTCCTCAAATTAATGGGTCCGTCTCCCTCTCGTTGCCTTCTTGGAAACCCTCCTCTAAATTAAAATAAGAATCAAACCTTTCCCCTATTAAATTAATGGCAGAAGCCAAATTTCAAGCCATCTCCAAATTAAACCCAAAACCAAATTTTCTCCAAATCAGTTTCACAAATCGAGACATGGCTACCGCTGTTATCGGTTCTTCCCCCTTTTGCAACCTGGCACTGCGATTTTAGCTATCTCCTCCATCGTGTGTTTTGCGACCCCGACGTTGTTGCCCCTTGCTACCTCTGTTTTGAACCCCACAGCCAAGCCTGACGCCGACCCCCACGACTTCGTTAAGTCTGTAGTCGGCCACTTCTGATTGTTGATTTAAGGTGAGTTATACTCACGATTAACATTTAATCAAGTAATTTAATTTCTGTTAAACTAGAGATTATGATGGCTTTAAATGCTTAATTGTTTGACTTGCTTGAAATTTCATTGGAAATTAGTTAAAAACTCTGCGATGTCAGACCTTCGGTTCACCTTGCACACGTTGCCTTGTTGTGGTGTAATGTATGCTTGTTGTTGAAACTGGAAAACTCTCCTCTGGTTTGTTAGTGTTTATTGTTTTATCACCTTATACTTTCGTGAACTCATGCTTAGACCTTAATCTTGTCACCCTGTGTGGACTAGTGGTATATCCATTGAGTCTGTGTTCCACTGCGTTGTGTATGAATTTCATATTGCAACTATATGTAGAAAAATCGGTTCACTATATTTACCCAAAACACATGAATAAACTTGGATCCCTCAGCTCCACTTAATAGTATGCGAAGTAAAGTTGCCCAGGGTATTTGAACTGTATATGCTTTGCACTCTAGATTGGGTTAGACATTAAATGTTCATGTATTCAAGTCAGTATGGATACCTTAATTTGCAAATAGCATCAAATACTATTCAGACAAGCAATTTACCGTAAACCAACATCCACCATTATATTGTCAATGGGAAAATTTTCATCAAGGTAATTCATGCTTGCAAAGAGTTTGTACTTGTTATCTTGATTATAATCCATACTGTACCATTTGTCATTGCTGGTAAACAAGTTAGCTTTCATTGATTAAATTAAGATTAGGCAGGTTAGCTTCAATATTAGCAGCAAGATGCTATGTGAAGAAAACTGTAAATGGAAAATCCTTTATTAAGCCCACGCTTACACTTTAATTATTATGGTTTGACAGTCACAACTTCTGTAGGAGCAACAGATCTGAATAAGAAAAATAACATATCGATAAAAAAATTAGTGGGCTTGAGACTATATGTGTAACGACCCGCATTCTACGCATCATAGGATCGTAGAATATTTGTTTCTTTCACATACGAAGTCTATGGTCATGTAACTTTGGGAGACGATTATTGGAGTCATTTTCCATGTTCATGATTTTTGTCGATTTTTAAATGACCATTTTGCCCCCATGTGACGACCCAGAATTTCAACCCTTGAAAATCGACACTTTAACACCTTCTCGTATTCAAAATGTCGAAGATTCAAGTGTCGGATTCCTGGTTTTCTGGGGATATAACACATTAGATAAATCACAATGAAATAAAGAAACAACTTCTCATATATATATATATATATATATATAACATGAGGTTACATCAGAGTTTACAACATTTCATAATCATAACCAAAAGAACAGCGGAAACTGACTAACAATGTAAATCCCATAACAGACTTCATCTTCACCTGAATTTCTCTGGATCACAAATGTCCACAAAATAATGTCCTAAAGAAAATAGCTAATACTCCACAGCAACAACAACTCCACAAAAGCAACAGATCCACTGAGGAAATGCTCCGAGACACAAGCTCCAAGTACTGTTACTGGACCTGACACTAGGCTGCTCGTGTAAAAATTATAGGAACCCAGAATTTGATGTGAAACCAAAACAACTCCGGGTCAGTCATGGGACAGGTGTGAGAACTCATCATATTTGTTTGTGCATCGAAAATTCGCAATGACTTTTTGAAAAATGAAATTAACATAAGGTCTCGCGGCACACACACAATGTAAACGCATACATGGGCGAGGTTTCTCCTTATGATCGTCAAAAATCCTTTAATACGCGGAAACAATTTTGATATTATTATTATTGCATAATGTGAAAAACGATTTTTTGAAAGTAAATGTATTAATCTTAGCCGGCATAGGTACCATATACTATACTGACATAATAGTGTACAACTAAAATCATACGGGTTCGTAGTGGAGATTGGGTTTCCAATAAGGTCTAGGCAAAGGAACTTCCTTCTGAACCGAATTTTGAACACCTCTAGAGGGATGTTCGAGGATCAACTAATGCTCCTCATGCCAACACAAGGCCGGGTTACCCCTTAACTGGGTAACTTAGAGTACGCCTGAGTATGCCATCTCCCGGTCGTTACCGACCTTTCCGAGCGCTCGCCAACAAAAACCACAAAAGTAGAAGTTTTCAACATAGGTTAATACCTAGGCTCCACACCATAGTACACCTTTTATCTAGAAGGAGACAACACCCCATAACCTTCCCGCATTTCTTCCTGTTTTGACCATTTACCTGTTTGTGAGGCTTGTCGAGGTTACGATACACAAAGCTACGCTTAAATAAGCCATGCTTTGATCATCTATAGCTCACCACATATCTTAAGTATGCCACATTATCAATTAACAACGCATCACTATTTTCCAATATACAACCTCTAAGCTCATACGTCTTAGAGAAGGGTGTTAAGCAAGAGAATAATTCTTCGCCACCAAACAGATATATATTGATAAATAGTGCTACGCAGCTAATTACAATGTCAGACACACAATCCATACAAGTCCGTTCTGGGTCTGAACGAAACACAAATATGAAAATCTCCAAATATATTCAAATGTCATGCCACTTATAACCTCGTACCGGGGGATCAGTCCAATCGAGACATCAGCAATCAATCCAAACATTTCAAAGGATCCCGGTCTTCATTATCGTCATCAATGCCTTCAATTTCTCCACAAAGTCGTATGATTACTTGGAATGGTTTTCAGACATAAATCTGATCCCGGTCTTTCCAAATAATAAAGGTAACTTTAAAACCATGTGGGTATATAGGACCAAATCAAGTCTCAACTCATACTTCATGTTTGCAAACTCAAATTATAGTTCAAAATACTTTATTACTAGTTAGAAATCATTTACTAAGGTTCGGGAAAGATTTATAAAGCTAGATCACTTAAAACTCAATGTTTAACAAACTGCGTTACAAAGGCGTTTCAAAGTGTTCCAAAATACTAATAATGGCTAGTTTAAATAAAATGACTTTTTTGTTATCCAAAACTTCATGATTTTACCATAAATCATTTTTAAATAATTAATTATGATTTGGCAAATTTTTTCCGTATTTTTAAATAATTTATAGCAACCATTTTATAATTATAGTTAACTAACTCCATTTATAGCGACCTTTTCTAAATTATTTTAAATATAACTTGAAAATTATAAGTCGAAATTAAAATCTGTTTTCACTCATTTGAAAGCTCTCGTAAATAGGAATCAAATGTACTTTGTTTCGTGGAAATCCGATTTAAATTGCAAAAGTTATAAGTGTTTAAAGTTTATTACAAAAATACGTTAAATTCTAATATAAACAGTTTTCAAATTTAAATCTAAATTAAATTTTGAACTAACCTTCCTGTCCGTCGGATCAGTTAGGGATAGCCAGGGAGAGCAGGAAACTATATTTTCCAACTCAAGCCTAGGCACTATCCTCTCTGTCATCCTAGAACATTCCTGTTTTTATTTTTTATTATTTGACAAACTCTATTTTAATTACAATATACATTCACATAAATACTTTACTAAATTGCTTTAAAATGATTTAAAAAATTCATTTGTACTTATACTAACTATTTAAAAAAACAAATTCCAAATTTCAAATCTAAATGAATAAAATATTCGTTTATCACACAAACTTGGTCCCAGACTTGTCTGATATCCGTATAATCCACATATGTGCAGGCAACAAGTAAAATGCACACATCATCACTAAGAACAACCACGAAGCATCCATTCATCCATCACACGAGCATATATAGGTATATATATAACAGTGTATGTACAAGCGTTTTCCACTAAACGCTTATATTGCAATAATTACTAATTAACCATATCATCAATAACAATTCACATAGCATAGAAAGTGAAAAATACAAGTGTCGAGTTCTCACCTTGGGGTCCCACTATGCTATCCTCTATTGCTAGGCTGTTAGACCCACTATAGTTATCCCGGACTGACTGTTTGATGCTACGGACTTTGTAGCAATTTGTATATTTTATAAATGGAGGAAGAGGAGGATTTTCACCATGGAAGCCACGGATTTTAAGGTGGAGAAGAAGATGAAATGGAAGAGAAGATGAGAATGAATGCTTAAGTGAAGGAAAGGGGTGTATTTACACTTGAATTGAGTTAGTAAGGTGATGACACCTCGTAGGACATGTGTAATTCATGCATGTAATGTTGCATGCAAAATTACAAGTGTCCTCACACTTGTAATAAAGAGAAAGGAGGTGTTTTTGGTAGCATTTCCCCTTTAAACGCTATTAAAAACTATATACAACACTTAACCAAATGCTACCAAAGGTGTATATATAAGATTATATACTTCTTAACTATATTTTATAATCTAAGCCATTTATTACAACTTTAATTAACTTATAAACTAATCATTTAACTAGTCCAAAATTCCAGATCATTACACCCCAGTTGGTACTGTTTTGGCCATAACTTTTGATTGGAAAGGAATTTTGACCTGAAACCATTCCATTGGCTCCGGATGATGGTTTACCTTTCCGTAGAGTGATCACATGTGAAAACGAACTTACCGTTTGGGAGATATGGCTGAAACAAGTTTCTGATAGTGAAAAACAGCTTAACTGGGCGTAATTAGGGTGATTAGCAAAAGGGCCCATGACCCATTTCGGGATTAGAGATGTATAGGGGCTGATTAGGGTTAGAAAACATTTCTTTCAGCCGCCACTTTCATTCTTGGAACCCAAGAAATGGCCTCCAACACACAAATCAACTTCTAATCACTATCTAATCAAGTTTTGGCTTAAACTACATCAAATTAAGGAGAGAAAGCAGCAAAGCAAGGTTAGAGATGCTATGTTGCATTGGGAACAACGCCATAACAGTAGATTATTTCAGGTCTAATGTTTATTTGTTGCCAAGGTGAGTGATTTGCATAGTTTTGCACTAATTACGGTTATATAAGGGTAATTAGTGAAGATTAGCGAATTTATATATGGTAAAATTCTGGAAAAATATTTATAAAATTCGAAATAATGTTTTAGACCTCTGTTAGAAATTTGGTTTGATTTGGTTAAGTTTTACTAATCATATCATTAGTTTTTCCTAAACATGCTTAGGAGGAAAACATGGGTTTTTGGGTATGTTTGATCCTTATAAACATGTCATATTGTTGTTTTAGTGTTTGTGGATGATTGCATAGAAAAGTTAGAATGGTTGAAAACGCCGTAGTTTGGCGAAAATAGCTTGCTGGAAAAATTTGCAGCAAACCGGATAGGAGCATTCAGATAGGAGAATCCGGATAGGAGCATTCAGACAGGAGCAATCGGATAGGAGCAACCGAATAGGGGCATCTGATCCGAACCGGATAGGGGCATCCGATCCGAACCGGATAGGGGCATCCGATCCGAACCGGATAGGGGCATCCGACCCGAACCAAATAAGAGCATCCGAGCACCCGAACTAAACTAGAAAGGAGCATTCAAACCGAACAAAGCAGGAGGGGGCGAACCGAACCGAACTGAACCGGAGGATCGAACACCGAGTTGACCTAAACCCGAGATACAAAGGAAGTCCAAATGAGGAGTTGTATCTCAGGATTCAGATGGGAACCAAGGAGGGAACTTCATGAGTTGGGCTTTGCTGCGGGACGTGTGCTAAGGGGTTGTCGATGTCTGTAACTTTAGATCACTATGTGTAGGGGGTACGTGAACGGATTCAGGGCCACAGTGGCCTAGGTACGACTAAAGAGCTATAGACCAATGAAGTGGGGTCATTTGTAAAGACTTGGTCATGACTCCCTGGGATAAGCTTGGTAGTAGTAGTTGTTGTACAAGTCGAACTCCGTCATTAATTCGATGGGTCTAGTGATTGACAGTGGTGGACATCGTATGCTTTACGCATTGAGTGAGAGTTGTGAGAATGGTTGCTATGTTTGATTATTTGCCTTCATCATGACATACACACCCCCACCCCAGTATCCTTTACACCATATGATAGTGGCACCTTAGAGTATTGTATGCTATGTAGTGCTAACTCTTTGGCTGCAGGTTCAGGTATGGTTTAGTATACCTGTTATTGTTCTGTTTAGTTACTTATCGCTCATACCGGACTTTTTGTCTGACCCAGAGTTTTATGTCTCTTCTTATTACTCTGGGTGCTCTCACGAGAAGACTAGAGACAGGTTAGCTGGGTATGCACGAGTAGCTGATCCGGAGACGAGCAGGAGGCTTCCACATATGATACATATAGATATTCATCCTGTGTTGTTGGAGATCACTGCTTGGGCATTAGTTGTGCATCTTCTACTTTAACTTTCTTTTGCTTTAGAGATAGTTTAAAGTTGTGATAATGATGTTCGATCATAAGCTGTATTTGGATTTCCGCTGCTGTGTTGGTTTAGTTTTCAGCTTATGCACTGTCTCGCCTGTTTTAGGTCAAGATTATATTATTATTATATTTTGTTCCATGAGCTGTGAGTGTGACGATCCCAAAACCCCGTGACACGGTGTTAAGGATAATCATTGGAATATAACACATTAATCATCATTAGCAGATCACAGATAATAGCATAAACAGAAAATAGAATAATTTACACACATATGACAGCAGAATCATATAGATATCATCACATCAGAGAAGCACAGTACAGGATACAACTTAGTGCATAATGATACATAATCAGTCACCATCGCCTGAGGCGGAATCATACATAAAGAGTACACAAAAGGAATAGCAGTCCACATCGCCAATGGCGGAATCATAATATAGATACAATAATGGCAGAGAAAATCCAAGTCAGCACGGTGTAGTCAAGCCTCGCCATGAGCCAAAAGGTGCGTCAGTAACCTGTAACTAGGCTGCCCGTGTGAAAATGAAGGCACTCGATTTTGCAAGGTGAAACAAACTACGAGTCGGTCATGGGACTGGTATGAGAAATCTACTCAACTTATTAACAACAATAATATGGCAAATCAAAGGACCACGCCACTTTCGCGGAACGGGTTTACTCCAATGAGTGCTAATGCATGAAATAAAATAAATAATTAAATCAACGCAATGCTTTTTATAAAATGAAGCCATTATAAGACTCAGGTCCCATCACACAATGCAACGCAAGCCGGAGGATAGAGTTTTCCCTTATAATGGCCAAAAATGCTTCATACGTATAAAACAAAAGTGTTTGATATTATTACTAGTGCATATATGTTTCAAAAGCAAATTCAATCATAAATATCAATCCTAGACGGCATGGGTACCATATATCATGTCGCCATACTAGTAATACAATCATGTCCGCATATTTCATATTGGAAATTGGATTCCTTCATGAGTCGAGGCAAGGGGCAAGCTCCTCTCCGATTCGAGACACTTTAGCAAATGCCTCGGGACCGCACACAGCAATCCCCTGGATCCTCCAAGGCCGGTCCTCTCTTACTTTTGAGGATTAGTTATTCCTGAACACACGTTTCCCGGTCCTTACAGACCTATATCGAGGCGCCTCGTATTCCAACAACCACACAGGTGAAAAGTAGATATAAATGTCAGGGCTGGGAGGTCACTGACACCACCATAGCTAGAAAGAAACGTCGTGCACTCCTTGGGTCCTTCTCCCGTTTTTGACTCATACCGGGGTGTGAGACTCGCGAATTCACGTTATACACAAAGCTACGTCACACAGACCATGCTTTGATCATCAACCACAAGACTTTGCTTTGCAACAGAAGCCTTGATCATATGCCACTTAGGCGTGCCACACAGGCAATCCACTCCATGCGACTGATTTCTGTCAATACATAACCTCTGAGCTCGTACGTCTCAGAGAGGGGCGTTAAGCAAGAGAATAAATTCTCCGCCGCCAAACAGATATGTATTTAACAGAGATCAATCAGCACAGAACAAAATCCAATGTCAGACACACAGTCCATTTACAAGTCTGTTCTGGGTCTGAACGAAACCGGAGGCACCAATTCCTCGCATATCCGTACAATCAACAGTATGTTTGGACGGCTACTACTTCAATTCCTTCATGGTAGCTACTCCAATCACGAGCATCAGTAGCGCCCATCCATCCAATGTGGAGATCGTCGGTCTTCAGCCGTCTTCGACTCTTCGACTTCTCAACGTCGATCAATTATTTGAAATGAGATAAACTCGGCCTTTTCAAATAACCCACGTATATTTAGATTTTCAAATCAATTAATCACATGGTTGGACTATTCAACATTCACATTTCAGTTATTTAGTTATAATTTTTCATGTCAAATACATTCAACCATCACATATCAAGCAAACACAACAAAATTGGTTTATTTCCACTCTATATCGTCTATAATATTTTATAACGATATATCGCCATTTTTATTTAATTTAAAACGGCCATATTTAATTAAACGACGTTTCGGGTCGTGTCGATGCACTGGCGCTGCTTTTCAATAATTTTGTTTTACACATATCTGAAAATCTAACCGTTGGATCTTCACAAATTTTACATCATTAGGAAGGTCATTTCAAAACGAATCCAACGGTTTTAGTTTTGGGAAAATCCAACGGTCGGATCTTCTACACTAGCCATTTGAAGTTACGATTTCCATTTACGAACTGCAGCGTCGATATTCGATTTAATTTAATTATATTTATATATATATATATAATCATTTCTGGCGCTGTTTTTCTTCAGTTTTGAATTAAACATTCCAGACAATCCAACCGTCGGATCTTCACAAAGTTGGTGCTGTTGGAAAGATATTTCCAAGGCGAACCCAACGATTGCGGTTTCGGGAAAATCCAATGGTCGGATTTCCCGCACTAGTCGTTTGAAATCACGGTTTCAAAACACGAACTGCACGACCACGTTTCGTTTTAATTCTATTTATATTTATATAGTTATATAAATATAGTTCTTTCAAAAATTCCTATATCGTTTCCACTTCAATTATTTCACTAACGCCTTTAAATTTCGGAAAATTTCGCCACTTTGTACGGGAGGGTCTGGGAAAATTCCCAAATAGCCACACGGGCATCTCATATCAAAAAGAAAAAGAAAAAGCCAAGCGGCTAGCCAACAGGCTCATAAAATCATCACCCAAACAAAGCAGTAAATGTGTACCTATTTGTCGGGCACAAAATTTTATTTCTCTTCTCTAGCCCCTTTTCTTTAACCTATTCAATAGATATGCATGTACATATATACAATTTCTAACACTTATCATTTTCCATTCAATTTCATATTTGATTTGCTTTGGTTTAAAAACACCATTCATTCTAATGTTGCATGCATAGGCTAAAATCATATCATTAGCTAATTAATGTATATTTCAACTCATGCACGTTTATTTGAACAAGTGGCTATTTTTAACACTTCACATTTCAAAGATGATAATTTTGGCGAACTAAAATAGATTTCAACACATAACTATTTTATTTATTTCCTATGCATGTTAAAAATAATATTTCTATCACAAATATTTATTTCAACGTCCGCATATCTTTAGCATATCACAAATATGATAAAAATGATATTTTTATCGTTCAAAACATTTGTTCAACAAATGGATGTTTTCAATACTTCATTGTTTCAATAAAAATGTAATTTTTATTGTACGATCTTTTTATTCAACACATGAACCTTTCCACTACACACACTTCTCAACAAATGAGCATTTCCACACATGGACATTTTATTTATGTAGTTCATATTGGAAAGACGGGATTTCTATTGTTGAAACTATTTATATAAGGCGAATATTTTTCATACTTCATATATATATAAAAATGTGATTTTTATTGTTAACACACTTCGTTCATTCACAAATGAATTTAATTTTCACACAACACTTTTCAACACACAAACATTTCCACACATGGATATAGTTTCAACATATGGCTTTAATTTCAACACATGAAAATAATTTCAACATATGAAAATAATTCTAACACACAAAGATTATTCAAAATTTCGGCAGCATAACGGCAGGGTAGTTAAAACTGGCACCGTCCCTAGTACGGCTCCTCGCTCTACCTTAAAACCTCGCGGTTTTTGACAATGTAGATTCATGCATCTAATTCGCACGCTGGCTGCATGTTTATTTTTATTTCCACAAATATTTCCAATTCATTTCAATCACCAATGGGTATTTTTCAACCACAACTAAACAATATCAACCACAAACAATTATTCAACCATTCGTAATTTTCATCCAATATTTCACACCAATTCACCACAATAAATATCGTCCATGGTTTGTGGACGAGGGGAGTATGTATATATATATATATATATATATATATATATATAATTGCTATATTTCACTTGCATTTCAACACATATATCAATTATTCTATGCATGTACAATTCATACTTCGCTTATATAGCTTACACTACGTATGTACATGAGGTATACAACACGTATGTAATTTATATTTCGCTAATATAAATTATACACGACATTTTCCATTCAATTTCATATTAATTTAGATTTCTCACATTGGTTTTCGGAGTGCTAAAAATCGATACGATGTCAGAAAAATCCGCGGCTTCTTCTATTGGGTAGAGAGCTTCCTTGCGGTCCCGATGTTTCCTGTTTCATCGAATTTCGTCAACACACTAAAAAGATATGATTTTTCAAAGTGTAAAGATCAAAGAAAAACTCACTTTCACGATGCTTCAAAACTAGGTTTAAAGTTTTCGCGAAATCAGTGGCGCGTGGGGACGATCGGGGGTGCTGACGTGGAAGAGGACGGCGAGGGCTTCACGGCGCTGGTGGTTTGAGGGGGTGCGGTGGCAGATCGGAGCGGCGGCGGCGCTGGGAAGGTCGGGACTTCCTGGCCTCGATTCAGGTGGAGGAGGCGACGAGGGTGGCGATGCTGGGGTCGGATTTGAAGAGGAGGCGGAGGCGCTTCGAATGGTGGCGGTGGCGAAGGCTGTAGGTGGCGGCGGCGGAGGACAGAAGGTCAGGAGCTCGGGTCGCCGTTGATTCGAGCGGTTTTTTTTTTAATTTTTGAAACGAGAATTCTGATTGGCCGAGGACTATATTAAATTTTTAAATAGTGTTTTCTCAAACGAACTCCTTTTTAAACCCAACGACTGTCACCCCTAGCTAAATACCCCCATTCCGGACACAATGGGATATGTTTCGTAGGCCAATTCGACTGTTACAGTCAGTTATTTTTCAAATTAAAGTATAAAACATTTAATTTTTAACTCTGAATGCACATTTCAATTTGCCAGGGCCACAAACTGATTCGAAAAATTCCATAAAAATAAATCTAGCTATGTTTTGACGCTACGGTCCCAACAAAACTAGTTTCGTCGAATTCTGAGGTCGTTTGAAAAATGGCCATTTTCTGGTCGATCCAATTTAACAGAAATTGACCAATCACATTTTCTTTTGCCCCGCTCACATACTAGCTTCAAAATTTATGAAATTTGAAACCTAGCAATAGTTTGACATCCCGGACCCAACAAAGGTGATTTCGTCGAATTCCGAGGTCATATGCAAAATATCAATTTTCTAGGGCTATATATTCTATATACCGACCCTTCTGAAAATTCATTTGGCCATAACTTTTGATTCCCGTTATGAAACTTCGATTTTTCAGATTCGTTAGAAAGGTATTGACTAACAGATTCAAATATTTTTGGTTTTGCTAAAATCCGTTACATTTTCCACCCTGCACAGTCAGTCAAAGTTTGAATTCAATTTTCAAACTGACTCACTATTTCTAATTCACTATTTTATTGAAATATTCTATTTCAATTGTTCAAATTCCTTTGAAATAACCAATTTAAAAATTTTAAATTGGCTCGTATTTTCCGGGTTATTATAATCTCCCCCACTTAAAACTTTTCGTCCTCGAAAAGGAAACAACAGTAAAGTAGGAAATAAAATGTAAATGCAAAGTATTGTAAAGGTACCTTGCACCGGAGTTAGTCAGAGATATCCACTCTGCATTTGGGGTAAGCTTGCTTAATGCTTTCCTCAGTTTCCCAAGTACAGTCTCTAGGATAACTGCTCCACTGCACTTTAACTAAATGAACCTTTTTGCTTCTGAGTTCTCTAGTTTCTTTGCCAACAATCTTTAATGGCTCTCTTCTGAGTGATAATTCTGGAGTTATCTCCACATCCCCTTGCACTGCTTCTTCTACAACAAGATCCGGATCATGCACATGTCTTATAATTTGAGATACGTGAAATACATTGTGCACTCCAGGCAACCAATCTGGCAATTGAACCCTATAAGCAAGAGTTCCAATTCGTTTAAGTATAGGAAAGGGACCAATAAATCTGGGTGCCAACTTCCCAGTTTTGCCAAATCTGATTACTCCTCTCATCGGAGAAACCTTCAAATAAACATGATCACCCACAGCAAATGTCAAATCTCTCCTTCTTGAGTCTACATAACTTTTCTGTCGGCTTTGCGCGGTTTTCAAACGCTTCTTTATGAAGTCGACTTTATCGGATGCTTCCCAAATCATATCGGGTCCTAGTACAAGTCTGTTTCCAGGTTCTACCCAACATGCTGGAGATCTGCAGGGTCTGCCATATAATGCTTCAAATGGCGACATTCTCAAACTTGCTTGATAGCTATTGTTATATGAGAATTCGGCCAAATGCAAATGATCTTCCCATGACCCACCAAAATCAATTATACAAGCCCGCAATAAATCTTCTAGAATTCTATTCACCCGCTCAGTTTGGCCATCTGTTTGAGGGTGATAAGCGGTGCTCATATTCAGTTTTGTTCCTAATTCTGTCTGGAAAGCCTCCCAGAATTTGCTAGTAAATAGGGGATCTCTATCACTGACTATACTGATGGGAATTCCATGCAGCTTAACAATTTCTCTGAAATATATCTATGCTAGACTTTGAGCAGTTCTATTGGACCTGACAGGTATAAAATGGGCAGTCTTTGTGAAGTGATCTACGATTACCCAAATGCTGTCATTACCTTTCTTGGTTCGTGGCAACCCGTCTATGAAATCCATGGAAATCAGTTCCCATTTACAGCCTGGGACTTCCAACGGTTGTAACAGTCCAGCTAGCTTCTGTTGGTCACTCTTGACCAATTGACAAGTAGGGCATCTGCTAACATACAAAGAAATATCTCTTTTCATTGCCTTCCACCAAAAAGTGCGTTTGATATCGTTGTACATTTTACTCACCCCAGGATGGATGCAAAATTTGGATTTATGGCATTCGTCCAGCACTTCTCTTTTGAGCTCAGGAAGGTTGGGAACACAAATTCAACCATTCAGCCTCAGAACTCCTTCTTTATCTACTTGAAAGCTTGAGGGTTCTCCCTTCTGGATTCTTTCTTTGATCTTTTGATTGAAATAATCATTCTTCTGGAGAGCACATATCTTATCGATCAAGCTAGGTGTAATTATAAAATGGGCAACTATTGCGGTATTTCTACTAAGTGCATCCGCTACAACGTTAGCCTTCCCCGGCGTATACAGGATATCCAGATCATACGCTGCAAGAAATTCTAGCCAACGCTGCTGTCTCAGATTCAGGTCTTTCTGGGTATATAAATACTTCAACGATTGATGATCCGTGTAGAGTATAAATTTCTCGCCCAATAAATAATGCCTCCAGATTTTCAATGCAAAAACGATGGGTAGCAACTCAAGATCTTGGGTCACATAATTCTTCTCATGCGGTTTCAGTTGGCGGCTTGCATAAGCTACTACTTGGCTTCTCTGCATTAACACTGCACCAAGACCTCTAATAGAAGCATCTATCCAAACCGTTAAATCCTGATTGCCATCAATAATAGTTAACACTGGAGCAGTGGTCAGCTTCGATTTCAATTCCTGGAAAGCTTCTTCACAGTCGGAAGTCCACTTAAACTTCTCATGTTTCTTTGTGAGCTTCGTTAACGGACCGGATATCTTCGAAAAATCCTTAACGAACTTTCGATAATAACTAGCCAATCCCATAAAACTTCTAACTTCTGTGGGAGTAGTGGGTTGTTTCCAGTCTTGAATCGCTGTTATTTTACTTGGGTCAACAGAAATTCCTTTCTCTGACACGACATGGCCAAGAAATTTGACTTCTTCTTGCTAGAAGACACATTTAGAGAATTTTGCTTCGAAGACGTTCTTCCTTAGAATCTCCAATACTTGTTCTAAGTGTTTTTCATGCTCGGGTTTTGATTTGGAGTAGATTAAAATATCATCGATGAATATGAGGACAAATTTATTCAGAACTCCCCTGAACACTCTATTCATTAGATCGACAAAGTATGCTAGAGCGTTGCATAGGCCAAACGGCATTACTAACCATTCATAAAATATGTCTAGACCTCTGAAAGCTGTCAAAGGAACACACTCTTCTGCTATTCTCAATTGATGAAAACCTGTAGCTAGGTCCATTCGGGAAAATACTTTCGCCCCATTCAATTGGTCTAGCAAATCATCAATGCGGGGTAATGGATATTTGTTTTTAAGCGTCTGTTTGTTGAGGTCTCGGTAATCAACACATAATCGAAGAGTACCGTCTGACTTTGGGACAAACACAACAGCTGCACCCCAATTAGAAAAACTTGGTCTGATTATACCTTTCCACAACAGTTGACGAGTTTGATCGCCTAATTCTTCTTTTTCTTTCGGAGTCATTCTGCGAATTGGATGTACCACTTGTCTGGCATTTGGAATTAGATCGATTCGGAATTCTATTTCTCTTTGCGGAGGTAAGTTTTCAACTTCTTCAAACACATCCGCATAGTTTCTAACAATCAGAATCTTTTCCATGGAAGTGGGGATAAGTTCTACTGCTGACCAAAACTCTTCTCTATTCGGATTCGAACCATGACAGGGTATATATATATCCAAGCTCCATTCGGATTTTAACGATTCTTTCCGCACATTTCACTTCGGCTTCATACTTCGTTAACCAATCCAGCCCTAGAATGATATCGAATTCGGGAAAATCCATAACGACTATATTGAAAGGAAACTTGTAGAAAGAATAAGAGATTGGCACTTTACAACAGGAATTGAGAGTAACAGGACCCCCTATCGGGTTATGAACTTCAACCGATTCTTTGAGCTTTCGCTGTTTTAACTTTAATTTGTGCACTGTGTTTCTAGCAATAAAACTACGTGATGCACCTGTGTCAAACAATACAGAAACAGGAATATTTTTAATTGTAAGGGTACTTCCCAAAACATCAGGTTTACCTGCTCCATCGGAAGCAGCTGGCGGGCTAGACCCGTCATAGACAAGAGCTACTGTAGCTTTCTTCAGCAAAGGACAGTCTTTGACCAGATGATCGGTCTTGCGTCAGTTGAAGCACGAGCGAGGGTTCTGAGAGCCTTGGCTCGAGCCTTGAGAATTTGTCTTCAGTCTCTTCGGAGCAGTGCAGACGTTTGAGTAGTGCCCCGGCTAACCACAGTTAAAGCAATTTCCTCTTGGCGGCTTGCTAGTGTGAGGTTTTGAAGATGCTGCTTGGCTTGACTCGCCTTGATTTACAGCAGGCTTGCGCTTGTTTCCGGCTTGGCTTCTAGCGCGATCCTGATCCAAATGCCTTTGATCAAGGTCTTCATAGTTGCATGTCATTTCCAGTAGTTCGTTGAATTCCAGCTTGACATGGGCCATGGCTCTATCATGATATTGTCGTCTTAGCCCAAGGATAAACCTCTTATTTTTGGATTTTCCGGTAGCAACGAGCTCCGGAGCATAGGGAGAAAACATTGTAAATTTATTCATATAATCTTGCACGGAAAGATCCCCTTGCTGGAGATTGGCGAAGTCATCGTGCATTCTTTCTAGAGCTTGTTCTGGGACATATTTCTCTTTGAAGAGTTCTTTGAATCCAACCCATGGTTTTCCAGCTTCCCTATTCCCGGCGGTAAGAGATTCCGACCATAATTCAGCTTGTTCCAGCATAAGCCAGGCGCCCATAATTGCTTTGTCTTCATCTCCAAGCCTTAGGCCTTCAAGAATTTTCTCGCATGTTTTGAGCCATGCAAGGGCCTCTATTACGGTGCGAGTTCCCGAGAAGGTCTTGCCTCCCAAGTTCTTATATCTCTTAGCTACACGGTCAAGCTCGAAGTATTGAGCTGCCGGAGGTAGTATCAAAAGTCCTTCTTGAGCTGGGACTTCTCCCCTTCCTCGGCCTCGGCCGGCACGGCCTCCTCTAGCGGCGGCTGCTCTGGTAGCCTTTTTTCAAATTCTGTATAAGCAACTAAAAAGTCAGCTAACGGAAATGATAGTCTATTGCATAGTTAAGCAGAAAATTTACGGAAAGATAACAATGGATTGATCAAATTGTTTTTACTATTCTGTTCGGCTCTTTCTAGGACTTTACTAGTCCTATCTCTAATGAGCGACTCGCCTTAGAATACTACTGATTCTATTTTGACGAAGTGTTTAATGTGTTAGACTCCAGAACTAAGGTTAACCAAAGCTCTAATACCAGCTGTGACGATCCCAAAACCCCGTGACACGGTGTTAAGGATAATCATTGGAATATAACACATTAATCATCATTAGCAGATCGCAGATAATAGCATAAACAGAAAATAGAATAATTTACACACATATGACAGCGGAATCATATAGATATCATCACATCAGAGAAGCACAGTACATGATACAACTTAGTGCATAATGATACACAATCAGTCACCATCGCCTGAGGCGGAATCATAAATAAAGAGTACACAAAAGGAATATCAGTCTACATCGCCAATGGCGGAATCATAATATAGATACAATAATGGCGGAGAAAATCCAAGTCAGCACGGTGTAGTCAAGACTCGCCATGAGCCAAAAGGTGCGTCAGAAACCTATAACTAGGCTGCCCGTGTGAAAATGAGGGCACCCGAGTTTGCAAGGTGAAACAAACTACGAGTCAGACATGGGACTGGTATGAGAAATCTACTCAACTTATTAACAACAATAATAAGGCAAATCAAAGGACCATGCCACTTTCGCGGAACGGGTTTACTCCAATGAGTGCTAGTGCATGAAATAAAATAAATAATTAAATCAACGCAATGCTTTTTATAAAATGAAGCCATTATAAGACTCAGGTCCCATCACACAATGCAATGCAAGCCGAAGGATAGAGTTTTCCCTTATAATGGCCAAAAATTCTTCATACGTATAAAACAAAAGTGTTTGATATTATTACTTGTGCATATATGTTTCAAAAGCAAATTCAATCATAAATATCAATCCTAGACGGCATGGGTACCATATATCATGTCGCCATACTAGTAATACAATCACGTCCGCATATTTCGTATTGGAAATTGGATTCCTTCATGAGTCGAGGCAAGGGGCAAGCTCCTCTCCGATTCGAGACACTCTAGCAAATGCCTCGGGATCGCACACAGCAATCCCCTGGATCCTCCAAGGCCGGTCCTCTCTTACTTTTGAGGATTAGTTATTCCTGAACACACGTTTCCCGGTCCTTAAAGACCTATATCGAGGCGCCTCGTATTCCAACAACCACACAGGTGAAAAGTAGATATAAATGTCAGGACTGGGAGGTCACTGACACCACCATAGCTAGAAAGAAATGTCGTGCACTCCTTGGGTCCTTCTCCGGTTTTTGACTCATACCGGGGTGTGAGGCTCGCGAATTCACGTTATACACAAAGCTACGTCACACAGACCATGCTTTGATCATCAACCACAAGACTTTGCTTTGCAACAGAAGCCTTGATCATATGCCACTTAGGCGTGCCCCACAGGTAATCCACCCCATGCGACTGATTTCTGTCAATACATAACCTCTTAGCTCGTACGTCTCAGAGAGGGGCGTTAAGCAAGAGAATAAATTCTCCGCCGCCAAACAGATATATATTTAACAGAGATCAATCAGCACAGAATAAAATCCAATGTCAGACACACAGTCCATTTACAAGTCCGTTCTGGGTCTGAATGAAACCGGAGGCACCAATTCCTCGCATATCCGTACAATCAACAGTATGTTTGGACGGCTACTACTTCAATTCCTTCATGGTAACTACTCCAATCACGAGCATCAGTAGCGCCCATCCATCCAATGTGGAGATCGTCGGTCTTCAGCCGTCTTCGACTCTTCGACTTCTCAACGTCGATCAATTATTTGAAATGAGATAAACTCGGCCTTTTCAAATAACCCACGTATATTTAGTTTTTCAAATCAATTAATCACATGGTTGGACTATTCAACATTCACATTTCAGTTATTTAGTTATAATTTTTCATGTCAAATACATTCAACCATCAAATATCAAGCAAACACAACAAAATTGGTTTATTTCCACTCTATATCGTCTATAATATTTTATAACGATATATCGCCATTTTTATTTAATTTAAAACGGCCATATTTAATTAAACGACGTTTCGGGTCGTGTCGATGCACTGGTGCTACTTTTCACTAATTTTGTTTTACACATATCTGAAAATCTAACCGTTGGATCTTCACAAATTTTACATCATTAGGAAGGTCATTTCAAAACGAATCCAATGGTTTCAGTTTTGGGAAAATCCAACGGTCGGATCTTCCACACTAGCCATTTGAAGTTACGATTTCCATTTACGAACTCCAGCGTCGATATTCGATTTAATTTAATTATATATATATATATAATCGTTTCTGGCGCTGTTTTTCTTCAGTTTTGAATTAAACATTCCAGACAATCCAACCGTCGGATCTTCACAAAGTTGGTGCCGTTGGAAAGATATTTCCAAGGCGAACCCAACGGTTGCGGTTTCGGGAAAATCCAATGGTCGGATTTCCCGCACTAGTCGTTTGAAATCACTGTTTCAGAACACGAACTGCACGGCCACGTTTCATTTTAATTCTATTTATATTTATATAGTTATATAAATATAGTTCTTTCAAAAAATTCCTATATCGTTTCCACTTCAGTTATTTCACTAACGCCTTTAAATTTCGGAAAATTTCGCCCTAACCTCCTTTGTACGGGAGGGTCTGGGGAAATTCCCAAATAGCCACACGGGCGTCTAATATCAAAAAGAAAAAGAAAAAGCCAAGCGGCTAGCCAACAGGCTCATAAAATCATCACCCAAACAAAGCAGTAAATGTGTACCTATTTGTCGGGCACAAATTTTTTTTTCTCTTCTCTAGCCCTTTTTCTTTAACCTGTTCAATAGATATGCATGTACACATATACAATTTCTAACACTTATCATTTTCCATTTATTCATATTTGATTTGCTTTGGTTTAAAAACACCATTCATTCTAATGTTGCATGCATAGGCTAAAATCATATCATTAGCTAATTAATGTATATTTCAACTCATGCACGTTTATTTGAACAAGTGGCTATTTTTAACACATCACATTTCCAAGATGATAATTTTGGCGAACTAAAATAGATTTCAACACATGACTATTTTATTTATTTCCTATGCATGTTAAAAATAATATTTCTACCACAAATATTTATTTCAACGTCCGCATATCTTTAGCATGTCACAAATATGATAAAAATGATATTTTTATCGTTCAAAATATTTGTTCAACAAATGGATGTTTTCAATACTTCATAGTTTCAATAAAAATGTATTTTTTATTGTACGATCTTTTTATTCAACACATGAACCTTTCCACTACACACACTTCTCAACAAATGAGAATTTCCACACATGGACATTTTATTTATGTTGTTCATATTGGAAAGACGGGATTTTTATTGTTGAAACTATTTATATAAGGCGAATATTTTTCATACTTCATATATATATATAAAAATGTGATTTTTATTGTTAACACACTTTGTTCATTCACAAATGAATTTAATTTTCACACAACACTTTTCAACACACAAACATTTCCACACATGGATATAGTTTCAACATATGGCTTTAATTTCAACGCATGAAAATAATTTCAACATATGAAAATAATTCTAACACACAAAGATTATTCAAAATTTCGGCAGCATAACGGCAGAGTAGTTAAAACCGGCACCGTCCCTAGTACGGCTCCTCGCTCTACCTTAAAACCTCGCGGTTTTTGACAATGGGGATTCATGCATCTAATTCGCACACAGGCGGCATGTTTATTTTTATTTCCACAAATATTTCTAATTCATTTCAATCACCAATGGGTATTTTTCAACCAAAACCAAACAATATCAACCACAAACAATTATTCAACCATTCGTGTTTTTCATCCAATATTTCACACCAATTCACCACAATAAATATCGTACATGGTTTGTGGACGAGGGGAGTATACATATATCAATTATTCTATGCACGTACAATTCATACTTCGCTTATATAGCTTACACTACGTATGTACATGAGGTATACGACACACATGTAATCTATATTTCGCTAATATAAATTATACACGACATTTTCCATTCAATTTCATATTAATTTAGATTTCTCACATTGGTTTTCGGAGTGCTAAAAATCGATACGATGTCAGAAAAATCCGCGGCTTCTTCTATTGGGTAGAGAGCTTCCTTGCGGTCCCGATGTTTCCTGTTTCATCGAATTTCGTCAACACACTAAAAAGATATGATTTTTCAAAGTGCAAAGATCAAAGAAAAACCCACTTTCACGAAGCTTCAAAACTAGGTTTATAGTTTTCGCGAAATCATTGGCGCGTGGGGACGATCGGGGGTGCTGACGTGGAAGAGGACGGCGAGGGCTTCACGGCGCTGGTGGTTTGTGGTGGTGCGGTGGCAGATCGGAGCGGCGGCGGCGCTGGGAAGGTCAGGACTTCCTGGCCTCGATTCAGGCGGAGGAGGCGACGAGGGTGGCGATGCTGGGGTCGGATTTGAAGAGGGGGCGGAAGCGCTTCGAATGGTGGCGGCGGCGAAGGCTGTAGGTGGAGGTAGCGGCGGCGGCGGAGGAGAGAAGGTCAGGAGCTCGGGTCGTCGTTGATTCGAGCGGTTTTTTTTTTAATTTATGAAAGGAGAATTCTGATTGGCCGAGGATTATATTAAATTTTTAAATAGTGTTTTCTCAAACGAACTCCTTTTTAAACCCAACGACTATCCTCCCTAGCTAAATACCCCCATTCCGGACACAATGGGATATGTTTCGTAGGCCAATTCGACTGCTACAGTCAGTTATTTTTCAAATTAAAGTATAAAACATTTAATTTTTAACTCTGAACGCACATTTCAATTTGCCAGGGCCACAAACTGATTCGAAAAATTCCATAAAAATAAATCTAGCTATGTTTTGACGCTACGGTCCCAACAAAACTAGTTTCGTCGAATTCTGAGGTCGTTTGAAAAATGGCCATTTTCTGGTCGATCCAATTTAACATAAATTGACCAATCACATTTTCTTTTGCCCCGCTCACATACTAGCTTCAAAATTTATGAAATTTGAAACCTAGCAATAGTTCGACATCCCGGACCAAACAAAAGTGGTTTCGTCGAATTCCGAGGTCATATGCAAAATATCATTTTTCCAGGACTATATATTCTATATACCGACCCTTCTAAAAATTCATTCGGCCATAACTTTTGATTCCCGTTATGAAACTTCGATTTTTCAGGTTCGTTAGAAAGGTATTGACTAACAGATTCAAATATTTTTGGTTTCGCTAAAATCTGTTACATTTTCCACCCTGCACAGTCAGTCAAAGTTTGAATTCAATTTTCAAACCGACTCACTATTTCTAATTCACTATTTTATTGAAATATTCTATTTCAATTGTTCAAATTCCTTTGAAATAACCAATTTAAAATTTTTAAATTGGCTCCTATTTTCCGGGTTATTACAGTGAGACATTCCATAGGTTCCTTGTTAGTTCATTCTCTTCTTTCCTTTCTTTGGCGACCGTTCCGTGCTAGTCGGGCATGTGTACAGCGCACCTTCGGGGGAAACGCAGGCTGGTGCGGGGCGGGTCGTCACACTTGGTATCAGAGCTCTATGTTGCGTAGTTAACCTAGGGAAGTTACCTGGGAGAGATAGTATACATATATGAGAGCGCGTATTTATGATTATTTTTGTTTTCAAAAGCTATATATATATATATTCTATTAGTATAGCTAAGGATGAAGTCGCACTGCACTAGCACCACTTTGGAGATAGTTAATCGTTTTCTCTGTGCAGATTGAACGATGAGCTGATACGTAAGGGGTACCTGTAACACCCGACCTCCGCCAGGGTCACTCGCAAAGGAATGCACTAGATTTGGAGGGGCATTATTGGTAAACATGCATAATGATATAGCAAGGCAGGACATGACATATATATATATATATATGTAAATAAACAGAGTAAGTAAATAAAACAGCGGAAGATTTATAAACCATTTCAAAACACAAGTCTGGTACATCAAAATGTCACTTTCCCAAAATTACAAGTCTAGATAAATACATCATCTAATAAACTGAAAATACATAAGTACTATCCCCAAATAAGAGTGATAAACCATAGCGGCTCAAGTCCAAAGCATACTTGAGCTATCCAAGAAAGCAGCTAAAATCCAAGCTAGGCTCCAGTATTCCCGCCCTGAGAACCTGGGGGGGGGGGGGGGGGGGGGGGAAACGGAAGAAAAGAGGCGAAAGAAAACAGGTCAGTCAAAAAGACTGAGCAAGCCCTGCTACGATCAGTCTATAAACTAATAAAGTTAACATCATGATGGAAACTGAGATGATCATAGATAACAACATACTGGCATGAATAAATCAACTACAAGATAGATAGAGGTGTCATCGCATAAAGCAAGGTTAAGTTTTTTGCACCACGGTGTACTAGCAAACCAACATAACAGGTATTGATCCCTTGGCCCAAGCTTTGGCCCAATAACTTGAGGTGACCTTAATACAAGGTCCAGCCCAACGGTCTAGTCGATCGGCTCCCTATAAACCTAACACGTCAAGTGTTGGTGTCCATATGGCCCACGTATGGTTGTAGTTAGACTGTGCTGGGTCCACCTTTGGGTGTATCAAGCCCTCGGGTGTTAACCCCAGACACTTAAGCAATAATGCACAGCTCTAATCTACTGGTACACGTGCCTCGAGTTTGTCCAACATCGGACTACGTGCACGTCCGTAGCCCGCCGGACCCGCACCGCTGTACCACTCGGCCATCGCCCTTTTGGTCGCTTACATCCTCCAGTCGTGCCCCGCCCTAGCCTAGCTTCTAGGGTTGTGAATGATACCAAACTGGGATTACTGTTAGAACAGACCACGTCGCTAGGGTTTCCCCATGAGGGTTAAGTGTGATTTAACCCTTCACTAATCATGGATTAAACTGGTTAAGTGTGGCTTAACCCCATTCTAATCCCTTTAACTCCCAAATGGATTAAACTAGTTAAGTGTAACCAACGGTTCCCCACTTAACCACATTCTAATCCCTCGAATCCCCAAATTGGTTAAGTATTAGTGGACCCTGACTTAACCCTAATTATGAGGCATTAATTAACTTAATGCACCTCAACCTCTCACATTAGACCTTGTTGTGGTTACTAGTTAGGCCGGGCGGGTCCGGGTAGCTTTACACCACAACTTGGTCTAACCTTGGGTCTTGGCACCCCATGACCAACTTCTCACATTGGGTCCTATTGTTTGTAGCCACTAGTTAAGCCGGTCGGTTCCGGGTAGAATTACGCTACAAACTCAACCCAACCTCGAGTTGGCCACACTTATGTTTTCTAAGTGTCATGTCCACTTTATTTCAAAACATAATTACAAGTCAACAATTACTTGGGTAGACCTAACTTAATAGGTAAATTCCCAAGGGGTAGACCTAACTTAATAGGTAAATTCCCAATCTTATATTTTCATGTATTTTAAGTTTACCCCAAAACCCCCAACGTCATTCTATCGCTTACATATTCGTAGTAACGCATAAAGGATAGGAAGAGGAAACTTGGCACAACATACATGATAAACTTGCACAACAATCATGCATAACATGTTAGACTTGCACAACTTAGTGTAGTGAACTTGCATATTACCATAAACATGCATAACATGTTAAACTTGCGTAACTTAGCATAGTGAACTTGCATATTACCATAATCATGCATAACTTGTCAAAACATGCACAACTTGTCATTTTAAACTTGCATAAACATGCACAACTTGCCAAAACATGCACAACTTGCCAAAACATGCACAACTTGTCATTTTAAACTTGCATAAACATGCACAACTTGTCATTTTAAACTTGCATAAACATGCACAACTTGCCAAAACATGCACAACTTGTCAAAACATGCACAACTTGTCATTTTAAACTTGCATAAACATGCACAACTTGTCAAAACATGCACAACTTGTCATTTTAAACTTGCATAAACATGCACAACTTGCCAAAACATGCACAACTTAATAAACATACAAACCATGGCTTAACAAACTTGCATAAACATGCATAACTTATAAATCTTGCAAATCATGGCTTAGTATACATGCATAACTTAATAGATTTGCAAATCATGGCTTAGTACCCTTGCATAACATGCACAACTCAATAAACATACATAAACCCCAACTTTCATCACACATTAACTTTATAGTTTCTAAAATGAGGGTAAGAGGGCTTACAATGTTTATGCGGACTCAAATGAGTATAACAAATGCAAGAAACCCCTTATGCAACTAATTAAAGCCCCCAAATGCAAGCAAACTTGACCAAGACTCCTCCTTTATGATGCCAATAGAAAAACAAGCCTTTAATGCAAGCTAAGGAGGATCATACAAGCCTAAATACCCTTGTATGCATGGAAATCTCTTAGGGATTTGATTAGGAATTGTATGAAGAGGGTGGAGGCCATGAGAGTTTTGATTTTGGCATAGTTTAGTTACTAGGATGAATAGTGAGTGATTTAGGGTAGGTTAGGGTCTTATTTATAGATTAGGTTAGTGATTTGGACCATAGGATTAACCCTAGATTGAATTAGGGCCATCAGATCCCGGAACTCTCTAGAAACAAGCCACAAGACCCAACCCCAATCAGAAATGGTGCACCAGGCTAAGCAGCCCGTGCACCCCCTATCGACAGGGCTGTCGACAGGGCAGTCGACATGCCTAGACCCCTGTCGACAGGCCTGTCGACATGGGGTCCTGGGCGGGATTTTTCCCGCCTTGGCCCAGCTGGCCCAAACCCTTGAATTTGAATCTGTTTTTACTTAGGATTTCTCTGAAGACTTCAATGGGCCTTAACTGGGTCATACGGACTCCGATTTTCGAAAACTCGGACTCTATTTCACGTATTTTTCCGAGACGAACGCAATGGCATAGCCCGTTTCCCTTGATTCCCATTTTATAATTTAAGTCTGCCTCAATTTATGTTATAACAGGTTATTGAAAATACGGGTTGTTACATTCTCCCCTCCTTAAAGGATTTCGTCCCCGAAATCTTCAAGTTAGGAAGAGCGTATCCTACCATCCAATCATCCATCTACTCAAAGCATCATCCACGAGCAATCATTGTCCTTAAAAGATTCTAAATGCTGGATGAACATATGCAAAAGTGTGTGTATATGTACTTACCTAATGCAAAAATCAGGCGGTTACTGATACAGTAAACCTCCTTAATGCATATGTATGTAAATCAGGCGGTTACTGATACAGTAAACCTCCTTAATGCACATGTATGTCAGTGAAATGAATCCATATGTATGCAAATTCCTAACATAATGTATAATATCTACATGCGTGCTCAATCATACATCCATATGCAACATCCATGTGATAGCATACGAATTTCATCCAAGAATAAACATAAACACTCATGCACATGCAATATGAGGAGTGTGTGAGCCGATCTAGTGCCTAATCGTGTATAATGCATCCACGAGCAACCACTTGCAAACACTTGCAACCACTTGCAACCATCAAGCATAACATGTCTCAAACACATGTTTCATCCAAAGGTTTCTACCTAAGGTTCTCATGACAAGATGGACACGATAAACTAGATAAACTAGATAAACTCCTTTTTGGATTACAAGAAATCCGTTCAAACTTTGACACATAGTATTAACCGATGAGTCTTAACTCCCTTATGGGGTTTACAACAGAAATAAGATCGAGAATGGGACCGAGAGGATATATATAAAAGATAACGTGCAAGCAAGCTCCACAGGAAAACAAGGATCAAAGATGCACTCTTAAAAAGAGATATGATGCGCGTATCTAGTCTTCACTCTTCTTAGTTACGTTTCCTTGAGCTTAACTCTACTGTGCTTTGATTATCTTTCACTTCATGATTCCTTGGCTTCCTAACTCCTATTTCCCAAATTCGAGTTGGAACTCATTTCATTATTGCCTCTCGTCTTTCTTTCCCACTTATTCTTCTTTCTGTATACTTGGCTTAAACATAATTATAACCTCATGATTCGTGCAAGCTCTCCAAAATTCACCAGTGAATCCTGGATCTCGTCTTCTTACCATAAGGTATTCCATGCAGCAGAACTTTTCTTGAAAATACCAATCCACGTTGCCAATTGCCCTTATAAACGTGATTTCCTATAATTCATGTTTAATTCGAAATGAACCCTCCGCCTATGAGTGATAGGCCATACCTAGATTCAGTTGCCTACCCATGGCTTTCTGTAGGCTATTTCAAAACTGGCCAACTTCTTGAGGGTAAACCGTTGCTAACCATGATGCAGTCCTCTCGCTCTTCACCGGACTGAAATGAGCACTCTTCGTGAGTCTACCTATTATGACCCATATACCCGTATTCCCTTTTCTTTGATCTAGATAGTCTATCCACATAATCTATCGAGATGTTTTCACACTTCCCTTGCGAAACTTCCAATGGAGGTAATGGCCCACTGGGCTCCTATGACTTGGCCTTAACCTGGTAGCACAATCATGCATCCTAAGACCAACTCGGTCACTTCCTCGAGTGATGTGCATCTCCAAGAACCTTCCTTACCAAGTCTTTCACTCGAGGAACACATAATCTCTCATCGTGCCTTAGTCATCCCTTGTCATCTATAATATATCTAGTGAGGTGACTTAACATCTCGCCTCGAACCGACTGGTCCATGTTCTTGACCAACTGCGGGTCTTCTTCCTGCGAAACCCCCTTCTTGATCCAGAAGAGTAAGTCTAAGCTCCGGGAATGCTAACTAACTAGCCAAACGGAGGAGGCTTCTTACTTCAATTGCCCTCCTCAGAGTTGTTCGGTCTTAAACCGCAACCACTTTAGCGGAATCCACCGCTAAGCCTTACTTAGGAACTATGTGCCCAAGAAATCCAACTTCTTTCCTCCAAAGTGACATTTGGAGAACTTGACCTTCCACTGGTGGCTCTAAGCGTATCTGTCTCCTCCTTGAGATGTATAGCATGTTCTTCCTTGTTCTTTTGAGGAGATCAAAATATCGTCTATGACGACCACGACAAACTTGTTCAAGGACTCCCTAAACACCCTACCCATCCAGTTTTCGTAATATGCGGGTGCATTAGTCAAACCAAATAGTATGACTAGCCATTCTAAAACCCATCTAGAGCCCTAAACGCAGTCTTGTCAATTCCATCCTCAGCCATCCTAAGCTGATGGAATCCGGTAGCTAGATCAAAAGAAAACAGATGCTCCTACAAGTTGATCAAACAAATCATTGATCCTTGGTAACGGTTATCTTACGATAATCAACACATAAGCGAAACAAACTGTCCACATCAGTAACGAATACTACTGGAGCACCCTACTCGAAAATGCTTCGTCTCAGGAAGTTCTTCTCAAGCAACTCCTTGACTTACTTTCTTAACTCTCATCTCGTGAGGTCATGTGCCTAACCGGCCACGAAATTGGCTTGGTATAACCAACCAGATAATGCGGAAATCTATCCCACGTCTAAGGGTAACCCCTTCACTTCACCCAAGATATCAGGATATTCTCGGACCACCCTCACCGATTGCAAACAAGTTGAGGGATTCAAGATAACATAACATGACGGGACCCATAGGGTTGCTAGAAATTTCTAGGGTATTACCGAGGCGAGTCATGAGCCTCACAACCCTATATACAAAAACCAAGAATGGCTTCAAAACAGGACAACCATTCCATGCCCAAAACCAACCCATATCCCCTGAAACAGAGAATATAAACATCCCACGAGAATTCTATACTCAAGATAGAAAATTTTCAAATCCACCCAGACCACAGACAAACGGGCAGAACCCCCAATTGGATTTGAAACACATACGGGATCATCAACTACACTAGTACTTAGGTGCAAAACTTTCAACTGGATCAGATGAAATAAAATTATGCGATGTGCCAGAATCAAACAAAGTTCGAACAGGGAAAATCAGAAAATGTAAACAAGATTTTCAACAGAAACACTACCTCTATCATGAACTGGAAGAACGGGGTTGAGGGGATGAATTCGCCCTCCAGATAGTCCTGCACACTGAGTCTGACCTTGCCCTTGTTTCCTCGGGCAATCCTTGCTGAAATGTCCAAACTCACCACAATCAAAGCATTCGCCCCGCTTTCTCTTCTCCTTCTTCCTACATTCCCTGGCTATATGTCCAACTTCAGCACAGAAGTTACATTTCATATTCTTGCCCCTTTTCCCGGAATTTACTCTCTTGCCTTGAGACTCATTCGCCTTGACCTCTTTCTTGTCATTGCTACCTTCTTCTTGAAGTAGGGCCAAATTCACTAAACTCTCGAAAGTCGCCCCCAAGGGTATATGAGACAGGGCCAAATCACGTAATGGCTCGTTTAATCCTAGAGCAAAGTGTAGGGCCTTCTTCTGAGCTGTATTAACCAAGTCTAAATCGTCCTGAGCCAGTTGATTAAACTTATCTATGTATTCCCTAATAGTCATGTCCCCTTGCTTCAGTAATAAGAACCTCAGTCCAAACCGTCCTCTAAAGTCATCCCAAGTCTCGATTGGGCTAGTAATGGTGGTGACTACCCACCAACGTGCAGCTTCTTCCTTTAGCAACCATACTGCCAATAAAACCTTCCTGCGGTCACCTATATCAAAGGTGGCTAAAAGATCTTCGGTCTCTTTCAACCAATTCCTTGCCTCTACTAAAGTCTCGGTTCCAAAGAAATTCTTGCAACCCATCATCTTAAAGTTCTTACAAGTTTCCGCAAAATCCGCTTGTGGAGGCTGAGGGAGAAGAGGAACATCAGCTACGGAAGGAGGAGGAGGGGGAACAGCGGCCTTGACTGGAAAGACAACACTAGAGACAACCGGGACCGGTGCCGTGACTTCCAAGTACCGACGAAACCAATCGGGTATTGCTACCCCTTCGGGCAAGATGAGATTATCAGACATGCTGGAAACGAAAAGAAAAGAGTTCAAACGAGGGATCAAAGGATAGTGCTAATGGCTTTTTGGGGAATAGCCTTTTAAAAATAACTAGACTTTTCTTTGGAAAATACTTAATACTTGGTTTTGAAAATAGTTTTTCAAAAGTTTTAAAAACCTTTTTATCCCTTCTCGTAAACCATATGCTCTGATACCAAATGTAACACCCGACCTCCGCCAGGGTCACTCGCAAAGGAATGCACTAGATTTGGAGGGGCATTATTGGTAAACATGCATAATGATATAGCAAGGCAGGACATGACATATATATATATATGTAAATAAACAGAGTAAGTAAATAAAACAGCGGAAGATTTATAAACCATTTCAAAACACAAGTCTGGTACATCAAAATGTCACTTTCCCAAAATTACAAGTCTAGATAAATACATCATCTGATAAACTGAAAATACATAAGTACTATCCCCAAATAAGAGTGATAAACCATAGCGGCTCAAGTCCAAAGCATACTTGAGCTATCCAAGAAAGCAGCTAAAATCCAAGCTAGGCTCCAGTATTCCCGCCCTGAGAACCTGGGGGGGGGGGGGGGGAAACGGAAGAAAAGAGGCGAAAGAAAACAGGTCAGTCAAAAAGACTGAGTAAGCCCTGCTACGATCAGTCTATAAACTAATAAAGTTAACATCATGATGGAAACTGAGATGATCATAGATAACAACATACTGGCATGAATAAATCAACTACAAGATAGATAGAGGTGTCATCGCATAAAGCAAGGTTAAGTTTTTTGCACCACGGTGTACTAGCAAACCAACATAACAGGTATTGATCCCTTGGCCCAAGCTTTGGCCCAATAACTTGAGGTGACCTTAATACAAGGTCCAGCCCAACGGTCTAGTCGATCGGCTCCCTATAAACCTAACACGTCAAGTGTTGGTGTCCATATGGCCCACGTATGGTTGTAGTTAGACAGTGCTGGGTCCACCTTTGGGTGTATCAAGCCCTCGGGTGTTAACCCCAGACACTTAAGCAATAATGCACAGCTCTAATCTACTGGTACACATGCCTCGAGTTTGTCCAACATCGGACTACGTGCACGTCCGTAGCCCGCCGGACCCGCACCGCTGTACCACTCGGCCATCGCCCTTTTGGTCGCTTACATCCTCCAGTAATCGTGCCCCGCCCTAGCCTAGCTTCTAGGGTTGTGAATGATACCAAACTGGGATTACTGTTAGAACAGACCACGTCGCTAGGGTTTCCCCATGAGGGTTAAGTGTGATTTAACCCTTCACTAATCCTGGATTAAACTGGTTAAGTGTGGCTTAACCCCATTCTAATCCCTTTAACTCCCAAATGGATTAAACTAGTTAAGTGTAACCAACGGTTCCCCACTTAACCACATTCTAATCCCTCGAATCCCCAAATTGGTTAAGTATTAGTGGACCCTGACTTAACCCTAATTATGAGGCATTAATTAACTTAATGCACCTCAACCTCTCACATTAGACCTTGTTGTGGTTACTAGTTAGGCCGGGCGGGTCCGGGTAGCTTTACACCACAACTTGGTCTAACCTCGGGTCTTGGCACCCCATGACCAACTTCTCACATTGGGTCCTATTGTTTGTAGCCACTAGTTAAGCCGGTCGGTTCCGGGTAGAATTACGCTACAAACTCAACCCAACCTCGAGTTGGCCACACTTATGTTTTCTAAGTGTCATGTCCACTTTATTTCAAAACATAATTACAAGTCAACAATTACTTGGGTAGACCTAACTTAATAGGTAAATTCCCAAGGGGTAGACCTAACTTAATAGGTAAATTCCCAATCTTATATTTTCATGTATTTTAAGTTTACCCCAAAACCCCCAACGTCATTCTATCGCTTACATATTCGTAGTAACGCATAAAGGATAGGAAGAGGGAACTTGGCACAACATACATGATAAACTTGCACAACAATCATGCATAACATGTTAGACTTGCACAACTTAGCGTAGTGAACTTGCATATTACCATAAACATGCATAACATGTTAAACTTGCATAACTTAGCATAGTGAACTTGCATATTACCATAATCATGCATAACTTGTCAAAACATGCACAACTTGTCATTTTAAACTTGCATAAACATGCACAACTTGCCAAAACATGCACAACTTGTCAAAACATGCACAACTTGTCATTTTAAACTTGCATAAACATGCACAACTTGTCATTTTAAACTTGCATAAACATGCACAACTTGTCATTTTAAACTTGCATAAACATGCACAACTTGTCAAAACATGCACAACTTGTCATTTTAAACTTGCATAAACATGCACAACTTGCCAAAACATGCACAACTTAATAAACATACAAACCATGGCTTAACAAACTTGCATAAACATGCATAACTTATAAATCTTGCAAATCATGGCTTAGTATACATGCATAACTTAATAGATTTGCAAATCATGGCTTAGTACCCTTGCATAACATGCACAACTCAATAAACATACATAAACCCCAACTTTCATCACACATTAACTTTATAGTTTCTAAAATGAGGGTAAGAGGGCTTACAATGTTTATGCGGACTCAAATGAGTATAACAAATGCAAGAAACCCCTTATGCAACTAATTAAAGCCCCCAAATGCAAGCAAACTTGACCAAGACTCCTCCTTTATGATGCCAATAGAAAAACAAGCCTTTAATGCAAGCTAAGGAGGATCATACAAGCCTAAATACCCTTGTATGCATGGAAATCTCTTAGGGATTTGATTAGGAATTGTATGAAGAGGGTGGAGGCCATGAGAGTTTTGATTTTGGCATAGTTTAGTTACTAGGATGAATAGTGAGTGATTTAGGGTAGGTTAGGGTCTTATTTATAGATTAGGTTAGTGATTTGGACCATAGGATTAACCCTAGATTGAATTAGGGCCATCAGATCCCGGAACTCTCTAGAAACAAGCCACAAGACCCAACCCCAATCAGAAATGGTGCACCAGGCTAAGCAGCCCGTGCACCCCCTGTCGACAGGGCTGTCGACAGGGCAGTCGACATGCCTAGACCCCTGTCGACAGGCCTGTCGACATGGGGTCCTGGGCGGGATTTTTCCCGCCTTGGCCCAGCTGGCCCAAACCCTTGAATTTGAATCTGTTTTTACTTAGGATTTCTCTGAAGACTTCAATGGGCCTTAACTGGGTCATACGGACTCCGATTTCCGAAAACTCGGACTCTATTTCACGTATTTTTCCGAGACGAACGCAATGGCATAGCCCGTTTCCCTTGATTCCCATTTTATAATTTAAGTCTGCCTCAATTTATGTTATAACAGGTTATTGAAAATACGGGTTGTTACAGTACCGGTAGAGGAGCCAATAATGGGAATGCTTCTGAGATGAGGACGATGTTTACTGATCTCATGAGAGAGATGCTTAGGGATGTGCAGAGTGCAGCTCCCAATGCTAGAAATGGTGGTTTTCCAGTAGTGCAAGCGCCTAGGGCCGATTTCGCTAAGCTGAATAAGGATTATACTAGTCTTGGTGGGAGGCCGTTCCATGGAACGGAGTCGGCTATGGACGTTCAGGATTGGCTGGATAGCTGCGAGCGTATCTTCGAAGACTTGGGTATCGAGGATGCGATGAAGAGAAGGCTAGCATCCCGTCAGTTGCAAGGACAGACAATGAATTGGTGGAATGCTATAAAGGCAGCAACCCCAGAGGATCATATTACTTAGGATCGGTTTAAGGTTCGCTTTAGCGATAAGTTCATTCCAGCTGCTCAGAAGTCGGTGTTGTTTAAGAGATTCTTGGAACTCAAGCAGAATGGCAGAGCTGTCTCGGAGTATATTGCTGAATTCGACACTTTGTCGAAATATGGGTTATCCTAAATAGATACTGCCGAGAAGAAGAACAAGAAGTTCATAACTGGCTTGGATGGATACTTGGGGGAAAGGCTTATTAACCACATCGATGAGACATTTGGGTCGATTGTGGGGAAAGCTTTAAGATTAGAGAGTCTTTACCCTAAGTCGAAGACTGAGGTTGCATCTGCAGAGGAGCCAAAGCCGCAAGCAAGCGGTGGAGGAAAGAATGGTTCTCAGAATAAGAGAAATCAGAGTCAGACTAAGGATGGCCAGAAGAAAAAGGATAAGAAAGACGTTAAGTGCTTCAGCTGCGGTAAGAAGGGCCATTATGCTAGTAATTGTCGGGCCAAGCCAGCGGAAATGAAGTGCTTCAACTGTGGCCAAGTGGGACATCACAAGGACAAGTGTTCGCAAACCCCTAAAGAAAAGAAGATGGTGAAAGCATATGCCCTTAACGCTATTCCTTCTTCGTCGAATGCCCCAACTGCGGCGGATAAAGGAAAGAATGTCATTATCCAAGGTATGATTTCTGTTTATGATGTTCTTGTTAGAGTTTTGTTTGATACCAGAGCTTCCAGTTCTTTCATATCTAGTGACCTGGTAGATAGGTTGGGATTAGAGCCCGAGATTGTTGATAGACCTTTAGTAGTGACGAACCCGATTGGTGGTTCGACCAACTTTAACTTGATTTGTCGTAATGTGGTCTTATCGAGTCATGGATGCATGTTTGTTTGTGATTGCTTTGTTTTGGGCTTTACTGGGTTTGGCATTATTTTGGGAGTCTATTGGCTCCAACGATACGGAGTGATGGTAGACTGTGAGGGCTTTTTGGTGACAACTAGAGCAGATGATGGGCAGATGGTAGTGTTTGGTGGTCTACCTGGTGATGGAGTAATGGCTAGTTTTCTAAATTCCCTCGACATCCCGCATAGTGAGTTGTCAGGTTTGCCCGTTGTTGGCCAATATCCGGACGTTTTCGAAGAAGTGAGCGGGCTTCCACCACACAGAGAGATTGAGTTCCGCATCGATTTAGTGAAAGATGTCAGACCTATAGTGATGCCACTTCGTCGTATGGCACCAAGGGAGCAGCGAGAGCTCGGGGTGCAAGTCAGTGATCTTTTGAAGAAGGGATTTATCGGAAGGAGTGTTTCTGAATGGGGAGCACCAGTTGTGTTTGATACCAAGGCGGATGGTTCCCTTCGATTGTATGTAGACTACCACGAATTGAATAAAGTGACGAGGAAGAACAAGTATTCTCTACCGCGGATAGATGATTTGTTTGATCAGTTGAGTCGCGCGAGAGTATTCTCTCAGTTGGATCTCGCGATAGGTTTTCATCAGCTTAGAGTGGAAGCTGAGAGTAGAGCTAAAACGGCTTTTCGAACGCCGTCTGGATTTTATGAGTGGTTGGTCATGCCATTCGGGCTGACCAATGCACCAGCATATTTCGTGGATCTTATGAATAGGGT
This sequence comes from Allium sativum, assembly GCA_030737875.1. Lineage (NCBI taxonomy): Eukaryota > Viridiplantae > Streptophyta > Magnoliopsida > Asparagales > Amaryllidaceae > Allium > Allium sativum. The sequence goes on from CM060925.1 coordinate 509,058,680, forward strand.
ATTCAGAGATCAGTTGAATAAGTTTGTTCTTGTGTTCGTGGACGACATACTTGTTTATTCAAGGACAGAGGAAGAACACAAGGAACACTTGAGGATAGTGATGGAGGTGTTGAGAAAACACCAATTGAAAGCAAAGTTTTCTAAGTGTCACTTCTGGAGGAGGGAAGTGAGGTTCTTGGGCCATGTCGTTTGAGAGAATGTTATTGCCGTAGATCCTGCGAAGGTGGCTACGGTACAGGATTGGTATACGCCCAAGAATGCAACGGACATAAGAAGTTTCTTGGGATTAGCTGGATATTATCGTAAGTTTATTCAAGATTTCTCCAAGATATCAGCACCGTTGACTCAGTTGACCAAGAAGAATCAAGCTTTCGTCTGGGATTAAAAGGGTGAGGATGCATTCAAGAGTCTAAAGGAAAAGTTGACGCACGCACCAGTGTTAGTCATTCCCAAGGGGAATGAAGAGGTAACATTATATACGGATGCATGTGCCATAGGGCTAGGTGCTGTATTGATGCAAGGAGGTAGGGTTGTAGCTTATGCAAGTCGGCAATTGAAACCGCACGAGAAAAGATACCCTACCCATGATTTGGAATTAGCAGTGATCGTGTTCGCGTTGAAGATGTGGAGACATTATCTCTTGGGAGAAAGTTTTGAGCTGTTTACCGATCACAAATCGTTAAAGTATCTCTTCTCTCAGATGGATCTAAATCTACAACAGCAAAGATGGTTGGAATTCTTAGCTTCCTATGATTTTGATGTCACATATACACCAGGAAAGGGCAATGCGGTAGCTGATGCATTGAGTAGAAGACATGCTAGTTTAGGGGCTATGTTTCTGGTATAGAAGCAACTGGAGTACATCACGGGGTATGATTTCAGACCAAAGTGCGAATTGGATCCAGAAATGTTAGCAAGTTTGACGATCAGACCCACTTTGATTAAGTGGATTGGTTCCAGTCGGAGGAATGTTTCTAATATATTGGAAATCATCTCAAAGTTAGAGATGAGAATCGATGGAGAGATGAACAAGTATGGGATTGATCGAGATGGATGGCTTAGAAAGAATGGAAGACTAGTTGTACCCAATGTCAAAAGATTGAGAGATGAAGTGTTTAGAGAGTGTCATCACTCAAAACTTACTATACATCCCGGCGGTAACAAGATGTACCGGGACATGAAGCAGACCTACTACTGGGAAGGGATGAAAAGGGACGTTGGGAAGTTTATATCCAAATGCATGAATTGTCAGCTAGTTAAAGCTGAGCAAAAGAAGGATAGTGGTTTGTTACAACCATTAGAAATTCCAGAATGGAAATGGGAACAAGTCTCAATGGATTTCATTGATGGGTTACCAAGGACTAGGTCGGGCCATGATAGCAGTTGGGTGATTGTGTACCGAATAACCAAGAGTGCAAGATTTATACCCGTCAAGTCGAATAGAACGGCAGCTAATTTAGCTGAGCTATATGTGAAGTCTGTAGTTAGATTTCATGGAATACCTAAAGGCATTGTGAGTAACCGAGATCCATTGTTCACTAGTGGATTTTGGAAGAGCTTACAAGAGGCGTTAGGATCAGAATTACATCTCAGTACCACGTATCATCCTCAAACCGATGGTCAAACAGAGAGGGTGAATCGTATATTAGAAGACCTCTTGGGAGCCTGTGTATTGGATTTTGGTGGATCATGGGATGACCATTTGCATCTATTAGAGTTTGCATATAATAATAGTTATCAGTCCAGTATTGGTATGGCTCCATTTGAAGCTTTGTACGGAAGACCGTGCAACTCAATGTCATGTTGGTTAAAGACAGGTGAGAAATATGTGTTTGGACCAGAGGTAATAAGAGAAACATCAAACAAGATTAAAGTTATTCAACAGCGAATGAAGGCTGCCCAAGATAGGCAGAAAAGTTATACTGATAAGAGGAGAAGAGAATTAAAGTTCTCCATTGGCGACTTGGTGTTTGTCAAGATTTCTCCGTTGAAGAGCGTGATACGATTTGGCAGGAGAGGCAAGTTAGCACCAAGATTTGTTGGTCCATTCCCAGTTCTGGAGCAAATTGGGAATTTGGCATATAGAGTTGAATTACCAGAGAAGATGGCAGGAGTTCACAACGTATTTCATGTTTCCCAGTTAAGGAAATTTGTACACGACCCAGGTGTAACTATTTCAACTGATCAGTTGGATGATGTCGAAGGTGAACCCGAGGCGGTTAGGAACAGCAGGCCTATGCGTATTGTTGGGAACGATACGAAGCAGCTTCGATGGAAGGAAGTGAAATTAGTCAAAGTTCAATGGAGAGAGAATGAGAATGACTGTACTTGGGAGACAGAGGAGAACATTAGGAAGACGTATCCAGAACTCTTCGCCTGGTAAGGTTTTAACTTCGATTTAGTCTTTCCGCATGCTAGGATAGGCTTGTTTAGTTTATTTTGAATGTTTGATTGTTGTATGTGGCTGGTAGGCATGCGGGATCCTTTGTATGTTTTGGCTTAAGGAATTTCGGGGACGAAATTTCTTAAGGCGGGGAGAGTGTAACGACCCGCATTCTACGCATCATAGCATCGTAGAATATTTGTTTTTTTCACATACGAAGTCGTATGGTCATGTAACTTCGGGAGACGATTATTGGAGTCATTTCCCATGTTCGTGATTTTTGTCGATTTTTAAATGACCATTTTGCCCCCAGTTGGTACTGTTTTGGCCGTAACTTTTGATTGGAAAGGAATTTTGACCTGAAACCATTCCATTGGCTCCGGATGATGGTTTACCTTTCCGTAGAGTGGTCACATGTGAAAACGGACTTACCGTTTGGGAGATATGGCTGAAACAAGTTTCAGATAGTGAAAAACAGCTTAACCAGGCCTAATTGGGGTGATTAGCAAGAGGGCCCATGACCCATTTCGGGATTAGAGATGTATAGGGGCTGATTAGGGTTAGAAAACATTTCTTTCAGCCGCCACTTTCATTCTTGGAACCCAAGCAATGGCCTCCAACACCCAAATCAACTTCTAATCACTTTCTAGTCAAGTTTTGGCTTAAACTTCGTCAAATTAAGGAGAGAAAGCACCAAAGTAAGGTTAGAGCTTCTGAGTTGCATTGGGAACAGCGCCATAATAGTAGATTATTTCAGGTCTAAATTTTATTTGTGGCCCAGGTGAGTGATTTGCATAGTTTTGCACTAATTATGGTTAATTAAGGGTAATTAGTGAAGATTAGAGAATTTAAACATAATAAAATTCTGGAAAAATATTTATAAAATTCGAAATAATGTTTTAGACCTCTGTTAGAAATTTGGTTTGATTTGGTTAAGTTTTACTAATCATATCATTAGTTTTTCCTAAACATGGTTAAGGTGAAAACATGTGTTTTTGGGTATGTTTGATCCTTATAAACATGTCATATTGTTGTTTTAGTGTTTGTGGATGATTATACATGTTGCTATGACTATATGGTATGTCTTGTGATTGCATAGAAAAGTTAGAATGATTGAAAACACCGTAGTTTGGCGAAAATAGCTTGCTAGAAAAACTTGCAGCAAACCGGATAGGAGCATTCAGATAAGAGCATTCGGATAGGAGCATTCGGATAGGAGAATTCGGATAGGAGCTTTCGTATAGGATCAACAGGATAGGAGCAACCAGATAGGGGCATCCGATCCGAACCGGATAGGGGCATTCGATCCGCACCGGATAGGGCATCCGACCTGAACCAAATATGAGAATCCGAGCACCCGAACTGAACTAGAAGGGAGCATTCGAACCGAACCAAGCAGGAGGGGGCAAACGAACCGAACCGGAGGATCGAACACAAAGTTGACCTAAACCCGAGATGCAAAGGAAGTCCAAATAAGGAGTTGTACCCCAGGATCTAGATGGGAACCAAGGAGGGAACTTCATGAGTTGGGCTTTGCTGCGGGGCGTGTGCTAAGTGGTTGTCGATGTTTGTAGCTTTAGATCACTATGTGTAGGGGGTACGTGAACGGATTCAGGGCCACAGTTGCCTAGGTACGACTAAAGATCTATAGACCAATGAAGTGGGGTCATTTGTAAAGACTTGGACATGACTCCATGGGAAAAGCTTGGTAGTAGCAGTAGTTGTACAAGTCTAACTCCGTCACTACTTCGATGGGTCTAGTGATTGACAGTGGTGGACATTGTATGCTTTACGCACTGAGTGAGAGATGTGAGAATGGTTGCAATGTCTGATTGTTTGCCTTCATCATGACATACACACTCCCACACTTGTATTCTTTACACCATATGATAGTGGCACCTTAAAGTATTGTACGGTATGTAGTGATAACTCTTTGGTTGCAGGTCCAGGTTCAGGTATGGTTTAGTATACCTGTTATTGTTCTGTTTAGCTGCTTATCGCTCATACCAGACTTTTTGTCTGACCCAGAGTTTTATGTCTCTTCTTATTACTCTGGGTACTCTCACGAGCAGACAAGAGACAGGTTCGCTTGGTATGCACGAGTAGCTGATCCGTAGATGAGCAGGAGGCTTCCACGTATGATACATATAGATATTCTCCCTGTGTTGTTGGAGAACACTGCTTGGGCATTAGTAGTGCATCTTCTACTTTAACTTTCTTTTGCTTTAGAGACAGTTTATAGTTGTAATAATGATGTTGGATCATAAGCTGTATTTGGATTTCCGATGCTATGTTGGTTTAGTTTTCAGCTTATGCACTGTCTCACCTGTTTTATGTCAAGATTATGTTATTATTATATTTTGTTCCATGCGCTGTGAGACATTCTACAGGTTCCTTGCTAGTTCATTCTCTTCTTTCCTTTCTTTGGCGACCGTTCTGTGCTAGTCGGGCATGTGTACAACATACCTTCGGGGGAAATGTAGGCTGGTGCGGGGAGGGACGTCACAATTTGGATAACAAGATTAAAATTAGATGTTGAAGTACTTTTGTTCTCGTTTTGCAAATTCACTCTCATACTGTTGATACTGGCCCTAGTATTATTCAAAAAGTACTAAACTACCACTTTAACGATTGGTTGCACGTCCACGTTGTTCGGTTAGATGTCGTTCATATTAGCTATTGTGCCTAATACTGTTGGGTCCATTTAAATTTTGTTTGTCAAAGTTATACTCCTAGTAAAAGACAACTAAGCTATATTCTAGTAAATATTCCTATCATAACTTAGGCTAATATTTTTTCCTATAGAAAGACTATAAGAGTGTTAATTTAGTCTAGGGAAGCAATCAGTTTGGATGTCTTAAGCATTCCAATTCATGATCTTTAGATTCTATTTTATTTGAGCATTATCCCACTAACAAGTTGAGTTATTGTTCTTTGATAGCTTCAGCTTGCCTTTGGTTTTTTTCCGTTTGACATAGTAGCTAGTAAATCTTGACTTGGCTAAGTTTTTCCATTAGCAAATAAACATTTAACTAAACAAATTATGTGATCTTCAAATGGATAATTTACTGTACTATTTATTCCCAAAATGCTATAATTAAGAACCTAACAATTATTTATTAAGGTGCGTACATGCAGTACATGCATGATGTGGGCATATATGGAACCGTGACCAAAAGTCTGAATAACGAAAAGGGCATTTCGTTTGTTGAGCATCTTGGTTTACACTCCCTCCTATGTTTGCTGTTAGCTTTAGCGAATACATATACATGAATGGGTTGTCATTATCATATTTTGGTCACAGAACATTTGACCAAAAACATGCCACTGAGCCTTATTTGAGTTGATGCAGGAAATACTTTTATTTTATTTTTAGCATCATTTTTACCTGTTAATTATAAAATATATAAGCAATCAGCAACGGGTTTACAAATGTTAAAATCATTTCTTTGTAGGACTACCTGCTCACTTGGAGCTAAAATATTTGTAAATTGCCGAGTATAAATGTATGTATGATTCCAACTTCATAATGGAATCGGAAAGATGAGAACCACTACTAAGTGGTTGATAACTTATGTATTTGATATGATAAAATGTGTTGTGTCATTGAATGGGAAAATGTAAGAAAGATTAAACATAAAGCGAATAATTAGTGGAGGAATGAATCGCTAGTGGACAATTAACTAATTAATCAGATATGTGTTTTGTGTGTATATCCACTGTCTTGAGTACAACTTTGTATCCGTAAGTAACAGAAGCAGACAGAGATGAATATGTAAGTAAATATAGTGTATTATTATTATTTTTAAATAATACCATGGAAGCATTACCAATAGATAGGACATTAAATGCTTGACACCAATCTGAAATCGGAATCGTTTTATATCCAATGCATGAACATATGCATGAAGGCATGCTTGGCATGAAATTCTGAGCGCATGTTGTTGTGGGTGATATATATATATATATACATAGTAACTTCATATTAAGTAGGATTCCCCATTATTTTAGTGTTCATTCAAATTGATTTACTTGAACAAATGATTAATCCTGACTCGAGTTTTTTATGTTTTTGCATGGGACGCTCGGGTCAGACCCGAGCATTTCAGATTTAAAGATTACAGCTTATGATTCAAAGATTGTCGAAGTTGGGGATTCCAAAGACGGCGCACTCTGAAATTTAAACCAGTAAATATTTTTATTGTATTCAACTGTATTTTCATTCCGCTGTATAGAAAATTTTTGTATTCAAAAATTCTGATTATAAATAGAAATTTTATTCCGCTGTTCAATACTATGTTATTACTTATTCTGTATTTCTGTCTTGATTCTGTTTTTAAACTCTGTAAGCTAAATAACGATCCGTCAATTTAGACGTTTTAAGTTGGTTTAATTACCAGTTTGAAGCGGTCAAAAAGGAGGGACGCTACAAGATATATATTTAATAGAAATCAATCACACATAATAAAATCCAATGTCAGACACACAGTCCATTTACAAGTCCGTTCTGGGTCTGAACGAAACCGGAGGCACCTAGTACCTCGCATATCCATCGATCTCCAAGTATGTCTGGACGACCACTAACTGATTCCCTCCTTTTGGGTGTATGACCCAGTCAAGATCATCAGTAATCACCCGAACGACGTGAAGACATCCGGTCTTCAACCACCGTCTTCACCTTCGACTCATCGTCGTATCAGTTATTCAGAATGGGATAAACCCGGTCTTTCCGAATAACTCGCGTATATTAGTAATCCAATTCATCAGTCACTAACCGTAAATTAGTAAGGGAACAATTACCCAAATATTAACCCCGAAGGCCGAAACCAACATCAGATCAATACCCAGGAAACCATTCATCTTAACTAATCTCCAGTTAGTTGCTAAACTTCACATTCTTAGGGATAGGTTCCCATTAATTTTATCAAAGATAAATTCCTCCAATTTATTCTTTAATCTTCTTTTAAATATCAATTCAAACCAAATTATGGTTTATCCAAACTAGCCTGGATTAACGAACCTTACCGAAGTAATCATTTGTTTTAATTTCCCAACCCCAACCTATTCATCCCATGAAGTAAAACTGGTAATACTTCATATCTAACACCACAGTGTTATCGGTAAATTCAATTACCATTTCACGTTCATATCTAATTAAAGATTTATTTATCGCCTAGAGAAAAACTGGTGATACTCCATTCGCGATCTTTTCAATCTAATTAAAGATTCATTAAAACTCCGCATAGTTTTAATCTTTAACTGGGTTAAAGAATCAATGTCATCTAAAACACAGTAAACGATAAACCCAAAATCACATTCCATTCTATCAACCTTTAACTGTAAAATAGCAAGTGAGAAATCCATCCCCTAAGTATTAACCCCGAAGGATGAAACTAACATCAGATCAGTACCGAAGAAACCATTCAACTTAACTAATCTCCAGTTAGTTTCTGATTTTCTTAACTCAGTTGGGCCTAAGAACGGTATTATTGAAGATACCGTTCACGACAACCCAAAATCACATTCCGTTAATTATCAGGTTAAAGAACAAGTGTTATTTAAAAACACCGTTCACGATAAACCCAAAAATCAATTCAAATTGAATTCCAATTAAATACCATTTAATTGGTACATTTCATTAAATCTAATTTAAAAGATTTAATATTTTTCTCAACTGGGTTTAAGAACAATGTAAATGAAGACACCATTCACGACAAACCCAAATCACAATTGATATTGAATACAAGGCTCTGAATATAAAATATATCGGCATATATTCAATATCGAATTCTACGACCAACAAGTATCGTCTTAGAAATAACGATATAAATATATATGTTTCAAATTTCCATAACAACATCTATATAATCACGAAATCCAACATCGAACTATTCCGAAGATGATTTCGATTCAAATCCATTCCAATTCAATTATTGGAAATCCTGGTTATTTTCAAAACCATTTCCAATTCAATTTATTTATTTTAAAAATAAATAAATTATTATTCTAGTTCAAAACTAGTTCATTTCGATAAAAATCTATTTTTATCTTTTCAAATATGGAGTTTTTCATCCCAATTCTTCACAACTCATTTCTTATGATTCTACACAAATTATTACTAATTTTAATAATTTTATCAAGGCCCGTACAGTCGATTTCCATCAACGACCTTCGAACTGCACTTACATCGACCTTTTCCAAATTTGATTTGGACATAATTCCAATTCCAACCGTTAGATTTCTAATTCCTAACACTCGTTAGAAAGCTCTTTTCGATATGAACCCAACGGTTCCGGTTTTAGGAGAATCCGACGGTCGGATCTCCCGCAATATCCATTCGAAGTCAATGGTCGAAATTCGCGAACTGTCGGGCACGGTGCATTCTATTCAGGCCATTATATATATATAATACATATATTATATATATTTCGTCGATTTCCTTTTAAATGTATTTTAAAAATCGTTTTAAAATTAGTTTTCAAAACGATTTTGACTTCATTTCAAATTCAAATCAAAATTGAATTTTTTCTTATAAATTCGTTTAAAATTCATTTTAAAATTGATTTCAATTCAAATTGATTTTTAATTCAATTTCGGTTCATTTTCAATTCAATTTGAATTTTAAATTTATTCAATTTCAATTTGAATTCATTTCTATTCAATTTCAATTCGAATTCATTTCTATTCAATTTCAATTCGAATTCAATTCTATTCAATTTCAATTCGAATTCATTTCTATTCAATTTCAATTCGAATTCTATTCTTGTAATAACCCGTAAAATGCGAGCCAGTTTGAAATTTTTATTTTGGCAATTTTAATGAATTTTGAATATTTAAAATGAATTATTTTAAATAATATCGACGAAAAATTTATTTAGAATGGAATTCGACGTATATATTTTATACGTCGTCGTTAGAATATAAATATTTATATAAAATTATAAATAGAATTGAAAATGGCGCGGTAGTTCGATAATTCGATTTCATACTTCAATTGAATGTACCGGGAGCAAAACAATCCGGATTGTAGTGAAACCAAAAACATTAGGATCTAATTGATGATATCTTTCCAACGAATCCGAAAAATCAAAATTTCATAGTGGGAATCAAAAGATATGTCCAGTTGAAAATTCTGAATAGTCGCTATGGAATTCAGGCCTTTAAAAATGGACATTTTGCAAACGACCTCGGATTGCGACGAAACCAGGTTTGTTGGGTCCGTGATGTCAAGTTATTGCTAGGTTTCAAATTTCATAATTTTTCGAATCAATATGTGAGCGTGGCAAAGGAAAACGCGTTTGACCAGTTTTAGTTGATTTTAATCGACTAGAAAATGGCCATTTTTCTAACGGTCTCAGAATTCGACGAAACTAGTTTTGTTAGGACCATATCGTCAATACGAAGCTAGGAAATATTTTCCTAGAATTTTTAAAGTTCGTATGCGACCCCGGTAATTTGAAATGTACGTTTAAAATTCAATATAGTGATTTAAATGTAAATTTAACGGAAACTGACTGTAACAGTCGAATCAGCTTGCGAAACATATCCCATTGTGTTCGGAATGGGGGTAAAACGCTATGGACGACAGGCGGTGGGCCTCGTTTCGTGGTCGTATGTGAAAGTCAACTTTTTCCAAAATAAAATAATTAATTAAATAAAAAAAAATATATCTCCCCTTCAAAACCCGTTGCCCCCCCCCCCGCCTCATATTTTCAATCGTTCAGAAATAAATAAAAAAAAAGGAAGAAAGGCGCTGGATCTCGCTTCCCCCACGACCGCTCCCTCCTCCTCCTCCACCGTCGCCCTCCCTAGTGTCGCGCCTAGCGCCGACGAGACCCAGCCACCCTCCATCGCTCCTCCTTCGAACCTGCCCTCTCCCCTTCGATTTCAGCCCTAGCGCCGCCAGTAGCTGCTCGAGCCCCCCCCCCTCCAGCTCAGGCGCCGCCGCCCTGATGATCTCCCACCCCTTGCTCCTCTATTCTCCCTCTCTGCATAGGAAACAGCCCCAAATCGAAGTCCAGCAAGACCTAGCCGCGCCACCGCCCAATCTCCGACCAACTGCGGACCCCACCGCCGCCTCATGCCTCAATGCACCACCCAGTGCCCTCCCACGGCCAACTGAACGGAAAACGCACCCCCTTCTTCGATTGAATGTAAGTTTTTCTGATTTTCTTTAATTTTTTTTAACTCGATTTCCTTAATTATATAAAGTTCATATTTTTAATTATATAAAGTTCATATTTTTAATTAATATAAAGACATAAGATTTTTTTTATATGAGTATGTAGGATGATTTTTATATATTGAATAGCATAGTAAAAATTCGATTTTTATATATTGAATAGCATAGTAAAAATTCGATTTTTATATATTGAATAGCATAGTAAAAATTCGATTTTTATATATTGAATGGCATAGTAAAAATTCGATTTTTATATATTGAATAGCATAGTAAAAATTCGATTTTTATATATTGAATAGCATAGTAAAAATTCGATTTTTATATATTGAATAGCATAGTAAAAATTCAATTTTTATATATGGAATAGCGAAGTAAAAATTCGATTTTTAAATATATGAAGTGATTATGAAAATATGATTTCTAAATTGAAAATGAATAAATAAAAATGTGACTTTTATTTTAAAGACATCAAAATATAAAAATGTGTGATTTTTATATATATAGTGACTACGGGCAACGAAGATGGCGATGATGCGATAGCGATGAAGATTTCTATCAATGAAGTGCCGTGGAGCTTGGATAGCTTTTGGTGAGAACTTCTCACTCAAAATTCTTTTTCTAGTTATATATATATACTAGGATGCAGACGGTGCTTAGTAGCACCCGACACCCGTCATCCACAGACCATGGATGGCTTGTTTGTTAAATTGTTTGGTTGTGTAGTTGGTTAGTCTAATTGATTGAAATTTGAATTGTTTGGTGAATTGAAATTGATTTGATTGATGTGTGAATGGCGTGGGCCTTCACTAGACCGGGGATAAGGCTAGGCCTCGTCCCGTTTCTAGTATCGTGCCGTTATGCCGCCGAAATTTTCTAAAATATGTTAGAAAAATAAAAATAATCATTTATTGAATAAATGAAATGAATAGAAATTCATGTGTTGAAATAGAATATTTTATCGTTAAAAATATAATTTTTAACGTGAAAGTGAATAAGTAAAATATTTATAAACAAATCGGCCGATTTATTTATATACACTGATTTGACTGATATTGATTGGGTCGATAAATTTTACACATCGCCCAACTGCACAAATAAAATCTGTGTTTGATTGTTTGAAACCCCACACGGGTGTTGGGATGAAATTTGAAGTTCACTCATCCTGATTTATTAAATATGTCGATCGGTCGATTGACAGGCTGTTATAAGCGTCAGATATCTATATTTGATGCTTATACAGTGTAGTGCACTTTGGTTGATGATTGATTATTTTTCAATGCTATTATATACAGGTGTTGTATGGAATCCATATAATTAACATTATGTGGTGATTGATTGGGCCTCATTCCAATCGGGAAAATAAGGAATATTATAAAAGAAAATTCATGTGTTGAATATAAAAATAGTCATGTGTTGACGATGTTCATGTGTTGAGTGAAATATTTTATACAATGAAATTTACATCTTTATCATATTTAAAATTAGAACTACTTCCTAGTAGAAGTCTAATTAAAATCAAACGATAGATACCATAGTTTTATAAAATATTTTACATAACAACAATAGTGATGTGTTGACAGTACTCATGTGTTGAGATTATTCGTGTGTTGAAAGCAATATAGATTCATGTGTTGAATGGGATAAATATTCATTTGTTGGATAGAATAAAGAAGTTTTGAAAATATAAAGCCGTGTTGATTAGAGATGCGTTATTTAGACGCGAACGATATTTATATCGATTTTAAACGATTTCGAAATGAATTGAATTGAAAACGATTTCGAAATGAATTGAATTGAAAACGATTTCGAAATGAATTGAATTGAAAACGAATTCAAATTGATTTGAAAGCGAATTGAAATGAATTCAAATTGAATTGAAATTTGAATTGAATAGAAATGAATTTTAAAACGAATTTATAAAGAAGAATTCAATTTTGATTTGAATTGAAAAGGAAGTTGAAATTGTTTTGAAACGAATTCAAAACGATTTATAAAATACGTTTTAAAAAGGAAATCGACGAAATATATATAATATATATATTATATATATAATGGCCTGAATAGAACGCGCCGCGCCGCGGCAGTTCGTGAATTTCGACCATTTATTTCAAACGGACATTGCGGGAGATCCGACCGTCGGATTCTCCTAAAACCGGAACCGTTGGGTTCGTATCGAAAAGAGCTTTCCAATGAATATTAGAAATTTGAAATCTAACGGTTGGATTTGGAGTTATGTCCAAGTCAAATTCGAAAAAGGTCGCTGTAAGTGCAGTTCGATGGCCGTTGTTGGAAATCGACTGTACGGGCCTTGATAAAATTATTAAAAATATCTATAATTTGTGTAAAATCATAAGAAATGATTTGGGAAGAATTGAGCGAGAGAATTCCATATTTGAAAAGATAAAAATAGATTTTTATCGAAATTAACTAGTTTTGAACTAGAATTGAAATCAATTTATTTTTGAAATAAATAAATTGAATTTGAAAGTGATTTTAAAAATAATCAATATTCCCAATAGGTGAAGTGGAAGTGGAGTTGAATCGAAATTATCTTCGGAATATTTCGATGTTGGATTTCGTGACTATACAGATATTGTTTTGGGAAATTTGAAAGATATGTTATATATCGTTATTTCCAATACGATATTTGTTAGTTTCAGAATTTGATATTGAATATAAGCCGATATATTTTCTATTCAGAGCCTTGTATTTAATATCAAATGTGATTTGGTTTGTCGTGAATCGTGTTTTTGATGAAATTGGTTCTTTAACCCAGTTAAAGGCAGAATATTGATTTTTGAGAAGATTAAAACTAAGTGGAGTTTTAATGAATCTTTAATTAGATTAAAAATGTGAATTGATAATTTAAATTATCAAATCTGAAAGGTGATCGAGAATGGAGTACCACCAGTTTTGCTCCAAAGCGATAGTTAAATCTTTAATTAGATTTGAACGTGAAATGGTAATTAATTTTACCGATAACACCGTGGTGTTAGATATGGAGTATCACCAGTTTTGCTCCATGGGATATATAGGTTGGGATTCGGAAATAAACTAAATAATTACTTCGGTGTGGTTCGTTAATCCCGACTAGTTTGAGATGATATCCAAAGGAAGATTAAAGAATAAATTTGGAAGAATTTATCTTTGATAAAATTAAAGGGAACCTTTCCCTAAGAAAGGGATTTTGTGAATAAAAGAATATTCTGAATTGGAATGAGGCGTTTGTTGTGTTTGTGTAACATTCGTTTATTATATACGTGGGTTATTCAGAAAGGCCGGGTTTATACCCATTCTGAATAACCGATTCGACGAGATGTCGAAGATGAAGACGGTGGTTGAAGACCGGAAGTCTTCACATCGTTTGGGTGATTACTGATGATCTTCATTGGGCTGTACACCCAGGATGAGGGAATCAGTTGGTGATCGTCCAGACGTACCTGGAGATGGATGGATATGCGACGAAAGTGCCTCCGGTTTCGTTCAGACCCAGAACGAACTTGTAAATGGATTGTGTGTCTGACATTGGATTTTATTCCGTGTTGATTGATCTCTATTAAATATACATCTGTTTGGTGGCGGAGAATTTATTCTCTTGCTTAACGCCCTTCTCTGAGACATACGAGCTCAGAGGTTGTATATCGATGGACATCAGTCGCATGGAGTGAATTGCCAATGTGGCATGCGTAAGTGGCAATTGATCAAGGCTTCTGTTGAAAAGCAAAGTCTTGTGGTTGAGGATCAAAGCACGGCCTGTGTGGCATAGCTTTGTGTATAACGTGAATTCGCGAGCCTCACACCTCGGTATGAGTCAAAAACGGGATAGTGACTACAGGGAGAGCACGACGTTTCTTTCTAGCTAGGGTGGTGTCAGTGACCTACTAGCCCTGACATTTATATACTTTTCACCTGTGTGGTTGTTGGAATGCGAGGCGCCTCGGATATAGGTCTGTAAGGACCGGGAAACGTGTGTTCAGGAATAACTAATCCTCAAATGTAAGAGAGGACCGGCCCTGAAGATCCAAGGATCATAGTGGGGTCCTGGGACATTTGATGGAGTGTCTCGAACGCGGAGATGAGCTTGCCCCTTGCCTCGGCTCATGACGGAATCCAATTTCCAATACGTGTATTGTGGTTTTAATTATAGAACTAGTATGGCGACATGATAGATGGTACCCATGCCGCCTATGATCGATATTTATGATTGAAATTGTTTTGACACTATACACTTATAATAGTATCAAATAATGTGTTTTAAACGTATCAAGCATGCTTTGGCTGTTATAAGGGAAAACCCTATCCTCCGGCTTGCGTTTCATTGTGTGATGGGACCTGGGTCTTATAACAGCTTCATTTTTCTTTATTTAGCATTGCGCTGTTTGTTTTATGCACTGGTATTCTTGGGAGGAAACCCGTTCCGTGTTTTACGGCGTGGTCCCTTGATTTACCTAACTTTAAAACCTATATTAATAACTGTTTTAGTTCTCACACCAGTCACATGACTGACCTGGAGTTTATTGTTTTAACCTAAACTCTGGGTGCCCCTATTTTCCGCACGGGCAGCTAGTAGTTTTGGTTTTGCAGATTTATATTCACAGGGTCCTGGTTTACAGCTGGAATGGTATCCGGAAAGCTCTGTATCCGCGTATCACTTCTAGTTGTGATTTTGTATTATTCTCCGCTGCTATGTAATTTATTGTAATCTCTGATATTTATCGAATGTAATTTATTCATTTATAGTATCTGATGGAATTGTTGTAATAACAATGAAATGTTCTTCCGTATGGGTCCTTTTGTGTGTTGTTCTCAAAGTATTCGTGCTTTCCTTTACGGGGAAGTTACGGGTTCTCTCAGTTTGGTATCAGAGCTTTGGTTTACAGCGCTCGAGAACAAGACACATTAGAACCATACGAAAGAATTCATCAGATATTGGATTAGTAATATCCAATTAGAATGACTCGTTAGAGATAGGATCAGTAGTATCCTAGAACGAGTGTGAAGAGTATATTTTTCAAATGAAAACAATTTTGTTTTAAAAATTTAAATCGTCTTACACGTATTTGAATATTTATTTATTTTGAATATGGACAATCGAGTATATATAGATTTCGCGTATACGCGTCATGAACGTATATTCGAAGTTTTAATATACTGGGTAGATATAGAATCACATTCTAGATATCCGGGGATGATTCTGATGATGGTGCATCATCATCAGTATTCATATTCGAATTTCGAAGGTGTGATTTCTATATATTTCCATTAGACTGGTGTGAGAACCAAAACCTATATAGCTATAGCACATTGTTGTGATGTGGCATCAAAAACATGATCTTTTGTATATATATCAAAATTATGAATTTGCAACTCTAATTCACTAATTGATTGATGTTTGTGTTGTTTGTTTATTTGTTTGCTAATTTTGAACCATTTATGCCTAATTGAACCGAATATTGAACTATATTGAAAATTGGCCGCGTTTGCTTGCATATACATATACTTACATTGAACAGGTCATAGCAAGGAGGCTAGAGCCGAAGAATAAAATTTGTTTGCCCGACAAATAGGTACATGTTTACTACATAATTTACTGTTTTGTTTGGGTGATGATGATTTTATGAGCCTATTGGCTAGCCGCTTGGCTTTTTCTTTTTCTTTTTGAGATCTGAAGGACCGGGGAAGCTATTTGAAATTCCCCGATGCTCCCGGTGCAGGGGAGGTTATGGCGAAATTTTTCGAAAATTTAGGGTGTTAGCCAAATTTTTGAAATTTTGAACATTCTCAGAAACTGAAAAGTTGGAGAATGGAAGCCGGATCGAGCGTAGAGCTGATTAATCAAACCACTTTCGACTTTGTTCCTTTTCGGGGACGAAAAGTTTTAAGTGGGGGAGATTGTAATAACCCGTAAAATGCGAGCCAGTTTGAAATTTTTATTTTGGCAATTTTAATGAATTTTGAATATTTAAAATGAATTATTTTAAATAATATCGACGAAAAATTTATTTAGAATGGAATTCGACGTATATATTTTATACGTCGTCGTTAGAATATAAATATTTATATATAATTATAAATAGAATTGAAAATGGCGCGGTAGTTCGATAATTCGATTTCAAACTTCAATTGAATGTACCGGGAGCAAAACAATCAGGATTGTAGTGAAACCAAAAATATTAGGATCTAGTTGATGATATCTTTCCAACGAATCCGAAAAATCAAAATTTCATAGTGGTAATCAAAAGATATGTCCAGTTGAAAATTCTGAATAGTCGCTATGGAATTCAGGCCCTTAAAAATGGACATTTTGCAAACGACCACGGATTGCGACGAAACCAGGTTTGTTGGGTCCGTGATGTCAAGTTATTGCTAGGTTTCAAATTTCATAATTTTTCGAATCAATATGTGAGCGTGGCAAAGGAAAACGCGTTTGACCAGTTTCAGTTGATTTTAATCGACTAGAAAATGGCCATTTTTCTAACGGTCTCAGAATTCGACGAAACTAGTTTTGTTAGGACCGTATCGTCAATACGAAGCTAGGAAATATTTTTCTAGAATTTTTAAAGTTCGTATGCGACCCCGGTAATTTGAAATGTACGTTTAAAATTCAATATAGTGATTTAAATGTAAATTTAACGGAAACTGACTGTAACAGTCGAATCAGCTTGCGAAACATATCCCATTGTGTTCGGAATGGGGGTAAAACGCTATGGACGACAGGCGGTGGGCCTCGTTTCGAGGTCGTATGTGAAAGTCAACTTTTTGCAAAATAAAATAATTAATTAAAAAAATATATATATCTCCCCTTCAAAACCCGTTGGCCCCCCCCTCATATTTTCAATCGTTCAGAAATAAAAAAAAAAAAGGAAGAAAGGCGCTGGATCTCACTTCCCCCACGACCGCTCCCTCCTCCTCCTCCACCGCCGCCCTCCCAAGTGTCGCGCCTAGCGCCGACGAGACCCAGCCACCCTCCATCGCTCCTCCTTCGAACCCGCCCTCTCCCCTTCGATTTCAGCCCTAGCGCCGCTAGTAGCTGCTCGAGCCCCCCCCCCCCCTCCAGCTCAGGCGCCGCCGCCCTGATGATCTCCCGCCCCTTGCTCCTCTATTCTCCCTCTCTGCATAGGAAACAGCCCCAAATCGAAGTCCAGCAAGACCTAGCCGCGCCACCGCCCAATCTCCGACCAACTGCGGACCCCACCGCCGCCTCATGCCTCAATGCACCACCCAGTGCCCTCCCACGGCCAACTGAACGGAAAACGCACCCCCTTCTTCGATTGAATGTAAGTTTTTCTGATTTTCTTTATTTTTTTTAACTCGATTTCCTTAATTATATAAAGTTCATATTTTTAATTATATAAAGTTCATATTTTTAATTAATATAAAGACATAAGATTTTTTTTATATGAGTATGTAGGATGTTTTTTATATATTGAATAGCATAGTAAAAATTCGATTTTTATATATTGAATAGCATAGTAAAAATTCGATTTTTATATATTGAATAGCATAGTAAAAATTCGATTTTTATATATTGAATAGCATAGTAAAAATTCGATTTTTATATATTGAATAGCATAGTAAAAATTCGATTTTTATATATTGAATAGCATAGTAAAAATTCAATTTTTATATATGGAATAGCGAAGTAAAAATTCGATTTTTAAATATATGAAGTGATTATGAAAATATGATTTCTAAATTGAAAATGAATAAATAAAAATGTGACTTTTATTTTAAAGACATCGAAATATAAAAATGTGTGATTTTTATATATATAGTGACTACGGGCAATGAAGATGGCGATGATGCGATAGCGATGAAGATTTCTATCAATGAAGTGCCATGGAGCTTGGATAGCTTTTGGTGAGAACTTCTCACTCAAAATTCTTTTTCTAGTTATATATATATACTAGGATGCAGACGGTGCTTAGTAGCACCCGACACCCGTCATCCACAGACCATGGATGGCTTGTTTGTTAAATTGTTTGGTTGTGTAGTTGGTTAGTCTAATTGATTGAAATTTGAATTGTTTGGTGAATTGAAATTGATTTGATTGATGTGTGAATGGCGTGGGCCTTCACTAGACCGGGGATAAGGCTAGGCCTCGTCCCGTTTCTAGTATCGTGCCGTTATGCCGCCGAAATTTTCTAAAATATGTTAGAAAAATAAAAATAATCATTTATTGAATAAATGAAATGAATAGAAATTCATGTGTTGAAATAGAATATTTTATCGTTAAAAATATAATTTTTAACGTGAAAGTGAATAAGTAAAATATTTATAAACAAATCGGCCGATTTGTTTATATACACTGATTTGACTGATATTGATTGGGTCGATAAATTTTACACATCGCCCAACTGCACAAATATAATCTGTGTTTGATTGTTTGAAACCCCACACGGGTGTTGGGATGAAATTTGAAGTTCACTCATCCTGATTTATTAAATATGTCGATCGGTCGATTGACAGGCTGTTATAAGCGTCAAATATTTGTATTTGATGCTTATACAGTGTAGTGCACTTTGGTTGATGATTGATTATTTTTCAATGCTATTATATACAGGTGTTGTATGGAATCCATATAATTAACATTATGTGGTGATTGATTGGGCCTCATTCCAATCGGGAAAATAAGGAATATTATAAAAGAAAATTCATGTGTTGAATATAAAAATAGTCATGTGTTGACGATGTTCATGTGTTGAGTGAAATATTTTATACAATGAAATTTACATCTTTATCATATTTAAAATTAGAACTACTTCCTAGTAGAAGTCTAATTAAAATCAAACGATAGATACCATAGTTTTATAAAATATTTTACATAACAACAATAGTGATGTGTTGACAGTACTCATGTGTTGAGATTATTCGTGTGTTGAAAGCAATATAGATTCATGTGTTGAATGGGATAAATATTCATTTGTTGGATAGAATAAAGAAGTTTTGAAAATATAAAGCCGTGTTGATTAGAGATGCGTTATTTAGACGCGAACGATATTTATATCGATTTTAAACAATTTCGAAACGAATTGAATTGAAAACGATTTCGAAATGAATTGAATTGAAAACGATTTCGAAATGAATTGAATTGAAAACGATTTCGAAATGAATTGAATTGAAAACGATTTCGAAATGAATTGAATTGAAAACGAATTCAAATTGATTTGAAAGCGAATTGAAATGAATTCAAATTGAATTGAAATTTGAATTGAATAGAAATGAATTTTAAAACGAATTTATAAAGAAGAATTCAATTTTGATTTGAATTGAAAAGGAAGTTGAAATTGTTTTGAAACGAATTTAAAACGATTTATAAAATACGTTTTAAAAAGGAAATCGACGAAATATATATAATATATATATAATGGCCAGAAAAGAACGCGGCGCGCCGCGGTAGTTCGTGAATTTCGACCACTTATTTCAAACGGACATTGCGGGAGATCCGACCGTCGGATTCTCCTAAAACCGGAACCGTTGGGTTCGTATCGAAAAGAGCTTTCCAATGAATATTAGAAATTTGAAATCTAATGGTTGGATTTGGAGTTATGTCCAAGTCAAATTCGAAAAAGGTCGCTGTAAGTGCAGTTCGATGGCCGTTGTTGGAAATCGACTGTACGGGCCTTGATAAAATTATTAAAAATATCTATAATTTGTGTAAAATCATAAGAAATGATTTGGGTAGAATTGAGCGGGAGAATTCCATATTTGAAAAGATAAAAATAGATTTTTATCGAAATTAACTAGTTTTGAACTAGAATTGAAATCAATTTATTTTTGAAATAAATAAATTGAATTTGAAAGTGATTTTAAAAATAATCAATATTCCCAATAGGTGAAGTGGAAGTGGAGTTGAATCGAAATTATCTTCGGAATATTTCGATGTTGGATTTCGTGACTATACAGATATTGTTTTGGGGAATTTGAAAGATATGTTATATATCGTTATTTCCAATACGATATTTGTTAGTTTCAGAATTTGATATTGAATATAAGCCGATATATTTTCTATTCAGAGCCTTGTGTTTAATATCAAATGTGATTTGGTTTGTCGTGAATCGTGTTTTTGATGACATTGGTTCTTTAACCCAGTTAAAGGCAGAATATTGATTTTTGAGAAGATTAAAACTAAGTGGAGTTTTAATGAATCTTTAATTAGATTAAAAATGTGAATTGATAATTTAAATTATCAAATCTGAAAGGTGATCGAGAATGGAGTACCACCAGTTTTGCTCCAAAGCGATAGTTAAATATTTAATTAGATTTGAACGTGAAATGGTAATTAATTTTACCGATAACACCGTGGTGTTAGATATGGAGTATCACCAGTTTTGCTCCATGGGATATATAGGTTGGGATTCGGAAATAAACTAAATAATTACTTCGGTGTGGTTCGTTAATCCCGACTAGTTTGAGATGATATCCAAAGGAAGATTAAAGAATAAATTTGGAAGAATTTATCTTTGATAAAATTAAAGGGAACCTTTCCCTAAGAAAGGGATTTTGTGAATAAAAGAATATTCTGAATTGGAATGAGGCGTTTGTGGTGTTTGTGTAACATTCGTTTATTATATACGTGGGTTATTCAGAAAGGCCGGGTTTATACCCATTCTGAATAACCGATTCGACGAGATGTCGAAGATGAAGACGGTGGTTGAAGACCGGAAGTCTTCACATCGTTTGGGTGATTACTGATGATCTTGATTGGGCTGTACACCCAGGATGAGGGAATCAGTTGGTGATCGTCCAGACGTACCTGGAGATGGATGGATATGCGAGGAGAGTGCCTCCGGTTTCGTTCAGACCCAAAACGAACTTGTAAATGGATTGTGTGTCTGACATTGGATTTTATTCTGTGTTGATTGATCTCTATTAAATATACATCTATTTGGCGGCGGAGAATTTATTCACTTGCTTAACGCCCTTCTCTGAGACATACGAGCTCAGAGGTTGTATATCGATGGACATCAGTCGCATGGAGTGAATTGCCAATGTGGCATGCGTAAGTGGCAATTGATCAAGGCTTCTGTTGAAAAGCAAAGTCTTGTGGTTGAGGATCAAAGCACGGCCTGTGTGGCATAGCTTTGTGTATAACGTGAATTCGCGAGCCTCACACCTCGGTATGAGTCAAAAACGGGATAGTGACTGTAGGGAGAGCACGACGTTTCTTTCTAGCTAGGGTGGTGTCAGTGACCTACCAGCCCTGACATTTATATACTTTTCACCTGTGTGGTTGTTGGAATGCGAGGCGCCTCGGATATAGGTCTGTAAGGACCGGGAAACGTGTGTTCAGGAATAACTAATCCTCAAATGTAAGAGAGGACCGGCCCTGAAGATCCAAGGATCATAGTGGGGTCCTGGGACATTTGATGGAGTGTCTCGAACGCGGAGATGAGCTTGCCCCTTGCCTCGGCTCATGACGGAATCCAATTTCCAATACGTGTATTGTGGTTTTAATTGTAGAACTAGTATGGCGACATGATAGATGGTACCCATGCCGCCTATGATCGATATTTATGATTGAAATTGTTTTGACACTATACACTTATAATAGTATCAAATAATGTGTTTTAAACGTATCAAGCATGCTTTGGCTGTTATAAGGGAAAACCCTATCCTCCGGCTTGCGTTTCATTGTGTGATGGGACCTGGGTCTTATAACAGCTTCATTTTTCTTTATTTAGCATTGCGCTGTTTGTTTTATGCACTGGTATTCTTGGGAGGAAACCCGTTCCGTGTTTTACGGCGTGGTCCCTTGATTTACCTAACTTTAAAACCTATATTAATAACTGTTTTAGTTCTCACACCAGTCACATGACTGACCTGGAGTTTATTGTTTTAACCTAAACTCTGGGTGCCCCTATTTTCCGCACGGGCAGCTAGTAGTTTTGGTTTTGCAGATTTATATTCACAGGGTCCTGGTTTACAGCTGGAATGGTATCCGGAAAGCTCTGTATCCGCGTATCACTTCTAGTTGTGATTTTGTATTATTCTCCGCTGCTATGTAATTTATTGTAATCTCTGATATTTATCGAATGTAATTTATTCATTTATACTCTGTATATTCTTGTATCTGATGGAATTGTTGTAATAACAATGAAATGTTCTTCCGTATGCGTCCTTTTGTGTGTTGTTCTCAAAGTATTCGTGCTTTCCTTTACGGGGAAGTTACGGGTTCTCTCAATTCTATTCAATTTCAATTTGAATTCATTTCTATTCAATTTCTATTCGAATTCATTTCTATTTAATTTCAATTCGAATTCAATTCGAATTCGTTTCTATTCAATTTCAATTCAAATTCAATTCTATTCAATTTCAATTCGAATTCATTTCTATTCAATTTCAATTTGAATTCATTTCAAAATAATCGATTTTGAAATCACTTTCAATATTCATTATAAAATCTACAAAATTCCCGTTCCTGTTAAAATGGCGTGTAACTACTTAACACGGCTTCCCATTTCAATATTCAAAGAATATTATTTTTAAATTATTCGATAATTCTGAACTGGAATCCGACACAGTCAACTACCATATAATTTCAGTTATATGGATTTCATCTAATTCATATATACAACAATGACGATAAACACCCAACCATCATCCAAAGTGCGTTCTACACTGTATAAGCATCAAATATAAATATTCAACGCTTATAGCAGCCTGTCAATTAATCGATCGACATACCGCTAATTATTGGGATTAGTGTATGTCATATATCATCCCAATACCCGTGTGAGGTTTCAAACAATCAAACACATATTTATTTGTGCTGTTGGCCGATGTGTAAAACTTATCGTCCCAATCAATATCAGTCAAATGTGTGTATGTAAACAAATCGTCCGATTTGTTTATATTTATTTATTCACATTCACGTCAAAAATTATATTTTCAACTATAAAATATTTTTAACTATATAAATATTTTATTTCATTTCACATCACATCACACAATCAAGTACACATCAAAATCAAACAAACAAGCGTACAAGCCGTCCATTGTCTGTGGACGACGGGTGTCGGGTGCTACTAAACACCGTCTGCATCCTAGTATATATTTTTAACTAGAAATTTAAATTAAAGGTGAGGAGTTCTCACCTTGGGGTTCCACTCCGCCATTCTTCGTTGTTGCTTAGATTCGTTGTTTTAACTCCAATGCAATCTGTTTCACGAAATTTATATTAAAAATCACATTTTTAATATTGTGCTATTTTATTTATAAATCACATTTTCATATCACTTATATATATATAAAAATCATATCTTCTCATAATTCAAGATCATAGCTTTTTATATTTCAGAAATCTATGCTATTTTTCTTTCAAAAATCTATTCTATTTTTCTTTTAAAAATCTATGCTATTTTTCTTTTAAAAATCGATGCTATTTTTCTTTTAAAAACATCATGTTAGTTTTCTATTTTAAAACATCATGCTAGTTTTCTATTTTAAAACATCATGCTAGTTTTCTATTTTAAAACATCATGCTAGCATTCTATTTTAAAACATCACGTTAGTTTTCTATTTAAAAACTGATTTTTTTTTAAACTAGGTTATTATTATTATAATTATTATTATTATTATTATTATTATAAATATCTAATTAAACTCTAAAAATTACACTACCGGGTCTTCTTCTTCATATGCTTGGAAACGCGTCAGTTGCTTCAGCGATAAATAAACCCAACATCGATCAATTAGGGTTTAAATTCGCCACCTCCTCGAGTGATCGGAGAACGCTCAGATGTGCCAATGGTGAAGGGCTCGACATCACCGCCTAGTGCCTGGAAGCTTCTCGAACTCGGTGGCCCTGGATCATAAGAAATCGTGCGCGAACCTGGCCATCTCGAGGAGGGATTTCCTTCTACTGATGGCATGAAATATCACCAAATCGACATAGATTTGAAGCTGGTACTTTGTTCTTCTATTTGTTGGTTGGAGATTTCACGAATTGATCAGTGGATTGGGAGTTTTAGGGCGAGGATGGATCGAACATTTTCTGCTGTGAATCATGATGAACAGAGGCGGTTTTTATTGCGTTGACCGGGTTGAAAATAAATGGGGGGTTTGACCTTATATTTTGGGTTATACTATATATATATTTAATGCATTTATAATTTCGTTTCACATCTGAACACCAATTCGAACCCAACGACTATCGTCCCTAGCTCAATTCCCCCATTCCGGACACAATAGGATATGTCCCTTAAGCCAATTTGATAGTTACGATTAGTTTTCGTTAAATTTAAAATGTAAATCTATATATTGAATTTGAACGCGCATTTCAATTTACCGGGGCCACACACGGAC
This sequence comes from Allium sativum, assembly GCA_030737875.1. Taxonomy (NCBI): domain Eukaryota; kingdom Viridiplantae; phylum Streptophyta; class Magnoliopsida; order Asparagales; family Amaryllidaceae; genus Allium; species Allium sativum. The sequence continues at coordinate 509,083,552 of CM060925.1, forward strand.
CCTACAAATTTCCGAAAAATATTTCTAGCTTCGTATTGACGATACGGTCATAACAAAACTAATTTCGTCAAATTCTGAGACCGTTTGAAAAATGGCCCTTTTCCAGTCGATTAAAATCAACTGAAACTGGTTAAACGCGTTTTCCTTCGCCACGCTCACATATTGATTTGAAAAATTACAAATTTTGAAACCTAGCAATAACTTGGCATCCCAGACCAAACAAAAGTGGTTTCGTAGAAAACCGAGGTCGTTTGCAAAATGGCTATTTTTAAGGGCCGAAATTCCATAGCGACTATTCTGAATTTTCAGCTGGGCATAACTTTTGATTCCCGCTATGAAATTTTGATTTCCCAGATTCGTTGGAAATATATTCACAAATTGATTCTAATATTTTTGGTTTCGCTAAAATCCGGTTCATTTTGCACCCGGTATGTTCAATTGAAATTTGAAATCGAATTTTCGAACTACCGCGCCATTTCAGTCTCGTTATATATTTAAAATAAATTATTTATATTCTAACGACGATTCGAATAAATATATACGTTCGAATTCTATTCAAAATAAATTTCTCGTCGTTATTATTAAAAATAATCTATTTTAAATAATCAATATTCACCAAATTTGCCAAAATAAAAATTTTAAATTGGCTTGGATTTCCGGGTTATTACAATCTCCCCCACTTAAAATTTTTCTTCCCCGAAAAGGAACGAAGCCGAAAGTTGTTTCACAAATCAACTCAACTTTCATTGTTTTCGTTACGGCTTAAGTTCTTAAACTTTTTAGTTTCTAAGAACTTTTCAAATTTTTCAAAAATTTGGCTAACACCCTAAATTTTCGAAAAATTTCGCCATAACCTCCCCTGCACCGGAGACTTGGGATATTTCATATAGCCTCCCATGGCCTTCTTTAATCCAAAAGAAAAAGAAAAATCCAAGCGGCTCACAAAATCATCCAAAACCCAATAAATACAATAAACATGTACCTATTTGTCGGGCAAACAATTTTATTCTTCTGCTCTAGCCTCCTTGCTATGACTTGTTCAATGTAAGTACATGTATATGCATGCAAATGCGACAAATTTTCAATACAATTCACTTTTTGGTTCAATTTGGCTAAAGGTTCAACATTCAATTAAACAAACAATAATCAAACAACACAACCAGCAATCAATTAGTTGATTATCATTTCAAATTCATAATTTTGACACATAGTCAAAAAATCAGATTTTTGATGCCAAATCACAACAATAGGCCCTATCTAATTTTGGTTCTCTCACGTGTCTAATGGAAATATATAGACATCACACTTTCGAAACTCGAACACAAGTGCTGATGATGACATGCCATCATCAGAACCATCTCCGGGCGACTAGAGTGTGATTCTATATCTATCCAGTATATTAAAACTTCGAATACCCATGGATCAGACGTATATGCAAAATCTTTATATACTGGATTGTCCAAACTCTATGTAAAATAGATAATCAAATACGAATAATTGATTTAAATTTTCAAAACAAAAATTGTTTTCACTTTAAAAATATACTCTTCACACTCGTTCTAGGATACTACTGATCCCATCTCTAATGTTTCATTCCCATTGGATATTACTAATCCAATCTCTGTTGAATTCTTTCGTATGGTTCTAATGTGTCTTGTTCTCTAAGCTTTGTAAACCAAAGCTCTTATATCAAATGTAAAGACCCGTAACTTCCATGGTAAGGAAAGAGCGGATACTTTGAGAACAACACACAAAAGAATGCAAACAGAAGAACATTTCATTGTTAATTACAACAATTCCATCAGAATACAAGAATATACAGGGTATAAATCAATATTACACATTCACTAACTATCAGAGATTACACTACATTACATAGCAGCGGAAAATAATACAATACACAACTAGAAGTAATACACGGATACAGAGATTTCCGAGTATCGTTCCAGTTGTAAATCAGGATCCTGTGAATATAAATATGCAAAACCAAAACTACTAGCTGCTCGGGTCAAAATAGGGGCATCCAGAGTTTAGGTTAAAACAATAAACTCCAGGTCAGTCATATGACTGGTGTGAGAACTAAAACGGTTATTAATCTTTATTTTAAAGTTCTGTAAATCAAGGGACCACGCCGTATAACACGGAACGGGTTTCCTCCCAAGAATACCAGTGCATAAAACAAACAGCGCAATGCTAAATAAAGAAAAATGAAGCTATTATAATACCCAGGTCCTATCACACAATGCAACGCAAATCGGAGGATAGGGTTTTCCCTTATAATAGCCAAAGAATGCTTGTATGTTTTATTATTACTATAAGTGTATAGCGTTAAAAAATTTCAATCATAAGTATTAATCATAGACGACATGGGTACCATATATCATGTCGCCAATACTAGGCTCTACAATCAAAACCTCACATATCACGTATTGGAAGTTGGATTGCCATCTGTAAACCGAGGCAAGTGATCATCCTCTACCAAATTCGATACAATCTATCCCATGCCTCAGGATCAGAACGCATTGACCCTTGGATCTTCAGGATTAGACGAAACCCTAAACACTACGTCTCCCTGCCCTATGGGGCATAAATGAGCCAACTAATGACTCCATCGGTTCAAGAACGACCGATATATCCGAGGCGCCTCGCAACAGCAACAACCACATAAGTCAAACTCATCAAGGCGTGTAAAACCACTGATGCCACTTCTAGCTAGAAGGAAACGCATGTCCTCCCTGCAGTCCTCTCCCGTTTCTGGTTCACAACCGGGGTGTGAGGCTCGCGAATTAACGTTACACAAAGCTATGCCACACAGGCGGTGCTTTGATCATCAACTACAAGACTTTTCTTTTCAATAGAAGCCTTGATCAATTGCCACACAGGCAATTCACGCCACGCGATTGATATCCATCAATGTATAACCCCTGAGCTCGTACGTCTCAGAGAAGGGCGTTAAGCATGAGAATAAATTCTCCGTCGCCAAAATGATATATATTTAATAGAAATCAATCACACAGAATAAAATCCAATGTCAGACACACAGTCCATTTACAAGTCCGTTCTGGGTCTGAACGAAACCGGAGGCACATAGTACCCCACATATCCATCGATCTCCAAGTACGACTGGACGACCACAAATTGATTCCCTCCTTTTGGGTGTACGACCCAATCAAGATCATCAGTAATCACCCAAACGACGTGAAGACTACCGGTCTTCAACCACCGTCTTCACCTTCGACTTATCGTCGTATCAGTTATTCAGGATGGGATAAACCCGGTCTTTCCGAATAACTCGCGTATATAATAAACAATTGTTCTACAAACACAACATACGGCTCATTCCAATTCATCAGTCACTAACCGTAAATTAGTAAGGGAACAATTCCCCAAATAATAACCCCGAAGGCCGAAACCAGCATCAGATCAATACCCAGGAAACCATTCATCTTAACTAATCTTTAGTTAGTTGCTAAACTACACATTCTTAGGGATAGGTTCCAATTAATTTTATCAAAGATAACTTCCTCAAATTTATTCTTTAACTTTCCTTGAATATCAATTCAAACCAAATTATGGTTTATCCAAACTAGTCGGGATTAACGAACCTTACCGAAGTAATCATTTGTTTTAATTTCCCAACCCCAACCTATTCATCCCATGAAGTAAAACTGGTAATACTTCATATCTAACACCACGATGTTATCGGTAAATTCAATTACCATTTCACGTTCATATCTAATTAAAGATTTAATTATCACCTGGAGCAAAACTGGCGATACACCATTCTCCATCTTTTCAATCTAATTAAAGATTCATTAAAACTCCACTTAGTTTTAATCTTTAACTCGTTTAAAGAATTAATGTCATCTAAAACACGGTTCACGATAAACCCAAAATCACACTCCATTCTATCAGCCTTTAACCGTAAAATAGCAAGTGAGCAATCCCCTAAGTATTAACCCCGAAGGCCGAAACCAACATCAGATCAATACCCAAGAAACCATTCAATTTAACTAATCTCCAGTTAGTTTCTGATTTTCTTAACTCAGTTGGGCCTAAGAACAGTATTATTGAAGATAGCTTTCACGACAACCCAAAATCACATTCCATTAATTATCGGGTTAAAGAACAAGTGTTATTTAAAAACACCGTTCACGATAAACCCAAAAATCAATTCAAATTAAATTCCAATTAAATACCAATTAATTGGTACACTTCATTAAATCTAAATAAAAAGATTTAATTTTTTTTCTCAACTGGGTTTAAGAACAGTGTTAATGAAGACACCATTCACGACAAACCCAAAACACATTTGATATTAAATACAAGGCTCTGAATAGAAAATATATCGGCTTATATTCAATATCAAATTCTACGACCAACAAGTATCGTCTTGGAAATAACGATATAAATGTATATCTTTCAAATTTCCATAACAACATCTGTATCATCACGAAATCCAACATTAAACTATTTCAAAGATGATTTCGATTCAAATTCATTCCAATTCAATTATTGGAAATCCTGGTTATTTTCAAAACCATTTCAAATTCAATTTATTTATTTTAAAAATAAATAAATTATTATTCTAGTTCAAAACTAGTTCATTTCGATAAAAATCTATTTTTATCTTTCCAAATATGGAGTTTTTCATCCTAATTCTTCACAAATCATTTCTTATGATTTTACACAAATTACTACTATTTTTAATAATTTTATCAAGGCTCGTATAGTCGATTTCCATCAACGGCCATCGAACTACACTTACAGCGACCTTTTCCAAATTTGATTTGGACATAATTCCAAATCTAACCGTTAGATTTCTAATTTCTAAAATTCGTTAGGTAGCTCTTTTCGATATGAACCCAACGGTTCCGGTTCTAGGAGAATCCGACGGACGGATCTCCCGCAATATCCATTCGAAGTAAATGGTCGAAATTCGCGAACTGTCGCGACGCGGCGCGTCCTATTCAGGCCATTATATATAATATATATATATATATATATATATATATATATATATATATTTCGTCGATTTCCTTTTAAAACACATTTTAAAAATCGTTTTAAAATTAGTTTTCAAAACGAATTCAACTTCATTTCAAATTCAAATCAAAATTGAATTTTTCCTTATAAATTTGTTTTAAATTCATTTCAAATAGATTTCAATTCAAATCGATTTTTAATTCAATTTCAGTTCGTTTTCTATTCAATTTGAATTTTGAATTTATTCAATCTCAATTCGAATTCAATTGTATTCAATTTCAATTCGAATTCAATTCTATTCAATTTCAATTCGAATTCAAATCTATTCAATTTCAATTCGAATTCATTTCTATTCAATTTCAATTCGATTCATTTCTATTCAATTTCTGTTTGAATTCATTTCTATTCAATTTCAATTCGAATTCAATTCTATTCAATTTCAATTCGAATTCATTTCTATTCAATTTCAATTCAATTCAATTTCAATTTGAATTCATTTCTATTCAATTTCAATTCGAATTCATTTCTAAATATTCGATTTTGAAATAACTTTCAATATTCATTATAAAATCGACAAAATTCCCGTTAGTGTTAAAATGGCGTGTAACTACTTAACACGGCTTCACATTTCAATATTCAAAGAATATTATTTTTAAATTATTCGATAATTCTGAACTGGAATCCGACACAGTCAATTACCATATAATTTCAGTTATATGGATTTCATCAAATTCAAATATAAAACAATGACGATAAACACCCAACCATCATCCAAAGTGCGTTCTACAAAGTATAAGCATCAAATATAAATATTCAACACTTATAACAGCTTGTCAATCAATCGATCGACATACAGCTAATTATTAGGATTAGTGTATGTCATATATCATCCCAGTACCCGTGTGGGGTTTCAAACAATCAAACGCAGATTTTATTTGTGCAGTTGGGTGATGTGTAAACTTATTGTCCCAATCAATATCAGTAAAATGTGTGTATATAAACAAATCGTCCGATTTGTTTATATTTATTTATTCACATTCACGTTAAAAATTATATTTTCAACTATAAAATATTTTTAACAATATAAATATTTTATTTCATTTCACATCACATCACACAATCAACTACACATCAAAATCAAACAAACAAGCATACAAACCGTCCATGGTCTGTGGACGACGGGTGTCGGGTGCTACTAAACACCGTCAACATCCTAGTATATATTTTTAACTAGAAATTTAAACTAAAGGTGAGGAGTTCTCACCTTGGTGTTCCACTCCGCCATTCTTCGTTGTTGCTCAGATTCGTTGTTTTAACTCTACGCAATCTGTTTCACGAAATTTATATTAAAAATCACATTTTTAATATAGTGCTATTTTATTTATAAATCACAATTTTATATCACTTTCATATATATAAAAATCATATTTTCTCATAATTCAAGATCATAGCTTTTTATATTTCAAAAACCTATGCTATTTTTCTTTTAAAAATCTATGCTATTTTTCTTTTAAAAATCTTTGCTATTTTTCTTTTAAAAATCTATGCTATTTTTCTTTTAAAAACATTATGTTAGTTTTCTATTTTAAAACATCATGCTGGCTTTCTATTTTAAAACATCATGCTAGCTTTCTATTTTAAAACATCATGCTAGTTTTCTATTTTAAAACATCATGCTAGTTTTCTATTTTAAAACTTCATGCTAGTTTTCTATTTTAAAAACTGAATTTTTTTAAAACTAGGTTATTATTATTGTTATTATTTTAAATATCTAATTAAACTAATTAAAGGGTAAAAATTACACCGCCTGGTCTTCTTCTTCATATGCTTGGAAACCCGTCAGTTGCTTCAGCCATAAACAAACCCAACATCAATTAGTGTTTAAATTCGCCACCTCCTCGAGCGATCGGAGAACGCTCAGATGCGCCCACGGTGAAGGGCTCGACGTCGCCGCTTATTGCCTGGAAGCTTCTCGAACTTGGTGGCCCTGGTTCATCAGAAATCGTCCGCGAACCTGGCCATCTCGAGGAAGGATTTCCTTCTACTGACAGCACGAAATATCACAAAATCGACATGGATTTGAATCTGTTACTTTGTTCTTCTATTCGTTGGTAGGAGATTTCACGAATTAATCAGTGGATTGGGAGTTTAAGGGAGCGGATGGATCGAACGTTTTCTGCTGTGAATCGTGATGAACGGGTGTGGTTTTTATTGCGTTGACCGGGTTGAAAATAAATGGGGGGTTTGACCTTATATTTACGGTTATACTATATATTTATTTATTTATTTATTTAATTCATTTATCAATTCGTTTCACATCTGAACACCAATTCAAACCCAATGACTATCGTCCCTTGCTCAATAGCCCTATTGCGGACACAATGGGATATGTCCCGTAAGCCAATTTGACTGTTACGATCAGTTTTTGTTAAATTTAAAATGTAAATCTATATATTGAATTTGAACGCGCATTTCAATTTACCGGGGCCACACACGGAATCTACAAATTTCCGAAAAATATTTTCTAGCTTCGTATTGAAGATACGGTCCTAACAAAACTAATTTCATCAAATTCTGTGACCGTTTGAAAAATGTCCATTTTCCAGTCGATTAAAATCAATTGAAACTGGTCAAACGCGTTTTCCTTTGCCATGCTCACATATTGATTCGAAAAATTACGAATTTTGAAACCAAGCAATAACTTGACATCCCGGACCCAACAAAAGTGGTTTCGTCGAAAACCGAGGTCGTTTGCAAAATGGCTATTTTTAAGGGCTGAAATTCCATAGCAACTATTCTGAATTTTCAACTGGGCATAACTTTTGATTCACGCTATGAAATTTTGATTTCCCAGATTCGTTGGAAAGATATTCACAAATAGATTGTAATATTTTTGGTTTCGCTAAAATCCGGTTCATTTTGCACCTGGTATGTTCAATTGAAATTTGAAATCGAATTTTCGAACTACCGCGGCATTTCAGGCTCGTTATATAATTAAAATAAATTATTTATATTCCAACGACGATTCGAATTAATATATACGTTCGAATTCTATTCAAAATAAATTTCTCGTCGTTATTATTTAAAAAATCTATTTTAAATAATCAAAATTCACCAAATTTGCCAAAATAAAAATTTTAAATTGGCTCAGATTTCCAGGTTAATACATCAATACGGAGTGACTAGTTGGGTTATTATCCGAGAACCACTCCATTTGGGCGTTAGCGTTTTGAATCAAATAGATTGAAGACAAATTGAAGATGGAGTTTATACAAGGGTTATTCTGGCGATCTTAGGTAGAAATTTCCTAAGATGGATTTACAGAATAGTGCCTTAGGTTTGTCCAGTCCTAGGACAACTTGAATGGACGAGTGTCTGACAGAGTATATCTGGTAGATCGCGTAAGTTGATCGTTTCAAACGTACTTACGTTGGTGGCGTAGGAATTCGTTTCTCTTAACTTATACTCGTGGTATTTTTAGGGAAATAAATTTGTGATTTGACGGGTATGACGATGTGGCATTCAAAGTAATTAAAGGGGTGATCTGTTAAAAGATACATTATGACCTCAAGCCTCATCAACTGTGAAATGACAGAAATCTGGCATGCAGCATGACTAAGTGGGTCGCACCCAAGTAGGGTATATTGTCACCATCTAAAGAATATTCATATTTGTTACTTCTTTCAATTCTATATCTCTCGGGAACGGTTATGTTGGTATACCAACCGTAAGGTGACAATATATTCGGAACATTCAAGCGAAATAAAAGGCTGGTCATGTGTGGCCGAGTTGCAAGACGTTCATTTTGAACTCCAGTGTATCGCTTCTAGAATACACTGATAGGAAGGTGGTTCCATACCTTGTCAGAGTTGGAAATCCATTACCCAATAAGAGCCCGCGGTTTTTGATTGTATATTAGATAAGTAGAGCGTGAGATGAAAGCGTTCTACTAGATTGATATTACTTGTGTTAGACATTATTATAATATCAGAATAATATTTTTTACAAGTGTTTTCGGTTATCGTAAGGTAAAAACCGACCATGTTTATGTGTTGATCGGTCTTACGATTATTCATTTTTTTAAAAGGATTTTAAAAGTTAAACCAAGTGATTTGAGTTTACTGACACCAATCACATGACTGACCCAGAGTTTATTTTGTTTTCCCTAAACTCTTGGGTGCCCAATTTTGTACGGGCAATCAAGTAGTCGGAATTTTTCAGATATATTTGGAAAGCTTGGAGCAGGAGACTTCAGGATCATATAGCTATTGTTTATTTCTGTTGTGTTGTAAGTGATGTACTTTGATAATGTCATAAATATTCAAGTACAGATTTGTTTTTCAAGTTACGTTATATAGTTTATTTTATTCGTTCCTCTATGAGGTTCGTGTTACTCTGATGTTGTATGTTCTTCTTCTTCTTTTATTCTAAGTTTCTATCTTATCTATTCTTACCCTCTAACTTCTTTCATGGACTATCCGGTCAAATTTTCGAGGCTTGAATGGTCGACATGGTGTTGTATGTCGAATATTCTAGGTCGATAATTTCTAGTACATTACATTTCTAGTCGAACAGTGCTCAATTTACATGAAAATATTTTAATATTATATAATTAATCGTTATAATTTATAAACGATTTCATGGCGACTAATCTAAATTTTAATTTGGACATAACTTATAATTTATAACTTGATTTCTTACATTCGTTGGAAAGATTTAGTTAAATAGATCCAAACGTTTATTGTTTCACCATATTATGATTTATAACGAATTCTGTATAATCGTTTAAAGTTTGAAACTAAATTTTCAAACTATAGCGCCATTACGAGCTCGTTTTAATTAAATTATAAATTTATATGCTCAAACTTCATTTTAAATAAGTTCTAATACATTTGTTCTCAAAATAAATCGTTTAAAATATTTAATTTTCATTTAAATCGATTAAAAATAAATTGGTTCCAAAATTCCCGGTTGTTCCAAATTTCATAATGGCTTGAGTTCTTCAAATTTTCAGTTTCTAAAAACATCCAATTTTTTCTGAAATTTGGTTAATGCCTTAAATTTATGAAAAATTTCGCCATAATCCACTTTGTACGGGTTGATCGATTTTGACATAACTAAAAATCTATAAGATGAATTCCATATTTTTCTCTTTCATTAGAAAATTATTACTCAATAGGTCTGGATGATTCTTGTTTCAAAGAATTCCGACTTATATTAAGTTATATAAACTTAATTGAAGTCGAAACATCAAATTACGAACTACCGCGCTGCGGCGAGTTCGTTTTAATTAAATTTAAATATAAACGTTTAAACTTCGTTTATTTAATAAACTCCAATCTCATTCTAATATTTTAATATAAATAAATCCAGTTTACAAATCTAACTTAACAACTATGATTATCCAAAAACGTCGATTATTCCATCCAAAATTCATAACTCGGTTATAATATCATTTACAACTTAATTTCCAATTCCCTTGGAAATAAATTATTTTATAAAATTCGATATAATCGAACTTCAATTTTTAATCCCTTGGATATCTATATTCATTTTATATTCAGAATTCCAGAAAAAATCTATCGTCCCCTTTTCGAAATGTTTTCCAATTCACTTTTAAATTCAAACTTGAATATAAAATCCCTAATTAACCCATGATAATTATACCACTTTGTTTGTAAACATCGTTTATAAATTTACTTCCTGGTTTTATACGTTTAAAACAAGTTCTATTTCAAAATCTGTTTAAAACCCAAATCTTATTTTGGAACAAATATATATGTCCTTAGCAAGCACTCAATAAATCAATATACAAACTAAACAAAATAATTATGACTTATTTACAACCAAGGGAGATGTGTAAAAATTATAATCCCTTGACCCTGCGATAGAGTTTAGTCGCGATCCATGTGTCTTATCTACACACAAGAGAGACGTGTATTTCTGTCATCTCAAGACCCAATGATGAGGTTTATTATAAATCGTGCAATTTATCGTTATATGTTTATTAAGTCCTTAATTAGTCCTCAGTTCAACCTGCAATTCAGTCCTCGCCATACAAGCATCAAACAATTGTATGCTCATATGGCCATCCAAACCTCGTCATATAAGCATCAAACAATTACATGCTTATATGGATATGCTATGCTATGCAATCCATAATATATGCTATGCAGTGTAGTCCATAATTATTGTTTACTACCCTATGGTGTATTATTAATTTCACACAAGAATCCATCACAACGCACCCAATTCAATCACAACAACAACAATAATTAAATTGCGCAACCAATATAATAAATATGTACCTTTTTGTCAGGCACACAATTTTATTTCTCTTCTTAACTTTAAATCAATAACCTGTTCCACATATACATATGTATCCCATTCCAACAAATTTCAAATCAATTTAACATTAAATTTGATTTGGCTCTATTTATCTTCTATTCTCATATTGGTTTTATTATTCAAATTTTATTTAACTTTACTTGAGTTAAATTGTAATTCGTTCGATTTACTTTTACCTCGTCAATCAGATTATATGTTAGTTAACTTTAAAGCTCAAACCTTTTCCAAATTCTTACTTAAATTAGTTTAAGTATATTTCGATGTTCCAATCTGAATATAATAATAATAATCCCACTTTCGAAACTCGAAAAAAAATACTGATGATGATGCCTCGTCATCAGAATCGTCCTCAAACAACTAGAATGTGATTTCATATCAGTCAAGTGTATTCAAGACTTCAGATATACGCTAGCTTGGCATATATGAAAAATCTTCTTATACTTAGTACAACTTCGACGTCAAATAACATACTCGAAATCATATTATAAAATAATCTTTCGGAATCAAATTCATTTTTACAAATAAGAAAATTTATTCTTTTCTATATATAATACTCTTCTAACTCATTCTAGGGCATTACTAACCCTATCTCAAATGAGTCACTCATTCTAGGATACTACTGATCCTATCTTTAATGAGTATTTCTTTAATAGGATATTGCTAATCCTACCTCTGATGAGGTCTTTCGTCTGGTTCTAATATGTCTTATTCTCGAACTGTGTAAACCAAAGCTCTGATACCATTTGAGATGACCTGAACTTCGCGGTCGGCATAGACGAATGAGAATGAGCATTGCTTTGAGAACACGACGCGTCATAACACAGAACAAGCGAACTTTTCATTGCTATTACAACAATTTACATCAGAGTACAAGAATATCAGAGTCTGGAAAAAAAATATACAATGAAAATACAATTATCAGAGAATAAATTAAATGATGCAATGGAATCAAAATGTATAAATACAATGCACTGCGGAAATACATCAACTAACACAACTGAAAGAAATACGCGGATACAAAGCTTTCTGGAGTATAACTTCAGCCGTAAACCAGGATCCTGTCAAATCAACATCTGCAAAACCAAAACTAATAGCTGCCCATGTGGAAAATACGGGAACTCGGAATTTAGTTGGAAAACAATAAACTCCAGGTCAGTCATGGGACTAGTGTGAGAAATTAAAACAATTATCAAAACCTTAGTTTAAAAGTTAGGAAAAATCATGGAAATACACCGTATGACACGGAATGGGTTTACTCCACAAGAATATCAGTTTTAAAATAAAAAAATGCAATGCTTTTTTGAAAAATGAAGCTATTATAAGACTCAGGTCCCATCTCATAACGCAACACAAGTTGGAGGATAGCGTTTTACATTATAATAGCCAAATTTGCTTGATACGTTTCAAAAAAAAATCTTTTAGATATTATTATAAGTGCATAGTGCAGAAAACAACTTCGAATATAAATGTATCAATCATAGACGACATAGTACCCCTTCCTGCTATGTCGCCATAGGTATACAACTAAAACCGTAACGACGCGTATTGGAAATTGGATTCCATCTATGAGTTGATGCAAGAAATCATCCTCATTCGATTTGGTCCATCTCTAGTGGGATGCCCGGGATCACACCTATGGGCAACCCTTGGTTCTTGAAGGGATGGTCTACACCTAACGTGTAACAACCCGGAAAATCGGAACCAATTTAAAATTTTTATTTTAGCTATTTTAAAGAATTTTGGAATATTTAAAATGAATATTTTAAATAATAACGACTAAAAATTTATTTTAATAGAAGTTAGAAACTTAAAAACTTATAATTTAAAATAAATTATATTACGAGCCTAAAATGGCGCGGTAATTTGAAAATTCGAACATAAACTTTGAATGAACATACAGAAATCAATATAAGTCAGAATTGGATGAAACAAGAAACGTTAGAATCTATTTAAGTATATCTTTCTAACAAATGTAAGAAATTGATATTTCACTTTATAAATTAATAGTTATGTCTAGTTTAAAATTTAAAATAGTCGCTATGGAATTTATATATATTATATATATTTATAATATATATAAAGCCCTTAAAAATAGCCATTTTGCAAACGACCTCCGTTTTCGACGAAACTACTTTTGTTGGATCCGGAATGTCAAATTATCGCTAGATTCCAATTTTCAAAATTTTTGGAATAAATATGTGATTGTGGCACTTGAAAACGTGTTTTGTCAATTTTAGTCAATTTGGATCGACCAGAAAATGACCATTTTTCAAACGGTCTCCAAATTTGACGAAATTAGTTTTATTAGGACTGTATCATCAAAACAAAGCTAGAAATCATTTTTCGAGAATTTTTGGAGTCAGTATGTGGCCCTGGTAAATTAAAATATACGTTTAAATTCAATATATATTGATTTATATTTTAATTTACAGTAAAACTAATCGAAACAGTGGAATTGGCTTATGAAACATATCCCATTGTGTCCGGAGGAGGGGTATTATGCTAGGGACGATAGTCGTTGGGTTCGATTTGGAGTTCGTATCAATTAGCAACTATTTTTGGAATTAAAAATAAAATAAATTATTTATATAATACCCGGGCCAATCAATTTAAAAAAAAAACACTAATTCTCTAAAAATAGCGCCACCTTCTTCATGTAACCAACGACGGAAATCATTGATTTCTTTCACCTCATTTTTCTCCCAATCCAACCAGTTTTAATCCCAACTGCATGAACGAAATTTGTTGACAGCTTCGAGATCTAGATCCTGATCAAATTTGGGATAATATCGTCGATTAATTTGCTTGGATTTCGAGCTCAAAGAGCTCGACTTAGATGGCGATTTCCGACATCCAGGGGGAATGAGCTGGCGGCGCTCGTGGGTTGAGGGGCGTCGTGCATGGGCGCTCCAGGTGCAAGTGTTGGATCGTCGTTACGAGTCTCGAGTGGCGTGAAAACTCGTGACCTAAGTTTTGAGCGACGGGGTTTTTCATGGTTCGACGGTTACATGCTATACGGGGAAGACAAAGAGAAGGTAACGTTTTAATTAGCATTATTAAAACTAATTATTTAGTTAACTAATAAATTAATAACTCATTTAAATTATCAAAGGTATTTAATGCGATTTCTTTTCCATACGAGGTCAAAATCGCGTAAAGCTTGATCCGTTGCGATTGTGGGAACGAGAGCTTCACAACAAAACTGACTGTGTCCAATTTGGAGCAAGTTAGAATTTCGGGCAAATTCAAATCCAAACCTTTCAGAAATTCAGAAATAAAACTAGCGGATGGAAACCGAATGTGAGAACTCCTTCTCACTCAATTTATTTCCCAATAAAATATATACTAGGATGCAGATGGTGCTTAGCAGCACCCGACACTATTTATTGTACAAACCATGGATGATTTGTGTGACTGTGATTTGATTGTGATTGTGAAATTGATTGTATTGTGAATAAAAAAATATTCCTGTGTTAAATAAAATGTTTAATCATTAAAAATATCATTTTTAATGTGTAATAGAACTATATAAAATATTCATGTGTTGTAATAAATATTCATATACAAATCGGACGATTTGTTTATGTACACTTATTTAACTAATCTTGATTAGGACAATAATTTTTACACGTCGCCCAACTACACAAATAATAATCAATATTTGTTGTTTGAAAACCCCACACAGGTATTAGGATAATATTTGACATACGCTAATCCCAATAATTTGTGATATGTCAATCGATGGGTTAACAGACTGTACAAGCGTTATTTACTTATTTTAATGCTTATACAGTGGTAGAAGGAACTCTGGATTATGGTTGATTATTTATTATTGCTGTTATATACATGTGTTGTATAAAATCCATATAAATAACATTATATGTTAAATTATTGGGTCTCACTCCAATTTGGAAAGTATTTGATAAAGGACTAAAACTATTCATGTGTTGAATAAAATCTTTAAACGATAAAAATCACATTTTTATCGTATGTGTAAACTACTAAAACTATTCATGTGTTGAATAAAATCTTTAAACGATAAAAATCACATTTTTATCGTATGTATAAACTATAAAATATTTATGTGTTGAATAAAATACTTAAACTATAAAATATTCATTTGTTGAATAATACTCATGTGTTGAGAATCAAAATATTCATTTGTTGAATAATACTCATGTGTTAAGAATCAAAATATTCATTTGTTGAATAATACTCATGTGTTGAAATCCATATATTCATTTGTTGAATAAAATATTCATGTGTTGAATATAATAAAATAACGAATATTTTAAAATGACAATCAGTAAAAGATCAAAATATGATTTTTATGTCCGATTTTGGATGGACACAAAAATCGAAACAAATGAAGCGTATTGAATGGATTTGCGCCATTTTAACATGAACGATATTTATATCGATTTTATTCATTTTTGTAATGAATATCAAAAAGAAAATTATTTCAAAGTCTTATATTTTGAAAATATTATCATTTATATTATAATGATATAGAATATTCAATTTTGATTGAAAATTGAAAATGAAGTGGGAATCGTTTTAAAATGAATTTATAAAATACGTTTTGAACTGAAATCGACGAAATGTATAATATATATATATATATATATATATATATATATATATATATTATATATATGGTTTGAATAGAACGCGCCGCGCTGCAGCTGTTTGCGAATTTCGACCATTGACTTCGAATTGATATTACGGGAGATCCTACCGTCGGATTCTCCTAAAACCGGAACTGTTGGGGTCGTATCAGAAAGAGCTTTCCAACTAATATAAGAGATTTGAAATCTAATGGTTGGGTTTGGAATTATGTCAAAATTAAATTTGGAAAAGGTCGCTATGGCCGCAGTTCGGTTGCTGTTATTAGAAACAGACTGAAATTGCGATAATAAAATTATTAAAAATATCAATAATTTGAGTAAAATCATAATAAATGATTTGGAAAGAAATGGGATGAAAAATTCCATATTTGAAAGGATAAAAAAATATTTTTATCGAAATTAACTAGTTATTTAACTAGAAATAATAATCCAATATTTTTAAATAAATAAATTGGATTTGTAAATGGTTTTAATTTAACCTGAAATTTCCAGCTAATAAATTGGAATGGATTTGAAATCGAAATTTTGATATTGGATTATGTAATTATATAGACATTGTTATGGAAACTTGAAAGATATTTATATTGTTATTTCCAATACGATATTTGTTGGTTTCAGAATTTGATATTGAATATAAGCCGATATAATTTCTATTCAAAGTCGTATATATTTAATATTAAATTGAATTATGGGTTCGTTGTGAACAGTGTCTTAAATCTCACTGTTCTTAAACCCAGTTGAGAAAAAGAATAAATCTTTTAATTAAGATTATTTAACATTTCCAGTTCATTTTAACATTTAATTGGAATAAAATGAAATGTAAATTGGGTTTATTACGAACTGTGTTTTAAATGACATTCGTTCTTTTGCCCAATTAACAGTGAATGTGATTTGGAATTTATAAATCTTTTATTAAGATTTAATGGAATTTTCCAAAGTAAAGTTTTCCAATTAATTAATATTTAATTGGAATGGAATTCGATGTGGTAATAATCGAAATGAGCTTCTATGGAGGAGGACTGATACTATTTATGGAATTTAAAAGGCTTTGCCATTATTCCATTTGTATTATTAGTCGGATACGGAAATTGAAATCGATTATATATTGATTTGTTTTCCGTGAAGATTTCCATAATTAATGGAATGAGATTTTGGGTTTGTCGTGAACAGTGTCTTAAATAACACTGTCAAGAAAATTATAAACTAACTAGAGATTAGCTAAGTTGAATGTTTTCCTGGGTATTAATCCGATGTTGGCTTCGGCCTTCGGGATTAATAGTAAGGGTTTTGTTCACTTACAAATTTACGGTTAGAGAATGATCGAGAATGGGGTATCACCGGTTTTGCTCCAAGCGATAATTAAATCTTTAATTAGATTTGAACTTGAAATGGTAATTAAAATTTACCGATAACACCGTGGTGTTAGATATGGAGTATTATCAGTTTTACTCCATGGGATAAATAGGTTGGGATTGGGAAATAAAACAAATGATTACTTCGGTAAGGTGCGCTAATCCCGACTAGTTTGGATAAACCATAATAGGTTTGAATTGATATCCAAAGTAAGATTAAAGATTAATTATAAAAGAATTTGTAACAACCCGTATTTCGATAACATGATTAAAGACGAGAATCAAGGCAGAATTTAATTTTAAATTCTGAATCAAGTAAAACGGGCTATGCCATTGCGTTCGTCTCGGGAAAATACGCGAAATAGAGTGCGAGTTTTCGAAAATCGGAGTCCGTATGACCAAGATATGGCCTCGCGAAGTTTCACGAAAAATTCTCAAATTAAAGTATACTTAATTAAGTGAAATGGGTTGCGCAGAGAAATATATATATTGATATATATATATAATTGAAAATTAAATAAATAAATATGAAAAAATGTTCAAAACAACGAATTGGGAGAGGGGAATAACCGAACCGGCCGATTTTTGAGGTCGACCCGAGCTCGCTGGGTCGACTAGGGGTTAATCCAGGGTGTTTGGCTGTCAACCCGTGGGCCGATTCGCTCAAATGTAGATTTTGCATTTGGATGGTTCATCTTTAATCTAAAGGCCCTAGATGGTTCCTACACTTGACTTCTTCCCCAAGACATGGTTTGATGGCTTGGATTGAATCTAGGTTTAATCCTATGGCCTAAAACACTTGCCTAATCTATAAATAAGACCCTAACCTATCCTAAATCCTCATTATTCATTCATGCAACTAAACTATGGCAAAATTTCCACTCTCATGGCCTCCACTCAACTATCCTAGCCTCCACTTCATTTCTATGAAAGGTTTCATGATCATGAGAGTGTTAGAGAGTCCCTATGTTAGTATGAGAGCCTCTCAAATTGATTTCAAGGCAAAAGCTTTGATCTTTGTTCATAAAGATGGTGTTTTTGTTGATTTGGGGCATCCAACTTTGGGTTTTTGGGTGATGGCATGCATAGGCTTCATCACAAGTTTTAGCTTAATCGATTTAGGCCTTCATAGCAATGTAAGCCCTTTCCCTACTCTTAGATATTAACTATGAAGTTAAATGTTCATGTTGCAAGTTTGGGTTTGATCATTGAGAATGATACATGCTATCATGTTATGCAAGTTTATGAAGTCATCATCTTGATCTTATGAGCTAAAAGCTACAACCTTTATGTTGAAATGTTGCATTATGCAACATGAGAACCTTCATAATCATTATGTCAACTTGCATATGAAGTCATAACCCTTATATGATGATATATGCGAGTTTCTAGTCATCATTCCATGTCTTTTGTCACCATGATTCGCTTATGTGCCAAGTTTGGGTTTATGCATGTTTTTGAGGCTTAAGAATGTAACATTCAAGCTAATGAACACATTTGTGCCTCATTTGCCACCATGATTAACTTGTGGCTTAATATCCATTTTTGTCATGCCTTTGCCAAGTCCCTTCTTTTAATCCATTACGTTGTTGCGAACGTACATGCGAGTTTAAAAAGCGTTGGGGTCACATTATGGGAAAACATAATGACATGAACATGATTTGGGTAAATGGGTATAAACATGACAACGTGTAACGTTAAATATGACATGTGTTTATACTTGAAAACATGACTTGAAATATAACATGGAAGTTGACATGTAAGTATGCATAAAAACATGAGCTTGGGAATTTACCTATTAAGTTAGGTCTACCCTTTGGGAATTTACCTATTAAGTTAGGTCTACCCAAATGCTTGAAAAACTTGTAACATGTTTTGGAAACATGATGAACTTAGATAATATAAGTGTGGCCAACTCGAGGTTGGGCTGAGTTTGCAACGTAAAACTACCCGGAACCGACCGGCCTAACTAGTAGTTGCAAACAATAGGACCCAATGTGAGAAGTTGGTCATGTGGCGCTTAAAACCCGAGGTTAGACTAGGTTGTGGTGTAAATCTACCCGGACCCGCCCGGCTTAACTAGTAACCACAACAAGGTCTAATGTGAGAGGTTAAGAGTGCATTAATTAAATTAATGCCACATGATAAGGTTAAGTAAATTTGACTAATGACACTTAACCGATATGACACGAATGGGTAGGTTAAGTGGGACCGGGCTTGATTTCCTTAATGACACTTAACCATGCAAGATGATTAGGGGATGGGGTTAAGTAATTTACACTTAACTAATCTGACTGGGTAATTAGATGAGGTTAAGTAATTAAGACTTAACTAACCTAACCACGGTAACTAGATGGGCTTAAGATTAGGCTTAACTAATATAAACATGGTAATCGGATGGGGTTAAGTTAGCCTAGACTTAATTAATCCAACTTGGTAATTTAATGGGGTTAAGTTAAACACTTAACTAATTTAACACGATGATTTGATGAGGTTAAGTGACCTATACTTAACCAATCTAACTCGTTAATTTGATGAGGTTAAGTTAACCTATACTTAACCAATCTAACGTGAAAACATGATAAGGCTAAGTCACGAATCGTTTGAATGTGCTTGACCGATATGACTCAGTAATTAGATAAGGTCAAGTTAATACATATACTGAACCAATCTAAAATGATAATTAGATAAGGTTAAGCCATGAATTGCTTGATATACTTAACCAACTTGACACATGGTTTGTAGGGTTAAGTTTTGGACTTGGATACTTAGCCAATTTTGACGTGGTTTGTAGACGGGTTAAGTTGTGAACTTAAGTGACACTTAACCCATTAGATAAACCCTAATTCGGAGGATTAGGTAAATAACCATAGTTAACAAGGATTATGGAAATAAGGCTAAGTGGTAAACCTTAGTTAAAAGAAACTAAGTAATAATTCTTAGCCAAGGAAATTTGGACCACCTCTTCGATAGATGAGTAACCCGATACGGTAGGTCATCGTTTAAGTATACGTGTAGGAGCAGGCTATCTGATTTAGATAAAGGCTCCAGCGAACTGGGTAACGAAGCAGCGGCTTCGGGGAACGTGAGGATATTCTTGGGATCCCTCTGTGAGCTGCCAGGTCATTATACTAGGCTCACGAGAGGTTGAGGTCTGCGGTAGAAGAACCAAGAATATGCCTTGGTTGCTATGCGAGCGACCTAAAGACTGGGGTGGATAGCAGTGAGTCGACGAATACATAAGGTGCCCGAGATAGCATGTTCGTCGATCATCTACCATCTTAAGTCAAGCGTGTACGTACGGAAAGGCAGGGAACACCCAACAGACCATAATTGCTATCTAATTATGGGTGAGGTAGGCCGTAGGATGTGGGCTGGCCGGAGTGTAGTTCTCATGCAAGATTGTCTCTTGTGTTGCCTTTCACTAGTTGAGGGAGGGGTCTCGTGGGACCATAGCCACGTGTAGAAAAGCAGACCTTAGTATCTGCATCGGCAGATAAATCTAAAGCTCCCGACCGAGTCCTGTATTTCTTGTTTTGCCCTGTGACAGGACTCGGATGGCACGATGTGATACATGTGCATACAGTTATAGAAAAACGATTCACGATGAATGCGTAGGAAAAAGGGCGCGGTTGACGGTTAGCGTAATCCCTAGTGGCCTAGGTGGTTTAACCCAAACCGAAATACGAAAGCGTGCAATAGGTAAGCGTAATCCCTAGTAGCCCTGGGTAGCATAAGCCCTAGTTGTACAGACGATAATTCATGTTGGAAGACCCTAGCTAGGTTTAGGGTAACAGTCCAAACCGATCTTAAGGATCATGGAACTATGTTAAAGTAATATAGAATCTCATGGGAAAGCCTGTATGGTCTACGGCAAGGGACTGAACATTTACATGTAATAAAACATATGAGTTGAGTAACCTATATATGCGGCATATTAGGTTGACATGGACCATTACACGACTTTTGAGTAAGGGTCATTCACGGATAGCACGTGATACAGTTGGGATACTAGTACGGTAGGTGCAGAGCGGGCATACAGGATAGATACCATGGGACGTTATACGTAATAGATATCTTGGGGATATTATACTTGATAGAAACCTGACGATGTGATACCTTGTTTTATCTTGACATCGTAATTTATCATGACACCTTAGTTTACCTGAGTTCAGTAGTTCATCCTGTTATTTTGATTTAGCTTATCTATCTTGTTATCATGCTTATGTTCATCTCAGTTCCTCATGACAGTTAACTTTACTAGTTTTTATACTAATAGTAGATAGGGCTTACTCAGTCTTTTTGACTGACCCGTTTTGTTTCGCCTCTTTTCTTCCGTTTCCCCCCCCAGGTTACAGGGAGGGAATACCGCTGTTTAGTTCGGACTTCTTCTGCTTGAAGGTCATCATGGATGGCTTGGACTTTTCTTGGCTATGGCTACTTTACTGTTTTTACTTGGGGAATAAATTATGAAAAAGTCTTTATGCTTCTTTACTATTGCAAGACAGGTTTTGATGTACTCTGATGTAAAAGGCTTTAGACCTGAATTATTAATGTTTATAGAAGTTCGATTTTACTTCCGCTATTTTATATGTTCTGTCTTGTGATATTTCTGTGCATGTTTACCAATAATGCCCCTCTAAAGCTAGTGCATTCCTTTGCGAGTGACCCTAGCGGAGGCGGGGTGTTACATTTGGTATCAGAGCAGAAGGTTCCCAGACTGGGAAAAAGTTTTTAAAGACCTTCTGAAAACTATTTGAAAATCCTTTACAAAGAAGCATTTTTCAAGAAAATTTTCTTTTAAAAGAAAAAGGCTATTCCCCAAAGGCCATTAGCACTATCCTTGTTTCCTTAATTGAATCTCTTTTCCTTTCTTTCCTCCATCTGTAGTCACAGTGGTTTTAACTGCGACTAGTCTTTTCTATCTACGAAAGTGTTTTCCTTACGATGGAGGTGGTTCTCGAGAGACCAGTGGCCGCGTTATAAGAAAGGATAGTGAGGAAGAGGATAAAGGATACGAGCTTAAGGATGAGCAACTTGTTGGTATGGCTCAGCCCAGGACGAGAGAGAAGGATGAACAATGAAACCCATGACGAGAAAGTACCTTTGGCATGGTAAAACGGGACGGATAGTTAAGTATTATGGGAAAAGGACAAGATCATTGGGAGGGCAGCAGTATGATCTCATTTCTAGGGTACCTCGGAAGGAGGGTGACGATCTTGTTAAAGGTTTAGCTTTTCTTCTCTATCATCCCGTTAGGACTTTGTTTTGATCATCGTATCATTTAAGTCTGCTTCGATAGTTGAGTCTCTGCACCTTAAGTACTAGTGTAATAGAGAATCCCATTTTTGTCTCAAAGTCCAATTGGAGAATCAGTCCATTTATACATGACTTGTTTGGATTTGGGAATGTCTATGCCAAGTGTCAAGTTTGGAAATAATGCTTATGTTTTTAAGCTATGGATGGATTCTAGGGATGAAGTGGTTATCCAGTAAGGGGTGCCACTCTCGGTTTTGATAGGAGGGTAGTTAGACTCTTGACTAGCCTTGGTAATACCCTCGAAGTCTCGTGTAACCTTTTGGGTTCAGTCATGGTTAGTTACTTAGAATCCCTTGATGCCTTTATGGGAAATTGGAAGCCCAATCGAGTGGTGTTCGCCGATAAGACGGATGGTTTATTTCACTTATGCATGGGTTATAGAAATCACCTTAGTAAGTGTGCTTGATAACCTGGTTGGCATCTGTTTACTTTCAAGAGAAAGTTCTTCTATGTGGAATACCTTGTGGTACGAGGTCCGAGATTCATTAGTGAATTTTGGAAAGCTTGCATGAGATCATGAGTACGCAGTCATGTTTGCATCAAGTATTTTAGGAAAAGGATAAGTGCAAGTGGAACGAGAGGCGACGAAGAAATGAGTTTTAGCTCATGTTATGGAAACAGGAAATAAGAAGCTATGAAATCGCGAAGTTAAAGGACGGTCAAGGCACAATGGAATTAAGCTCAAGGAAATACAACTTTGATGGTAAAAGACTAGATACGCGCATGATATCTCTTTTTGGGAGTATATCCTTGATCCCTGTTTTCTGTAGAGCTTACTTGTAGGCTATCTTTTGTGGACATCCTCTCGGTCCTATTCTCCGTTACAAACCCTGTAAGGAGTTTGTCCTGTTTATCTTCTCGACCCTGTTTCAGGGAATTCTAGGTAGAACCCTATGGATGTAAACATGTATTTGAGACATGTTATGATTGATATGGTTGCAAGTGGTTGCAAGTGGTTGCTCGTGGATGCGCGAAAACACATTAGATACTAGCTCGACTCGGTCACATTTCATATTACAAATGCACGAGTATTTATACTTGTTTATGGATGAAATCGAATGTATTATCATGCGGTTGTGGCATATGGATGAATGATTGTGCACGCATATAGTATCTATACGACTAGGACTATTTGCATACATGTTGGATTCATGGCACTATACATATTTTTGCATTAGAAAGATTATTCAGGCCTGATCATTAGCATTAGCTAAGGAACATGTACACACACGTTTTGCATATATTCATACAGCATTAGAAATCATCTAAGGACAATGGTTGCTTGTGGATGATGTTTTGAGTAGACGGATGATGGATGGTAGGATATGTTCTTCCTAACTTGGAGATTTCGGGGACGAAATCCTAAAAGGTGGGGAGAATGTAACAACCCGTATTTCGATAACATGATTAAAGACGAGAATCAAGGCAGAATTTAATTTTAAATTCTGAATCAAGTAAAACGGGCTATGCCATTGCGTTCGTCTCGGAAAAATACGCGAAATAGAGTCCGAGTTTTCGAAAATCGGAGTCCGTATGACCAAGATATGGCCTCGCGAAGTTTCACGAAAAATTCCCAAATTAAAGTATACTTAATTAAGTGAAATGGGTTGCGCAGAGAAATATATATATTGATATATATATATATATAATTGAAAATTAAATAAATAAATATGCAAAAATGTTCAAAACAGCGAATTGGGAGAGGGGAATAACCGAACCGGCCGATTTTTGAGGTCGACCCAAGCCCGCTGGGTCGACTAGGGGTTAATCCAGGGTGTTTGGCTGTCAACCCGTGGGCCGATTCGCTCAAATGCAGATTTTGCATTTGGATGGTTCTCATGGTTCATCTTTAATCTAAAGGCCATTGATGGTTCCTACACTTGACTTCTTCCCCAAGACATGCTTTGATGGCTTGGATTGAATCTAGGTTTAATCCTATGGCCTAAAACACTTGCCTAATCTATAAATAAGACCCTAACCTATCCTAAATCCTCATTATTCATTCATGCAACTAAACTATGGCAAAATTTCCACTCTCATGGCCTCCACTCAACTATCCTAGCCTCCACTTCATTTCTATGAAAGGTTTCATGATCATGAGAGTGTTAGAGAGTCCCTATGTTAGTATGAGAGCCTCTCAAATTGATTTCAAGGCAAAAGCTTTGATCTTTGTTCATAAAGATGGTGTTTTTGTTGATTTGGGGCATCCAACTTTGGGTTTTTGGGTGATGGCATGCATAGGCTTCATCACAAGTTTTAGCTTAATCGATTTAGGCCTTCATAGCAATGTAAGCCCTTTCCCTACTCTTAGATATTAACTATGAAGTTAAATGTTCATGTTGCAAGTTTGGGTTTGATCATTGAGAATGATACATGCTATCATGTTATGCAAGTTTATGAAGTCATCATCTTGATCTTATGAGCTAAAAGCTACAACCTTTATGTTGAAATGTTGCATTATGCAACATGAGAACCTTCATAATCATTATGTCAACTTGCATATGAAGTCATAACCCTTATATGATGATATATGCGAGTTTCTAGTCATCATTCCATGTCTTTTGTCACCATGATTCGCTTATGTGCCAAGTTTGGGTTTATGCATGTTTTTGAGGCTTAAGAATGTAACATTCAAGCTAATGAACACATTTGTGCCTCATTTTCCACCATGATTAACTTGTGGCTTAATATCCATTTTTGTCATGCCTTTGCCAAGTCCCTTCTTTTAATCCATTACGTTGTTGCGAACGTACATGCGAGTTTAAAAAGCGTTGGGGTCACATTATGGGAAAACATAATGACATGAACATGATTTGGGTAAATGGGTATAAACATGACAACGTGTAACGTTAAATATGACATGTGTTTATACTTGAAAACATGACTTGAAATATAACATGGAAGTTGACATGTAAGTATGCATAAAAACATGAGCTTGGGAATTTACCTATTAAGTTAGGTCTACCCTTTGGGAATTTACCTATTAAGTTAGGTCTACCCAAATGCTTGAAAAACTTGTAACATGTTTTGGAAACATGATGAACTTAGATAATATAAGTGTGGCCAACTCGAGGTTGGGCTGAGTTTGCAACGTAAAACTACCCGGAACCGACCGGCCTAACTAGTAGTTGCAAACAATAGGACCCAATGTGAGAAGTTGGTCATGTGGCGCTTAAAACCCGAGGTTAGACTAGGTTGTGGTGTAAATCTACCCGGACCCGCCCGGCTTAACTAGTAACCACAACAAGGTCTAATGTGAGAGGTTAAGAGTGCATTAATTAAATTAATGCCACATGATAAGGTTAAGTAAATTTGACTAATGACACTTAACCGATATGACACGAATGGGTAGGTTAAGTGGGACCGGGCTTGATTTCCTTAATGACACTTAACCATGCAAGATGATTAGGGGATGGGGTTAAGTAATTTACACTTAACTAATCCGACTGGGTAATTAGATGAGGTTAAGTAATTAAGACTTAACTAACCTAACCACGGTAACTAGATGGGGTTAAGATTAGGCTTAACTAATATAAACATGGTAATCGGATGGGGTTAAGTTAGCCTAGACTTAATTAATCCAACTTGGTAATTTAATGGGGTTAAGTTAAACACTTAACTAATTTAACACGATGATTTGATGAGGTTAAGTGACCTATACTTAACCAATCTAACTCGTTAATTTGATGAGGTTAAGTTAACCTATACTTAACCAATCTAACGTGAAAACATGATAAGGCTAAGTCACGAATCGTTTGAATGCGCTTGACCGATATGACTCAGTAATTAGATAAGGTCAAGTTAATACATATACTGAACCAATCTAAAATGATAATTAGATAAGGTTAAGCCATGAATTGTTTGATATAACCAACTTGCCACATGGTTTGTAGGGTTAAGTTTTGGACTTGGATACTTAGCCAATTTTGACGTGGTTTGTAGACGGGTTAAGTTGTGAACTTAAGTGACACTTAACCCATTAGATAAACCCTAATTCGGAGGATTAGGTAAATAACCATAGTTAACAAGGATTATGGAAATAAGGCTAAGTGGTAAACCTTAGTTAAAAGAAACTAAGTAATAATTCTTAGCCAAGGAAATTTGGACCACCTCTTAGATAGATGAGTAACCCGATACGGTAGGTCATCGTTTAAGTATACGTGTAGGAGCAGGCTATCTGATTTAGATAAAGGCTCCAGCGAACTGGGTAACGAAGTAGCGGCTTCGGGGAACGTGAGGATATTCTTGGGATCCCTCTGTGAGCTGCCAGGTCATTATACTAGGCTCACGAGAGGTTGAGGTCTGTGGTAGAAGAACCAAGAATATGCCTTGGTTGCTATGCGAGCGACCTAAAGACTGGGGTGGACAGCAGTGAGTCGACGAATACATAAGGTGCCCGAGATAGCAAGTTCGTCGATCATCTACCATCTTAAGTCAAGCGTGTACGTACGGAAAGGTAGGGAACACCCAACAGACCATAATTGCTATCTAATTATGGGTGAGGTAGGCCGTAGGATGTGGGCTGGCCGGAGTGTAGTTCTCATGCAAGATTGTCTCTTGTGTTGCCTTTCACTAGTCGAGGGAGGGGTCTCGTGGGACCATAGCCACGTGTAGAAAAGAAGACCTTAGTATCTGCATCGGCAGATAAATCTAAAGCTCCCGACCGAGTCCTGTATTTCTTGTTTTGCCCTGTGACAGGACTCGGATGGCACGATGTGATACATGTGCATACAGTTATAGAAAAACGATTCACGATGAATGCGTGGGAAAAAGGGCGCGGTTGACGGTTAGCGTAATCCCTAGTGGCCTAGGTGGTTTAACCCAAACCGAAATACGAAAGCGTGCAATAGGTAAGCGTAATCCCTAGTAGCCCTGGGTAGCATAAGCCCTAGTTGTACAAACGATAATTCATGTTGGAAGACCCTAGCTAGGTTTAGGGTAACAGTCCAAACCGATCTTAAGGATCATGGAACTATGTTAAAGTAATATAGAATCTCATGGGAAAGCCCGTATGGTCTACGGCAAGAGACTGAACATTTACATGTAATAAAACATATGAGTTGAGTAACCTATATATGCGGCATATTAGGTTGACATGGACCATTACACGACTTTTGAGTAAGGGTCATTCACGGATAGCACGTGATACAGTTGGGATACTAGTGCGGTAGGTGCAGAGCGGGCATACAGGATAGATACCATGGGACGTTATACGTAATAGATATCTTGGGGATATTATACTTGATAGAAACCTGACGATGTGATACCTTGTTTTATCTTGACATCGTAATTTATCATGACACCTTAGTTTACCTGAGTTCAGTAGTTCATCCTGTTATTTTGATTTAGCTTATCTATCTTGTTATCATGCTTATGTTCATCTCAGTTCCTCATGACAGTTAACTTTACTAGTTTTTATACTAATAGTAGATAGGGCTTACTCAGTCTTTTTGACTGACCCGTTTTGTTTCGCCTCTTTTCTTCCGTTTCCCCCCCAGGTTACAGGGAGGGAATACTGCTGTTTAGTTCGGACTTCTTCTGCTTGAAGGTCATCATGGATGGCTTGGACTTTTCTTGGCTATGGCTACTTTACTGTTTTTACTTGGGGAATAAATTATGAAAAAGTCTTTATGCTTCTTTACTATTGCAAGACAGGTTTTGATGTACTCTGATGTAAAAGGCTTTAGACCTGAATTATTAATGTTTATAGAAGTTCGATTTTACTTCCGCTATTTTATATGTTCTGTCTTGTGATATTTCTGTGCATGTTTACCAATAATGCCCCTCTAAAGCTAGTGCATTCCTTTGCGAGTGACCCTAGCGGAGGCGGGGTGTTACAGAATTTATCTTTGATAAAATTAATGGGAACCTATCCCTAGCAATGTGAATATTTGGATAAAAGAATATTCTGAATTGGAATGTGGCGTGTGTTGTTTTTATGTAGCACTTGTTTATTATATACGCAAGTTATTCGGAAAGGCCAGGGTTATACCCATTCTGAATAACTGATTCAATGATAAGTCGACGATGAAGACGGTGGTTGAAGACCAAAGGTCTTCACATCCTTTGGATGATTACTGATGTCTTGATTGGGCTGTACACCCAAGACGATGTAAAAAGTGGTGATCGTCCAGACATACTTGGGGATCAATGGATATGCAAGGGTCTCTCTCCTGTATTGGACATATGGGACGAGGAATAAGGTGCCTCCAGTTTCGTTCAGACCCAGAACGGACTTGCAAATGGACGGTGTGTATGACATTGGATTTTATTCTGTGCAGATTGATCTATATTAAATATATTTCTGTTGGTGGCGGAGAATTTATTCACTTGCTTAACACCCATCTCTGAGATGTACGAGCTCAGAGGATATATATCGATAGAAATCAGTCGCATGGTGTGAATTGCCTATGTGGCATGCCTAATTGGCAAATGATCATGGCATCTGTTGAAAAGCATAGTCTTGTGGTTGATGATCCAAGCATAGCTTTTCTAACGGCTCGAAAATCCGAACCAATTTGTGCTGACTAATATCCTACACATTCAACTCAAAGTGCACGAAAGTTCAGATCACTAATAGAAAGAAATTAGAGGATTAGAAAGATAAGATAGAACTAATAGAATAGAAGAATAAGAAGAACATCAGAATCAGAGTAAAACACGAATCTCACAGCGAAACGAATAAAATATATATAACATAAATTTGAAATACAAAACTGTATTGTATATACATACCATATCAGAGTATAACACTTATACATCACAGCGGAAATAATCTCTAAATAACTAGTGGTGAAACCTCCTGCTCCGAGCTCCTCCAAGTGAATCTGCAAAGCCTGAAACACTTGAATGCCCATACAAATTTGGGCACCCAAGAGTTTAGGGAAAACACAAACAAATAAACTCTGGGTCAGTCATGGGACTGGTGTGAGTAAACTCCAACTAAATTGATTAACTTTGAAAATCTTTCTGAAAGAAAAGGATAATAGTAAGACCAACCCGCACATAAACACGGACGATTATAACCCAAAACATTTTGATATCAAACTCCAGTGATACTATAATAATGTCTAAACAAGTAAATAACCAAATAGCAGAACGCTTGCATCTCACGCTCCACATATATAGTATAAAATCATAAACCGCAGGGCGCTTATTGGAGATTGGATTCCAATAGACAAGGTATGGGAGTACCTTCCGATCAGTGTACTCTAGAGAGTATACACTCAAGGTTCAGCAAGAAAGTCTTGCAACCCGGCCACACATGACTGCCCAATCATTTAGCTTGAGTGTAGCAAATACATTGTCACCCACGGTTGTTGGCCATCCAACCGTCATCCGAAGATACAGAATCGAAAAGAAGAACATATATGAATTTTCTCTAGATCGATGACAATACACCCTACTTAGGTATGACCCAACTAGCCATGCTGCCTAGCCCAACTTTTGTTACTTCCTGGTTGTGAGGCTAGAGGCTACGTCTATCTTCAGAACATCTGATCACCATTCACTTTGAATGCCACATCATCAAACCCGTCAATTCACTGATCTATTTCTAAAAATATCACGGGTATAAAAAGCTAAGAGGAACAAATTCCTCTGCCACCAAACGTAATACCTTTAAAAGATCAACCGTACGTGATGTGTTACGTATATTCTATCAGACACTCGTCCATACAAGTTGTCCTAGGACTGGACAAACAGAAAACCCCATTCTGGAACAGAACGACCCTTGCATTTCACTCCATCTTCAATTATATTCAGCATAATCTAATTCGCAATGCTTATGCCTATACTGTGTGGTTTTCGGATAATACATCCAAACGGTCTCTCCTTATTGACAATGATGGTCAAAACACTTCGATAGTCGGTTATTTAACTATCAAAGGAAAAACATCCATATAAACAACGATCCTATTTCCAAATGGAAATATTCTCAAATCAATCATCAATCAACATTGAGCCTTTTTAATTTATCAATAGTTTATTCATTAGTCCCTAACCGTAAACTAGTAAGCGAACAACTCCCTAAGTATTAACCCCGAAGGCTGAAACCAACATCAGATCGATATTCAGAAAGCCATTCTACATAATTAATCTCCAGTCAGTTTATAATTTCCTTAACTCCATTATTAGCTTCAAAATCATTTCATTTTCGATCCTTAAAACATCTCTGGTTATATTTGGAAAACATTTCCAATTTATTTTATAATAATTATTTCATCTCATTTCTAATTATCATTTACAAACCAACTTCTTGTTTTAATATAATTAAAACAAGTTATTTTATTCTAGTCCATTCGGAATTCAATTTCTATTGTAAAATATAGATTTTCCCTTTTTAAACTCGAATTCTTTCCAATATAATTTCAAGGTACTTAATTGCTGATTATTTCAGGGCCAATGTTATTCACTATTTTAAACACACACCAATCAACAGCAGATTATTTATCACATCATATACTACAACCTAAAAATAAATAATAATATAATTGTTGAGGAATCCAGTTGGATCCCTCCAACCTATTTCCCTGCATCCACAGACGTTAGTCAACGCAAAGAACAATAAGTTCATACTATGGAATTTTATAATTGATGGAAACAGTGTCCAACCAATGGGGTGTATATACGCATCGATATATATTATTCAACCAATTTAATTGTAATCTACCTAAATGACCATCACATAGCATTCAACCAATATTTTAAAATAGATCAGAGTTAGATAATTTACTCACCTTGCGCGTTAACCGTTAAATAACGATTTAGGTCTGTTGATTATACCCGGAGCTTTAATTGCCTAAACCATAACGTGCTCCAAATCACTCCCCGTTGGTGCCATTGCGTAGCTATTTTCAGAACAGTATCATACAGTTAAAACCCTGACCGGCGTACGTGCACTGCTCTTCCATTTCATGCGTTAATTTCCCCCTACAACGCATAAACCTTTTCTTCAATTTTCTTGTATGTGCTGAAGCATAATCCGCCCACACACCCATACTCACCGCATGGCTCCAAATATACATATACTTTCCACACGCTACAGTACCAGAACTTTCCATAATTGTAGACTTCCACTGCATACGCATGTTCACAAATAAAGGAAGCCAACTCCAGCATTATTTATTTCGAATTCGAATCCTTCATGTACTTATGCAACCTGACTGTCCACCCCTATTGCTCACGTAGCTCGCCACAAACATTTGTTACTGGGATTAGCAATATAACTCATTTGCAGCTTCTCCTTTCACACGTCCCAAACCTTCATCTCCTGTACACGAAAAACATAGTAGGACATTTCATAAACTTTACTCCATCCCAACGTGCCTACACTCCAACTAAACTCCTTCTCCTGTAGCCAACATGAACGTGCTGGCTTCCCTGTCACTGGCTGCCAACGACGAACTCAACGCCCGCAACCGCTTCTCATGCAGTTCCTTTCCAGTTTCTGATGCCGCCAACTACAGCTTCGAACCCGCACGCCCCTTCTACTTCTCGAGCCCGAACTCCCCACTGTATAGAACTGCTCCAGCAATAATACCTGTAAGTGCTCCTCTCAACAAATTGTCCATTCCCATTTACAAACATCACTCCAGTATATATTATGTAAGAAATACATGGACCATGGACATGTATTCTTCTTCCAAACCTTGCGCTAGAACTCCATTCATGCGTACATCCGAACCCGTCTATCACAGGTACGCCAGCTTCATGCCATGCTCCTCCTTCATGTTAAACTCCACCTATTTTGGCAAGATGCCTTAAGCCTTTTCCCCTTTATCCCATAAACGTCAGTCACCACTTTCCATACACCCCTAACATTCAGACAATCTTCTCTATCAAAGCGCAACCTCGCACCTCTCACGTTGCTAGAGAACTAACGTGTTTAGGGAAACTAAGTTCATTAGTATGGCTTGTTGTGTGGGGGAATACGTAGATTGGTCTAAGTTTTAAATTGTGAATAGAAAAGATAAGAAGAGGAGTTGTTGTGTCCATTCCTTTCCCAATCGAGTGTTTACATATTCAAGTTGCTTTACACTGAAGTAATAGGTCAAATATAGGAAGGACACTCTAGTATATCTGGGTTTCTTGCACATCAACGGTAGGATTAGGGATAGTAGGCTCTGGTTTACCCTATTTAGCGTATGGCGTGTTTTAATTATTTAGGGTATGGTGTGAAAATAGTTGAAAGGAAAGCCAACGTATAGAAGTGTATAACCGGTGTATTTTATTTCAAGGTCTGCTACGCACAAAATATAGGGTATGCGTATAACACTTGTTAGGTTGCCTCGTCAATTTCTCTAGGTCTACAGATTTTTAGAGGATGGTGTACTTATATTATCAGGAGAGAACTGCTCTCAACCGCCTTTAGTAGCAACTAGGTTGAAATTGTAATTTTTTCCCAAGATTTTTAGTTTTGTTTTAATTTATAAAGTTTAACGTACCTTGCTTCCAACAATTCCATTCTCATATGAACTGCTATGGACAAAAATAAAAATACGATCATGTCCAGCTAGGTGCCTCGATGACAAAAATATAGACTAGTTAGCCTATTTTGTAAAACCCCACAATGCTAATATAGGGTGTAAAACACTTCAAATAAAAAGTTGCTTATTTTCAAAAATAAAAATTAGAGTAAAATTCTAAAAATTAAATTATCACTACGTCTCAAAGGGTTTGTCCAAAATCGAAACCAATATCTAATTATATCAAATAAACTGTCATGGTCCATAAACGAATATGCCGCTGCTTTTCTTAATATTTAATTTGGACATAACTTCCCATTTATAATATGAAATCTTGGTTTTTCACTTCAATTAGAAAGATATAGTTCAATAGATTCCAACGTTTCTTGTTTCGAAGAAATCCGACTAATAACGGATCCTGTATAGTCAGTTGAAGTTCAGAACGTTAAATTACGAACTGCCGCAATATTACAGGCTCGATTATATTTAATATATATTTTATACGTTCAACTTCGTTTTGATTAATATATAAATCTACTTATATTACGAATTCAATATTTAAACTGATTTAAATATTCAAATACAAACCGATAAAAATATGGGATGTTACATTCCTTCCCCTTAAAAGAATTTCGTCCCCTAAATTACTAAGGTAGAGAAAATGCTACAATCCATATTATAATCAGGTTAAAAATCTTTTATTTAATTTCTTAAATTTAGTTTCAACAGAACCAATTTATTCTAATTAAAAATTAATTCCTTCTTATTAACAAATACTTTCATAAATCCTGAAAATTTCCTAACAGGTTAAATTTTCGGAGAATTTTGCCAGCAGCTCCTCTGCACGGCTCAATCGGTACGACCACAACTCGCCACTCTGGGCCTTCTCCAAATCAAAAAGAAAACAAACAGCCAAACGGTTTGCCCAGAAAGGGTTCATACGTATCATATTCAATTAAAATGCAACGTGTACCTTTTTGTCTGGCATTGCACTCTATCTCTTCCATTTAATGTCCAATCAGCATATACCATTTCATTTCCACTCGATTTCCATTCAAATTATCCTCGAACCACATCATCCACTTAAAACTCCATTCAAACTCCAATTCCAAACTCAATTCCAACTCTTAACTCATCAGTTCAATTCCATTCCAAATTATCTCTAATCCAAACTAATTTTATTTGACTTAGTTAAATTTCTATTTATTTACTTCATAATTAAATTTTAAATTCCGGAATTCAAATTCCTGGGGTTTTTAGTTCAAATCAGTTTGAAATCATATATATTACATATAATAATAGCAATTCAAAACATTTGAATTTTGGAACAACTTGTTTCTCAAAACAATCCAAAACAAAATCTTTGGTAATAATCCGTCACTTACCAGCTCGAAAATGAACACTGATAATGTGGCCGTCATCATCAGAATTTATTGTCCAGTGATCAAAGTGAGTTCTATACTATATTACTTTTCAAAATTCATTTTAAAACACTTCCATTTTGAATTTTACTTTAAAATATCTTTCACGGCACTTGGAAAATAATTTTAAATCTCCCAGGATTTTAAAATTCCCATATATTTAATCCAAACATTATTTCCAACTCTTTTCCAAGTTTCTCGAGTTTTATTTCAATTCTGGTTTTAAATTTGGATTCAGTTCATCTGATTTAGCAGATTATACTTATATAATATTTCGATTGGTTATTTCTATAACCAACTCAATAATAAATCTTATTTAATCATAATTTTAAAAAACACATTCAATATATATTAGATAATTCCAATACATATGCTTTCTGTATATCAAAATATATTTTTGGGTAAAATTATTTTATTTACCCTCTTTTCAAAACATACTGTGTTGAATCACTCTGTTCAAGACTTTAGAAACACCTATCAACGCAGTTTGCATTACTGTTTCGATCGGAATTTATGAACCACTCGACTGATCAGTCAACACAATATAAAACAGTTTTTATTTTAATTTACAAATACACGCTCATATATATACACTCAAACTCAATCTAGGGTGTTACTAATTCAATCTCTATTGAGTTACGCTACAGAGCCAAGGTAATCACTTAACCTTATGCTCTGATACCAACTGTAACGGCACGAAAATCCGTACCAATTTGAGCTGACTAACATCCTACACAATCAACTCAAAGCGCACGAAAGTTCAGATCACTAATAAAAAGAAATTAGAGGATCAGAAAGATAAGATAGAACTAATAGAATAGAAGAACAAGAAGAACATTGGAATCAAAGTAAAATACGAATCTCACAGCGGAACGAATAAAATAAATATAACATAAATTTGAAATACAAAACTGTATTGTATATACATAACATATCAGAGTATAACACTTATACATCACAGCGGAAATAATCTCTAAATAACTAGTGGTGAAACCTCCTGCTTCGACCTCCTCCAAGTGAATCTGCAAAGCCTAAAACACTTGACTGCTCGTACAAATTTGGGCACCCAAGAGTTTAAGGAAAACAAAAACAAATAAACTCTGGGTCAGACACGGGACTGGTGTGAGTAAACTCCAACCATATTGTTTAACTTTGAAAATCTTTCTGAAAGAAAAGGATAATAGTAAGACCAGCCCACACATAAACACGGACGGTTATAACCCAAAACATTTTGATATCCAACTCCAGTGTTATTATAATAATGTATAATCAAGTAAATAACCAAATAGCAGAACGCTTGCATCTCACGCTCCACATATATAGTATAAAATCATAAACCGGAGGGCGCTTATTGGAGATTGGATTCCAACAGACAAGGTATGGGAGCACCTTCCGATCAGTGTACTCTAGAGAGTATACACTCAGGGTTCAACAAGAACGTCTTGCAACCTGGCCACACATGACCGCCCACTCATTTAGCTTGAGTGTAGCGAATATATTGTCACCCACGGTTGTTGGCCATCAAACCGTCATTCAAAGATACAGAATCGAAAAGAAGAACAGTTATGAATTTTCTCTAGATCGATGATAATACACCCTACTTAGGTATGACCCAACTAGCCATGCTGCATAGCCCAACTTTTGTTACTTCCTGGTTGTGAGGCTAGAGGCTACGTCTATCTTCAGAACATCTGATCACCATTCAGTTTGAATGCCACATCGTCAAACCCGTCAATTCACTGATCGATTTCCACAAAAAAATTACGGGTATAAAAAGCCAAGAGGAACGAATTCCTCCACCACTAGACGTAATACCTTTAAAAGATCAATCATACGTGATTTGCTTGGTATACTCTGCCAGACACTCATCCATACAAGTTGTCCTTTGACTGGACAAACTGAAAAAACCATTATGGAATAGAACGACCCTTGCATTTCACTCCGTCTTCAATTATCTTCAGCATAATCCAATTCGCAACGGTTATGCCTATATGGAGTGGTTTTCGGATAATACATCCAACCAGTCTCTCCGTATTGACAACGATGGTCAAAATACTTCGATAGTCGGTTATTTAACTATCAAAGGAAAAACATCCATATAAACAACGATCATATTTCCAAATGGAAATATTCTCAAATCAATCATCAATCAACATTGAGCCTCTTTAATTTATCAATAGTTTATTCATTAGTCCCTAACCGTAAACTAGTAAGCGAACAACTCCCTAAGTATTAACCCCGAAGGCCGAAACCAACATCAGATCGATACTTAGAAAGCCATTCAACATAACAAATCTCCAGTCAGTTTCTAATTTCCTTAACTCCATTATTAGCTTCAAAATCATTTCATTTTCTATCCTTAAAACATCTCTAGTTATATTTGGAAAACATTTCCAAATTATTTTATAATAATTATTTCATCTCATTTCTAATTATTTACAAAACTACTTCTTGTTTTAATATAATTAAAACAAGTTATTTTATTCTAGTCCATTCAGAATTCAATTTCTATTGTAAAATATAGATTTTCTCTTTTTAAACTGGAATTCTTTCCAATATAATTTCAAGGTATTTAATTACCGATTATTACAGGGCCAATGTTATTCACCATTCTAAACACACAACAATCAACATTAGATTATTTATCACATCATATACTGCAACATAAAAATAAATAATAATATAATTGTTTAGGTATCCAGTTGGATCCCTCCAACCTGTTTCCCTGCATCCACAGACGTTAGTCAACACAAAGAACAATAATTTCATACTATGGAATTTTATAATTGATGGAATCAGTGTCCAACCAATGGGGTGTATATATGCAACGATATATATTATTCAACCAATTTAATTCTAATCTACCTAAACGACCATCACGCAGCATTCAACCAATATTTAAAAATAGATCAGAGTTAGTGAATTTACTCACCTTGCGCGTTAACCATTAAATAATGATTTACGTCAGTTGATTATACCCGGAGCTTTAATTGCTTAAACCGTAACGTGCTCTAAATCACTCCCGGTTGTGTAACACCCCACCTCCGTTAAGGTCACTCTCAAAGGGAATGCCTTAACTTCGGTGGAGCGTTTTAAGGTACAAGATAATAATAAATTACAAGACAGTTAATTAAAGCAAAGGATAATTAAAGAAGCGGAGAAGAAACCAACTTCATTCCATAAATACTTATTCATTACAACATTTCAACAAACAGATTCAATCTTCCAAATTATTACATCTGTCTTGAAAACATAAAGAAGCAATACTGAAAATAAAATGACATAAATCCCCAACATGTCGTTGACCATAGCCATAGCTCAAAAAGGAAAGTCCAAGCCTTACATCTACGGTCTTCAAGCTTTAATTGGATCCGGTCAAGCAGAAGTGTTCCCTCCCTGCGGACCTGGGGGGGAAACGGAAGAAAAGAGGCGAAAGGAAAATGAGTCAAACATAAGTCTGGTAAGCCCAGTTATTTAATAGCATGCGAACAAATAAAAGACTGTGACATGAATAAACTGAACTTTGAATGAAACCAAAAGGATAGATTAGTCCTAAAACAAGATAAGATAAGATTAGCAGAATTGGCTATCGCACCCATTTCTATTTCTCTACACCCACTAAGGACTGTTTCAACTAGCATCGTGTGTTCATGATAAAATGATCCCCTTTTTATGTGTATGCAGTCCCTTATCCATCGAGTGTTACCAAGATTCAACTAGGGTTTACTTATCGAACGCTTCTAGATTCAACCAGGGTTTACGATACCCAGGGCCACTAGGGTTTATGCTACCTATTGAATGCTTCTCGGATTCAAGGTTTACGCGACCTATGTCCAAATAGGGATTATGCTACCTACTTGCATAAATTTTCCATGTGTCTGTGTCAGTCGGCCCTCTCTTGCGTGTAGATACTCGGTGCTGGCCCCACCATAAGGTGTATCAAGCCTTATGATAGCGACTCGATATGATTCAAGATGCACAGTGTATAACTACTGGTACCCAGTGCCTGCTTTTCCCAATTCGGGATACGTGCACGACCGTAGTCCGCCGAACCTACACCGACGTACCCCCTGCCGTTACTTTTGACCGCTTATAATCAGCCCAGTAATCATGCCCCACCTTGCCTAGTTCAGGGTACCGCGATACGTTCATGCGGGTTACTGCTGAAACAGGTCCCTGTTACTAGGTTTTCTAGTCAACATGTTAAATAGGTTAAGTGTTCTTGACTTGGCTTAACCCCTATCAATCTTGCCTAGTTAACATGTTGATTTGGCTAAGTGTTTTCTAAATTACTTAACCCCGCCAATCTTGTCTTGTTCACTTGTTAAGTTGGTTAAGTGTTTTCTTAATTAATTAACCTCACCACTCTTGTCTTGTTAAGTTGGTTAAGTGTTTCCTTAATTACTTAACCTCACCATTTCTAGCTTAATTGTTCACGAGCTTTAACTAATTAATTAATTAAATCATCAACCACTCACATTATACAGGTATTGTTGTGGTTACTAGATGTGCCGGTCGGTTCCGGGCATGTTTATACCACAACTCAGTCTAACCTCGGGATTTTCTGCGCTTGATGCACTAACCTCTCACAATAGACAGGTATTGTTGTGGTTACTGGATGTGTCGGTCGGTTCCGGGCAGATTTACACCACAACTCAGTCTAACTTTGGGTTAGGTATATTCAAATTTTTTTTTAGATTTACATTTTTATATATGCAAATTTCTACAAGTATTTCATGTCACATGTTTTAATTCAAGACTAATGGCATATAAATTATACCATTTATGGCCTTAACCAATTACATGGTTTTGGGCCCACCAACATATTTACATGTTTTGATTTAATAATTACCCCCAATGTTACCCCCGTTTGTTCGTTCACATTAATCACATAAAGACATTGGGCCCGCTAATTGGCCCAATCTATAAACGAGAGATAAAGGAGGGAACATGCATAACATAGGTTCAATCATGTAATTTGGCATAAACATCAGTTATAGACTAACCTATGACATAATCATGACATGTCCAATTCCAAAACATGTATAATTATAACATTAACATATAGGTGTAAACTAGATCTAATAAGGTGAACTTGCATAAATTAACTTCTGTGACGGCCGGCCCCGCACCAGCCTACATATCCTCCGAAGGTGCATTGTACACATGCCCGACTAGCATGGAACGATCGCCAAAGAAAGGAAAGAAGAGAATGAACAAACAAGGAACCTGTAGAATGTCTTACAGCGCATGGAACAAAATATAATAATAACATAATCTTGACATAAAACAGGCGAGACAGTGCATAAGCTGAAAACTAAACCAACATAGAAGAGGAAACCCAAATACAACTTATGATCTTGCATCATTATCACAACTTTAAACTGTCTCTAAAGCAAATAAAAGCTAAAGTAGAAGATGCACTACTAATGCCCAAGCAGTGATCTTTAACAACACAGGGAGAATATTATATGTATCATACGTGGAAGCCTCTTGCTCGTCTCCGGATCAGCTACTCGTGCATACCCAGCTAACCTATCTCTAGTCTGCTCGTGAGAGCACCCAAAGTAATAAGAAGAGACATAAAAATATAGGTCAGACTAAATGTCTGGTATGAGCGATTAATAGCTAAACAGAACAATAACAGGTATACTAAACCATACCTTAACCTGGACCTGCAACCAAAGAGTTAGCACTACATACCGTACAATACTCTAAGGTGCCACTGAACAGATGGTGTAAAGATAATGGGGG
The DNA here is from genome assembly GCA_030737875.1 of Allium sativum. NCBI lineage: Eukaryota > Viridiplantae > Streptophyta > Magnoliopsida > Asparagales > Amaryllidaceae > Allium > Allium sativum. The sequence continues at coordinate 509,123,826 of CM060925.1, forward strand.
TGGGGGTGTATATGTCATAATGATGGAAAACAAGTCAAACATAACAACCATCCTAACGTCTCTCACTCAGTGCGTAAGGCATACGATGTCCACCACTGTCAATCACTAGACCCATCAAAGTAGTGACGGAGTTGGACTTGTACAACTATTGCTACTACCAAGCTTACCACATGGAGTCATGACCAAATCTTTACAAATGACCCCACTTCATTGGTCTATAGCCCTTTAGTCGTACCTAGGTCACTGTGGCCCTGAATCCATTCACGTACTCCCTACACATAGTGATTCAAAGTTACAGACATCGACAACCCCTTAGCACATGTCCAACAGCGAAGCCCAATCATGAAGCTCACTCATTGGTTCCCAACTAGATCCTAAGTCAAAGCTCCACATTTGGACTTCCTTTGCATATCGGGTTTTGGTAGAATTGGAGTTGGTCTTCAAAAGAGTCGTCATAATAAGGTAAAAGTATACATTTGGTTCGGTTCGGTGGTCCCGATCAGGTTCGGTTCGCTGGTTCTGACCCATGCCTTGATCCATTCCTTCTCGGTTCGGTCATCCAGCCCTGGTTCGGTTCGGTTGCCCTATGCCTGGTACGGTGGTTGCTCCCCTCCTAGATGTCCCGATCCGATCCGGTGCTTCACTCAAACTCCAGCTCCAAGCTTGGTCCTCCGATTCAATCCCGCCCTAGCTCTAGTCCGACCCGATCCCTACGCCCTTGCTTCTGATCCGATCCCCTGTTGGTCTCTCTGATCCGATCCCCTGCCCAACTCCAATTCTAAGCAAATGGCCTTACTTCTCGCCAGGACCCTTATGCTAAGTTCCAATCCGAATCGAGTCCACTTGCCCGGTTCCCCTATCCAATCCGAGCCCAATAATCCAATCTGATCCGGTTCGAAACCCTGCATATTCTCTGCGACTTTCCAGCAACTGTTTTACGGCATACGACGGTGTTTTCGACCAATCTAACAGTTCTAATCAATGACAAAACATACCACACAGTCATAACAACATGTACAATCAATCATAAACACCAGAACAACCACTATAGCATGTAAAATGGATCAAACATACCCAAAATCCCATATTTTCCTTTAAGCATGTTTAGGCAAAACTAATGGTATGATTAGTAAAACTTAATCAAATTAACCCAAGTTTCTAACAGAGGTCTAAAACATTATTTTAGAATTTATAAATATTTTTCCATAATTTATTAATGTATAAATTCGCTAATCTTCACTAATTACCCTTAATTAACCGTAACTAGTACAAAACTATGCAAATCACTCACCTTAGCCACAAATAAAACCCCAAAACTGAAATATTCTTCGATTTGGCGCTATTCCCAATCTCACACAACAGCTCTACCTCGATTCTCGTGACAATCCGCCTTAATTTGATGTAGTTTAAGCCAAAACTTGATTAAGAGGTGATTAGAGGTGTATTTAGATGATGGAGGCCATTGTTAGGTTGAAGAGAGAGTTTGTGGCGGGAGGAAAATGAAAGAAAAACCGAAATCCTAACCCTAGCAGCCCTCAAATACCTCTAATCCCGAAATCCCCCACTGGGCCTAGCTATTAATCACCCAGTTAAGCCAAATTAAGTTGTTTTTCACTATCTGAAACTTGTTTCAGCCATATCTCCCAAACGGTGAGTCCGTTTGGCTAATGTGACCACTCTAGGGAATTGTAAACTATTAAACGAGTCTAATGGAAGTGGTTTCAGGTCAGAATTCCTTTTCAGTCTGGCCAAAACAGTATCAGCCTGGGGCAAAATGGTCATTTAAAAATCGGCAAAAATCATGAACATGGGAAATGACCCTGTTGGCTCGTTTTTTGACCAAACCACCCAGGATCATTCGTAAGAGGAAAGTAGGAAACCACAGCATCTAAGAACATGAAGGAATGAATCGCGCATCATCGTCTCGCCCAAGATCGATTCGCGTATCATCGTCTCGCCCAAGATCGATTCGCCCCTCCTCATTAGCGAACGACACAACTGGGCGATCCGATCCGAACTCACGTTGTTATCCCAAGCGAACCGATCCGATCTGCTGGTGCATGGCGAACCCTCTGACTTGTTCAAGCGAGAGCTAGTCTTCAGCGATCCGAATCGCACGGATCTGGCGACACGTGTCCCCATCCGTTATCCGAGCCAAGCCCCCCCATCAGCACGATCCGAGTTTCAAGCGATTCACGACACCTGTCCACAACGGCTAGTTTGACTGTTTCTTCAACGGAGGCGATGCGTTCCGATGATCTCGGGATTCGTGCCACGTGTCTGCGATCCGTTTGGCAAAATCATCTATAAATAGCCCAGAGCTTGGCATTTTTCGGGAGCTTTTTGGCAATAGTGAGTACTGAATCCGCCATTGTTGTCAAACCACTGAAATATTGAGAGAAATCATTGTTGTATTATCTTATAAAGCATAATCAATAATATATAAAGTGGACGTAGGCTCGTTAACGCCGAACCACTATAAATTCTGAGTGTTATTTTCTTTTTCCTAGTTCTTCATTCGAAATTCTCTACTGTTCATAATAATTTGGGTGTTAGGTCCAAATTTCGATCTAACATTTTTGGTGCTTTCACTGAGAAACTCAGTCTTAAAGTTTCACTATTCGCTTCTTTGAGGATTCCAGCGATTCGGATATCATGGCTGGAAAAAGATCTAAAGCTTCGCAGACCAACGAAACGATTGAGGAGAATGTACACGAACTGGGCAACCAAGAAGTTCTGCATCGCGGAGCGCAGGGGGCGATTCGATCCGACGAAGACACCACGTTCCGAGTCGATGAGAACGAGACGGTCCGTGCCACTGAAGGGGTAGTCACTCGATCCCGAGGCAACACCTCGCAGCCTCCGCGTACCACGACCACGAGTCGATCTCAGGGGGGCGCAGCGAATCGCCCTCCACGAACCGCAGCTATGCGTACTGATGGTCAGACTACAACTCGACCTGGGAAGGAACCTATGACCCGCTCTTATCGTCCAGGAACCTCTGCTCGACCCGGTTCGAGCTCGTTGCGCATAAGAGAGACTGATGATGACCAATATGATCCCGCTGCTCCTGTCACTGAGGGGGATCTCTCTCGCTTTGCCGAAATGTGGGATAGGTTGTTTGATGAGTTGGCCGCACAAAGGCAGGAGAATTCCGTCCTGCGGCAAAATTTGATGGCTATGGATAGAAGACTCGATGAGTTAGCAAGGCAAAGAACATCACCGGTTCGTTCACTCACTCCAGTATATTCTTCTTCGTCTGAAGAATCGCCGAGACCTCCGCGGCGACCATATGAGAGAGCCGAAAACATAGAACAGCTTCGGTTCGGAACCCTGCCCTCACAAGAAGAGGAGCTAGGGGCGGGATCCCCAAACCGTGATGTGAATAGTCCTGTGCATAACAGGCCACCTCAGCCCCGTCGCCGCATGCGTACTCATGATAACAGGGGGCAGCAGAGCCCTGTCCGAGCCCCGGATTTTGTGGCTGCTTCCCGAAGAGAGATCAGAGAACCTCGCCGGGCTAGAGGCACTGACCCTGAACCTCCTTTGACCAGCGCAAATGTTGCAGCCATGGTTCACCAGATTCTCGCCGACAGCCGCGGACAGCGGAACGAAGATTGGGGGATTGACCGCAGTCATACTCCCTTTACTGACGATATTTTGGATGCGACTTTTCCGAGGCGCTTCAACATGCCACAAATGAATCGATATGCGGGAAGATCTGATCATGTTCAACACCTGATGAGATACTCTTGGTCGATGACCGCTGCCGCAGCTTCTGACGCGGTTAAGTGTAAAGCGTTTCCCATATTCCTGGAAGACGTGGCTTTGCTATGGTTCACTCGCCTGCCGGCAAGATCGATTTCTAGCTTCAGGGAACTGAGCGAGAAGTTCGTAGAACAATTCCGTATCTATGCACAGAAGACAAAAAGCGTGATCGATTTATTCCTTGTTAAACAGCGACCAGGCGAGAGCCTAAAGACGTACCTGGATCGTTTCAATTTGGCCGCCACTTAGGTCAAAGATCCTCATGAACCGACCATCGTCGCAGCACTGATTGACGGAGTGGATAAGGACACAGAATTCGGGAGGTACTTGGCAGGCAAACCACCCCACACCAGAGAGTTATTCTATGAGAAAGCCAATGTACATCTGCGTCGGGAAGAGGTATACGCAAACCGAAAGGTTAAAACAACTGATAAGGAGGAAATTCAGAGCAAGGTCGCCATCAAACAGACTGGAGACAGCTCAGGGAAAGTTGAAGTTAACGTTGGAAATCAGAATCAGGGTGGCCGTCAGCCGAGTAATAACAATAACAATGGTAACGGCAACAACCGGAAGAGGGGCCGAGGGAACGATTCCCAGAGAAGGACTCGTCCCAGGGCCTTTGAAAGTTATACACCCATCAATGATACTTTGGAGAATATTTTCATGGATGCGTACGAAGTCCTCCAAAATAAGAGGCCACCTCCTAGAGAATCGACAGAAAAAGAGCGTGAGACAGGAAAGTTTTGTCTCTTTCATCAAACTCACGACCATTCGACGAATGAATGCCGTCACCTTAGGGACGTGGTCGAAAGGCTGCTTCGAGAAGGGAAGCTAGATGAATATAGAGTAGCGCCTAGAGACAGGGGGCAAGCAGTGCAGGCCCCGAATCAGAATCAAAATCAGCTTGCTGCTAGGCCGACTGCTCAGCAAAAAGGAAAGAATATTGTTATCAATACCGTGATCGGAGGACTCTATCTTGCTGGGCATAGTTCCAAAGCGTTAGATCAATACGTCAATGTGGCCAAACAGCACCTCGAGGTAGGGGAATGTAGCAACCCCGAGGACAGTATCCCGTTGAAGCAGCAGAAGATGATGACTGATGACGTTGTTTTCCGAGAACGAGAAAGCATCGGAGTCCATGCTCCAACTGAAGATCCACTTGTAATTACAATACCCATTGGGCCAGCCACAGTTCATAAGGTTCTGGTGGACAACGGGAGTTCCGTTAATATTCTCTTCAAAAAGGCCTTTGACCAGATGAATCTTGAAATAAAAGATTTGAAGCCCTGCCAAGGATGGATCCGTGGATTCAACAGAGCATCCACCGCTCCGATGGGTTATGTAGAGTTGCCAGTTACACTTGGGGAAGGAGAACGCCAGAGAGTGAGAATCCTTCCCTTTGTGGTTTTGGATGTTGAATCACCATACAATGCCTTCTTGGGCCGACCGGCCCTCGCAAAGTTCAGAGCCTGTATAGCCCCTTGGTGCTTGCTATTGAAATTCCCCACAGAAGCTGGCATTGGTATGTCAGAGGGGATCAAGTTGCCGCGCGAGCATGTTATGTTGCCGAACTAAAGTTACTTCGCAATGGAGGGGATATCGAAACTAAGAGCACTTCTCCCCCTTCGGGGGCGGAGACCTTATAGCAACAAAAGAGGACAATCGTTGGAGAGTTGCCCAGAGGGATGCCCGAGGACATAGATCCCAGAGAGGATCAAGAGCCCGGGGGCAGAATGGCGACTCCTAATGAGGCAGCTGTGGAAGTACCAATCGATGATCGTGACCCGGAGAAGGTCCTTAAGATTGGATCCCAGTTTAGTCCGAACCTTGCTGAAGAATCGACGAATTTCTTAAAGAACAACCTGGATGTATTTGCTTGGACCCACGCGGACATGTGTGGGATATCCCCATCAATCATGAGCCATTCTTTGAGCATTGACCCTAAACATCCTCCAGTAAAGCAAAAAAGGCGAATGCTGGGCCCAGAGAGGTCCGCTGCCTTGAAAGAAGAGGTTGGAAAGCTAAAGAGTAACGGGTTTTCAGAGATTCAACCTACCCAAATTGGATTTCGAACCCAGTCCTGGTAAAGAAGGCCAATGGAAAGTGGCGAACGTGTATCGACTTTTCGGATTTGAACAAAGCTTGTCCAAAAGATAGTTTCCCATTACCTCGAATTGACCAGTTGGTAGACTCGACGGCAGGTCACGAACTTCTCTCATTTATGGATGCTTATTCAGGATACAACCAAATTCCGATGCATGTTCCAGATCAAGAGCACACTAGTTTTATCACTGATCTGGGATTATATTGTTATGTGGTAATGCCCTTTGGTTTGAAGAATGCGGGCGCTACATATCAGCGTTTGGTCAACAGGATGTTCTATAACCAGATCGGGAAAACAATGGAAGTATACGTCGACGATATGTTGGTTAAGTCCAAACAATCTTCTCAACACACCACTGATTTGGTGGAGATGTTCGGCATTCTACGAAAGTATGGAATGAAACTCAATCCAACCAAATGTTCATTCGGGGTTGCTTCTGGAAAATTCTTGGGATTCATTGTTAGTTCCCGTGGTATTGAGATTAATCCTGACCAAATTGCGGCAATCAGGAATATTCAGGAACCTAGGCAGATTAGGGATGTGCAAAGCCTTGCTGGAAAAGTGGCCGCACTAAGCAGATTTATCTCCAGGGCTACGGACAAGTGCATCCCATTCTTCGAATTAATAAAGCGAGGAAAACGCCACTTTAAATGGACTCCTGACTGCGTAGAAGCGTTTCAGAATTTGCTCAGGCACTTGGAGAAACCTCCCATTCTATCTAAACCAATAGATCACGAGGATTTATTCGTGTATTTGGCCGTGTCATCCCATGCGATCAGCTCAGCGTTGGTAAGGGAAGAGGATAAGGTCCAAAGACCTGTGTATTATGTGAGCAAGAAATTGACAGCAGCAGAGCGTAATTATCCACGGATAGAGAAGCTGGCTTATAGTTTGCTGATTGCCTCCCGAGAACTTCGGCACTACTTTCAGGCACATCCTATCACAATATACACTGATCATCCACTAAAGCAAGTTTTGCAGAGACCGGAGGCATCTGGAAGGTTACTCAAATGGAATATTGAGTTAAGTCAATTTGACTTGAACTTTCAGCCCAGACGGTCAATTCGAGGGCAAGTGATAGCCGACTTCATAGCAGAGTTCATTGTTCCTGAAGAAGATATAGCAGATGAAGAAGTGGAACCTTCAAAGTTACTTTTCGATCCTAACGCCTGGAGATTGTATACTGACGGCGCTAGGAACGACGAAAGATCCGGCGCTGGAATAGTGCTTGAAACTCCCGAGAAACGATTGATAACCTATGCCATCCGAATGGAGTTTCAGGCCACTAACAACGATTCCGAATATGAAGCTCTGATAGCCGGACTGAAGATTGCGAAGGAACTAGAAGTCACAAAGCTGAACATCTTCTGCGACTCCAAGTTAGTTGTGAATCAAGTCACTAGAAGATTCCAAGCTAAAAATGCAAGGTTGGTTCTATACCTAAAGAAAGTCAAGGAACTGCTGAATAAATTTGATCACTACAGCATATCTCATATTCCGCGGTCAGAAAATCAGCAAGCAGACAAGTTGGCAAAGATGGCTAGTTCTAACGATCCTGAAGTGATTGGGCTAGCCCCCGTTGAAGTACTCCGGTCCCCTAGCATTGATCAGATGGAAATCGACCTAGTGCTAGAGACGGAACCAGAAAGGGAGTCCTGGATGACCCCCATAAAGAATTTCCTAATGGATGGAGCGCTTCCGGCCAAGAAAAGCGAGAGGCGTAAAGTGATTCGTAAAGCCGCCCGATACGTCCTGCAAGGCGGAGTTCTTTATAGACAAGGGTTTTCAATGCCACTCCTTCGGTGTATAGCCCATGATGACATCAAACGTGTGCTGCAAGAAGTACACGAAGGCGAATGTGGCGACCACACTGGAGGGCAAACTTTGGCGAAAAAGGTATTGCGGCATGGTTATTTCTGGCCTACCATAAACAAGGATGCAGTAAGATATGCACGTCGATGCGATGCGTGCCAGAGATTCTCAAATATACCTAGAGCGCCTCCAAGTCAGTTAAAAACAATGATGAGTCCATGGCCTTTTGCCATGTGGGGAATTGATATCATAGGAAGCCTCCCCATAGCAAGGGGCGGAGCAAAGTTCGCTATTGTGGCTGTAGATTATTTCACTAAGTGGGTCGAGGCAGAACCACTAACTACAATCACAACTAAACGGGTGATCAACTTCATTGTAAGAAACATCATCTGTCAATTTGGGATTCCAAAGATTGTGATAACAGACAACGGGACTCAGTTTGATAGTGTTGAATTCAGAAACTTCTGCCAAAAATACCACATCGAGAATCGGTACACCTCCGTGGCACACCCACAATCAAACGGGCAAGTCGAAGCCGCAAATAAAGTAATCAAGTCCATTCTGAAAAGAAGAATGAAGCGGGCTAGGGCAATGTGGGCTGATGAATTACCCTTGGCACTATGGGCCTACAGGACGACATATAAATCGGCAACAGGACACACCCCATTTTCTCTTGCTTTTGGAACGGAAGCAGTCATCCCGGTTGAGATAAAGGTACCCTCTCATCGGGTGACTTATTATGATCCAATGACCAATAATGAATTGCTCCTTGAGTCCCTGGATATGATCGAAGAAAAAAGGAATGAAGCAGACCTGCGTGCTTTGAGATGCAAACAGCAGGTCGCCCGATATTACAACAAAAAGGTTCGAGCCCAAACATGGAAACCCGGAGACTTGGTTCTAAAACGTGTCTTCCCACCCCCAACTCATATGGGAGCGAAGTGGGAAGGACCGTACTCCATTGAGCAAGCTTGATAATGGAACCTTCAAGCTAGCAACCGTAGATGGACAGGAAATCCCCAGAGTGTGGAATGCCCAACATTTACGGCCATATTTAACATGAGAGTTTCAAATCGATTCTTTTGCTTGGTTAAAAAACTATGTACAAGGCATGACTTGCCTAGAATAGTCTGATTTCTTAAAGCAAGAGATTATAAAGTGGACGTAGGTCATGATTCGACCGAACCACTATAAAAATACTGTGTGTTATTTACCTTTACTGCACCTTTATTTATTTGCCTGTTTATTTTTATGAAAAATCAATGTGAATAATCCAGGTACCCGAAGTCTGGTGCCAACAGTTCATCCCGTAGACTAATCGGAGGGACCCAAAGTTTTGGCAAAAGCTCTAACTGCTTGTCCGACTAGCTTTAATCCACAGAGTATGGGTTAAGGTATACCCCAAGGATGAATTTGATGAGAATGCATGATTGCAGACTGCTTAATCCGTGACTCTAACTCTCCAGAGAGAGAGTATAAAGGCGTCTTCGATTGAGCGCTGAGAAAGAGCTCCTTCCCCGCTGAAGGATCGGGGAGCAAATGAATCGCTGAGCTCGAACTCTAACTCTCCAGAGAGAGAGAGAGTATAAAGGCGTCTCCGATTGAGCGCTGAGAAAGAGCTCCTTCCCCGCTGAAGGATCGGGGAGCGAATGAATCGCTGAGCTCGAACTCTAACTCTCCAGAGAGAGAGAGTATAAAGGCGTCTCCGATTGAGCGCTGAGAAAGAGCTCCTTCCCCGCTGAAGGATCGGGGAGCGAATGAATCGCTGAGCTCGAACTCTAACTCTCCAGAGAGAGAGAGAGTATAAAGGCGTCTCCGATTGAGCGCTGAGAAATAGCTCCTTCCCCGCTGAAGGATCGGGGAGCGAATGAATCGCTGAGCTCGAACTCTAACTCTCCAGAGAGAGAGAGGGTATAAAAGCGTCTCCGATTGAGCGCTGAGAAAGAACTTATTCCCTGCTAAAGGAACGAGGGTCGACTGAACTATTGATATCCCATGGGATCTCTTATACCCCCGTACCCAGAAATAGGGGACAATTTGCTATTAGTATTAATTGATTCCTAGTAAACCCCAGCCAGGTGCCACGGTAACAACTGATTGGGGGGCACCAGGCACACATATGCAAACACTAAACTTTGATATAATAGTGTAACATAGCATGAGCACTCTTCTTCCTGTTGATTGACTGACTTATAATTATTAATAGTTGGTTAACGACTAAACGTGGAAAATTTCTATGAATACAGGTACGCAATGATGCGAGGAGAAACAAATCTTTGTTTATGTACTGCAAATCAACAAAGTGAAAACAATCTAGAAACAAAAGTGAGGACCAGTCTCACAATTACACTTCCTGGCCAGTGAAAAACCTAAAGACGAAATACCAATAAACTACAAGCATCCTATTTATGCTTTGATTTCTTCTCTTGCTTCTGCCTCTCCAGGCTCTCCTTGTCGGCTTCAGATGGATCTCCCTTCTTCCTTTTTCGCTTGTCTACAAGGGGAACGTCCGACTCCTCTGAGGCCTCCTCTCCCACCTCTTTTCTCTTGCTTCTACTGGAGAGGGCAGCCGGGAAGTCATCGGGGTTTGCGAAGTGAAGCTGTCGGCTGATGGACTTGGACGGGATTTTCACAATCATCCCAGTTTTGGGATTAAATTCTGCGAGAGGAACTACGTCCAAAGCCTCGTCTCCCACCTTCTTTGAAGCCAACTCTTTCTCTTGTCTGGCTTTTCGGCTGGCCAGGGGTTCCTCATCATCATCATCATCGGCCTTTTTGGTGCCGGTAATGTCCTCTTCGTCATCCACATGACGACCATCCATGTCTTTTAGAGCTTCAATAGTCTCAGCATCCTTGGGTACATCGGAACTAGCTGCCGGGATGCTTCCCCCTACTGTTGTGACCTCAACCCGCTCTGAAACATCAACACCAGCACCTGGCAGGACAGCCTCCTTCTCCACATCTCCCTCTTTTTTAGCGCCCTTGCCAATGGGCTCACCACCTGCATTACGAGAGATACACATTACTAACTCAATTGGTTGTTCTGCCAGACGACGGCAATTCGTAATTGCTTTAACAAATTGCGGGGAAAAGAGAGAGATGCCTTCTGCGGATACTCTTTCGTGAGTGGTTCCAGATGCTCCAACAACCACGGGAGTTAGATCCAAAGGGATTAGCGGATCATCAGGGTGGTACTCTTCAACTCCGGAGGTTTTATACTTCGCGGCGGAGCTGGAACCTTCGTCAATTTTGCTTTTACCTTTAGCCATGGTTCTCTCCTTCTCCATTTCCGCCAGGATTAGGCGACGACCCTCTGCCAGGTCGTCGGGCTCGTTGTCTCTTAGGATGCTCTTCATCAATTCATCCTCGTTGATTTCTTCGACACCCAGTCTGTGTTTTTCGCCCTCTACGATGGCATCCCATAAGTTGGCCAAAGTAACATGATAATCCGGGATCCATGAGATATTGCGAGTTTTAAGAACCTGGCCAATAAAATCAAAAATCATCTCCTCAAATCCCTCGATTTCTTTCTCTCTTTCATGGAGTTTGTTGTTGGAGGCAGTGGCCATTTCAATGGCGCTATCAACGTTCTTTTCGGCAAGAGCTGCCCGTCTCTCCGCGTCTGCAACCTGGTCATTCAAGATCACTTTTTCCGCCTCTGCCAGAGCCAAACTTTCCTTTAGACTCGCTTTTTCCGCCTCCCAAGCAGCTTTCTCAGTTTCAAAACGGCCTTGTGCCGTTACCAACTCGATGTTGGCCATTCTGAGGTCTTCAACCTCTTTCTTTAAAGCCATCTTTTCTTGGCTATTGGAATCCAGTTCTGAATGAAAGCGCTGCTTGGCATTTTCCAATTCAGTCTTGTAGTTTGCAGCGTTTCTCTGTGCCAAAGCGAGCTGGGCTTGAGCGTCTTCCAGGTCCTTCACCAATTTTGTCCTAGCCCTCTCGTTGTTTTCAAGTTTTGCTTTAGACCTATGTGCTTCTACTTCGAGTTTTCGGACGACTTCCGATAGATTGAGTGCGTGTTTTTTCATCATCTCGTATTGTCTGGCTGCGTGCTGGATGCGCCCGATAACTTCATCATCCCAATTTTTAGGGACCGGTTCCAAGGCAGGAACAAAGACCATCCTATCAAAGAACATTCCTGGAAATTGTTCCCGTAGCTTTTCCAGCCTACCTCGGATCTCGGGACCGTGGACGTAATCCCGTGAACCGGGGGCAGCTAACTCTGGTTGGCTGGTGGGGACAATGTCACTTCTCTCTTGCTCAGTTTCTTTGGATGAATCTCTGTCCCCATCTTTGGATTCGTGATCCCTTTTGGACGACCGGCTGTGGGAAGGCGCACTCTTTGGAGGAGTCAGCTCTTTTGGAAGTGTCTTTCCCCCGGTCGGAATTGTCGAATGACTCGAAGGCCTGGTAGAGGTTGATTTGGGAGGAGATCGAGGTTGCGAAGAGCTCGGCCTATGAGGAGGACCGCGAGGGCGCTCAGTACCCGAACGAAGGCTGGGGGTGCCTTCGCGAAGAGAACGGTACGAATAAGATTTCCTGCGCGACATCGTTCCTGCAAAAAGAGAAAAGAGCATATTATAACTTTGAATATACACGATACAACAGTGCAAGGTCAGGTAGTGTGTGTGAGGTGTGCATCCCATATAATTCCCCCAAACAGACCCGGGCCTGGAGACAGGCTCATCTGACCCGTTTCCTGTTCCATTGTTGAAGCAATCGCCTCTTCGGGAGCATAAAAGAAAGGCTCCTCGCCGAAGTCTTTTTCTGTATATTCAATATCGGGTAGAGGGATTTTATTCAGCTCGTCAAATAACTGCTCTTCTGTCAAATCGTCGGCAGTAGCAGTTTCCATTGGAGCAGAGGAAGGGATTTCCTTCGACATATCACCGTGGGCCTCATCCCCTCTGTATATGTTCAGCTCTTCATCGTCTTGGATGACTATCGGAGAAGGACTCTTGTGAAGTTTGGTTGTCTCCACCGCTTGTGAAGTTCCCTCTTCTTCCGTTGGGGGCACATATTTATAAGGTTTGCCGTCGGTCCCAAGTCCAAATCTTCTATCCAGGAGACGATGCTTATGGAGATTGTCATCAGTAATGCATTTCTTAATCCTTAAAAAGTCGGATCTGCTTTGCAAAAGAATGGACAGCCGATTGTTGTATAGTGCACCCTCTGTTTTCGGGAAGACATGATCTGTTTAAGACAAAGAAGAAAGCGGAAAAATGTTAATACCTAGACTCCTTAAGCAAGATATTCGACTGGGTGATCGAAGTTTACTTGATTTGAGCCATCTCCGTGAGCATCCAGCCTGTTTCCTTATGTAAAACCAGTCGGACTTAGGATCCCCGATGTTGCTGTATCCGTCGTACAGAACTTTCCTGTTCGCCACTGATTCAAAAAAGGAAAAGTTTGGAGTTGCAGAAGAACGGTGCTTGAAGAGAAAGAAGAACATCAGATCTCTGAATTTAAGCTCGGCATGCAAGATCTCCGCATAAGCAACATATAGAGAGTATAGAGGCGCGTAGGCATTCGGATGAAGCTGCATTGGAGCAATGCCTAGTCGTCTTAGAGTTTCAATGGCAATCGGAGGAAACGGAGGAATAGCTCCTACTAGACACATTGTTCGGCTGATCGACATGTACCCTTCCGGTGCTAGATGGGGTCTATCTTCACTTCCAAGCGTCAAGACATCGTCCCAAGGAATGCCGTGTCTTAAGCAGATTCTCTTGAGTTTTATCTCATCAAGCTTGGACGCTAAAGAATCAGAGAATTTATCTATCCCGATTGCGCCTGGGATTTCGTCCGGAGCTCGCTCGTCAGACTCGGAGTTGTTGCTAGATGAGGTACTTTCTGTCGGGTCCGATTGTGTGGCTTCATATTCAGATCCAGAATCTTCACCTCCCGGATTGATTGGAGGAATTTCGGGATTGTACTGTTCAGGAGTCTCGGATTCTGCTTCTGCTACGGATTTTGGAGAAGAGTTATCGTTCGACATTGCTGCTGGGACGAGAAAATATGAACAATAAGATTAACACTACCCGTCCCCCGTGTGTGCATGTGTCGGTGTGTGTGCTTGTGTGTGCGCAATATTAACAAAAACAATAATAAAGCATGAAAGCAGTCAAGGTTATCAGAAGTCGTTAGTCATCATATGCAGTCAAATCATGAAGTCATTTAGTCCAGAAAGTCCAACGTCGCGGTTCTAGCCTAACTGTTCAAAGGTTTTATGGTGACAGGACGTTGATTAAAGTCTAAAATTTCTTTGTATCGTTAACTGTAGGACGGATCGCGAAGCATAGGGATCGCCCCCTTTCGACTCGCGGAGCATAGGAATCGCCTCCCCATCGAATCGCCGGATAAAGGGATCGCCCCTTCCTGAACCGTGGCGACTCCCACGATCCGTCCCTTCGTTGCCACCTCGATCTGTCGTCTCGCCACTCACGTTCGTCTTCCATCTTCGACCACGAAACGAAGCGGCCTTCTGTATTCTTCTTCCTCCTTCGTTTCCCTCCTCTCCTTTCCTTCTTCGAACTCCAAGCACTACGTCGCTTGGCCATGGCGTTTAGGTGATTCCGTCAGAAAAGCACGAATTCTCATCGTTTCCAGTCAAGGAAATTCGTGGAAAAGTGGCGTTCACAGATAAGAATGCTTTTAGTGGAGTTACCTTTTCAAAGATTGAAAGAATGCTTGGATTTACGAAGGGTCAAAAGATTTGGTTTCGTTCCTTGATGATGTAGGCGAAACGATTCGGTAAGAAAGAAAGAAGAAGGAGAATGAAAGGGGAGGGGTCGGCTTATATAGGCAAAGAGGGTGACCGTTTGTCTCCCCTCCTTTGTCTTATTCGGTCCACGAAGCACCATGCAGGCCATGATCCATAGATGGAATCGCCTAGAGGCCCACGGACCGCATTAAAAAGATGGCCCACCAAACTCAAAGCCCGACACGGCCCGAATGAAAATACACCCCGTTTCGCACAAAGGCCTAGGTACTCGGCACGAGACGAGCAGATGACCAAATCGGACCGTGTCGACCTGTGGTGATCCGATTCATACATGCACCGATTTGAACCCATGCGACTGTTGATTTACGTCCCTATAGGAGAAGGTAAATGTGAATCTTCGAAGAATGTTCCATCATCGATAAAACATACTTCGAGGGGGCAAAATGTTGGCTCGTTTTTTGACCAAACCACCCAGGATCATTCGTAAGAGGAAAGTAGGAAACCACAGCATCTAAGAACATGAAGGAATGAATCGCGCATCATCGTCTCACCCAAGATCGATTCGCGTATCATCGTCTCGCCCAAGATCGATTCGCCACTCCTCATTAGCGAACGACACAACTGGGCGATCCGATCCGAACTCACGTTGTTATCCCAAGCGAACCGATCCGATCTGCTGGTGCATGGCGAACCCTCTGACTTGTTCAAGCGAGAGCTAGTCTTCAGCGATCCGAATCGCACGGATCTGGCGACACGTGTCCCCATCCGTTATCCGAGCCAAGCCCCCCCATCAGCACGATCCGAGTTTCAAGCGATTCACGACACCTGTCCACAACGGCTAGTTTGACTGTTTCTTCAACGGAGGCGATGCGTTCCGATGATCTCGGGATTCGTGCCACGTGTCTGCGATCCGTTTGGCAAAATCAGCTATAAATAGCCCAGAGCTTGGCATTTTTAGGTAGCTTTTTGGCAATAGTGAGTACTGAATCCGCCATTGTTGTCAAACCACTGAAATATTGAGAGAAATCATTGTTGTATTAGCTTATAAAGCATAATCAATAATATATAAAGTGGACGTAGGCTCGTTAACGCCGAACCACTATAAATTCTGAGTGTTATTTTCTTTTTCTAGTTCTTCATTCGAAATTCTCTACTGTTCATAATAATTTGGGTGTTAGGTCCAAATTTCGATCTAACAGACCCCAATAGTCGTCTCCCAAAGTTACATGACCATACGACTTTGATGTGAAAGAAATAAATATTCTACGATCCTAGATGCATAGAATGCGGGTCATTACACTCTCCCCCCTTAAGAAATTTCATCCTCGAAATTCCTTAATCCAAAACATACAAAGGATCCTGCATGCCTATCAATCATATATAACAATCAAACATGCAAAACAAACAAAACAACCTATACTAGCGTGCGGAAAGACTAAATCGAAATTAAAATCTTACCAGGCGAAGAGTTCTGGATACGTCTTCCTAATGCTCTCCTCTGTCTCCCAAGTACAGTCATTCTCATTCTCGGCCCACTGAACTTTGACTAACTGCAACGCTTTCCTTTAAAGTTGCTTCGTATCGTTCCCAACAATACGCATAGGCCTGCGGTTCCCAACCGCCTCGGGTTCAACTTCGACATCATCAAATTGATCAGGTGAAATAGTCGCATCTGGGTCGTGTACAAACTTCCTTAACTGGGAAACATGAAATACGTTGTGAACTCCTGCCATATTCTCTGGTAATTCAACTCTATATGCCAAATTCCCAATTTGCTCTAGAACTGGGAATGGACCAACAAATCTTGGTGCTAACTTGCCTTTCCTGCCAAATCGTATCACGTTCTTCAACGGAGATATCTTGACAAACACCAAGTCGCCAATGGAGAACTTTAATTCTCTTCTCCTCTTATCAGCATAACTCTTCTGCCTATCTTGGGCAGCCATCATACGATGTCGGATAACTTTAATCTCGTCTGAAGTTTCTCTTATCACATCCGGTCCAAGCACAAACTTCTCACCAGTTTCTAACCAACATGACGGTGAGTTGCACGGTCTTCCATACAAAGCATCAAATGGAGCCATGCCAATACTGGATTGGTAACTATTATTATATGCAAACTCTACTAGATGCAAATGGTCATCCCATGATCCACCAAAATCCAATACACATGCCCTCAAGAGGCCTTCTAATATACGATTCACCCTCTCTGTTTGACTGTCGGTTTGAGGATGATACGGTACTGAGATGTAATTCCGATCCTAACGCCTCTTGTAAGCTCTTCCAAAATCCACTACTGAACAACGGATCTCGGTCACTTACAATGCCTTGGGTATTCCATGAAATCTCACTACCCACTTTATATACAGTTCCGCTAATTTAGCTGCCGTCCTGTTTGACTTGACGGGTATAAATCTTGCACTTTTGGTCAATCGGTCTACAATCACCCAAATGCTATCATGGCCCGACCTAGTCCTTGGTAACCCATCAATGAAATCCATTGACACTTGTTCCCATTTCCATTCTGGAATTTCTAATGGTTGTAGCAAACCATTAGGCTTCTTTTGCTCAGCTTTATCTAGCTGGCAATTCATGCATTTGGATATAAACTTCCCAATGTCTCTTTTCATCCCTTCCCAGTAGTAGGTCTGCTTCATGTCTCGATACATTTTGTTACCACCGGGATGTATAGTCAGTTTTGAGTGATGACATTCTCTAAGCACTTCATCTCTCAATTCATTGACATTGGGTACGGCTAGCCTTCCATTCTTTCTAAGCCATCCATCTCGATCAAGCCCATACTTTTTCATCTCTCCGTCGATTCCCGTCTTTAACTTTGAGATGATTTCCATTAGGTTAGGATCGTTCCTCTGACTGGAACCAATCAACTCAATCAAAGTGGGTCTGATCGTCAAACTTGCTAACATTTCTGGTTCCAATTCGCACTTTTGTCTGAAATTATAACCAGCGATGTACTCCAGTTGCTTCCATTCAAGAAACATAGCCCCTAAACTGGCATGTCTTCTACTCAATGCATCAGCTACCGCATTGCCCCTTCCCGGTGTATAAGCGATATCGAAATCATAGGAAGCTAAGAACTCTAACCATCTTTGCTGTCGGAGATTTAGATCCTTTTGAGAGAAAAGATACTTTAATAATTTATGATCGGTAAACAACTCGAGTCTTTCTCCCAAGAGATAATATCTCCACATCTTCAGTGCGAACACGATCGCTGCCAATTCCAAATCATGGGTAGGGTATCTTCTCTTGTGCGGTTTCAATTGCCGATTTGCATAAGCTACAACCCTACCGCCTTACATCAATACAGCACCTAGTCCGGTACCACAGGCATCCATGTATACCATCATCTCTTCATTCACCTTAGGAATGACTAATTCTGGTGCGCGCGTCAAATTTTCCTTTAGACTCTTGAATGCATTCTCGCACTTTTCGTCCCAGACAAAAGCTTGATTCTTCTTGGTCAACTGAGTCAATGGTGCTGCTATCTTGGAAAAGTCTTAGATAAACTAACGATAATATCCAGCTAACCCCAAGAAACTCTTATGTCCGTTGCATTCTTGGGTGTAGACCAATCCTGTACCGTAGCCACCATCATAGGATCCACGGCAATACCATTCTCTGAAACAACATGGCCTAAGAATCTCACTTCCCTCCTCCAGAAGTTACACTTAGAGAATTTTTCTTTCAACTGGTGTTTTCTCAACACATCCATTATTATCCTCAAATGTTCCTTGTGTTCTTCCTCTGTCCTCGAATAGAACAAAATATCATCCACGAACACAAGGACAAACTTATTCAATTGATCTCTGAATACCCTATTCATAAGATCCACAAAATATGTTGGGTCATTAGTCAGCCCGAATGGCAAGACCAACCACTCATAAAATCCAAACGGCGTCCGAAATGCCATTTTAGCTATACTATCAGCTTCCACTCTAAGCCGATGAAAACCTGTCGCGAGATCTAACTGAGAGAATACTCTCGCACCACTCAACTGATCAAACAAATCATCTATCCGCGGTAGAGGATACTTATTTTTCCTCGTTACTTTATTCAACTCGCGGTAGTCTACACACAAACGAAGGGAACCGTCCGCCTTGGTAGCAAACACAACTGGGGCTCCCCATTCAGAAACACTCCTTCTGATATATCCCTTCTTCAAAAGATCGCTGACTTGCACCTCGAGCTCTCGCTGCTCCCTTGGTGCCATACGACGAAATGGCATCACTATAGGTCTGGCATCTTACACCAAGTCAATACGGAACTCAATCTCTCAATGTAGTGGAAGCCCGGTCACTTCTTCGAAGACATCCGGATACTGGCCAACCACGGGCAAACCTGACAACTCACTATGTGGAATGTCGAGGGAATTTAGATAACTAGCCATTACCCCATCACCGGGTAGATCACCAAACACTATCCTCCGCCCATCATCCGCTCTAGCTGTCACCAAAAAGCTTTCACAGTCTACCACCTCCCCGTATCTTTGGAGCCAATCGACTCCCAAAATAATGCCAAACCCAGTAAAGCCCAAAACTAAGCAATCACAAACAAACATGCATCCATGACCCGATAAGACCGCATTACGACAAATCATGTTAAGGTTAGTCGAACCACCAATTGGGTTCATCACTACTAAAGGTCTATCGACGATCTCGGGCTCCAATCCCAACCTTTCTACCAGGTCACTAGATATTAAAGAACTGGAAGCTCCGGTATCAAACAAAACTCTAACAGGAACATCATAAACAGAAAGCATACCTTGAATAACGACATTCTTTCCCTTCTCCGCCGCAGTTGGGGCATTCGACGAAGAAAGAGTAGCATTAAGGGCATATGCTTTCACCATCTACTTTTCTTTAGGGGGTTCCGAACACTTGTCCTTGTGATGTCCCACTTGGCCACAGTTGAAGCACTTCCTATCCGCTGGCTTGGCCCGACAATTACTAGCATAATGTCCCTTCTTACCATAGCTGAAACACTCAACATCCTTCTTATTCTTTTTCTTCTGACCATCCTTAGTCTGATCCGGCTTTCCCTTATTCTGAGAACCATTCCTGCCTCAACCGCTTGCTTGCGGCTTTGGCTTCTCTGCAGATGCAACCTTAGTCTTCGACTTAGGGTAATGACTCTCTGACCTCAATGCTTTCCCCACAATCGATTCAAACGTCTCATCGATGTGGTTAATAAACTTTTCCTCCAAGTACTGATCCAAACCTATTATAAATTTCTCGTACTTCTTCTTGGCAGTATCTATTAGGGATAGCCCATACTTCGATAAATTATCGAATTCTGCAATGTACTCCGAGACAGCTCTGCCATTCTGCTTGAGCTCCAAAAATTTCCTAAATAATACTGACTTCTGAGCAGCTGGAATGAACTTATCGCTAAAGCGAGCCTTAAACTGATCCCAAGTAATCTGATCCTCGGGAGTAGCTGCCTTTATAGCATTCACCAATTCATAGCCCGCCCTTGCAGCTGACGGGATGCTAACCTTCTCTTCATCGCATCCTCGATGCCCAAGTCTTTGAAGATACGCTCGCAGCTATCCAACCAATCCTGAACTTCCGTAGCCGACTCCGTTCTATGGAACGACTTCCCACCAAGACTAGTATAATCCTTATTCATTTTGGCGAAATCGGACCTAGGCGCCTGCACTATTGGACCACCACCATTACCGCCATTGGGAGTTGCCCTCTGCACATCCCTAAGCATTTCCCTCATGAGGTCAGTAAGCATCATCCTCATGTCAGCAGCATTCCCATTATTGGCTCCTCTATCGGCACTTCTTGCGTATCGGCTCATCGTTCAATCCGTAAAGAGCAAACGATTAACCATCTCCATAGCGGTGCTAGTGCAGTGCGACATCATCCTTAGCTATACTAATAGTATATATATATATAGCTTTTGAAAACCAAAATAATCACAAATACGCGCTCTCATATACGTATACTATCTCCCTGATGACTTCCCTAGATTAACTACGCAACCTAGAGCTCTGATACCAAGTGTGACGACCCGCCCCGCACCAGCCTGCATATCCTCCGAAGGAGCGCTGTACACATGCCCGACTAGCACAGAACGGTCGCCAAAGATAGGAAAGAAGAGAATGAACTAAAAAGGAACCTGTAGAATGTCTCACAGTGCATGGAATAAAATAAAATAATTACATAATCTTGACATAAAACAGGAGAGACAGTGCATAAGCTGAAAACTAAACCAACATAGCAGCGTAAACCCAAATACAGCTTATGATCCAGCATCATTATTACAACTTTAAATTGTCTCTAAAGGAAAAGAAAGCCAAAGTAGAAGATGCACTACTAATGCCCAAGTAGTGATCTTTAACAACACAGGGAGAATATTATATGTATCATACGTGGAAGCCTCATGCTCGTCTCCGGATCAGCTACTCGTGCATACCCAGCTAACCTGTCTCTAGTCTGCTCGTGAGAGCACCCAGAGTAATAAGAAGAGACATAAAACTCTGGGTCAGACTAAAAGTCTGGTATGAGCGATAAGCAGCTAAACAGAACAATAACAGGTATACTAAACCATACCTGAACCTGGACCTGCAACCAAAGAGTTAGCACTACATACCGTACAATACTCTAAGGTGCCACTGAACAGATAGCGTAAAGATAACGGCGGTGGGGGTGTGTATGTCATAATGATGACAAACAAGTCAACCATAACAACCATCCTCATATCTCGCACTTAGTGCATAAGGCATAAGATGTCCACCACTGTCAATCACTAGACCCATCGAAGTAGTGACGGAGTTCGACTTGTACAACTACTGCTACTACCAAGCTTACCACATGGAGTCATGACCAAATCTTTACAAATGACCCCATTTCATTGGTCTATAGCCCTTTAGTCGCACCTAGGTCACTGTGGCCCTGAATCCGTTCACGTGCTCCCTACACATAGTGATTCAAAGTTACAAACATCGACAACCCCTTAGCATACGTCCCGCAGTGAAGCCCAATCATGAAGCTCACTGATTGGTTCTCAACTGGATCCTGAGTCAAAGCTCCTCATTTAGACTTCCTTTGCATCTCGGGTTTTGGTCGAATTGGAGTTGGTCTTCAAAAGAGTCGTCACAATAAGTTAAAATTATAGATTTGGTTCGGCTCGGTGGTCCCGATCCGGTTCGGTTCGGTGGTTCTGACTCATGCCTTGATCCATTCCTTCTCGGTTCGGTCCTCCAGCCCTGGTTCGGTTCGGTTGCCCCATGCCTGGTTCGGTGGTTGCTCCCTCCTAGATGTCCCGATCCGATCCGGTGGTTCACTCCCGCTCCAAGCTTGGTCCTCCGATCCGATCCCGTCCCTAGCTCTAGTCCGATCCGATCCCTACGCCCTTGCTTCTGATCTGATCCCCTATTGGTCTCTCCGATCCAATCCCCTGCCCAACTCCAATTCTAAGCAAATGGCCTTCCTTCTCGCCAAGCCCCTTGTGCTAAGTTCCAATCCGAATCGAGTCCACTTGCCCGGTTCCCCTATCCGATCCGAGCCCAATAATCCGATCTGATCCGGTTCGGAACCCTGCATATTCCCTACGACATTCCAGCGACTGTTTTATGCCATATGACGGCGTTTTCGACCAATCTAACAGTTCTAATCAATCACAAAACATACCACACAGTCATAGCAACATGTACAATCAATCATAAACACCAAAACAACCACTATAGCATGTAAAATGGATCAAACATACCCAAAACCCATATTTTCCCTTAAGCATGTTTAGGCAAAACTAGTGGTATGATTAGTAAAACTTAATCAAATTAACCCAAGTTTCTAACATAGGTCTAAAACATTATTTAAGAATTTATAAATATTTTTCCAGAATTTATTAATGTATAATTTTTCTAATCTTCACTAATTACCCTTAATTAACCGTAATTAGTACAAAACTATGCAAATCACTCACCTTAGTCACAAATAAAACCCCAAAACTGAAATATTCTTCGATTTGGCGCTATTCCCAATCTCACACAACAGCTCTACCTCGATTCTCGTGCCAATCCGCCTTAATTTGATGTAGTTTGAGCCAAAACTTGATTAAGAGGTGATTAGAGGTGTATTTAGATGATGGAGGCCATTGTTAGGTTGAAGAGAGAGTTTGTGGCGGCTGGAAAATGAATGAAAAAACGAAATCCTAACCCTAGCAGCCCTCAAATACCTCTAATCCCGAAATCCCCCATTGGGCCTGCTGCTAATTACCCGGTTAAGCCCAATTAAGCTGTTTTTCACTATCTGGAACTTGTTTCATCCATATCTCCCAAACGGTGAGTCCGTTTGGCTAATGTGACCACTCTACGGAATTGTAAACCATCAAACGAGTCTAATGGAAGTGGTTTCAGGTTAGAATTCATTTCCAGTCAAAAGTTATGGCCAAAACAGTATCATCCAGGGGCAAAATGGTCATTTAAAAATCGGCAAAAATCATGAACATGGGAAATGACCCCAATAGTCGTCTCCCAAAGTTACATGACCATACGACTTCTTATGTGAAAGAAATAAATATTCAACGATCCTATGATGCGTAGAATGCGGGTCATTACAACTTCACAAACTTATATATATATATATATATATATATATATATATATATATGGATCCAGTTTAGGAACTAACATGTAACTTGCATGTGGCACATATAAAATTAGATTGTAACTTGGATCTATCATAAATTATATAACTTGCATTAATCATGTGAACCTAAATGGATCTTGACATGGATCGAATCATAAAGTTTGTAACTTGCATATGGACATATGAACTTAGGCATGTGGATCTAACATAAAACTTGCAACTTACAATATGGATCTAACATAAAACTTGCAAATTGCATATGAACATATAGATCTAATCATGTAGCATAAGGATCTAACATAAAACATAGGAATATGTACCTGTAGATCTTGACATGGATCTAATATAAAACTTACAACTTGCATAAAAACATATACATGTAGATCTTTACATGAAACATATAACTTGCATATGATATTGATAGTTTCAAATAGATCCAATACCAAATCCAATAATCCACAATCATTCCAATTCATGATAAAATCATCACTATAAATCAATATGAATTAACATGGTATAATTCTAATTTCACTTTATATCAAATCACGTCTTAGATTTATTTACGTCTAAAAGATAACTGCGCTTACAACGAACGAAGGTCTTGACTTATGGATTCTGAATTCTGGAGTTGAAATGCTCGCCTTTGATGTAGACAATCGTTGTTTTTATTTAGTTTGGTTCGTCTCAATGTTAGCTTCAAGTGGCGGCTACTCTAGGTTGCCTAATGGCAGCATGACGGCTCCAAGTTCAATTTTTAATATGATTTAAGGGTGAGGTGTTAGGTTGCTTTTATAGAGATTAGATTGAATAGGAGCCGTCAGATCATCTCAGAATAAATCAAGACCATTAAGACAAGATAGAGTTATCTAGAACAGCCAACTCAGCCCCTAATGACTCAGCAGTGAGTCATAATTTTTCTTTTCTAAATTCACATATTTTCTATATATGACTAATTATATATGTAAATTAATCTTAATTTAATTATGCCATAATTATTCTTTTAATTATGATCACAATAAATGGTATACCAAATATACCATTTCATGAACCAATCTGTGCCAAGAAATTTTCATGTTTTCCCTTGATTCTCGCACTTATAATTATGTATTCTTTAATTTGTTATTGCAACGTTAACAGAAAATACGGGGTGTTACATTCTTCCCTCCTTTAAGGATTTTATCCCCGAAATCTTCAAGTCGAGATGAACGTATATCTTACCATCCAATCGTCCATCTACTCAACCATCAAACATGGGCGTCCGTTGTCCTTAAAAGACTTCTAATGCTTCATGATCTTATGCATAATGTGTTTACATGTCCTTACCTAATGCAAAATCAGGCGGTCGACTGATTCAGTCGACCTTCTTAATGGAAATTATGTCAGTGCCATGAGTCCATTATGTATGCAATTTTCCTATCCAAAATTTCTACATGAGTGCACGATCATTCATACAAATGCAACGTCCATATGGTAACACATAAAGTTTCAATCCATATACAAATACATATATGCATATGCAATATGAAAGTGACTGAGCCGATCTAATTCCTAACGTGTGTGTATATGCATCCACGAGCAACCACTAGCAACCACTTGCAACCACTTGCAACCATCAACCATAACATGGTTCAATTACATGTTTTCATCCAAATGAGTTTCTACCTAAGGATAAAGGATAGGATCGAGAAGATATACTCAAAAGGAAAGATTCAAAATGAAGGATAGAAAGATAGTGCATATAGCTTTGGGGATTATGCCTTTTTAAATTTAAAACAACACTTTTCTTGAAAATGCTTCTTTATGACTTTTTTTGAAAAATAGTTTCAAAATTTTATCCAATCTGGTAACCTTTAGCTCTGATACCAAGTGTAACACCCCATCTCCGTTAAGGTCACTCTCAAAGGGAATGCCTTAACTTCGGTGGAGCGTTTTAAGGTACAAGATACTAATAAAATAACAAGACAGATAATTAAAGAAGAGGATAATTAAAGCAGTGGAAAAGAAACCAACTTCATTCCATAAATACTTGTTCAATACAACATTTAAACAAACAGTTTCAATCTTCCAAATTATTATATCTGTCTTAAAAACATAAAGAAGCAATACTAAAAATAAAATGACATAAATCCCCAACATGTCTTTGACTATTGCCATAGCTCAAAAAGGAAAGTCCAAGCCTTATATCTACGGTCTTCATGCTTTAGTTTGATCCGGTCAAGCAGAAGTGTTCCCTCCATACGGACCTGGGGGGGGGGGGGGGAACGGAAGAAAAGAGGCGAAAGGAAAATGAGTCAGACATAAGTCATGTAAGCCCAGTTATTTAATAGCATGCCAACAAGTAAAAGACTGCGACATGAATAAACTGAACTTAGAATGATACCACAAGGATAGGGTTGTCCTAAAACAAGACAAGATAAGATTACAGGAATTGGCTATCGCACCCGTTTCTATTTCTCTACACCCACTAAGGACTGTTTCAACTAGCATCGTTTGTTAATGATAAAATGATCCCCTTTTATGTGTACGTAGTCCCTTATCCATCGAATGTTACCTAGATTCAATGAGGGTTTACTTATCGAAAGCTTCCAGATTCAACTAGGGTATACGCTACCCAGGGCCACTGGGGTTTATGCTACCTATTGAACGCTTCTCGGATTCAGGGTCTACGCAACCTAGGTCCAACTAGGGATTATGCTACCTACTTGTATAAATTTTCCATGTGTCTATGTCAGTCGGCCCTGTCTTGCGTGTAGATACTCTGTGTTGGCCCCACCATAAGGTGTATCAAGCCTTACGATAGCGACCCGATACGATTCAAGATGCAGTGTATAACTACTGGTACCCAGTGCCTGCTTTTTCCCAATTCGGAATACGTGCACGACCGTAGTCCGTCGGAACCTACACTTACGTACCCCCTGCCGTTACTTTTGACCTCTTATAATCAACCCAGTAATCGTGCCCCACCCTGCCTAGTTCAGGTACCTTGATACGTTCATGCGGGTTACTGCTGAAATGGGTCCCCGTTACTAGGGGTTTTCTAGTCAACATGTTAAATTGGTTAATGTTCTTGACTTGACTTAACCCCTATCAATCTTGCCTAGTTAACATGTGGATTTGGCTAAGTGTTTTCTAAATTACTTAACCCTACCAATCTTGTCTTTTTCACATGTTAAGTTGGTTAAATGTTTTCTTAATTACTTAACCTCACCACTCTTGTCTTGGTAAGTTGGTTAAGTGTTTCCTTAATTACTTAACCTCACCATTTCTAGCTTGATTGTTCATGAGCTTTAACTAATTAATTAATTAAAGCACCAACCACTCACATTAGACAGGTATTGTTGTGGTTACTGGATGTGCAGGTCGGTTCCAGGCAGGTTTACACCACAACTCAGTCTAGCCTCGGGCTTTTCTTGGCTTGATGCACTAACCTCTCACATTAGACAGGTATTGTTGTGGTTACTAGATGTGCCGGTCGGTTCCAGGCAGGTTTACACCACAACTCAGTCTAACCTCGGGTTAGGTATATTCATTTTTTTTTTAGATTTACATTTTTATATATGCAAATTTCTACAAGTATTTCATGTCATATGTTTTAATCCAAGACTAATGGTATATAAATTATACCATTTATGGCCTTAACCAATTTCATGGTTTTGGGCCCACCTACATATTTACATGTTTTGATTTAATAATTACCCCCAACGTTACCCCTGTTTGTTCGTTCACATTAATCACATAAAGATATTGGGCCCGCTAATTGTCCCAATCCATAAACGAGAGATAAAGGAGGGAACATGCATAACATAGGTTCAATCATGTAATTTGGCATAAACATCAGTTATAGACTAGCATGTGACATAATCGTGACATGTCCAATTCCAAAACATGTATAATTATAAAATTAACATATAGGTGTAAACTAGATCTAATAAGGTGAACTTGCATAAATTCACTTCAAAAACTTGCATATAAATAGGGATCTAGTTTAGGATCTAACATGTAACTTGCATATGACACATATATATAATTAGCCCGTAACTTGGATCTATCATAAATAATATAACTTGCATTAATCATGTGAACCTTAGTGGATCTTGACATGGATCCAATCATAAAGTTTGTAACTTGCATATGTAACTACGAACGTAGGCATGAGGATCTAACATAAAACTTGCAAATTACATACGAGCATATGGATCTAACATAAAACTTGCAACTTGCATATAAACATATGGATCTAATCATATAGCAAAAGGATCTAACATAAACATAGGAATATGTACATGTAGATCTTGACTTGGATCTAATATAAAACTTACAACTTGCATAAAAACGTATACATGTCGATCTTTACATGAAACATATAACTTGCATATGATACTGATAGTTTCAAATAGATCCAATACCAAATCCAATAATCCACAATCATTCCAATTCATGATAAAATCATCACAATAAATCGATATGAATTAACATGGTATAATTCTAATTTCACTTTATATCAAATCACGTCTTAGATTTATTTAAGTCTAAAAGATAACTGCGCTTACAACGAACGAAGGTCTTGATTTCTAGATTCTAAATTCTGGAGTTGAAATGCTCGCCTTTGATGTAGACAATCGTTGTTTTGATTTAGTTTGGTTTGTCTCTATGTTAGCTTCAAGTGGCGGCTACTCTAGGTTGTCTAATGGCAGCATGACGGCTCCAAGTTCAATTTTTAATATGATTTAGGGGTGAGGTATTAGGTTGCTTTTATGGAGATTAGATTCAATAGGAGCCGTCAAATCATCTCAGAATAAATCAAGACCATTAAGACAAGATAGAGTTATCTAGAACAGCCAACTCAGCCCCTAATGACTCAACAGTGAGTCATAATTTTTCTTTTCTAAATTCACATATTTTCTACATATGTCTAATTATATATGTTAATTAATCTTAATTTAATCATGCCATAATTATTCTTTTAATTATGCTCACAATAAATGGTATACCAAATATACCATTTCATGAACCAATCTATGGCAAGAAATTTTCATGTTTTCCCTTGATTCTCGCATTTATAATTAAGTATTCTTTAATTTGTTACTACAACGTTAACAGAAAATATGGGGTGTTACATTCTTCCCTCCATCAAGGATTTCGTCCCCGAAATCTTCAAGTCGAGATGAACGTATATCTTACCATCCGATCGTCCGTCTACTCAACCATCAAACATAGGCGTCCATTATCCTTAAAAGACATCTAATGCTTCATGATCATATGCATAATCTGTTTACATGTCCTTACCTAATGCAAAATCACGCGGTCTACTGATTCAGTCGACCTCCTTAATGGAAATTATGTCAGTGCCATGAGTCCATTATGTATGCAATTTTCCTATCCAAAGTTTCTACTTGAGTGCACGATCATTCATACAAATGCAACGTCCATATGGTAACACATAAAGTTTCAATCCATATACAAATACATATATGCATATGCAATATGAAAGTGACTGAGCCGATCTAATTCCTAACGTGTGTGTATATGCATCCACGAGCAACCACTAGCAACCACTTGCAACCATCAACCATAACATGTTTCAATTACATGTTTTCATCCAAATGAGTTTCTACCTAAGGATAAAGGATAGGATCGAGAAGATATACTCAAAAGGAAAGATTCAAAACGAAGGACTGAAAGATAGTGCATATAGCTTTGGGGATTATGCCTTTTTATATTTAAAACAACATTTTTCTTGAAAATGCTTCTTTATGACTTTTTTTGAAAAATAGTTTCAAAATTTTTATCCAATCTAGTAACCTTTAGCTCTGATACCAAGTGTAACACCCCATCTCCGTTAAAGTCACTCTCAAAGGGAATGCCTTAACTTTAGTGGAGCGTTTTAAGGTAAAAGATACTAACAAAATAACAAGACAGATAATTAAAGAAGAGGATAATTAAAGCAGCGGAAAAGAAACCAACTTCATTCCATAAATACTTGTTGAATACAACATTTCAACAAACAGTTTCAATCTTCCAAATTATTACATCTGTCTTGAAAACATAAAGAAGCAATACTAAAAATAAAATGACATAAATCCCCAACATGTCTTTGACCATAGACATAGCTCAAAAAGGAAAGTCCAAGCCTTATATCTACGGTCTTCAAGCTTTAATTTGATCCGGTCAAGCAGAAGTGTTCCCTCCCTATGGACCTGGGGGGAAACGGAAGAAAAGAGGCGAAAGAAAAATGAGTCAAACATAAGTCTGGTGAGCCCAGTTATTTAATAACAAGCAAACAAGTAAAAGAATGCAACATGAATAAACTGAACTTAGAATGATACCACAAGGATAGGGTAGTCCTAAAACAAGACATGATAAGATTATAGCAATTGGCTATCGCACCCATTTCTATTTCTCTACATCCACTAAGGACTGTTTCAACTAGCATCGTGTGTTCATGATAAAATGATCCCCTTTTTATGTGTACACAGTCCCTTATCCATCGAATGTAACCTAGATTCAATTAGGGTTTACTTATCGAGCGCTTCCAGAT
This sequence comes from Allium sativum, assembly GCA_030737875.1. Classification (NCBI taxonomy): domain Eukaryota; kingdom Viridiplantae; phylum Streptophyta; class Magnoliopsida; order Asparagales; family Amaryllidaceae; genus Allium; species Allium sativum. The sequence goes on from CM060925.1 coordinate 509,153,393, forward strand.
TCAACTAGGGTTTACGCTACCCAGGGCCACTGGGGTTTATGCTAACTATTGAACGCTTCTCGGATTCAGGGTTTACGCAACCTAGGTCCAAATAGGGATTATGCTACACACTTGTATATATTTTCCGTGTGTCTATGTCAATAGGCCCTGTCTTGCGTGTAGATACTCTGTGTTGGCCCCACCACAAGGTGTATCAAGCCTTATGATAGCGACCCGATACGATTCAAGATGCAGTGTATAACTACTGGTACCCAGTGCCTGCTTTTTCCCAATTCAGAATACGTGCACAACCGTAGTCCGTCGTAACCAACACTTACGTACCCCCTACCGTTACTTTTGACTGCTTATAATCAGCCCAGTAATCGTGCCCCACCCTGCCTAGTTCAGGTACCTTGATACGTTCATGCGGGTTACTGCTGAAACGGGTTCCTGTTACTAGGGGTTTTCTAGTCAACATGTTAAATTGGTTAATGTTCTTGACTTGACTTAACCCCTATCAATCTTGCCTAGTTAACATGTGGATTTGGCTAAGTGTTTTCTAAATTACTTAACCCTACCAATCTTGTCTTGTTACATATTAAGTAGGTTAAATGTTTTCTTAATTACTTAACCTCACCACTCTTTTCTTGTTAAGTTGGTTAAGTGTTTCCTTAATTACTTAACCTCACCATTTATAGCTCGATTGTTCATGAGCTTTAACTAATTAATTAATTAAAGCACCAACCACTCACATTAGACAGGTATTGTTGTGGTTACTGGATGTGCAGGTCGGTTCCAGGCAGGTTTACACCACAACTCAGTCTAACCTCGGGCTTTTCTTGGCTTGATGCACTAACCTCTCACATTAGACATGTATTGTTGTGGTTACTAGATGTGCCGGTCGGTTCCGGGTAGGTTTACACCACAACTCAGTCTAACCTCGGTTTAGGTATATTCGTTTTTTTTAGATTTACATTTTTATATATGCAAATTTCTATAAGTATTTCATGTCACATGTTTTAATTCAAGACTAATGATATATAAATTATAACATTTATGGCCTTAACCAATTACATGGTTTTGGGCCCACCTACATATGTATGTTTTGATTTAATAATTACCCCCAACGTTACCCCCGTTTGTTCATTCACATTAATCACATAAAGATATTAGGCCCGCTAATTGGCCTCTATAAACGAGAGATAAAGGAGGGAACATGAATAACATAGGTTCAATCATGTAATTTGGCATAAACATCAATTATAGACTAGCATGTGACATAATCATGACATGTCCAATTCCAAAACATGTATAATTATAACATTATCATATAGGAGTAAACTAGATATAATAAGGTGAACTTGCATAAATTCACTTCACAAACTTGCATATAAATATGGATCTAGTTTAGGATCTAACATGTAACTTGCATATGACACATATATATAATTAGATCGTAACTTGGATATATCATAAATTATATAACTTGCATTAATCATGTGAACCTAAATGGATCTTGACTTGGATCCAATCATAAATTTTGTAACTTGCATATGTACCTACGAACTTAGGCATGTGGTTCTAACATAAAACTTGCAACTTACATATGAGCATATGGATCTAACATAAAACTTGCAACTTGCATATGAACATATGGATATAATCATGTAGCAAAAGGATCTAACATAAAACATAGGAATATGTACATGTAGATCTTGACTTGGATCTAATATAAAACTTACAACTTGCATAAAAATGTATACATGTAGATCTTTACATGAAACATATAACTTGCATATGATACTGATAGTTTCAAATAGATCCAATACCAAATCCAATAATCCACAATCATTCCAATTCATGATAAAATCATCACAATAAATCGATATGAATTAACATGGTATAATTCTAATTTCACTTTATATCAAATCACGTCTTAGATTTATTTAAGTCTAAAAGATAACTGCGCTTACAACGAACGAAGGTCTTGATTTCTAGATTCTAAATTCTGGAGTTGAAATGCTCGCCTTTGATGTAGACAATCGTTGTTTTGATTTAGTTTGGTTTGTCTCTATGTTAGCTTCAAGTGGCGGCTACTCTAGGTTGTCTAATGGCAGCATGACGGCTCCAAGTTCAATTTTTAATATGATTTAGGGGTGAGGTATTAGGTTTCTTTTATATAGATTAGATTTAATAAGAGCCGTCAGATCATCTCAGAATAAATCAAGACCATTAAGACAAGTTAGAGTTATCTAGAACAGCCAACTCAGCCCCTAATGACTCAGCAGTGGGTCATAATTTTTCTTTTCTAAATTCACATATTTTCTACATATGTCTAATTATATATGTAAATTAATCTTAATTTAATCATGCCATAATTATTCTTTTAATTATGCTCACAATAAATGGTATACCAAATATACCATTTCATGAACCAATCTATGCCAAGAAATTTTCATGTTTTCCATTGATTCTCGCATTTATAACTAAGTATTCTTTAATTTTTACCTATGTGGTTGTTGCATGTGTTGCTTTACGAGGGACCTCAGATATATCGGTTACTACGGAACCGATGAAATATTGAGTCATCTGGCTCATTTACGCCCCATAGGGCGGGGAAATGCATGTTCAGGGATTTTTAATCCACTTAAAATGTGGACCATCCCTGAAGATCTTAGGTGCAGTTGCGAATGTATCGTGAGGCTCGGGCTAGAGAGTCTCGAATTCGGTGAGGGTGATTCCTTGCCTCGGTTCAAGATGGAAATCTAACTTTCAATACGACATTTGTGGTTCTAGTTGTAGAACTAGTATGGCGGCATGATAGATGGTACCCATGTCGTCTATGATTGATACATTTATATTTGAAGTTGTTTTCTTCACTTATAGTAATAATAAAAGATTAAATTTCGCGTATCAAGCATTATTTTGCTATTATAAGGTAAAACCCTATCCTCCGGCTTACGTTGCATTATGTGATGGGACCTGGTTCTTATAGTAGCTTCATTTTCTTTATTTAGCATTGCGATGTTGGTTATATGCACTGGTATTCTTGGGGGTAAACCCGTTCCGTGTTATATGGCGTGGTCCCTTGATTTACCTAACTTTAAAAGCAAGTTTTAAATAACTGTTTTAGATCTCACACCAGTCACGTGATTGACCTGGAGTTTATTGTTTTAACCTAAATTCTGAGTGCCCTTATTTTCCACACGGGCAGCTAGTAGTTTTGTTTTTGCAGATCTGTATTCACAGGATACTGGTTTATAGCTGTAATGATATTCGGAAAGCTCTGTATCTGTGTATTTCTTTCAGTTGTTTTATGTATTATTTTTCCGCGACATTATAATTTAAATCTCTAATATTTGTCAAATGTATATTATTTATTTATACTCTGTTATATTCTTGTACACTGATGTAATTGTTGTAATAAGCAATGAAATGTTCTTTTGTTTGCGTTCTGATTTGTCGTGTTCTCAACTCAATCCGAGCTTTCCTTTACGGGGAAGTTTGGGTTGTGTCAGTTTGGTATCAGAGCTTTGGTTTACAGAGCTCGAGAACAAGACACATTAGAACCAAATGAAAGAATTCATCAGAGATTAGATTAGTAATATCCAATAAGAATGACTCATAAGAGATATGATCAGTAGTATCCTTGAATGAGTGTAAAGAGTATTATTTGTCAAAAACAAGTTTAGTTTTGAAAATTTAATCCAATTATACGTATTTGAGTATATTATTTTATATTGATTTTGGACAATCGCGTATATGAAGATTTTGAATATACGCGTAATTAACGTGTATTCGAAGCCTCAAATATACTGGGTAGATATAGAATCACACTCTAGTCGCCCGAGGATGATTCTATTGATGACTGTACAACATCAATAGTTTGTGTTCGAGTTTCGAAAGTGGGATATCTATATATTTCCAATAGACTGGTGAGAGAATCAAAACTAGATAGGGCTATTGTTTGTGACTTGGCATCAAAAATATGATTTTAGGATATATAAAAAGTATGAATTTGAAACGTTAACCAACTAATTGATTTCTGGTTGTGTTGTTTGATTATTAGTGTTAGACCAAAAAATGGCACTAACACCCAATTGAATAGGATTTGTGAAGAACAATAAGAAATCATATACGAAAAAGAAAGAGAAATCAATTAACACACAGGATTTATAGTGGTTCGGCGTTAATGAGCCTACATCCACTTTATAGTTCCTCATTTCATTCTAGAATTACAATTACACTAAATATTTACAATCAAACACTCAAATACAATGAATCATTCCCTACGATTTCATTGTTTTCATTAGAGAATAAGGAGGTTATTTATGTAGGATTTCGGCCACGCTGCCATGAATAAATGAGGTGCCAGAAAGTCCACCAAAATGATGCGTTGTAGGTGTATTTATAGGTAGAAATTCAGTTAGGGTTGAGTGGCCACATGGTAGCTTCAGAGTAAATCTCAAAAGTAGTGGAGAAAATGGTGAAATGGTCTTTAACTGCCCAGAATTCGTTTAGGGTGAGTGACCCGATCAAGATGGCCTGATCCGAATGGCCCGATCCGGATGAACCGATCCGGATGACATGATCCGGTTGACCCGATCCGGATGACTCGATCATGTTTACCCGATCCGGTTTGGTCGATCAGAAATATTCGCTTCAGCTTGATCCAAAATGGTGGAATCCAACCCAAGGATTATGTGCGTAGAAATACGAGTTTTCCATCCTTTGTTACTTTGTCCAAGCAGATGCCGATCTCTGCCAGTTCATACTTAATCCCTAAGTGGCCTTCCTGATAGAGTTCTTGGGCTTTGGATAGTCTGGTCACAAAGCAGGCTAACATTTTGCCCCCCAAAGTACATCTTATTGCAAATGAGATGTGCTTTGAATAAGTCGAGCTGAATCTTTTTGGAACGTCATCCAACCTTGAGGAGACTTTATCAGACTATTGTGTCCTATTGAGTATTGAGTAGTACCGTCGTATGGATCTTTTCTTGTATAAATGGCTTGACATATACCACACTACTTACATTGATGTTTATCCGGCCAAATTCCATGGCTAGAGTGGTTAAGATGATCAAGTAATCATTTAGACCTCGTCGAATCAAGAGGTTGAATTCCTTCATCATAGGTCATGTAATATCATTGGCTCCCGTGTGAGATTGTACATGCACAAGTTAATGCCAAACGACACCGTCTTCCTAAACAAGTCAAGTGCATTACTAAGCTAGTATTTCCTTTATGTATAAGTCAATGTATAAAATAGCCACCCAAGTCATAGGGTGGTGTCAGAATCTTCGTGTTTTGAGCTAGCATCTAGATCGTTGGGACAAAGCGCATCAGAGTTGGCATATGAATCTGTCATTTTTTCTCGGATTTGGATTATCTTGATATCAGGATATTAATCTCGTACTCCATGATTGCGTCAAATCGTAACAATAGGGTATCCGAAAGCCATGATCACTCCAGAACGTTTTATAATCCCGTGATCACATAGGAGTCAATATGGGATGTTGTTGAAAACATGCAAGCCAATAGCTAGTAGGATTATGACAATCGTAATGCAGCAGAAGAGTTCATCATACTCTCCATTTGATGCAGTTACGGATCAAGTCTTTGGACTTATGCTTGAATCGTTAGTTGGCTCACTTAGATGGTCGAGATGAATCACATCATATTCTAAATATATAATTATACGTTCTGAATCATTCATTGAGTCAGGGTCATGTTCAAAGTCTATTTGTCAGTTGAAGGTGATGCTCCCAGCATCAGTGGAGGACAATCGATGTTAGTGCTTATTGTAACAACCCGAATTTTAACAACGTGTTAAGACAAGAATCCAGGCAGAATTAAATTATAAAATCTGAATCAGGATAAACGGGTTAAGCCATTGCGTTCGTCTCGGAAAAATACGCAAAATAGAGTCCGAAATTTCGTAAATCGGAGTCCGTATGACCGAGATATGGCCTCGCGAAGTTTCACGAAAATTCAAATCCGAAAACAGATTTCAATTTAGCCCAAAAAGAGAAGGCGGGAAAATTCCCCCCAGACACATAGGGTGTCGACACCCATGTCGACATGGGTGTCGACCGCCCTCCAGGGGGTCGACATGGGTGTCAACCCCTGCGTCGACACCCCCTTGGTCGAACCAGCGACCTGGTGCACTTGCTTCTGGTTTTGGCTAGGTTTTGGAGGCTTGTGACAATTTTGGATGGCTTGAACTTGATCTAGGGTTAATCCTATGGCCTAAAATGCTCCTGAACTATATAAAAAGACCCTAACCGCCTAACCTAAATCACTCAAACTCTCCCATGCCACGAAGTGCTGCCCAAATGCCAAGTGATCATGGCCTCCATCTCCAACTCCAAGAGACTATGCATGCAAATCGGATCCGAATCGAAAGGTGCAAGCTTGCTACACCAAATCGAGGCTCGATCAACGTTGCTACGGCAATTTCATGATAGCTCTTCGTCAAAGGAGCCACCTTTCTTCGTCACGACGATGCATAATCCTTCCCTAAGCCTCGCTATGTAAGTTCTAGCTACTTGTAGATTCTAACAGTGGTTCTAATGTGACATGGGATAAAATGCGATGAAACATAAGTATCCTAGCTTATGTAAACCTAAATTTGCCCTTTTCTATGATCTATGACCTTGGGCTAAGTTGTAGCGACTTAATCATGCCATTCATGTTATGTTTAACCTAGTATATCTTGCAAGTTTGAATCTTTATCTATGAAATGTTAGCGTGAACCTTTGGGAACCACTTGACTTGTGAAATATGGGCAAAGACTTGACTTTGGGGCTTATGCATATTTGTGGCCAAATTCCCTTATGACACTATGCATGTTTGAGGCCAAATTCCCTTATGACACTATGCATGCTTGTGGCCAAATTCCCTTTTGATACTATGCATGTTTGTGGCCAAATCCCCTTATGATACTATGCATGTTTATGGCCAATATGTTGGCATAATACCCTACTACGTGACTCGCTTCCACTTGGGTGGGAAATACGTTTGGGTAGCATAGGAAAAACGTGGGTATGACATGAAAACCTTGACATGGGGTTTACATGAGAACATGACATTCATGATACATTTAAATATGGTCATGACACGAGGGGAAAACATGGAACTTGAACTAGACACGGGGGTTGTAAGTGTAATATGACACTAGACCAAACATGAATGTGGCCAACTCGAGGTTGGGTTGAGTTTGTAGCATAAATCTACCCGGACCCGCCCGGCTTAACTAGTGGCTACAAACAATAGGACCCAATGTGGGTAGTTGGTCATGTAGCACTTAAAACCCGAGGTTAGACTAGTTTGTGGTGTAAATCTACCCGGACCCGCCCGGCCTAACTAGTAACCACAACAAAGTCTAATGCGAGAGGTTGAGGTGCATTAATCTAATTAATGCCACATGAAAAGGTTAAGTAATTTTGATTAATGACACTTAACCGATATGACACGAATGGGTAGGTTAAGTTAAACCGGACTTGGTTCCTTAATGATACTTAACCATATAAGACAATTAGGGGATGGGGTTAGGTAACCTACACTTGACAAATCTAAACACGGTAATTAGATGGGGTTAAGTAATCCATACTTAACTAATCTAACACGGTAAATTCGACGGGGTTAAGTGATTTACACTTAACTAATCCAACTTGGTAATTTTATGGGGTTAAGTACCTTAGACTTAACTAATCTAAACACGGTAATTAGATGGGGTTAAGTAACCTTCACTTAACTGATCTAAGCAAGGTAATTCGATGGGGTTAAGTTAAACACTTAACCAATCTAAACTTGGTAATTCAATGAAGTTAATTAACCAATACTTAACCAACTTAACATGATAATTTAATGGGGTTAAGTAACTTATACTTAACCAATTATACATGATGATTTGATGAGGTTAAGTAACCTACACTTAACCAATCTAATATGTGGACCTGGTAGGGTTAAGTCATAAGACCTTTTAAATTAGGCTTAACCATTGTAATACGATTAGTGGATGGAGTTAAGTTGACCTATACTTAACCAATCCGACTCGATAATCTGATGGGATTAAGATAATCTATGCTTAATCAATCTAACATGATAATCTGATAGGGTTAAGACAAATAAATACTTAACCAATTTGACTTGATAGGGTTAAGTCATGAGCTTCTTAGTACACTTAACCAACTTGTAGGGCTAAACCTTGAACTTAAAAACTTAGCCAATCTTGACATGATTCGTAGGTGGGCTAAGTCATGAACCTGAATAACAACACCAAACCCAATAGACAAAACCCTAGTTAGATGAACTAGGTAGAAAATCGTGGTTAATCAAGGGTAACGGGGAAAAGAAGCTAAGTGGTAAACCTTAGTTAAGTATAACTAAGTAATAATTCTTAGCCAAGGACATGGGACTAGTTCATGAATGGATGAGCAACCCGATATGGTAGGTCATCGCTTAAACACACGAGGAGGAGCAAATTATCCGACTTGGATAAAGGCTCCAACGAACTGGGTGACGAAGCGGTAGCTTCGGGAGACGTAAGGGTACTCTTGGTATCCCCCTGTGAGGTGGCAGGTGGTCCATGAAACCCGGCCTCACAGAGGTTAAGGTCTGCGATAGAAGAGCCAAGAGTATGCCTTGATTTCTATGCGAGCGACCTAAAGACTGGGATGGATTAGCGTGGAATCGACGATACTTGATTTTGCCCTTGATAGCACGTCGCCGACTACCTACCATCTTTAGTCAATCGTGTACGAACGGAAAGGCAGAGAACTCCCGACAGACCATGTTCTTGCTATCAAGTGATGGGTGAGGTTGGCCCATAGGAAAGTGGGGCTATAGTGGGGCCGGGATGTAGTTCTCACACATGATTTTTCTTGGATTGCCTTTCAGTAGTTGAGGGAGTGGTCACGTGGGACCATAGCCACGGGTACAAAAACAGACCTTGATATCTGCATCAGCAGACGACTTAAAGCTCCCGACCGAGTTCAGTATTTCTTGATTTTCCCTAGCACGGAACTCGGATGGCACATTGAGGAACATGTGCGTCTAGACATGGAAAACGATTCACGATACATACGCGGGATAAAGGGCGCGGTTGACGGGTGGCATAATCCCTACTGGCCCTAGGTGGCTGTACCCAAACCGAGACACGGAAACGTCCATTAGGTAGTATAATCCCTAGTGGTCCTAGGTGACATAAATCCTAAGTGAACACGCGATAGTTCATGGTAAGAAAACATAACCAGATCAAGGGTAGCAGTCCAAAACAACTTCAAGGATAAAATGGTACTACATTGAGGTGGTATAGATTTACATGGGGGAAGCCCGTACGGCCTACGACAAAGGACTGAACCTATACATGGAAAGAAACATACGAGTAGGGAAAACCTACATATGCTATATATTAGGTTGACATGGACCATTACATGACATTGGGCAAGGTGCATTCGTAGTTAACACATGACGCGGGTTGGGATACTAGTACGAGAGGTGCAGAGCAAATACCATGAGAAACATACATGATAGATACCGTGGGATGTTATACATGATAGACACCTTGGGATAGTATACTTGGTAGGAACCTGATGATGTGATACCTTGATTTATCTTGACACCGTAGTTTATCATGATACCTTAGTTTATCTTGCTACAGTAGCCCATCCGGTTATCTTGGTTTAGCCTATCTATCTTGTCGTCATCCTTATGTTTACTTTCAGTTTATGCATGTCATGTTACCTTTACCTGTTTTTTAACTGGAAGTAGGTAGGACTTACCAGTCTTTATGACTGACCCCGTTTTGTTTCGCCTCTTTGTCTTTCGTCCCCCCCCCCCCAGGTTTTCAGGGAGGAAATGCTGTTGTTTAGTTCGGACCTCTTATGCATGGAGGTCATCATGTACAGCTTGGACTACTCTTGGCTATGGCTTCTTCACCGCTTCATTTTGGGGAATAAATTTATGAAAAGGTTTTATGCTTCTTTATTATTGCAAGACAAGTTTTGATGTATTCTGATGTAAAAGGCTTTAGACCTTGTTTTATAAGGTAAATGAAATTTGCTTTACTTCCGCTATTTTATATATGTTCTGTCTTGTAATATTCCTGTGCATGTTTACCTCGATAATGCTTTACCAAACCTAATGCATTCCCTTTGTGAGTGACCCTAGCGGAGGTGGGGTGTTAGATTTGGTATCAGAGCAGAAGGTTACCAGACTGGGCAAAAGTTTTTAAAAACCTTCTGAAACTATTTGAAAAACCGTTTACAAAGAAGCATTTTTTTTCAAGAAAATATTTTAAAGGCTATTGCCCAAAAGGCCATTAGCACTATCCTTTGTTTCCTTAATTGAATCTCTTTTCCTTTCTTTCCTCCATCGGTAGTCACAGTAGTTTTAACTGCGACTAATCCTTGTCTAGCCACGTAAATGTTTCCCGTGTGATGGAGGAAGTTCTCGAGAGACCTGTTGCCGCGTTATAAGAAAGGATAGTAAGAACGAGGATAAGGGACACAAGCTTAAGGATAGGCAACTTGTTGGTATGGCTTAAGCCACAATGGAGGAAAAACGGGACGGATAGTTAAGAATTATGGGACAAGGACAAGATCATCGAGAGGGCAATTGTATACTCTCATTTCTAGCATATCTCGTAAGGATGGTAACGATCTTGTTAAACGTTTAGCTTTTCCTCTCTATCATCCCGTCAGGACTTTGTTTTGATCATAGCATCATTTAAGTCTGCTTCGATAGTTAAGTCTCTACACCTTAGTACTAGCATGGTAGAAGATCCCACTTTAGTCCCAAAATCTGGTTGGAGAGTCGGTCCATTTATTCATGACTTGCTTGGATTTGAGAACGTCTATGCCAAGTGTTGAGATTAGAAGCAATGCTTCTATTGTTGAGTTATGGATGGATTCTAGGGATGAAGTGGTTATCCAGTAAGGGATGCCATTCTCGGTTTTGAAAGGAGGGTAGTTAAACTCTTAACTTGCCTTGGTAATACCCTTGAAGTCTTGTATAACCTTTTGGGTTCTGTCATGGTTAGTTACCTAGAAACTCTTGATGTATTTATCGGAAATCTCTGATCCGATCGAGTAACGTTCGCCAATAAGGCGGATGGTTCATTCCGCTTGAGCATGGGTTATAGGAATCACCCTAGTAAGTGCACGTGTTAACATGGATTGACATCGGAAAACGAGATCCAGAATTCACTAGTGGATTTTGGAGAGCTTGCATGATTACGCAAATATGTTTGAGCCGAGCATACTAGGGAAAGAATAAGTGAAAGTGAAACGAGAGGCGATAGAGAAATGAGTTCCGACTCATACCTTGGAAATAGGAATCAAGGAGCTACGAAATCATGAAGTCAAAAGGCGGTCAAGGCACAATGGAATTAAGCTCAAGGAATTGCGGCTTAGACGAGCGCATCATGTCTCTTTTTAAGAGTACATCTTTGATCCTTGGTCCACCTGTAGAGCTTGCTTGCACACTATCGCTTGGTGGATATCCTCTCGATCCTATTTCTGTTGCAAACCCCGTAAGGAGTTTGTCTTGTTTATCTTCTCGATCCTATCTTGGGAACCTTAGGTAGGACTTTATGAATGTAAACATGTTATGATTGATATGGTTGCAAATGGTTGCAAGTGGTTGCTCGTGGATGCGCGAATACACATTAGATACTAGATTGACGCGGTCACGTTTCATGTTGCATATGCACGAGTATTTGTACTTGTTTATGGTTGAAATATGTTACCTTGTGGATGTTGCATGTGGATGAATGGTTGTGCACACATATAGTGTTTATATGACTAGGACCATTTACATACATGTTGGATTCATGGCACTAAACATATTTTACATTAGAAAGATCATTCAGGCCTGATCATTAGCATTAGCTAAGGAACATATACACACACTTTCTGCATGTGTTCATAAAGCATTAGTAGTCGTCTAAGGACAATGGTTACCTGCGGATGATGTTTTGATTAGAAGGATGATGGATGGTAGGGTACGTTCTTCCTAACTTGGAGATTTCGGGGACGAAATCCTTGAAGGAGGGGAGAATGTAACAACCCGAATTTTAACAACGTGTTAAGACAAGAATCAAGGGAGAATTAAATTATAAAATCTGAATCAGGATAAACGGGCTGCGCCATTGTAACAACCGGTAATTTTTAGCGATTTAAAATCCGATTTAAATCAAAATTTTATTTTGAAAACTTTTTGCAATCTTTTTTGTAACGGGAATTTAAAATTTGAAATACGTACAGTGAGATGCAGCAGTAGTGAAAATCACATTGGAAAATTTGAATGTTTCTCGATCGTGCAATTTTCAGTGCAAAGCTACGCATAACAGACCAAATTTTAGCGATTTTAAAATTTCTCCAAAACCTGTTTGGACCAACACGAAAAATATTCTATTCGTTGTCACGAATCCGACGGCGAAATTCGTTTCGCGAAAATCGGACGTTTTGACCTCCGTTTTCCGTCCGCATTTTTACGTCAAAGGGGTCCGTAACGCACTTTTGAACGGAGCATCCTGACACTGCAAATTATACACCGTTGTGTCCGTCTCGTCGAGCTGATTACCAAAATATATTTATTTGTCAGTTTTGGTGCTCAGTTCGCGCTGAAACTGCGAAAAGGCTTGCGCAGTTCATTTTTGAAACGATGACATTTGAGTTCGATGTGTCCCTTTTACGATTCTACATACTTTTCTAACCATTTTGGGTCTGCAAAACCTATCTTTATATTTTATTAAACCACTCGTACATTTTTTTTATTATTTCTTAGGCATGCAAAGAGACATATAGATTATAGAAACATTCATTTTAGGCATGCATGTGTCCATTTGTGTTTCATACACATACGTTAGTGTTTATATTTGCAAATTCATGATTTATGTTTCCATGCATTCGTGTCAACTATAATTTAATATTCAATGCATGCATCCATTTAGTTTCAAAGGCATGCACGCCATTTTTTTTCCAATGCTACAAGCGTCCATTTAGTTTCAAGTGTCCATTTGTTATTTGTTTATTTACGTTCCACTTCCTAAACCATTCTATTTCGATTCTATTTGGAATTAGATCTATTCTAATTTTATATTTTATTTCGTTGTTTATAAACATCGTTAGACATTGATCTATTTTCCGTCGGTTCAAAAAAATAGAACATTTGTTCTGTTCGCATTGAAACCGTCGGTTCCATTCAAAAATTTTGTTCATTCAGATTTTTGGGACTTTAGCTCATCAGTACAAAACTTCGTACCATCTCATTTTTGAAACATGTCCGTTTGTTTTAAATTTCAAAATAAAACATTTATTTTTATGAAAAGTCAGTTGCCATCGTTTTGTTCCTACTTTATAATTTCAAGATCCGTGAATATAGTAAAAACTGCTTTGATCATTTCAAACGCCATTTTCCTTTTTAACAATATAAAAATATGGGGGAACTGCTCATTTTCTTTGGCCTCTTCGAAACACCCTCTCCTATCCTTCTTTATTACAATATACAACTCCCATTTTTCAAAACTCCATCGCCCATTCTTTTCCTGAAGCAGCGTTCTGCCTTCCCTTCCCATCTCCGTCACCCTCTTCCATACCCTCAACCTCCGCTGGAGCCGTCCCACTCAACTCGAGACTCCACAGCCTGTGGCGCTCCGCCTCCACTCAAGCCTTCCCTCCGACCGAGCTAACCCCAGATCCCAACAGCCACTGACCCGTGTACCCCTCTTTACCACCTCCGCACCGAGATCCGCCACCGTGAAGCTCGCCTCACCAATGGCCTGAAGCCGTGCCTTGCTCCTCCCCTGAATAATGAGGCCGACCCCCTCCTGTAGTTCAAATCCACCCTGACCCGCTCAGCGATATGTCCCCACCAACGCCGAACCCAAACTTCCCTGAACCATCCACTGCCATTCCACCCAAAGCCGGTCCGAGCTCTTCCTGCGTGTTTTGCCTTTCTGGTGTTCCTTGAGTGAGTTTGTTCAAGTGTTATCTGTTAGTATACTGTGAAAAATGTTGAGTGAGTGTGAGTACGTGTGTATGCGTTGTGTTAGGAGTGGGATGAGTTGTTGTGTTGGATATGTGTTTTGAGTATGTTAGTTCATATATATAATATTTTACTAAAAGGTTTTGAGAATATAATTTGGCATATGGTTTTCAGATATAATTATATGTAAATGAAAAGGGTGTCATGTTGCGTTCATAAGATGAAAATATTTTATATATATATTTAGATTTAAAAGTGGTTTCAACATATATTTCCTTTGCCGTATTGTTTGTTGAAGAATAAATATATGCATATATATATATATATATATATATATATATATATATATATATAATATTTTATATAAAGAACCACCGTGTTTATTTTTGAGTCGAGTGTGGTGTTGAGTTTGAAAACCGTTTCCAAAACCCAACAGCCAACCCGATCCATTAAAAATTACCTTACCTCCTCTGGTAAAATAATATATGCATTGAGCGGTTACCGAGTTGAATCCACTTCAAATCACGCCTAGATATCGTTCTTTCAATTTCACGCCCATCCGTTTGTCGTCTCCTTTTCTATGCCACGAAAGGTGAGTTTATCTCACACCTGACTTACAGTTTTCATGGATGTTAGATCAATAATGAACTGTTATATGAAATGTATAGGTTGCTAGTAGAAATTGTTTGATTTGATATGTATGCACATTTCATATGCAACACGATATATTCATATGACACGTAGTTACACTGATGATATATGTTGTGATTGATACTATGTGATTGTTGTTGTGATTGTTGATACCCTAGTTTTAGGAAAATCATTAATGGTTGAAATGATACATACCCGAACGAACATTAGAATAGGGAAAAATCGTTATTGGTTGAAATGATAGATCTGAACGATTTTTATTGAATTTGGGATCGCGGGTTGAAATGATAGATCCGTAGAAATTTTATCAATTGCGGGTTGAAATGATAAATATCCGTATCACTTGACCATAGGGTAGAAACTACATACGGACACCGTCGGTCATGTTTTCGAAGTAAAATGGGTTTTATTTTAAAATATTTACTTAAGACTTTATATATTTATATTTATATTTATATTCATATTTTATTTAAATATAAATTATTTTGTATATTTTAAATTATGTGTTTTAAAATGATTTATTTGTAAATAGGGATTTAAATGTTTATTTAAGATTTTACTTATAAATTTATTTATTTTAAACCATATAATCGATTCCTATAAGTATTTTAACCTTTTTATACTATTATAAATATTTCTTTAAATCTATTTTTATATTATTTTAAACTTATATATGTTTATAATCTATTTCTAATTTATTTTAGAGTTTTATAAACTTATATATATGTATACATATCTATTTTCAAAGTTAATTTTCTTATATATATAATTTATAAACTTTAATAAAGTCAAGATGGATAGTTTATATTTCGCGATTTAAATTTGAAGTTTAAAAATGTAAATCTATATAATGATGAATAACGAATGAACTCATATTAAGTTATGAATTGGAATCGATACGAATTTTGTAGAGATGAACTTGAATTGGTAAATTTAAGAAATTGAATTTGATTTGGTTTAAATTATGAACCTTGATAAGAAATGAATGTGAATTGGGTAAATTGATTTATTTTGAATTTATAGTCGATAAGAATTACATTCAATTTTAAGTGATTAATTATGAATTGGAATGTATAGATGTTGTATGCGGAATTTATTTTTATATCGTTTGGTTTGAATTAAGAATTTGTTAAATCAATGTATAAGAATGGTTTTAAATCATAATTTGGTTGAATTGAAATATAAGATTTTGATTTGAAATGTAGAAGTAATAGTTTGAACTATATAACTTGAATTATAGTTATAAGACGATTTGGTTTATATTTAAGTTTAAGATTTCGTTTTACATTATATAAAAGGAAATTTGAACCTAAGTGTCGAATTTCATTAATCGACTAAAATGAGTTGTTTTCAAATTTTAATATATTCGAAGTTAGATATTAAATTTTGAATTCGAATTCGAATATGAGAATTTGTATAAACTATTTTATAAAGTTATTTATAAAATAATGACCACGGTGTGAAAAATGTAAACGATGGGTTGTTAAAGAGACCGGGATCGGCTATTGTCATACTCTCTGCCAATACCGAAAACCACTTTGACAACTGTGTACGCGGTGGAGTTCCAGAATGAAGGGGATGATTTGGCGAACGACTCCATCTTATTTTATTTCATATTAATTACGAGACCCTGACTACCTTGAGTCAGCTTGATGTGGCTAAAACAGGAGCTATGCACGGACCAAGTGAGGTCATACCTCTTATCGAGCACACTTCTTCGATATTATTCTATTTCTATTGGGATTCGATTTGGGCCCTTTTGATTATGGGAGTGTGTATCGAGGTGGGCGGTAGTTGCTACTATGCGTTACCACCAGTCCGGCTCTGCAAACGGTGAATCCACCCTGGCATTCCTTGCGTGCCTTGTCACATGCCTTATACGATCCTACTACGACTTTGTTTTGTACTGTTTTATATGGAGTGCCCTCTGATCAACCTCCAGTTTACGGAGGAATTACGGTATTGTATATACTATGGGAATATATAAACGGTGTAAGGGTAATCATGGTAATCCCGCTTACGCTATTTTGATATTTTACTTTACTGATAGACACTATTGTATATAGCGTATTATACTATATAGTATTAGTTTGACGGATCCTTAGAGGATGGTGATCCCAAACATCCTCTAAGTTACTGTTTGCATTTCATCGAACATTTCATTTGAATTGATTTACTTCCACGAGAATGTTAGTCCGGATCCGAGTTGTTTTGTTTTGCATTATTGCTCGGGTCAGATCGATTATCACAGCTTTCGAGATCCACTCTTGGAGTTTGAAGATTATTGGGTTTTCTCATTTATATCTACCTGTTCAGTTATCTTTGTCATACTGTTACAGATTGTTATCAGTTTTTTATTGTATTAGACTTCCGTTGAATTATTTATGTAAACTCTGATGTAAAGCTTCATGATCTACTATTGTATTTTAATTTTTTCCGCTGTGAGATATTATATTGCTTTGTATTTGTGTCTGTGATCTGTGATTTGGTCTATTTACCTCAGAAGCTAATAACAATCTGTTGTTTTGGACGTTTCGAATTGGCATATTTTGTCAATTCCGCACGGTCAAAATGGCGGGTCGTTACAAGTGGTATCAGAGCTTTGGTTTTATCAAAGCTTTAGCTTCTGGGGTAAACACTCATTAGAGATAGGGTAGCGATATCCTAGAATGAGTGGAATTAATCGCAGAATCCTTCTTGAGAGAGCGTATTTTGGAAAGTATAAATGTTTTAAAATATTTTTAAATAAATATTTCAAATATAATATTCTATTTAATATTTAAATCTTCTTCTGAGTTTCCTTTCCATTTGAATCTATCTTCCTTCGTAGATCCTCTTTGATTAGGTTCTTTTGTTCTTTCAGCTTTTACCTCGAATTTTATAATTTATACTTGTCCATTTCAAGGTAAGAAGTAGAAGAATAGTGTAAGTCTTCTAGCCTGTCTGTCTTTATTAAATATTGGTTTGAAATTTATATTTTGAAAGATATTATTATCTTCTTAATGTAATATTTAATTTGATATTTGTAAATAATATGGTAATACCAATGGTTTGTAAAGATTTTATATGTAATGTATTCATATGTTAACTTATAGAATTAATTAAGTGTTATAAGTTTAAATATTGATAACATGAATTTGAAAAGATTTAGATATAGTATAGAATGATTTTGTTATATATTTGATTTAATAATAATATTGTTGTATATTTATTAAGAATTGTAGTTGAATTTTTACAAATAAATGAGTGGGGGAGAGATACATTTTTCCCTACTTGAAATTTTAATGATTTGAAATATATTATTTATAATATATGATTTAGAGTGTGGAATATATTCTATTTAAATATAAAAAGATGTTTTGAGTACTTATTTGACGTTAAAGTTGGCATATCGAATACCTAGTGATTTGGTGTATACGTCTGATCAACGTATATGTTAAGTCCTATGTGTATTAGATAGATATAAAGTCACACTCTGGTCGCTTGGAAATGATTCCGTTGATGACTGCAGCATCATCGATATCTATTTTCGAGTTTCGAAAGTGGGATATATATATATACAGCAAATCGAGACGTCGAGTGAGTACTTAAAATTATTTTGAAACATGTTTGAAAATATTTTAACTTTTGATTTGTGTATATATATATTTCCAATTATATATACGTATGATTATAGATATGAACCATTGGTTTAAATATATTTAGTTATTTAATTACTATTTGCCTGCCTCGTTCCTTTTCGGGGACGAAAAGTTTTGAGTAGGGGAGATTGTAACAACCGGTAATTTTTTGCGATTTAAAATCCGATTTAAATCAAAATTTTATTTTGAAAACTTTTTGCAATCTTTTTTGTAACGGAAATTTAAAATTTGAAATACGTACAGTGAGATGCAGCAGTAGTGAAAATCACATTGGAAAATTTGAATGTTTCTCGATCGTGCAATTTTCAGTGCAAAGCTACGCATAACAGACCAAATTTTAGCGATTTTAAAATTTCTCCAAAACCAGTTTGGACAAACACAAAAAATATTCTATTCGTTGTCACGAATCCGACGGCGAAATTCGTTTCGCGAAAATCGGACGTTTTGACCTCCGTTTTCCGTCCGCATTTTTACGTCAAAGGGGTCCGTAACGCACTTTTGAACGGAGCATCCTGACACTGCAAATTATACACCGTTGTGTCCGTCTCGTCTAGCTGATTACCAAAATATATTTATTTGTCAGTTTTGGTGCTCAGTTCGCGCTGAAACTGCGAAAAGGCTTGCGCAGTTCATTTTTGAAACGATGACATTTGAGTTCGATGTGTCCCTTTTACGATTCTACATACTTTTCTAACCATTTTGGGTCTGCAAAACCTATCTTTATATTTTATTAAACCACTCGTACATTTTTTTTTATTATTTCTTAGGCATGCAAAGAGACATATAGATTATAGAAACATTCATTTTAGGCATGCATGTGTCCATTTGTGTTTCATACACATACGTTAGTGTTTATATTTGCAAATTCATGATTTATGTTTCCATGCATTCGTGTCAACTATAATTTAATATTCAATGCATGCATCCATTTAGTTTCAAAGGCATGCACGCCATTTTTTTTCCAATGCTACAAGCGTCCATTTAGTTTCAAGTGTCCATTTGTTATTTGTTTATTTACGTTCCACTTCCTAAACCATTCTATTTCGATTCTATTTGGAATTAGATCTATTCTAATTTTATATTTTATTTCGTTGTTTATAAACATCGTTAGACATTGATCTATTTTCCGTCGGTTCAAAAAAATAGAACATTTGTTCTGTTCGCATTGAAACCGTCGGTTCCATTCAAAAATTTTGTTCATTCAAATTTTTGGGACTTTAGCTCATCAGTACAAAACTTCGTACCATCTCATTTTTGAAACATGTCCGTTTGTTTTAAATTTCAAAATAAAACATTTATTTTTATGAAAAGTCAGTTGCCATCGTTTTGTTCCTACTTTATAATTTCAAGATCCGTGAATACAGTAAAAACTGCTTTGATCATTTCAAACGCCATTTTCCTTTTTCACAATATAAAAATATGGGGGAACTGCTCATTTTCTTTGGCCTCTTTGAAACACCCTCTCCTATCCTTCTTTATTACAATATACAACTCCCATTTTTCAAAACTCCCATTTTTCAAAACTCCATCGCCCATTCTTTTCCTGAAGCAGCATTCTGCCTTCCCTTCCCATCTCCGTCGCCCTCTTCCATCCCCTCAACCTCTGCTGGAGCCGTCCCACTCAACTCGAGACTCCACAGCCTGTGGCGCTCCGCCTCCACTCAAGCCTTCCCTCCGACCGAGCTAACCCCAGATCTGAACAGCCACTGACCCATGTACCCCTCGTTACCACCTCCGCACTAAGATCCGCCAACGTGAAGCTCGCCTCACCAATGGCCTGAAGCCGTGCCTTGCTCCTCCCCTGAATAATGAGGCTGACCCCCTCCTGTAGTTCAACTCCACCCTGACCCGCTCAGCGATCTCTCCCCACCAACGCCGAACCCAAACTTCCCTGAACCATCCACTGCCATTCCATCCAAAGCCGGTCCGAGCTCTTCCTGCGTGTTTTGCCTTTCTGGTGTTCCTTGAGTGAGTTTGTTCAAGTGTTTTCTGTTAGTATACTGTGAAAAATGTTGAGTGAGTGTGAGTACGTGTGTATGCGTTGTGTTAGGAGTGGGATGAGTTGTTGTGTTGGATATGTGTTTTGAGTATGTTAGTTCATATATATAATATTTTACTAAAAGGTTTTGAGAATATAATTTGGCATATGGTTTTCAGATATAATTATATGTAAATGAAAAGGGTGTCATGTTGAGTTCATAAGATGAAAATATTTTTTATATATATATATATAGATTTAAAAGTGGTTTCAACATATATTTCCTTTGCCGTATTGTTTGTTGAAGAATAAATATATGCATATATATATATATATATATAATATTTTGTATAAAGAACCACCGTGTTTATTTTTGAGTCGAGTGTGGTGTTGAGTTTGAAAACCCGTTCCAAAACCCAACAGCCAACCCGATCCATTAAAAATTCCCTTACCTCCTCTGGTAAAATAATATATGCATTGAGCGGTTACCGAGTTGAATCCACTTCAAATCACGCCTAGATATCGTTGTTTCAATTTCACATCCATCCGTTTGTCGTCTCCTTTTCTATGCCACGAAAGGTGAGTTTATCTCACACCTGACTTACATTTTTCATGGATGTTAGATCAATAATGAACTGTTATATGAAATGTATAGGTTGCTAGTAGAAATTGTTTGATTTGATATGTATGCACATTTCATATGCAACACGATATATTCATATGGCACGTAGTTACACTGATGATATATGTTGTGATTGATACTACGTGATTGTTGTTGTGATTGTTGATACCCTAGTTTTAGGAAAATCATTAAGGGTTGAAATGATACATACCCGAACGAACATTAGAATAGGGAAAAATCGTTATGGGTTGAAATGATAGATCTGAACGATTTTTATTGAATTTGGGATCGCAGGTTGAAATGATAGATCCGTAGAAATTTTATCAATTGCGGGTTGAAATGATAAATATCCGTATCACTTGACCATAGGGTATAAACTATATACGGACACCGTCGGTCATGTTTTCGAAGTAAAATGGGTTTTATTTTAAAATATTTACTTAAGACTTTATATATTTATATTTATATTTATATTCATATTTTATTTAAATATAAATTATTTTGTATATTTTAAATTATGTGTTTTAAAATGATTTATTTGTAAATAGGGATTTAAATGTTTATTTAAGATTTTACTTATAAATTTATTTATTTTAAACCATATAATCGATTCCTATAAGTATTTTAACCTTTTTATACTATTATAAATATTTCTTTAAATCTATTTTTATATTATTTTAAACTTATATATGTTTATAATCTATTTCTAATTTATTTTAGAGTTTTATAAACTTATATATATGTATACATATCTATTTTCAAAGTTAATTTTCTAATATATATAATTTATAAACTTTAATAAAGTCAAGATGGATAGTTTATATTTCGCGATTTAAATTTGAAGTTTAAAAATATAAATCTATATAACGATATTTGAATAACGAATGAACTCATATTAAGTTATGAATCGGAATCGATACGAATTTTGTAGAGATGAACTTGAATTGGTAAATTTAAGAAATTGAATTTGATTTGGTTTAAATTATGAACCTTGATAAGAAATGAATGTGAATTGGGTAAATTGATTTATTTTGAATTTATAGTCGATAAGAATTACATTCAATTTTAAGTGATTAATTATGAATTGGAATGTATAGATGTTATATGCGGAATTGATTTTTATATCGTTTGGTTTGAATTAAGAATTTGTTAAATCAATGTATAAGAATGGTTTTAAATCATAATTTGGTTGAATGGAAATATAAGATTTTGATTTGAAATGTAGAAGTAATAGTTTGAACTATATAACTTGAATTATAGTTATAAGACGATTTGGTTTATATTTAAGTTTAAGATTTCGTTTTACATTATATAAAAGGAAATTTGAACCTAAGTGTCGAATTTCATTAATCGACTAAAATGAGTTGTTTTCAAATTTTAATATATTCGAAGTTAGATATTAAATTTTGAATTCGAATTCGAATATGAGAATTTGTATAAACTATTTTATAAAGTTATTTATAAAATAATGACCACGGTGTGAAAAATGTAAACGATGGGTTGTTAAAGAGACCGGGATCGGCTATTGTCATACTCTCTGCCAATACCGAAAACCACTTTGACAACTGTGTACGCGGTGGAGTTCCAGAATGAAGGGGATGATTTGGCGAACGACTCCATCTTATTTTATTTCATATTAATTATATGAGCCTGACTACCTTGAGTCAGCTTGATGTGGCTAAAACAGGAGCTATGCACGGACCAAGTGAGGTCATACCTCTTATCGAGCACACTTCTTCGATATTATTCTATATCTATTGAGATTCGATTTGGGCCCTTTTGATTATGGGAGTGTGTATCGAGGTGGGCGGTAGTTGCTACTATGCGTTACCACCAGTCCGGCTCTGCAAACGGTGAATCCACCCTGGCATTCCTTGCGTGCCTTGTCACATGCCTTATACGATCCCACTAAGACTTTGTTTTGTACTGTTTTATATGGAGTGCCCTCTGATCAACCTCCAGTTTACGGAGGAATTACGGTATTGTATATACTATGGGAATATATAAACGGTGTAAGGGTAATCATGGTAATCCCGCTTACGCTATTTTGATATTTTACTTTACTGATAGACACTATTGTATATAGCGTATTATACTATATAGTATTAGTTTGACGGATCCTTAGAGGATGGTGATCCCAAACATCCTCTAAGTTAATGTTTGCATTTCATCGAACAATTCATTCGAATTGATTTACTTCCACAAGAGTGTTAGTCCTGATCCGAGTTGTTTTGTTTTGCATTATTGCTCGGGTCAGATCGATTATCACAGCTTTCGAGATCCACTCTTGGAGTTTGAAGATTATTGGGTTTTCTCATTTATATCTACCTGTTCAGTTATCTTTGTCATACTGTTACAGATTGTTATCAGTTTTTTATTGTATTAGACTTCCGTTGAATTATTTATGTAAACTCTGATGTAAAGCTTCATGATCTACTATTGTTCAGTTATCCAGGGGGTCGACATGGGTGTCGACCCCCCTCCAGGGGGTCGACATGGGTGTCGACCCCCCTCCAGGGGGTCGACATGGGTGTCGACCCCTGGGTCGACCCCACCTGGTCGAACTAGCAACCCGGTGCACCTACTTCTGGTTTTGGCTCGGTTTTGGAGGCTTGTGACGATTTTGGATGGCTTGGATTCGATCTAGGGTTAATCCTATGGCCTAAAATGCTCCTGGACTCTATAAAAAGACCCTAACCCCCTAACCTAAATCACTCAAACTCTCTCATGCCCCGAAGTGCTGCCCAAATGCCAAGTGATCATGGCCTCCATCTCCAACTCCAGGAGACTATGCATGCAAATCGGATCCGAATCGAAAGGTGAAAGCTTGCTACACCAAATCGAGGCTCGATCAACGTTGCTACGTCGATTTTATGACGGTTCTTCATCAAAGGAGCCACCTTTCTTCGTCACGACGATGCATAATCCTTCCCTAAGCCTCGCTATGTAAGTTCTAGCTACTTGTAGATTCTAAAAGTTGTTCTAATGTGACATGGGATAAAATGCGATGAAACATAAGTATGCTAGCTTATGTGAACCTAAATTTGCCGCTTTTTTATGATCTATGACCTTGGGCTAAGCTGTAGCGACTTAATCATGCCACTCATGTTATGTTTAACCTAGTATATCTTGCAAGTTTGAATCTTTATCTATTAAATGTTAGCATGAACCTTTGGGAACCACTTGACTTGTGAAACATGGGCAAAGACTTGACTTTGGGGCTTATGCATATTTGTGGCCAAATTCCCTTATGACACTATGCATGTTTGCGGCCAAATTCCCTTATGACACTATGCATGTTTGTGGCCAAATTCCCTTATGATACTATGCATGTTTTTGGCCAAATCCCCTTATGATACTATGCATGTTTGTGGCCAATATGTTCGCATAATACCCTACTATGTGACTCGCTTCCACTTGGAGGGAAATACGTTTGGGTAGCGTAGGAAAAACGTGGGTATGACATGAAAAACTTGACATGGGGTTTACATGAGAACATGACATTCATGATACATTTAAATATGGTCATGACACGTGGGGAAAACATGGAACTTGAACTAGACACGGGGGTTGTAAGTGTAATATGACACTAGACCAAACATGAATGTGGCCAACTCGAGGTTGGGTTGAGTTTGTAGCATAAATCTACCCGGACCCGCCCGGCTTAACTAGTGGCTACAAACAATAGGACCCAATGTGGGTAGTTGGTCATGTAGCACTTAAAACCCGAGGTTAGACTAGGTTGTGGTGTAAATCTACCCAGACCCGCCCGGCTTAACTAGTAACCACAACAAAGTCTAATGTGAGAGGTTGAGGTGCATTAATCTAATTAATGCCACATGAAAAGGTTAAGTAATTTTGATTAATGACACTTGACCGATATGACACGAATGGGTAGGTTAAGTTAAACCGGACTTGGTTCCTTAATGACACTTAACCATATAAGACAATTAGGGGATGGGGTTAGGTAACCTACACTTGACTAATCTAAACACGATAATTAGATGGGGTTAAGTAATCCACACTTAACTAATCTAACACGGTAAATTCGATGGGGTTAAGTGATTTACACTTAACTAATCCGACTTGGTAATTAGATGGGGTTAAGTAACTTAGACTTAACTAATATAAACACGGTAATTAGATGGGGTTAAGTAACCTTCACTTAACTAATCTAAGCACGGTAATTCGATGGGGTTAAGTTAAACACATAACCAATCTAAACTTGGTAATTTAATGAGGTTAAGTAACCAATACTTAACCAACTTAACATGATAATTTAATGGGGTTAAGTGACTTATACTTAACCAATTATACATAATGATTTGATGAGGTTAAGCAACCTACACTTAAACAATCTAATATGTGGACCTGGTAGGGTTAAGTCACAAGACCTTTTAAATTAGGCTTAACCATTGTAATACGATTAGTGAATGGGGTTAAGTTAACCTATACTTAACCAATCCGACTCGATAATCTGATGGGATTAAGATAATCTATGCTTAATCAATCTAACATGATAATCTGATAGGGTTAAGACAAATAAATACTTAACCAATTTGACTTGATAGGGTTAAGTCATGAGCTTCTTAGTACACTTAACCAACTTGTAGGGCTAAACCTTGAACTTAAAAACTTAGCCAATCTTGACATGATTCGTAGGTGGGCTAAGTCATGAACCTGAAAAACAACACCTAACCCAATAGACAAAACCCTAGTTAGAGGAACTAGGTAGAAAATCGTGGTTAATCAAGGGTAACGGGGAAAAGAAGCTAAGTGGTAAACCTTAGTTAAGTATAACTAAGTAATAATTCTTAACCAAGGACATGGGACTATTTCATGAATGGATGAGCAACCCGATAGGGTAGGTCATCGCTTAAACACACGATTAGGAGCAAATTATCCGACTTTGATAAAGGATCCAACGAACTGGGTGACGAAGCGGTAGCTTCGGGAGACGTGAGGGTACTCTTGGTATCCCTCTGTGAGGTGGCAGGTTGTCCATGAAACCCGGCCTCACAGAGGTTAAGGTCTGCGATAGAAGAGCCAAGAGTATGCCTTGGTTGCTATGCGAGCGACCTAAAGACTAGGATGGATTAGCGTGGAGTCGACGATACTTGATTTTTCCCTTGATAGCACGTCGCTGACTACCTATCATCTTTAGTCAATCGTGTACGAACGGAAAGGCAGAAAACTCCCAACAGACCATGTTCTTGCTATCGAGTCATGGGTGAGGTTGGCCCATAGGAAAGTGGGGCTATAGTGGGCCCGGGATGTAGTTCTCATACATGATTTTTCTTGGATTGCCTTTCAGTAGTTGAGGGAGGGGTCACGTGGGACCATAGCCACGGGTACAAAAACAGACCTTGATATCTGCATCAGCAGACGACTTAAAGCTCCCGACCGAGTTCCGTATTTCTTGATTCGCCCTGGCACGGAACTCGGATGGCACATTGAGGAACATGTGCCTCTAGACATGGAAAACGATTCACGATACATACGCGGGATAAAGGGCGCGGTTGACGGGTGGCATAATCCCTAGTGGCCCTAGGTGGCTGAACCCAAACCGAGACATGGAAACGTTCATTAGGTAGTATAATCCCTAGTGGTCCTAGGTGTCATAAATCCTAAGTGAACACGCGATAGTTCATGGTAAGAAAACATAACCAGATCAAGGGTAGCAGTCCAAAACAACTTCAAGGATAAAATGGTACTACGTTGAGGTGGTATAGATTTACATGGGGGAAGCCCGTACGGCCTACGGCAAAGGACTGAACTTATACATGGAAAGAAACATACGAGTTGGGAAAACCTACATATGCTATATATTAGGTTGACATGGACCATTATATGACATTGGGCAAGGGGAATTCGTAGTTAACACATGACGCGGGTTGGGATACTAGTACGAGAGGTGCAGAGCAAATATACATGTTAGAACCATGAGAAACATATATGATAGATACCGTGGGATGTTATACATGATAGACACCTTGGGATAGTATACTTGGTAGGAACCCGATGATGTGATACCTTGATTTATCTTGACACCGTAGTTTATCATGATACCTTAGTTTATCTTGCTACAGTAGCCCATCCGGTTATCTTGGTTTACCCTATCTATCTTGTCGTCATCCTTATGTTTACTTTCAGTTTATGCATGTCATGTTACCTTTACCTGTTTTTATACTGGAAGTAGATAGGACTTACCAGTCTCTATGACTGACCCTGTTTTGTTTCACCTCTTTGTCTTCCGTTCCCCCCCCCCAAAGTTTTCAGGGAGGAAATGCTGTTGTTTAGTTCGGACCTCTTATGCTTGGAGGTCATCATGTACAGCTTGGATTTCTCTTGGCTATGGATGCTTCACAGCTTCATTTTGGGGCATAAATTTATGAAAAGGTTTTATGCTTCTTTATTTTTGCAAGACAAGTTTTGATGTATTCTGATGTAAAAGGCTTTATACCTTGTTTTAAGAGGTAAATGAAATTTGCTTTACTTCCGCTATTTTATATATGTTCTGTCTTGTAATATTCCTGTGCATGTTTACCTCGATAATGCTTCACCAAACCTAGTGCATTCCCTTTGTGAGTGAACCTAGCGAAGGTGGGTTGTTACACTTATGCCCTCAGCATCGGTGGGGGTTATGCAAAGTCAATCGGACATCCAGTCTTTTAGCCTTTATACTTTTTTCCGCCGCATCGGGTTAGAGATGCAGGTTCAGCAATCTCAGTCACCCTGTGTCATTTTGTGCACTTTCCCAAGTCATCAAGGGTTGGAGTTACATATGCGAATGGTCGAATTATATTCATGTCGGGGTCATCCCATCTATTTAGTCAGAAAGCAGTGATCACCTTATTGAGTATCAGTGAAATTAGATACTCTCCTTGCATCAGCCACAATGTTGAGTAAGCTCGTCAATCATGCAAGTGAGCGAATGTCGTTAGTGAGTTATTCAAGCTCTTTCGTTCATACTTTGGCATGATCTGAAATAGCCATCATAGTTTTGTTGAATCTATCTCCCATGCTTGGTTCCATTAAGCTCGACAACCAAAATCGTGGGCCCGATTAATGAAATTGGTCTTTTTCGGAATTGTAAATTCCTGTCAGTCATTCCTGGGCTTTTCTTTTTCCTTCATCATTTCAAGAGTCAGATGGTGCTCCATTTTTTCGTGAAGACATTGAGATCATCCATTTCAACATCAGCACCCTCTTGTTGCATGAATCTGTCTGTCTCAGGATTGGATTTTCCAATGTTTCTAGGAAAATCTAATGGTAGGGAGAAACCGAGGTTTGTTTCAGAGGTGAATATGGCAAGTCCTCTTGGTGGGTCTCGTTGCAGAGAGATTTTGAAGTTTGAGATATCCAGAATGTCGGATACTGTTTCGATCAACACCATATATGGTCCAGGTCGATTTACCGATACCACTGCGGCGTTGAATATTTCAAGGAATGCATGTAGGGTCTCGCAGCAACTCTGTTGAAGCATCAATTAATGTTGGCAATCTGGCCCTCGCCTTTGAAAAGCTGTCGCCAATAGTCCAATTTAGCGATGGTGCCCCCGGTATGAAGTCTTGAAGTGGGTGGAAGCCAGTCTCTGGCTTCTTGGTTGCGCATATATAATAACCGTCAATCAGGCTTTTGTCTTTTAATTATGGATGGTGATCCGCTACTCATGTGTATGCAGGTTGTCCTTAAGGAGCCATTCTTTTGGTTATAGTCTGGGAACCTGCGGAACTCCGATAATAGAAAATGTGCCTAAAGTTGGAGGATAGTCAAATTATGTGCTCGAAGCTGGTATCCCGCACTCCCCATCCACGGGGATTTTACTAAACGATAATCATCAAATCCATGTATTATCTGAATTCATCCTCCCTCATCAAGATGTGAGTTAGAGTTTGATTCAAAACGATTTTTTCGTGTCCATCCCATGTTAGTCTTCAATCTCCTATCCAATCTCTGAGGTTCGGAGTCAGTTAGCGATAAAGTCAGATTATAGTTGTATCAAATGCGCTTGTTTGCCCCATACATGTGGAGCCTCATGTTGAGGTTGAGCTGGATTTTAAACATTCAACTAAACTGGAGCAAAGGTTGGTCGGGCTCCGTTTAAGTTCTCAGTGACTCTCGCATATCCATCGTCTTCATCCAAAATGTTATGGCCAGAGGTTGCATGCTACAAATGCCTGGGAGGAGGTTGGTTGCATCTTGTTTCATTAAAGACGACTATGCCAACTTGCCATAGCGCCTCATATGATCAGGACCACGGAGCAGGGAGTATTTGAGCCAAGTTCATTGTCGCTTAAATTTCCACGGTGCTCGCTCCAGCAAGTAAGTCGTAGTTACTCGGCCTTCCTTCTATCCAACTAAAGAAGTTATCCATCATTTTCTGTCATTTCCGGAGAAGTTCATCTCGCTGAACCATCTGAGTTCTCCAATCAGCAAGGGTACCATCCATTTCATATCTAGCTTGACATGCTCAGGGATCATCGTAAGAAGAAATCAGCTGACTTCGTTTGTTCCTAGCGCCTTATGAGCCAATATCCTCAACACGAAAGAAATTTATATCTTCCTTCTTCTTATCCTTTGAGTCAGAGTATCAAGTAGATCGCTTCCTTGCAAGCCAGAAGTCAAAGTAATGGCATGCCCCCCTTATCCAGGTCTTTCAATCGGGAAGTTGGTTAGGACTAGCAAATGGACATTCAGTTTGCATCCATTGCATGGTCCTCGAGTGGCCTGTCAAGATCTAGGTACAAATTAGACACAAACATATAAATTATGCCATTTGTAAATATTTTAAACAGTGTGACCCCAGTTCAGGGGTAATGGTGAAGGATCGACAGTTGTATAACATCCCTTTTAAATATTGACTTGGATGCATGGAAGAGAGACATTGCTTTCAAAGATCAAGTGATTGAGTTGTCCAAGTGCTCGAGTCGACATGTTTTTCATTCAGTGTATTTGCGAGGTGGCACTCGTCATTGCACATGTGCTATGGTCAATCACACGTAGGCGTGTATGTTGATTTGATACAATACTGCTAGAGCCTCCTTTCGGTTGTTTCCTTAAGTCGTATGATACGTCATTAAATAGTTCACTCTCAAGGCCTCCTTTCGGTCGACGTCTTGATTCGCAAGGGAAGTTTAGTACTGGGCATCAGTGTCAGCTTTCTAGGCATTGCCCTTTGTTTGTTTTCCACTAGTCTGTTGTGGTTGTCGCGAGTGCAGCCCTCGCATTCTTGTCTCGTTATTTGGTACAAGCCTGCACTTTGTAAACAAAGCAAATCTATAAGTAATAGGTAATAAAGAACATCACAATCATGTAATGGTTCTAGTTTAGAATCCATGCGATCAAATAATATCTAGCAAATCATATAGAATTTATCTAACGGGGGTAATGTGTGTGTGCCCCAATCAATAGTGGATAAAGTGCCCAGTCAGGGCTTGTTCGACATTGTGTTGCCCCCAATCCTTCCGCAGGGGACATCGGCTCAGCTTTCTATCTTATCCCTAATCCTTCAGTGGTGTAGGCGCCTGTTGTCTTCGGTACTTAATCTTAGCACCTTTATACTCTCCTGACGTATGCCCAGGTTAGAGTGTAATCAAGGCAGTCTTTAATCGAGGTGCACCATCACCCCTTGAGGATGTCATCTTCCCGTCTTTTATACTCTCTCTCTCTCTCTCGAATCATGAGAGTTAGAGTTAATTAGGAGAACAGTCGCATCATTCACCCCGGCGCTCCTTTTACACTCTATTTCCAAGAGTGGGAGCCCACCGTGTCGAGTGTCATTCTCAAACTCGGTTTTAGTCCTTACCCCATGCTTCACTCTGGCGGAGGGAGTTTTTTCGGGCAAGTGGTCGGACCACACTCGCCGAGGCACTACCTCATAATCTCTGATTCATGGGTAAAGGTGGCCATTTGCAATGATCAAGTCTCTCTTGTCCCGTCGACTCTTGGGATGGAGTTTGGTCGGACATTGCAGTATCGTCCTTTAAACGCTCTCTTAAATCTTGAGAGTTAGTGTCATGGATCGATTGGTCTTTAATCCTGGGGTGCCCCTCACACCCGTCCTAGGTTCATACATCTATCCAAGCTCTGAGGATTAGAGTTAGTTAGGAAAACAGTCAGAAAATGTTTGCCAAGACTATGCGTTCCTTCGATCAATCCATGTGAGGAGTGATTTGCACCGAACTTTGGGTACCTGCATCATTTATATTGCATGAGTTAGTTATGTCGATAACTTGGGAAGCATGTAAGAGTAAATTGCATGATTGAAAAGTACGCATATCAAGGGGCGGCGCTGCCTCCTTTATTTGGATTCATGTAATTTGGTGGTGTCAAAAATAGGATCGAGCCATATAGACGGTCGAACTGCATCCATCTGAAATCGGATTCCAACTTTGAAATGCAAAAGTCAATGCATAATTATCATTAGCTCTGCCACGTAGGAGCCTAGGAGTGAATGGTCATCTCAGATCCACCTTGAGCTATACAACCTCTTTCAGGCGGAGGGCATGGCTTTGTACACGAGAAGTTCAGTCGAGCCCATTATGGGTTTATTCCATAACTCCATATGTGGGTGCTAGAAGTTTGATCGATGTCAAAACCGAGGTACCTATACCATCCACATGTTAATTCATCTGAGTCAATTACATCAATAACTTATAAAGCATGAAAATATAAGAGTCATGGTTAAAGAGTAATCCTCTTAAAGGAATGAATGTCATTCGAAGCGAAAATGGCACTGTAGGTTCTTTGTAGTTCCATTTTGCCTTGCCTAATCTCTGCCAGGGGATGGCTTGATTGGCGTATTGGAGCGACAAAGGTAGCTAGGTAAACACTGTAAGCGAATGACGAGGTTGCATCTCTTTGAATCGCCTTCTTGCCCTCATGCCAAAGGCAAGGATTGAGTGTCAGGGAGTCACGTCTGTACTGCTAATAGTAGCACATCATCATATTGGTTCTAGGACGGTGGTTGGCATGAGAACAATAGATCCATGGTTAGAGGAACTTTGCACTCTCCATGCTATGAGGTAGGACATGGCTGAAAATGGGTCCATGCCTAAAGGATTTTTTCCCCTGCCATTTAGGGAAGTTGGTTCGGGAGCCATAAGGATAAATATGCCTCATCCATCTTTAGATATGCTT
Source organism: Allium sativum (assembly GCA_030737875.1). Lineage (NCBI taxonomy): Eukaryota > Viridiplantae > Streptophyta > Magnoliopsida > Asparagales > Amaryllidaceae > Allium > Allium sativum. The sequence goes on from CM060925.1 coordinate 509,185,398, forward strand.
TCGATCCCATGCCGAAGATAAAATCTTATACAGAAACAATCAATCAGCATCTTGGTTTAAATGTTCCAAACCCTCAACTCGCCACTCTTACGGAAAGACTAAGGCAATTGGTCATGCAGGCTTATGATGTATCGGCATTGAATTAGATGATGTAATCATGAGCAATCCACGCTTGAGTCTCCGATTGCCCCTCGGCACTTGGAGCATGAGTTACTTACCAGATAATCAATCAATGGGGTGGAATTGTGAATCTTTATTTTCTAACTCCAAGATGTCTTTCGTCAGAAGCTTCATTCGTGTACATCTCCCATCTAGTTGGAAGTTGATGAGTGCTTTTGTCTAATCATTCAGGTTGGTTTATTTAGCAATAGGACTCATTGCTGTCAATCTTAGGACAACCTTCCAAGGGGAATATGGAATGTCGCCTTGTTGGATGTAGTCCATGCCGCGGGAAATTCTTTATGGGGGTTGTCCATGAATCTCTTTTGGGTTCGGTCTCCAACACTGGATCAACTTCCATCTGATCAATGGTCGGAGTTTGTAATGTCTAGATTGGGATTATCTTCATCTCTTCTGTATTGTCGAAACTTTCTAACTTGGCCAGGTAATTTGCTTTCTAATTTTCTATGTGCAGAATTCGAGACATGTTGTAATGTTCCCATCCATCTAACAGCTCTTCTACCTATTCTATGTAAGCCGCGAGTCGTAGTCCCTTCATTTGAAACGTCCTTCGAATCAATACAACTCCAATGCTGGACTGTCAATTATTCTTTGCACTGTCTGTATACAACACCCATGTGCTTGGTTTTCATCTTTCATTTTGAGGGGCCACCTTCTTCATCTATTACGCCCACTTCGGGAATGGTAAACCTAATGATGAAGTCGGTTAATACTTTCCCCCATATGGACTTCTATAGGAGGGAATTATGATCACACTGGCTCGGTTTGATGTTTCTTTCGAGCAATCATCCAGATGCCTTGGGTCGTTGTAGGACTTGTCGTATTGGCCAATCAGTGTGTATCACAATTATACGAACATGGAAATAGTGGTGGAGTTTCCTCGAAGCAATCATCAAACTGTAAGAAAGCTTTTCGATCTTTGGGTAGTTGCTTCATTATATGTCGCCCTCCTATATCCTGAATCTTCATCTTATCTAAGATCCATGTCTTCGGGCAGATCATCGGGCAACTCTTTTTGTGATGCTTCCTTTGCTTGCTAAGCCAATGCCTCCTTTACACTCCATCTCATCTAGAGGGGAAGTGTATTTGGGTTCTGTCTCTGATGTGTAGCATATTCCATCTCGTTCCCACTCCAGTTTCGGTTGGGAATTTTGAGCAATAGACATTAGGCTACAGTTTAAGTTCTGAATTATATTGGAGCTGGTCGGTCTAGACCTTCATCAGATAAGCTTGAATATGACATCATAATTTGCAAGAATTTAGTAATATTCATGCGTTATGTCACAATGGAAATAAGAAGTAGAGAGCTGATGGTTGAATCATATTTGCTTTAATCTCGAGCTCGGATTACTTGACCAAGATCGTATGGTGGCTGGTGAGCAGTCAAGTAGTTATAATCCGGGAAAGGATCCATAGGTCCAATCATAGCGTGTGGTGGTTCAACTAGTACCTAACTCTGGGTACCAAAGTATGTTGACCCCTTATTCGATGGAAATCAGTCTTTGTCGATGCGGTTGATAGCAAATAGCCATTGCAAAGGTTAGCCGAGTTTTTCGGGAGGTGAACTGCAGGACATATGTCATTCATCACATCTTACAACTGAAGTGTAGCTTTGGGATGTTGGGATCCTTAGCTGCTTTCTGGTATCCCATTATTGACAATCATGGTCACTAAGATCATATGAATCATCATTGAAGCAGTGCTCGGACTGTTCTATATAACCGTCATTCAGTGCTCCGCCGAATGGACAAGTTTAAGTCACATAAATGAGGTGACCACTACTCATTAGGGAACAACATCAGTTGCATTGCAGAAATCTTTACACTATCAGAGTTCCAATAGAGGAGGCTACTATTAGACAATCATTATCTCATATACTGTCATTGATAGCAAGCTGAATCTGATCTCTTCGCATTGAATAACATCGGCAAATAGAGGTAATGGCTTCTGGTGGAATCCCAGTCCTTGCCATTTAGTTGTCATATTCTTTGACTATTTGTCTAATCTTCATTGACAAGATTTGATGACTACTATTGGCCAAAATATACGTCGAGCTGAAGGTGAGCCGTGCTCCGAGCCGAAGCGAGGCCGTCAGCGGGTCCGGGCGCAGCGCCGGTGGGGGTCCGGGGCCTCACAGTCCCGGTGGCGATCGACCAGTTCGGATCATGCCTTCAAGTAGCGGTTCGGAGATGTCTTCACGTTTGGTCGGATCGGACCAGTTCCTCCGATCCGGATCGGAGCATTGTCAGTTGATCGGTTCGGGCGCCCCTCCTACGGTTCGGTTCGTGTTCACTCTTCTAGGTCGGATCGTGGTGTCACCCTTGGGTCGGTGGTATACTCATCTGCCTTATCCGAATCGGGTACTTTGATCCCAGTTACTTCGATCCGAGCCGGTTACATTGATCTGAGCCGATGGTCTGTTTATCTACTGCGTCCACACCAATTTCCATCCGATCTGACCTTTTGCTCGATCCGATCCGCAAGGTCTGTGCAGCTTTTTTAAAATTACTTCGGTATATCCAACTTTGACTTCCAATCAAAACGATGTTGGTTCATCACATCTCCAACTCCTTCGACCCATCTAAGCAGCAAGCAACTCTTTCAGAATTGAATACGGATCTCCCCTCAATGAACTATGACATCCATTAGTAGATGAGGAGATCTATGTTTGAGAATCAGTCCATTCTCAGTGAAAGCACCAAAATGTTAGACCAAAAAATGGCACTAACACCCAATTGAATAGGATTTGTGAAGAATAATAAGAAATCATATACGAAAAAGAAAGAGAAATCAATCAACACACAGGATTTATAGTGGTTCGGCGTTAATGAGCCTACGTCCACTTAATAGCTCCTCATTTCATTCCGTAATTACAATTACACTAAATATTTACAATCAAACACTCAAATACAATGAATCATTCTCTCCAAATTCATTGTTTTCATTAGAGAATAAGGAGGTTATTTATGTAGGAATTCGGCCATGCTTCCATGAATAAATGAGCTGCCAAAAAGTCCCCCAAAATGATGCGTTGTATGTGTATTTATAGGTAGAAATTCGGTTAGGGTTGAGTGGCCACGTGGCAGCTTCAGAGTAAATCTCGAAAGTAGTGGAGAAAATGGTGAAATGGTCTTTACCTGCCCAGAATTCGGTTAGGGTGAGTGACCAGATCCGGATGGCCCGATCCGAATGGCCAGATCCGGATGACCAAATCCGGATGACCCGATCCGGTTGACCCGATCCGGATGACCCGATCTGGTTTAACCGATCCGGTTTGGTCGGTCAGAAATATTCGCTTTAGCTTGATCCAAAATGGTGGAATCCAACCCAAGGCTTATGTGCGTAGAAATACGAGTTTTCCATCCTTTGTTACTTCGTCTAAGCAGATGCCGATCTCTGCTAGTTCATACTCAATCCCTGAGTGGCCTTCCTAATAGAGTTCTTGGGCTTTGGATAGTCTGGTCACAAAGCGGGCTAACAATTAGTTAAACTAATAAATTGTTGAAACCGATAGGCAAATTTAGCCAAATTGTGTCAAACATTGAACTGAATTGAAAATTTATTGCATTTTCATATATGTACATGTATATACATTGAACATGTCATAGCATGGAGACTAAGAAGAGGAATAAAATTATATGCCTGACAAATAGGTACATGTTTACTACATTTCTTGGGTTTGGATGATTTTATGAGCCGATTGGCTAGCCGCTTGGCTTTTTCGTTTTCTTTTTGATTGGAGAGGGCCTGTGTGGCGGTTTGGGGATTTTCCAGATGCTCCCCATAAAAATGAGGTTATGGAAAAAAATTCGAAAATTTAGGGTGTTAGCCAAATTTTTGAAATTTTTGAAAAGTTCCTAGAAACTGAAAAGTTGAAGAACTTAAGCCATAATTAAAATAATGAAAGTTGAGTTGGTTAGTAAAACAACGTTCAGCTCTATTCCTTTTCGAGGACGAACAGATTTTATGTGGGGGAGATTGTAACAACCCGGAAAATCGGAACCAATTTAAAATTTTTATTTTACCCATTTTAATTAATTTTGGAATATTTAAATGAATATTTTAAATAATAACGACTAAAAATTTATTTTAATTGAAGTTAGAAACTTAAAAACTTATAAATTTAAAATAAATTATATTATGAGCCTGAAATGGCGCGGTAGTTTGAAAATTCGATTTTAAACTTTGAATGAACATACAGAAATCCATATAAGTCAGAATTGAACGAAACAAGAAACGTTAGAATCAATTTAAGTATATCTTTCTAATGAATGTAAGAAACTGAGACTTCACTTTATAAATTAAAAGTTATGCCTAGTTTAAAATTTAAAATAGTCGCTGTGGAATTTATACATATTATATATATTTATAATATACATAAAGCCCTTAAAAATAGCCATTTGGCAAACGACCTTCGTTTTCGACGAAACCACTTTTGTTTGATCCGTAATGTCAAATTATTGCTAGATCCCAATTTTCATAATTTTTGGAATAAATATGTGAGCGTGGCACAAGAAAACGTATTTTGTCAATTTCAGTCAATTTGGATCAACAAGAAAATGATCATTTTTCAAACGGTCTCCAAATTCGACAAAATTAGTTTTGTTAGGACCGTATCGTCAAAGCAAAGCTAGAAATATTTTTTCGGGAATTTTTTTAGTTAGTACGTGGCCCTGGTAAATCAAAATGTACGTTTAAATTCAATATATATTGATTTATATTTTAATTTAAAGAAAAACTGATTGAAACAGTCGAATTGGCTTATGAAACATATCCCATTGTGTCCGGAGTAGGGTTATTACGCTAGGGACGACTGTCGTTGGGTTCAATTGGAGTCCGTATCAATTAGCAACTATTTTTGGAATTAAAAATAAAATAAATTATTTATATAAATACCCGGCCCAATCAGAATTTTTTAAAAACCCTAATTCTCTAAAAATCGCGCCGCCTTCTTCCTGTAACCAACGGCGGAAATCGTTGATTTCTTTCCACTCATTTTTCTCCCAATCCAAACAGTTTTAATCCCAACTTCATGAACGAAATTTGTTGACGGCTTCGAGATCTAAATCCTGACCAAATTTGGGATATTATCGTCGAGTCGTTGGCTTGGATTTCGAGCTCAAAGAGATCGACTTAGATGCCGATTTCCGGCGTCCAGGGGGGAACGAGCTGGCGGCGCTCATGGCTGGAGGGGCGTCGTGCGTGGGCGCTCCAGGTGCATGTAGTGGATCGTTGTTCCGTGCCTTGAGTGGCGTGAAAACTTGTGACCTATGTTTTGAGCAATGGGGTTTTTCATGGTTCGACGGTTACAAGCTATACGGGAAGACAAAGAGAAGGTAACGTTTTAATTAGCATTATTAAAACTAATTATTTAGTTAATTAATAAATTATTAACTCATTTTAATTATCAAAGGTATTTAATGTGATATCTTCTCCATACGAGGTCCAAATAGCGCGAAACTGGATCCATTGCGATCGTGGAAACGAGAGCTTCACAACAAAACTGATTGAGTACAATTTGGAGCAAGTTAGAATTTCAGACAAATTCAAATCCAAACCGTTCAGAAATTCAGAAATAAAACTGGCGCAGTGGAAACAGAATGTGTGAACTCCTTCTCACTCAATTTATTTTCCAGTAAAATATATACTAGGATGCAGATGGTGCTTAGCAGCACCCGACACTATTTATTGTACAAACCATGGATGATTTGTGTGATTGTGATTGTAAAATTGATTGTATTGTGAATAAAAAAAATATTCCTGTGTTAATTAAAATTTGTAATCATTAAAATTATCAAATTTAATGTGTAATAGAAATATATAAAATATTCATGTGTTGAAATATATATTCATATACAAATCGGACGATTTGTTTATGTACACCTATTTAACTGACCTTGGTTAGGACGATAATTTTTACACGTTGCCCAACTACAAATAATAATTAATATTTGTTGTTTGAAAACCCCACATGGGTATTGGGATGATATTTGACATATACTGATCCCAATAATTAGTGGTATGCCAATCGATGGGTTGACAGACTGTATAAGCGTTATTTATTTATTTTAATGCTTATACAATTGTAGAAGGCACTCTGGATGATGGTTGATTATTTAATATTTTTGTTATATACATGTGTTGTATAAAATCCATATAACTAACATTATATGGTAATTGATTGAGTCTCATTTCAATTTGGAAAGTATTCGATAAAGGACTAAAACAATTCATGTGTTGAATAAAATCTTTAAAACATAAAAAATCACAATTTTATCGTATGTGTAAACTACTAAAATTAGTCATGCATTGAATAAATCTTTAAACGATAAAAATCACATTTTTATCGTATGTATAAACTATAAAATATTCATGTGTTGAATAAAATACTTAAACTATAAAATATTTATTTGTTGAACAATACTCATGTGTTGAGAATCAAAATATTCATTTGTTGAATAATACTCATGTGTTGAGAATCAAAATATTCAATTGTTGAATAATACTCATGTGTTGAAATCCAAATATTCATTTGTTGAATAAAATATTCATGTGTTGAATGTAATAAAATAACGGGTATTTTAAAATAATATTTAGTAAAAGATCAAAATATGATTTTTATGTCCGATTTTGGATGGACCCAAAAATATTGAAATACTTGAAGCATATTGAATAGATTTGCGCCATTTTAACGTGAACGATATTTATATCGATTTTATTCATTTTTAAAATGACTATTGAAAAGAAAATTAATTCGAAGTCTTATATTTTGAAAATATTATCATTTATATTATAATGATATATAATATTCAGTTTTGATTAAAAATTGAAAATGAAGTGGGAATAGTTTTAAAACGAATTTATAAAATACGTTTGGAACTGAAATCGACGAAATATACATAATTTATATTATATATGTATAAATGGTTTGAATAGAACGCACCGCGCTACGGCCGTTCTCGAATTTCGACCATTGACTTCCAATTGATATTACGGGAGATCCGACCTTCGGATTCTCCTAAAACCGGAACCGTTGGGTTCTTATCGAAAAGAGCTTTCCAAAGATTATAAGATATTTGTAATCTAATGGTTGGATTTGGAATTATATCCAAATCAAATTTGGAAAAGGTCACTATTGCCGCAGTTCGGTGGCCGTTATTGGAAACTGACTTAAATAGCGATAATATAATTATTCAAAATATTAATAATTTGATTAAAATCATAATAAATGATTTGGAAAGAAACGGGATGAAAAATTCCATATTTGAAAGGATAAAAAGAATATTTTTATCGAAATGAACTAGTTAATTAACTAGAAATAATAATCCAATATTTTTAAATAAATAAATTGGATTTGTAAATGGTTTTAATATAACAAGAAATTTCCAACGAATAAATTGGAATGGATTTGAAATCGAAATTTCGATATTGGATTCTGTAATTATACAGACATTGTTATGGAAACTTGAAGATATTTATATCGTTATTTCCAATACGATATTTGTTGGTTTCAGAATTTGATATTGAATGTAAGTCGATGTAATTTCTATTCAGGGCCTTATATTTAATATCGAATTGAATTATGGGTTTGTCGTGAACGGTGTCATAAATAACACAGTTCTTGAACCCAGTTGAGAAAAAGAATAAATCTTTTAATTAAGATTATTTGATTTTCCAGTTAATTAACATTTAATTGGAATAAAATGGAATGTAAATTGTGTTTATTGTGAACTGTGTTTTAAATGACATTCGTTCTTTAGCCCGATTAACAGTGAATGTTTTTTGGAATTCATAAATATTTTATTAAGATTTAATGGAATTTTCCAAAGTAAAGTTTTCCAATTAATTTATATTTAATTGGAATGGAATGGAATTCGATTTGGTAATAATCGAAATGAGATTGTGTGGAGGAGGACTGATACTATATATGGAATTTAAAAGGCTTTGCTGTTTTTCAATTTATATTATTAGTTTGATACAGAAATTGATATCGATTATATATTGATTTGTTTTCCGTGAATATTCCATAATTAATGGAATGTGATTTTGTGTTTGTCGTGAACGGTGTCTTAAATAACATTGTTCCTGAACCCAGTCAAGAAAATTAGAAACTAACTGGGGATTAGCTAAGTTGAATGGTTTCCTTGGTATTGATCCGATATTGGTTTCGGCCTTCGGGATTAATACTAAGGGAACTGTTCTCTTACTAATTTACGGTTAGAGAATGATCGAGAATGGAGTATCACCAGTTATGCTCCAAGCGATAGTTAAATCTTTAATTAGATTTGAACGTGAAATGGTAATAAAAATTTACGGATAACACCGTGGTGTTAGATTTGGAGTATTACCAGTTTTGCTCCATGGGATGAATAGGTTGAGATTGGGACATAAAATAAATGATTACTTCGGTAAGGTGCGATAATCCCGACTAGTTTGGATAAACCTTAATTTGGTTTGAATTTATATCCAAAAGAAGTGTAACGACCCGGAAAATTTTTGACCTAGAAAATTCGACATACAACACATGTCGACCATTCAAGACTCAAAAATTGACCGTTTAGTCCATGAAAGAAGTTAGAGAGTGAGAATAGATAAGATAGAAACTTAGAATAGAAGAAGAAGAAGAACACAACATCAGAGTAACACGAACCTCACAGCGGAACGAATAACATATAATATACAACATAACTTTGAAATATAAATCTGTACACGAATATACATATCATTTCCAAAGTATAGTACTTACAACATAGCGGAAATAACCATAGCTATAAAATTCCGAAGCCTCCTGCTCCAGCTCTCCAAATATATCTGTAAATCCGGACTACTTGACTGCCCATACAAATTTAGGCACCCAAGAGTTTAGGGAAAACAAACAAAATAAACCCCGGGTCAGTCATGTGACTGGTGTGAGTAAACTCAAATCACTTGTTTAACTTTTAAACTCCTTTCAAAAGAAAGAATAATCGTAAGACCAATCCGCACATAAACACGGATGGTTTTTACCTTACGGTAACCCAAATCATTGGTAAAACATTATTTTTCTGATATTATAATAATGTCTAACACAAGTAATATCAATCTAGTAGAACGCTTTGATCTCACGTTCAACTTATATAATATACAACCTAAAACCACGGGCGCTTATTGGGCAATGGATTTCCAACTCTGATAAGGTATGGATCCACCTTCCGATCAGTGTACTCTAGAAGCGATACACTGGAATTCAACAAGAACATCTTATAACTCGGCCACACATGACCGACCACTCATTTCGCTTGAGTGTATCGAATATATTGTCACCTTACAGTTGGTAAACCAACATAACCATTCCTGGGAGATACAGAATTGAAAGAAGTAAAAAATATGAATATTCTCTATATGGTGACAATATAACCTACTTGGGTGCGGCCCACTTAGCCATGCTGCCTGTCCGATTTCTATCATTTCCCAGTTGATGAGGCTGGAGGTCATAACGTATCTTTCAACAGATTGCTCATCCATTCACTTTGAATGCCACATCGTCATACCCGTTAAATCACAAATTGATTTTCCCAAATATACAATGGATATAAGCCCAGAGAAACGAATTCCTCTGCCACAAACGTAAATACGTTTGAAACGATCAATTCACGTGATCTACCACCTATACTCTGTCAAACATTCTTCCATACTGGTTGTCCTAGGACTGGACAAACCGAAGGTACTATTCTGTAAACAGGATAGCCCTTGCATAACTCCGTCTTCAATTTGTCTTCGATTTATTTGATTCGAAACGCTAACACCCATATGGAGTGGTTCTAGGATAATAACCCAACCGGTTTCTCCGTATTGACGACGAAAAAAAGGTCACAACTTCGATAGTCTGTGATTTAACTATCAAAGAAAAACACGTGTGCAAACAACGATATTATTTCCAGATGGAAATTAGATCGATCAATCATCAATCCATATTTATCATTTTAAATTCATTTATCGTTTAATTTATTCATTTCCTTATTTCCAGTTTCCATATATTTAACATTTCTTATTTTCTAAATCTAGAAAATATACGTTATTAACTTTGGAAAATGTTTCCATAGTTATTCCCATTTCTCATTTTCTATTATTAGAAAATATTGCTGATCTTATTTGGAAAACATTTCCAAACTCCTTCATTGGTTTTAAACTGATGTTTAAATAAAACATCGCTCTGCCAATTCAAACCATTTCACTCATTAACTAAATTCACTTATCCATCCTTCACTATCAAACCTTACCAATCTTTAGTTAAGAAGGAAGTCAATCAAGTTGGGGTATAGTTACCTCTCAGACCTTAACTGAACAACGTTTTAACCTCGGAATAGTCAAAGTTTATCTTTTAAATCTTTAACAAACTTCCTTACGTAACTCTCGAATTCTATTTACGAATCCTCTTCTTTTAAAGAATTCATTTGATTAAAAATCATGGTGTTATAATTCCCTTACTTTCAATATATAATAACTTAAGTATAACTTTTCTTCCTTAATTTAAATAAATAAATAAACAATTTATTAAATAAACAAATCTTGATTTAAAAACCGGAAAGTAAATAGTACTTTCCAATATTCGATATAATCGAATTTCAACGTATAACTCTCCTTCGAATAAACTTTATTCGATAACTTTCCTTCGAATAAACTAATATTCGATAACTCTTTTCGAATAAACTATATTCGATTACCTCCTTTCCTCGAATACTATATTCGACTAACACCTTTGGATTAACTCAATTGGATTAATTTGGTTTGATTAACTCAACTTATTTAACTCAACTCGATTAACTCAACTTGATTAACTCACTTGATTAACTCAACTTATTTAGCTCAACTTGACTAACTCCTATCGAATAACTAATATTCAATTTATTTATATTCGAATAACCATGTCTGTTTTAAATTTATTTCGAATAGCTAATATTCGAGTTAACTCCATTCGCTTGACTCTAGATCGCAGCGATCACAATGGTTATGCCTGATTCCCTTAGGAAACATCCGACCGCCATAGGCTATCTGCAGCCCTATGAATTTCGCTAGTAGTCGTAAGAAATGGCAACTCATCCTGAATAACTATGTTTGACTAACTCCATCTCAAATAACTATATTCGATCAACTCTAATTGAATAACTAATATTCAAATTCGATTAGATATGTTCAATTAACTCTATCTGGTTAACTTTTTATTCGAATAACTAATATTCGATTAACTCTAACTGAATAACTAATATTCAAATTCGATTAACTATGTTCAATTAACTCTACTCTAATTAATTAACTCTAATTCTAATTGATTAACTCTAATTCTAATCGATTAACTCAAACTAGTTAACTCTAACTGATTAACTTTTCGTCCATATTCAGTTTCAAATATCGATGTTGAAATCGATTCTTACTTCTCTATATAAGTCCTGACTTATATATTCTATTTATCCAATGATGAATATTTTACTTAATTTATAAAATATTATTTATAAATTAATCTTCCTAATTTATCTGTTTAAAACAGATTTCTATTTAATTCCACTTTAAGTAAATCTTTTCCAATTATCTATTAAAAACAGATTTCCATTTTCTATTCATTTTCTAAATATTCCTTCGATTTAATTCTATTTATTTACCAAATAAATATTCCTCCGAATTCTATTTATTTAACCAATAAATATTCCTTTCAATTCTATTTACTATCTAAGTAAATAGTCCTTTTTATACATCTATTTAGTTCCACTTATTTCTATTTCAATTCTATTTGATTTACAAATATTTCTTTTTATATACTCTATTTGTTTTACAAATAATCCCTTTATAAAACTCTATTTGTTTTACAAATAAATATTTTCCATTTATAATCTATTTGTAAATGTTTTTACAAATATTTCCTTTTCGATTCTATTTGTAAATGGTTTACAAATATTTCCTTTTCATCTTTATTTATTTCCTAAATAAATATTTCTTTTACATCTTGTTTTTTCAAATATTTTCCTTTATATTTTTTTTACAAATAATTTCCTTTATATTTGTTTTACAAATAATTTCCTTTATAATTGTTTGATTTTATAATTATTTCCTTTTATAAATTCCTTTTTCATTTTATATATAAAATCCATTGATTTTATATAAATAATTTATATTCAAAATATACTTTGAAAATCCTCTTTTTACATCCCAGTATTTCTTACAGTATTTAAAGTAAAAAATAACAGTGATCGATATCTTTCAAACACACAAAATCCACAGCAAATTATATATCACATCATATATTGCAATATATGAACAAAACAGTATTATAAATATTGAGGAATCCAGTTGGATCCCTCCAATCTGTTTCCCTGCATCACAGATGTTAAACAATATAATTAACATTGATTTCATTTCAATATGAAGTATTCTACTAAACAGATTCTATATATATTTAACGATTTGTATATATATATATCATTATCGATAATTTCGACTAATACATAAGCAATTCAACCAAATAGTTAACACACAGCAAACAACAGATAATTATCAGTTCTAAAAATATAACTGTTCAGAGTTGGTGAGTTTTACTCACTTTGGCAGTTCATCATTAAAGAACGATAAACTGTTGTTTGATTTGAATCAAATAATTTATTTCACCATAAATTCAAACGAGCTCCAATCCACTCCCAGTTAGTTCCATTGGGTATTGTCCGTCCATACGATCCCAACGGATCATGTTTCGCTGAATTTCATTCACGTATGAATTTTTATGCTTTATACAAATAAATACACTATTTAAATTAAAGTAAACTTAAAGAATTATTTTATAACGGGCCTCACTCGTTATGAAACCGGCCCACTACCTCTCAAGCCCAACTGCAACTTAGTCTTCTCCTCCGAATACAAGAACACGAGCTCTAGGTAGTCGCTCCATTTCGTTCACCACACCTGACATTCCAACCCCAAGAACTCCATTGTTTCTCCACTATAAATCAAATAAAAATATCCATAAATTTCCCCTTTCAATCCTCTCCATCTACATACCAAAAACCTGTAGCTCGCTACCACCATTTCAATTGCATTGAATGCCAGTTCGTGTATCACCGTGAAAACCCCCGAATCCTTTTTAATCGGAAAACCCCACAGACTTGCTACACGCTAGTACTCAACACCGCTTTCTCAACTCCATCCACCAAAACAACCATCAGTGTTTAAATCCGCCAAAAACTTAAAACCTAGGTTTTCGCTGAAGACATCGAGTACCAGGAACCAACATCGAACACAAAAAAACTGAAATGGAACTGAAGGAAATCATGCCAGGAATTCAAAAATGTATACCTCATGATTTATAGGATTTAATTTGTGATTGTTTGGATTTTATTTCAGGTTTTCCTTTTGCCAATTTTTTTGCTGTGATTTGGTTTGTGAGGAGATTGAATCTGTTCTTCGCATTTTAAACATGAATGTGTGGCTGAGAAAGAGATAGACATGGCCTGTTTTTGTTCACTCATAAGTTAGGATATTTTTAAATAATTAAAATTCGTGTGATCACATAATATATCCAAAAATCATGAAAATGGTCGTGTAGCTACTGTTTGACATTACGGACCCAACGAAACTGGTTTCGTCGAATTCCGACTCTGTTTATTCACATAGACTATTTTTCACATTAAAATCCCATACGGCCACATACTGACTCCAAAAATCACGAAACTTGAAGTCTAACAATAATTTACTATTCCGGATCCAACAGAATTAGTTTCGTCGAAATCGGAGTTCGTTTGTAAAACTGGCTATTTTTAAAGCTCAAATAAACCATTTAAATATATAAATATATTTAAAAACAATTAAGTTAAATATTTATAAATAAATATTATCGTATATATTCACAAAGAATATCACACTGCTCCATATAGGGATTTTAAAATTCGATATTCCAAATCCAGTCTTACATCGATATTCGATTTATATTTAAAAATCCATTTTAAATATAATAAATCGATATAAATTATAAAGGAATTCCATAGCAACTTTTCTAAAATTTGATTTGGACATAACTAAAAATCTACACGATGAAATCCTAATTTTTCTCTTCCATTAGAAAAATATACTTCACCAGCTCCGAACGTTTCTTATTTCACAGAAATCCGGCTAAAAACGGACCCTGTATATTCAGTTGAAGTTCAAATCGCCAAATAGCGAACTGCCGCGCGCTTTCGAGCTTGATTATGATTATAATATAATTATACGTTCAAACTTCATTTTTAAATAATATATTCGTTGTTCAGATTCAACTCCAAACTGAATTATTTCACATAAATAATCCAATTCACACTATATTGTGAATTCCACTATTTTTGATTATTTCTGAATTAAATATATTATTCTATTATTTATATTAATTAAATATTCCATATAATTTAATTAAACGACCATTTAATTCTCTAAATCACTATTTATAGAATTAAATTAATTAATTAATTATCGCTAAAACACGGGACATTACATTCTTCCCCATTAAAATAATTTCGTCCTCGAAATTGCTAAGGTAGAAAACAAACCCTGTTAACTGGGTTAAAATTATTTATTCAGTTCTAAACTTCAGTTTCACTGAACCAATTAAAATATTAATTAATTCTTTCCAGTGTAAATTTTCAAAAATCCTGAAAATTTTCTAACACCATAACTTTTCGAAAAATTTCGCCAGCACCTCCTTTGTATGGGGTTACCGGAAAAATTCAAACCTTGCCACACGGGCCCTCTCCAATCAAAAAGAAAATCAAACAGCCAAGCGGCTTTCCAAACCGGTTCATAAATCACCAAGCTCATATAAAATAAATTTGTACCTTTTTGTAGGGCATATCGTTATATCCCTTCATCTGTTATCAACTCAACATATACCAATGTCATTCCGATCAAACTCCAATCACTTTTATCTCAATACGACCATTCGCTTTTAACTAAGTGAAATTCCATTTTCAACTCAATCGTTTGGTTGTATCCAAGCCAAATTTCAATTTCAACTCAATTCCATTCTTGATTCCATATTCTCAATTCACCAATCAATATACTTAAGCAAGTTAAGTTCCATCCATATTTTATTAACTGGTTAATTTCTCCAATCAGGGATCTTTATTTCCAAATCCAGTTTGGTTTTTAAATTCAAACAATATCCTCCTGGGAATTTTAAATAGTTTACCTCTTTCAAAAATCAAATTTTCCTTTTTGAAATTCAACACCACTTGTTTTTCCCAAAAAAATATTCAAAAGAGTATTTCTGGAAGTAATTCATCACTTTCAAACTCGAAAATGAACACTGAGGATGTGGCCAACATCATCAGGGTTATTTCCCAGCTACTTAAGTGAGTTCAATACTATATCACTTTTGAAACCATTTCTAAATACACCCATTTTGAAATTCATTTCAAAATATCATTCACAATGCTGTAAAGCAAATTTAAAATAGCCCAGGATTTTAAAATTCCCGTATATTTAATCCAAATCCTATTACAACACTAATTCAAATTTTTAATTCCAATTCGGATTTTAATTCAGATTTAATTCAAATCATAACACTTATCTGAATTTCATTTGGTTATATATATATAACCATTTTACTTTATAATCTTACTCGATTATAATAACTAGCACATCCAATATACTATAATATTTCAATATAAGTACTTTTCTTTATATCTGTAACAACCCGTAAAATCTGAACCAGTTTGAAAATTTTAATTTGGCTATTTTAGTGGATGTAAAATAAATATTTTAAATAATAACGATGAAAAGTAAGTTTGAATCGACATTTGAAAATGAATATAATTATTTCTAATTATAAACAAGGCCTGAAATGACGCGGTAGTTTCAAAATTTGAATTCAAATTTTGACTGGCTGTACCGGGTGCAAAATAAAACGGATTTTAGTGAAACCAAAAATATTTAAATCTGTAGTGAATATCATTCTAATGAATTTGAGAAATCAAAGTTTCGTAGCGTGAAGCAAAAGTTATGGCCAAATGAATTTTCAGAAAGGCCGCTATAGAGTTTATATAGCCCGTGAAAATAGCCATTTTGCAAATGACCTCGGAATTCGACGAAACCACTTTTGTTGGATCCGGGATGTTAAATTATTTCTAGGTTTCAAATTTAATAATTTTTGAAGCTAGTATGTGAGCATGGAAAAGGAAAATATGTTTGGTCGATTTCTGTTAAATTGGATCGACCAGAAAAGGGCCATTTTTCAAACTGTCTCAGAATTCGACGAAATTAGTTTTGTTGGGACCGTATCGTCAAAACATAGCTAGATTTATTTTTCGGGAATTTTTAGAATCAGTATGTGGCCCGACAAATTGAAATGTACGTTCAAATCAAATATTGAATGTGTTATATTTTAATCTAAAGAAAAACTTACTGAAACAGTCGAATGGGCCTACGAAACATATCCCATTGTGTTCGGAATGGGGGTATTCAGCTAGTGACGACAGTCGTTGGGTTTGGATTGGAGTTCGTACGAGATAAGGGTTATTTTTGGATTTTTAAAATTTATAAATATAAAAAAAAATCATTGTTCCACATCAGATCTTTCCCCCTGACATTCTCCCCGCTCCTCACGATTAACGGCGGCCGTTCTTCATTTATTCCTCCCTCGTTTTCTCCTCCCACACTCAACGACACCCACCCCTCCTTTGGAGTTTTTTTAGAGCATCAAGAGAGCTTGAACCCATATCGGATTTGCCTGCCATCGTCGAGTGTTTTGGGAGAATCACCCTCACGAAGTTGCACCGCTTCAGGCCAAAAGCCTCCTCCCCACGGCGATTGAGCTGGCGGCGGTTGGCACCCCCTGGAGCGGATTTCGAAGCTCTTCCTCGTGGTGAAGACCGATCGACGAATCGCTGCGCGGTTTGCTCATAAATCGGAAACATAATTTTGAACAGGTTTGAAAAAATATACGGCTGAAATTATTTTAAACTATTATATAGCTCTTTAAAGCGCTACGGTTTTTGATTTCACTGTAAAAATCAAATCTTTTTCGTTTGTTGACGAAATTCAGCGAAACAAGAGATAGTGGACTCGTGTGGACGTCTTCTACATTCTAGAAGAGACCGCATACTTTTCTGAGCCATCTGCTATTTTTGGTGGAGTGGAGCCCAATATGAGATTTCTAAATTATAAAAGGTATGGAAAACGACGATTTATAAATTATATAATCAATGTATGAGTTATATAAGCGTTGTACACCTCATTTATAAGCATTGTATAAGTTATACGTTCGATATATAAGTTATATATGCGTTGTAAAAATTATGTATGTGTTGAAATAGAAGTGAAATACTTATATATATATATATACGCCCCCCATCCACAAACCATGGACGATATTTATTTGTTGTGATTGGTGTGAAAATTGGTTGATAGGGAATGGTTGATTTGAATTGTTTGTGGTTGAAATTGATTGATTGTGGTTGAAAAATACCCGTTTGTGGTTGAGAATTATTTGGTTGAAACCACATCGGATTAGTTTGTGGAAAAGAAAAAAATATACATGTCGCCTACGTGCGAACTAGATGCATGAAATACCCATTGTCAAAAGCTGCGATGCTTTAAGGTAGAGCGAGGAGTCGTACTAGGAACGACCCCGGTTTTAACTACCCTGCCGTTATGCTGCCGAAATTTTGAATAATATTCATGTATTAGAATTATTTTCATGTGTTGAAACTATATTCGTATGTTGAATAGAAAACATTCATGTGTTGAATAGAAATTCGTTCGTTGAATGGAAATTCATGTGTTGAGTGGTATTCTTGATTTAAATAAATTGTTTTAACAATAAAAATCACATTTTTATTTTATGTATACGAACTATAGAAACCATTCATGTGTTGAATAAAAATTCATTCGTTGAATAGAAATTCATGTGTTGAATGGTATTCGTGTTTTAAACAGATTGTTTTAAATTTAAAAATCACCATTTTATTGTATATAAACGAACTATAGAAAACATTCATGTGTTGAATAGAAATTCATTCGTTGAATAGAAATTCATGTGTCGAATGGTATTCGTGTTTTGAAATAAATTTTTATATAATAAAAATCATATTTTTATCATCTATATGAACTATATAAAATAGTCATGTTTTGAAATAAATTGTTTTATAATAAAAATCATATTTTTATCATCTATATGAACTATATAAAATAGTCGTGTTTTGAAATAAATTGCTTTATAATATAAATCATATTTTTATCATCTATATGAACTATATAAAATAGTCGTGTTTTGAAATAAATTGTTTTACATTAAAAATCACATATTTATTACATATATGAATTGTTAAAAATAGTGAAGTGTTGAAATAAATGTCGGTTGGATAAAAATATCATTTTTATCAAAGGTATGAAAAGCATATGGTTTTGAAATCGAAGAACAGATTATATTTATATATAAATAAATATAATTAAAATAAATCGAATAACGAAGCTGTAGCCCGTGTTTTGAAACCGTGATTTCAAACGATTAGTGCGGGAGATCCGACCATCGGATTTTCCCGAAACTGAAACCGTCTGGTTCTCCTTGGAAATATCTTTCCAACGGCACTAACTTTGTAAAGATCCAACGGTTGGATTGTATGGAATGTTTAATTCAAATCTAAAGAAAAACAGCGCCAGAATCGATTATATTTATATATATATAATTAAATTAAATCGAATAACGACGCTGCAGTTCGTATCTTGAAATCGAAACATCAAACGAGTGTACCGGGAGATCCGACCGTCGGATTTTCCCAAAACTGGAACCGTTGGATTCGTTTTGAAAAGATCTTTTTAATGATATAAATTTTGTGAAGATCCAATGGTTAGATTTTCAGATATGTGTAAATCAAATCTGAAGAAAAACAGCGCCATGGCCGCGTTATGGCCTGAATCGTCATTTGAATGAATTGGCTATTTTTTAATAAATAAAAATAGTCATAAATCGTTATAAAATATTATAAAAGATATGGAATGTGAAATTTAGAAATTAACTGAAGGTTAGCTGAGTCGAATGGTTTCCTGGGTTTTGATCTGATGTTGATTCGGCCTTCGGGGTTAATATTTGGGAAATCGTTCTCTTACTAATTTATGGTTGGTGACTAATGAATTGGAATAAGGCATATGTTGTTTTTGTGTAGCACTTGTTTATTATATACGCGGGCTGCTTAGAAAGACCTGGTTTATCCCATTCTGAATAACTGAATTGACGATAAGGAATCGATGATGAAGACGGTGGATGAAGACCGGAGATCTTCACCTCGTTTGGATGATAATTGATGTCCTGATTGGGAGGCATCCCAAAATGTGGATAATGAGTGGTGATCGTCTAGATGTACGTGGAGATCGATGGGTATGCGAGTTATATAGTGCCTCCGGTTTCCTTCAGACCCAGAACATACTTGCGAATGGACTGTGTGTCTGACATTGGAATTCATTCTGTGTGATTGATAGCCATCAGTTGCATGGTGTGAATTGCCTGTGTGGCATGCTAAGATGCAGTGATCAAGGCTTCTGTTGAAAAGCAAAGTCTTGTCGTTGATGATCAACGCCCGGCCTGCGTGGTATAGCTTTGTGTATAACGTTAATTCACGAGCCTCACACCTCGGTATGATCCAGAAACGAGAGAGGACCTCTGGGAGGGCATGCGTTTCCTTCTAGCTAGAGGTGGTGTCAGTGCTTAAACTGGATGACATTTATAGTATTTTCACATGTGTGGTTGTTGCTGTTGCGAGGCGCCTCGATAATATCGGTCAATCCGGGACCGATGGAGTCACTCGTTGAGTCATTGAAGCCCCATAGGGCGGGGAAACGTATTGTTCAGGCATTTTAATCCACATCGGTGGACCGGCCCTGAATATCCAAAGGCTTGACTGAGTACTTGCCTGAGACACGGGCTAGAGCGTCTCGAATTCGGTAAGGACTATCTTTTGCCTTGGTTCAGGACGGAAATCCAATTTCCAAAAACGACATCGTGCGGTTTTGATTGTATACCTATATATGGCGACATAGTGGTATAGGGAATTAATGTCGTCTATGATTGATACTTATGATTTGAAATTGTTTTTGAAACATATAAACACTAGTAATAATATCAAATGCTTTTGTTTTATTCGTATCAAGCATATTTTGGCCGTTATAAGGTAAAAACTCTATCCTTTGGTTTGCGTTGCATTGTGTGATGGGAACTGAGTCTTATAATGGCTTCATTTTTGTAAAAAGCATTGCGATGCTCAAAAGATTTACTTGTTTTAAAGCACTGGCAATCCAATGGAGTAAACCCGTTCCGCGAAAGTGGCGTGGTCCTGTGATTAGCCATATTATTAATGTGTGCTAAGTAGAGTTCTCATACCAGTCCCATGACTAACTCGTAGTTTGTTTCACTTGCAAACTCGAGTGCCCCTTTTTCTACACGGGCAGCCTTGTGTTCGGGTTTTAGCAAGCTCTTTCTGGATAGCTGGAGCTGAAGATGGATTCTATCATTTATTTCTTTTTATGCTGTTCATCTCCTATTGTATATATTATGTTAATTTTCTGCTGTAGACATTTATGTATTGCTGAACTGTATTTGTACTAAGTATGATCCTGTGTACTATGTAACTCTGATGATTACGTTTATCCGGTGTATATTTGTACATTATCTGGTGTATTTATTTATTTATTTCTGTTCTACTATTATCTGTTTATATGTTATATTCCAAAGATTACCCTTGACACCATCGTACGGGGTTTTGGGGTCGTCACAACGTGGTATCAGAGCTTTGGTTAAGCTTAGTGTTGGAATATAACATATTAACGAACTCGTCAGAAATAGAACCAGTAGTGTTCTAGGATGAATAACTCATTATAGATAGGATCAGTAATATCCTAGTATGAGTAGCAGAATGAAATAACACCTCGATAGATACATTTACATTCAAGTATATGTTTCTATGCTTTAAAATATCCTTTCTGTTGACCTGACACTATGTCTGCCATTTGCAGATGTACTAGAAAATGAGTGCCAGAAATAGAACAAGTAATACTAACCCGGATATAGAAGCTCCATTTATGAAATATAGAAATCTGGGTGGAAAACCGTTCTCGGGCGAAGAATCTATTATGAAAACACAAGCTTTGATTCGTTCTGCTGAGAAAATCTTTGAAGGATTAAAGCTGAGAGATGACCAGAAAAGATTACTGGCATCTTGGGCACTCAAAGACGAAGCTTTTTTCTGGTGGGATTCGATTATTAAGGATAGTCCGGAAGGTGATATCACCTGGGATAGATTCAAAGTGATTTTCCACGAAAGATTTACTCCTCCTGAAGCAACTGAGCGATTATGTGATGAATTCTCTTATCTGATACAAGGAGATACGACCATCCCAGAATATCATAAGAAAATCAACGAACTTTCTCATTTTACCCCTCATCTGATTCAAGATCCAAAGAGGAAGAATCTGATGTTTACTCATGGCCTGCAAAGAAAATATCAGAATAGTGTAATGAGAAACGTGAAGCTTCCTTTTTTTAAAATGATATACATGGCTTGCCAGTATGAGGATCTCGACAAGAAAGGTATGTTGTGCTACGAAGAGGAAGTCTATTCTAGTAATAATGGTGAGTCTGAAACTGATAATCCTAAGGCCAATACGATGTCTGAGGTCAATAAGAAGCCTAGTTGTAACGATCCGTATTCTACGCATCATAGGGTCGTAGGATATTTATTTCTTTCACATACGAAGTCGTATGGTCATGTAACTTTGGGAGACGATTATTGGGGTCATTTCCCATGTTCGTGATTTTTCCCGATTTTTAAATGACCATTTTACCCCTAGTTGGTACTGTTTTGGCCATAACTTTTGACTGGAAAGGAATTTTGACCTGAGACCGCTTCTATTGGCTCCGGATGATGGTTTACAATTCCGTAGAGTGGTCACATTAGCCAAACGGGCTCACCGTTTGGGAGATATGGCTGAAACAAGTTTCAGATAGTGAAAAACAGCTTAATTGGGCTTAATCGGGTAATTAGCAGCTAGGCCCAAAGGGGATTTCGGGATATGAGATGTATAGGGGCTGATTAGGGTTATAAAACATTTCTTTCATCCACCACTTTCATTCTTGAACCCTAACAATGGCTGCCAACATCTAGAAACATCCCCAAATCACTTTCTAATCAAGTTTTGGCTTAATCTACATCAAATTAAGGAGAGAAAACACGAAAGCAAGGTTAGAGCTGCTGTTGGACACCAGTATTCACCCAAATTAGCAAGGTTTCAGTTCTGAGAAATTTATTTGTGGCCAAGGTGAGTGATTTGCATTGTTTTGACACTAATTACAGTTAATTAAGGGTAATTAATGAAGATTAGCGAATTTATACACTAATAAATTATGGAAAAATATCTATAAATTCGAAAAAATATATTTTATGTCTCTGTTAGAAATTTGGTTTAATTTGGTTAAGTTTTGTTAACCCTATGATTAGTTTTGCTTAAACATGCTTAAGGGAAAATATGGGGTTTTGGGTATATTTGATCCATTTTGACACGTAAATTCATTGTTTTGGTGTTTGTGGTTAGTTTGCTATGTTGCTATGACTATTTGGAATGATTTGTGGTTGATTAGAATAGTTAGATTGGTCGAAAACGTCGTCGAATGGCGTAAACAAGTTGCTGGAAAAAGTTGCAGAAAGTTGTGCAGGGTTTCGGATCGGATAGGGTATGGGCTCGGATCGGATAGGAGAGCTGGGCAAGGAATCTGAACCGAACCGAAATCTGGCACAAAAGAGGCTTGGCAAAAAGGAAGGCCATGTTGGTTAAGTTGGGGATCGGATCGACTTAAGGACGAAGGGCTCGGATCGGATCGACTTAAGGATGAAGGGCTTGGATTGGAGTAAGGCGAAGGGATCGGATCGGAGTAAATGAAGAACGAGGGAGTTGATCGGAGTGGGAGCACAAACTGAATGGGAGATGGCATCCCGACCCGACCCGAAGTGGGACACGCAACCCGAACCGATGCAACGCTGTGGACCCAAACCAATGCAACAATGTGGACCCGAACCGAACCGCTACAGGGGAAGACTACGAACCGAACGAATTGAAAGTAGAGGACCCGACCCGAACCGATGGCTAGAAGGGGAACCCGACCCGACCCAGTATTGACTAATAAACCGAGATGCAAAGGTAGTCCAAGTGAGGAGCTTTGACTCAGGATCCAGTTGGGAACCAATGAGTGGGCTCCATGATTGGGTTTTGCTGCGGGACGTGTGCCAAGGGGATATCGATGTCTATGACTTTGGATCACTATGTATGGGAGGTATGTGAATGGATTCAGGGCCGCAGTGGCTTAGGTATGACTAAAGGGCTATAGACCAATGAAGTGGGGTCATTTGTAAAGATTTGGTCATGACTCCATGTGGTAAGCTTGGTAGTAGCAGTAGTTGTACAAGTTGAACTCCGTCACTACTTCGATGGGTCTAGTGATTGACAGTGATGGACATCGTATGCCTTACGCACTGAGTGAGAGGTGTGAGGATGGTTGCTATGGTTGATTTGTTTGCCATCATTACGACATATACACCCCACCCCCGTATTCTTTCCACTATCTATTATGGCACCTTAGAGTATTGTACGGTATGTGGTACTAACTCTTTGGTTGCAGGTACAGGTTTAGATATGGTTTAATATACCTGTTATTGTTCTGTTTAGATGCTTATCGCTCATACCAGGATTTATGTCTGACCTAGAGATTTATGTCTCTTCTTATTACTCTGGGTGCTCACACGAGCAGACTAGAGACAAATTAGTTGGTGATGCACGGGTAGATGATCTGGAGATGAGCAGGAGGCTTCCACGTAACATATATTTAGTATTCTCCCTGTGTTGTTGAAGATCACTACTTGGGTATTAGTAGTGTATCTTCTACTTTAAGCTTTCTTTTGTTTTAGAGATATTAAATTTGGAAAAGTTGTCATAAGCTGTACTTGGATTTTCCGCTGCTCTGATGTTGGTGTTGATTTTAGTTATCAGCTTGTGCACTGTCTCACCTGTTTTATGTCAAGTATGTTATTATTATTATATTTTACTCCATGCACTGTGAGGCATTCTACAGGTTCCTCGTAAGTTAATTCCCTTCTTTTCTTTCTTCTGACTACCGTCCCGTGCTAGTCGGGCATGTGTACAGCGCACTTTCAGAGGAAATACAGGCTGGTGCAGGGCGGGCCGTCACACTTAGTATCAGAGCTCTAGGTTGCGTAGTTAACCTAGGGAATTTATCAGGGAGAGATAATATATGTATACGAGAGATCGTATTTGTGATTACTTAGGTTTTTAAAAGCTATATATGTATATACTATTAGTAGTATAAGGGTGAAGTCATACTGCACTAGCACCACTATGGGGTCGTTAATCGTTTCCTTTTACAGATTGACGATGAGCCAATATACTAGAGGTGCTAGTAGGGGAGCCAATAATGGGAATGTTGCTGACATGAGGACGATGTTTACTGACCTCATGAGAGAGATGCTTAGGGATGTGCAGAGGGAAGCTCCCAATGGTGGAAATGGTGGTGGTCCAATAGTGCAGGCGCCAAGGGTTGACTTCGCCAAGCTGAATAAGGATTTTGCTAGTCTTGGTGGGAAGCCATTCCATGGAATGGAGTCGGCTACGGATGTTCAAGATTGGTTGGATAGTTGCGAACGTATCTTCGAGGACTTGGGTATCGAGGATGCAATGAAGAGAAAGCTAGCGTCCCGTCAGTTGCAAGGGCGGGCAATGAGTTGGTGGAATGCTATAAAGGCAGCTACTCCCGAAGATCAGATTACTTGGGAGCAATTTAAGGTTCGCTTTAGCGAGAAGTTCATTCCAGCTGCTCAGAAGTCAGTGTTGTTTTAGAAATTCTTGGAGCTCAAGCAGAATGGCAGAGCTGTCTCGGAGTATATTGCTTCGACACTTTGTCGAAGTATGGGTTATCTCTTATTGATACTGCCGAGAAGAAAAACGAGAAATTCATAACCGGTTTGGATCAGTACATGGGGGGAAGGCTTATTAATCACATTTATGAGACGTTTGAATCGATTGTGGGGAAAGCATTGAGGTCAGAAAGTCTCTACCCTAAGCCGAAGACTGAGGTTGCATCCGCAGATGAGCCAAAGCCACAAGCAAGTGGTGGTGGCAAGGGTGGTTCCCAGAATAAGAGAAAGCAGAGTCAGACTAAGGATGGTCAGAAGAAAAAAAATAAGCAAAATGTTGAGTGCTTAAGCTGTGGTAAGAAGGGCCATTATGCTAGCAATTGTCGGGCCAAGCCAGCGGATAGGAAGTGCTTCAAATGTGGCCAAATGGGACATCACAAGGACAAGTGTCCACAACCCCCCAAAGAAAAGCAAATGGTGAAAGCATATGCCCTTAATGCTATTCCTTCTTCGTCGAATGCCCCAACCGCGGCAGAGAAGGGAAAGAATGTTGTCATTCAAGGTATGCTTTCTGTTTATGATGTTCCTGTTAGAGTTTTGTTTGATACCGGAGCTTCCAGTTCTTTCATATCTAGTCACCTGGTAGATAGGTTGGGATTGGAGCCCGAGATTGTCGATAGACCTTTAGTAGTGACGAACCCGATTGGTGGTTTGACTAGCCTTAGCATGATTTGTCGTAATGTGGTCTTATCGAGTCATGGATGCATGTTTGTTTGTGATTGCTTTGTTTTGGGCTTTACTGGGTTTGGCATTATTTTGGGAGTAGACTGGCTCCAAAGATACGGGGTGGTGGTAGACTATGAGGGCTTTTTGGTGACAGCTAGAGGGGATGATGGGCGGAGGATAGTGTTTGGTGGTCTACCCAGTGAGGGGTTTATTGGCTAGTTTTCTAAACTCCCTCGACATTCCGCATAGTGAGTTGTCAAGTTTGCCCGTGGTTGGCCAGTATCCGGATATTTTCGAAGAAGTGACCGGGCTTCCACCACATCGAGAGATTGAGTTTCGTATTGATTTGGTGAAAGATGCCAGACCTATAGTGATGCCACTTCGTCGTATGGGACCAAGGGAGCAGCGAGAGCTCGAGGTGCAAGTCAGCAATCTTTTGAAGAAGGGATTTATCAGAAGGATTGCTTTTGAATGGGGAGCACCAGTTATGTTTGCTACGAAGGCGGATGGTTCCCTTCGTTTATGTGTAGACTACCGCGAGTTGAATAAAGTGACGAGGAAGAACAAGTATCCTCTACCGTGGATAGATGATTTGTTCGATCAGTTGGGTGGCGCGAGAGTATTTTCTCAGTTGGATCTCGCGACAGGTTTTCATCAGCTTAGAGTGGAAGCTGAGAGTATAGCTAAAACAGCATTTCGGACGCCGTATGGATTTTATGAGTGGCTGGTCATGCCATTCGGGCTGACCAATGCCCCAGCATATTTTCTGGATCTTATGAATACGGTATTCAGAGATCAGTTGAATAAGTTTGTCCTTGTGTTCATTGATGATATTTTGGTCTATTCGAAGACAGAGGAAGAACACAAGGAACATTTAAGAATAGTGATGGAGGTGTTGAGAAAACACCAATTGAAAGAAAAGTTTTCTAAGTGTCACTTCTGGAGGAGGGAAGTGAGGTTCTTGGGTCATGTTGTTTCCGAGAATTGTATTGCCGTGGACCCTGCGAAGGTGGCTGCGGTACAGGGTTGGCCTACGCCCAAGAATGCAACAGATGTAAGAAGTTTCTTGGGGTTAGCTGGATATTATCGTAAGTTTATCCAAGGTTTCTCCAAGATAGAAGCACCATTGACCCAGTTGACCAAGAAGAATCAAGCTTTTGTCTGGGATGAAAGGTGCGAGAATGCATTCAAGAGTCCAAAGGACAAGTTGATATGCGCACCAGTGTTAGTCATTCCTAAGGGGAATGAAGAGATGACGGTATACACGGATGCCTGTGGTACCGGACTGGGTGCTGTATTGATGCAACGCGGTAGGGTTATAGCTTATGCAAGTTGGCAATTGAAACCACACAAGAGAAGATACCCTACCCATGATTTGGAATTGGCAGCGATCGTGTTCGCGTTAAAGATGTGGAGACACTATCTCTTGGGAGAAAGATTTGAGCAGTTTACAGATCATAAGTCGTTGAAGTATCTCTTCTCCCAGAAGGATCTAAATCTCCGGCAACAAAGGTGGTTAGAATTCTTGGCTTCCTATGATTTTGACATCGTATATACACCAGGAAAGGGCAATGCGATAGCCGATGCATTGAGTAGAAGACATGCCAGTTTGGGGGCTATGTTTCTTGAATGGAAGCAAATGGAGTACATCACTGGGTATGATTTCAGACCAAAATGCGAATTGGATCTAGAAATGTTAGCAAGTTTGATGATCAGACCAACTTTGATTGAGCGGATCGGCTCTAGTCAGAGAAGCGATCCTAACTTATGGGAAGTCATCTCCAAGTTAGAGATGGGTATCGACGAGGAGATGAACAACTATGGGCTTGATCGAGATGGATGACTTAGAAAGAATGGAAGATTAATTGTACCCAATGTCAATGGATTGGGAAATGAAGTGCTTAGAGAATGTCATCTCTCAAAACTGACTATATACCCCGGTGGTAACAAGATGTATCGAGATATGAAGCAGACCTACTACTGGGAAGGGATGAAAAGAGATATTGGGAGGTTTATATCCAAATGCATGAATTGCCAGCTAATTAAAGCCGAGCATAAGAAGCCTAGTGGGTTATTGCAACCATTAGAAATTCCCGAATGGAAATGGGAGCAAGTCTCGATGGATTTCATCGACAGTTTACCAAGGGCATTATGAGTGACCGAGATCCATTGTTCACTAGTGGATTTTGGAAGTGCTTACAAGAGGCGTTAGGATCAGAATTACATCTCAGTACCGCGTATCATCCTCAAACCGATGGTCAAACAGAGTGGGTGAATCGTATATTGGAAGACCTCTTGAGAGCTTGTGTACTAGATTTTGGTGGATCATGGGATGACCATTTGCATCTAGTAGAGTTTGCATATAATAATAGCTACCAATCCAGTATCGGGATGGCTCCATTTGAAGCTTCGTACGGAAGACCGTGCAACTCACCATCATGTTGGATATAGACTGGCGAGAAGTTTATGCTTGGACCAGATATGGTGAGGGAAACTTCAGATAAGATCAAGATCATTCAACAACGAATGAAGGCTGCCCAAGATAGGCAGAAGAGTTATGCTGATAAGAGGAGAAGAGACTTAAAATTCTTCGTTGGTGACTTGGTGTTTGTCAAGATTTCTCCATTGAAGAGCGTAATACGATTTGGCCGGAGAGGCAAGTTGGCACCAAGATTTGTTGGCCCATTCCCTGTTCTTGAACTAGTCGGGAATTTGTCATATAGAGTTGGCATACCAGAGAAGATGGCGGGAGTTCACAATGTAATTCATGTTTCCCAACTAAGGAAGTTCGTTCACGACCCAGATATGACTATTTCATCTGATCAGTTAGAGGACTTCGAAGCAGAACCCGAGGTGGTTGGGAACCGCAAGACGACCCGTATTTTCAAGCACGACATGAAGCAACTTCGAAGGAAGGCGGTGAAGCTAGTCAAGGTTCAGTGGGCGAGGACGAGAATGATTGTACTTGGGAGACAGAGGAGAACATTAGGAAGACTTATCTAGAACTCTTTGCCTGGTAAGATTTTGACTTCGATTTAGTTTTCCGCATGATAGGGTAGGCTTGTTTTCTTGTTTTGCATGTTTGATTGTTGTATGTGGCTGTTAGGCATGCGGGATCTTTTTTATGTCTTGGGTTAAGGAATTTCTGGGACGAAATTTCTTAAGGGGGGAGAGTGTAACGACCCGTATTCTACGCATCATAGGGTCGTAGGATATTTCTTTCTTTCACATACGAAGTCGTATGGTCATGTAAATTTGGGAGACGATTATTGAGGTCATTTCCCATGTTCATGATTTTTCCCGATTTTTAAACGACCATTTTACCCCTAGTTGGTACAGTTTTGGCCATAACTTTTGACTGGAAAGGAATTTTGACCTGAAACCACTTCTATTGGCTACGAATGATGGTTTGCAATCCCGCAGAGTGGTCACATTAGCCAAACGGACTCACCGTTTGGGAGATATGGCTGAAACAAGTTTCAGATAGTGAAAAACAGCTTAATTGGGCTTAATTGTGTAATTAATAGCTAGGCCCAAAGGGGATTTCGGGAATTGAGAGTTATAGGGGCTGATTAGGGTTAGAAAACATTTCTTTCAGCCACCACTTTCATTCTTGAACCCTAACAATGGCTGCCAACATCTAGAAATATCCCCAAATCACTTTCTAATCAAGTTTGGGCTTAATCTACATCAAATTAAGGAGAGAAAACACGAAAGCAAGGTTAGAGCTGCTGTTAGACACCAGTATTCACCCAAATCAGCAAGGTTTCAGTTCTGAGAAATTTATTTGTGGCGAGTGATTAGCATTGTTTTGACACTAATTACAGTTAATTAAGGGTAATTAGTGAAGATTAGCGAATTTATACACTAATAAATTCTGGAAAATATCTATAAATACGAAAATAATATTTTATGTCTCTGTTAGAAATTTGGTTTAGTTTGGTTAAGTTTTGTTAACCCTATGATTAGTTTTGCTTAAACATGCTTAAGGAAAAATATGGGGTTTTGGGTATATTTGATCCATTTTGACACGTAAATTCATTGTTTTGGTGTTTATGGTTAGTTTGCTATGTTGCTATGACTGTTTGGAATGATTTGCGGTTGATTAGAATAGTTAGATTGGTCGAAAACGTCGTCGAATGGCGTAAACAAGTTGCTGGAAAAAGTTGCATAAAGTGGTGCAGTGTTTCGGATCGGATCGGGTATGGGCTCGGATCGGATAGGAGAGTTGGGCAAGAAATCCGAACCGAACCGAAATCTCGCACAAAAGCGTCTTGGCAAAAAGGAAGGCCATGTTGTTTAAGCTGGGGATCGGATCGACTTAAGGACGAAGGGCTCGGATCGGAACGACTTAAGGATGAAGGGCTAGGACTGGAGTGAGGCGAAGGGATCAGATCGGAGTAAATGAAGAACGAGGGAGTTGATCGGAGTGGGAGCACGAACTGAATGGGACATGGCAACCCTACCCAACCCAAAGTGGGACACCCGACCCGAACAGATGCAACGCTGTGGACCCGAACCGAACCGCTACAAGGGAAGACTATGAACCGAACCAATTCAAAGTAGAGGACCCGACCCGAACCGATGGCTAGAAGGGGAACCTGACCCGACCCAGTATTGACCAATAAACCGAGATGCAAAGGTAGTCCAAGTGAGGAGCTTTGACTCAGGATCCAGTTGGGAACCAATGAGTGGGCTCCATGATTGGGCTTTGCTGCGGGACGTGTGCCAAGGGGCTATCGATGTCTATGACTTTGGATCACTATGTATGAGAGGTATGTGAACGGCTTCAGGGCCGCAGTGGCCTAGGTACGACTAAAGGGCTATAGACCAATGAAGTGGGGTCATTTGTAAAGATTTGGTCATGACTCCATGTGGTAAGCTTGGTAGTAGCTGTAGTTGTATAAGTTGAACTCCGTCACTACTTCGATGGGTCTAGTGATTGACAGTGGTGGACATCGTATGCTTTACGCACTGAGTGAGAGATGTGAGAATGGTTGCTATGGTTGATTTGTTTGCCATCGTTACGACATATACACTCCACCCCCGTATTCTTTCCACTATCTATTATGGCACCTTAGAGTATTGTACGGTATGTGGTACTAACTATTTGGTTGTAGGTCCAGGTTCAGGTATGGTTTAGTATTACTGTTATTGTTCTATTTAGATGCTTATCACTCATACCATGCTTTATGTCTGACCGAGAGTTTTATGTCTCTTCTTATTACTCTGGGTGCTCACACAAGCAAACTAGAGACAGGTTAGCTGGTGATGCACGGGTAGATGATCCGGAGACGAGTAGGAGGCTTCCACGTAACATATATATATTATTCTCCCTGTGTTGTTGAAGATCACTGCTTGGGCATTAGTAGTGTATCTTCTACTTTAAGTTTTCTTTTGTTTTAGAGACAGTAAATTCGGAAAAGTTGTAATAAGCTGTACTTGGATTTTCCGCTGCTCTGATGTTGGTGTTGATTTTAGTTATCAGCTTATGCACTGTCTCACCTGTTTTATGTCAAGTATGTTATTATTATTATATTTTATGTCTCTGTTAGAAATTTGGTTTAATTTGGTTAAGTTTTGTTAACCCTATGATTAGTTTTGCTTAAACATGCTTAAGGGAAAATATGGGGTTTTGGGTATATTTGATCCATTTTGACACGTAAATTCATTGTTTTGGTGTTTATGGTTAGTTTTCTATGTTGCTATGACTGTTTGGAATGATTTGTGGTTGATTAGAATAGTTAGATTGGTCGAAAACCACGTCGAATGGCGTAAACAAGTTGCTGGAAAAAGTTGCAGAAAGTTGTGCAGTGTTTCGGATTGGATCGGGTATGGGCTCGGATCGGATAGGAGAGCTGGGCAAGAAATCCGAACCGAACCGAAATTTGGCACAAAAGAGGCTTGGCAAAAAGGAAGGCCATGTTGTTTAAGCTGGGGATCAGAACGACTTAAGGACGAAGGGCTCGGATCGGATAAACTTAAGGATGAAGGGCTCGGACTGGAGTAAGGCGAAGGGATCGGATCAGAGTAAATGAAGAACGAGGGAGTTGATCGGAGTGGGAGCACGAACTTAATGGGAGATGGCAACCCGACCCGACCCGAAGTGGGACACCCGACCCGAACCGATGCAACGCTGTGGACACGAGCCGATGCAACGCTGTGGACCCGAACCGAACCGCTACAAGGGAAGACTATGAACCGAACCAATTCAAAGTAGAGGACCCGACCCGAACCAATGGCTAGAAGGGGAAACCGACCCGACCAAGTATTGACCAATAAACCGAGATGCAAAGGTAGTCCAAGTGAGGAGCTTTGACTCAGGATCCAGTTGGGAACCAATGAGTGGGCTCCATGATTGGGCTTTGCTGCGGGGCGTGTGCCAAGGGGCTATCGATGTCTATGACTTTGGATCACTATGTATGGTAGGTATGTGAACGGATTCCGGGCTGAAGTGGCCTAGGTACGACTAAAGGGCTATAGACCAATGAAGTGGGGTCATTTGTAAAGATTTGGTCATGACTCCATGTGGTAAGCTTGGTAGTAGCAGTAGTTGTATAAGTTGAACTCCGTCACTACTTCGATGGGTCTAGTGATTGACAGTTGTGGACATCGTATGCTTTACGCACTGAGTGAGAGATGTGAGGATGGTTGCTATGGTTGATTTGTTTGCCATCATTACGACATATACAACCCACCCCCGTATTCTTTCCACTATCTATTATGGCACCTTAGAGTATCGTACGGTATGTGGTATTAACTCTTTGGTTGTAGGTCCAGTTTCAGGTATGGTTTAGTATACCTGTTATTGTTCTGTTTAGATGCTTATCGCTCATACCAGGCTTTAGGTCTGACCGAGAGTTTTATGTCTCTTCTTATTACTCTGGGTGCTCACACGAGCAGACTAGAGACAGGTTAGCTGGTGATGCACGGGTAGATGATCCGGAGACGAGCAGGAGGCTTCCACATAACATATATATAGTATTCTCCCTGTGTTTTTGAAGATCACTGCTTGGGCATTAGTAGTGTATCTTCTACTTTAAGCTTTCTTTTGTTTTAGAGACAGTAAATTCGGAAAAGTTGTAATAAGCTGTACTTGGATTTTCCGCTGCTCTGATGTTGGTGTTGATTTTAGTTATCAGCTTACGCACTGTCTCACCTGTTTTATGTCAAGTATGTTATTATTATTATATTTTACTCCATGCGCTGTGAGACATTCTGCAGGTTCCTCGTAAGTTAATTCCCTTCTTTCCTTTCTTCGGACGACCGTCCCGTGCTAGTCGGGCATGTGTACAGCGCACTTTCGGAGGAAATGCAGGCTGGTGCGGGGCGGGCCATCACACTAGTGCCAAGAGGAAAAGGGCTAAATCTGAGAAGGAACTGGTAACGACAGCTGTATGCAATAACTGCCATCAGAAAGGACATTTTGCGATAAGTTGTAAATCGTGGAACAAAAGAAGGAAGAATGGATCTAAACCCACTAAGAAAAAATGAAGTCTCATGATGAATGGAAATGCCATAAGTGTCACCAAGCAAGTCATATTGCACGGGAGTGCCAACTCTCTAAGAAATTTGAAGCCGTACATATAAATGGAGTAACAGAAACTTCTGAGCCCTCAGCTAGTTAGGGAAGGCCTGATGTTTTAGAAGGCATGCTTAATGTCAAAAACATTCCAGTTAAAGTACTGTTTGATACAGGCGCTTCGCGAAGCTTTGTTGCAAAGAATGCGGTTAAGAAACTGGATTTGAATTTGAAGTAGCTTAAAGAACCAATGACTGTCTATAATCCGGTTGGGGGTTCTCTCGATCTTAGCTGGATTTGTGCGGTGCCTATCTCTTTTTCCTGTTTTAAGTTCCCTACCATCTCTAACATCATGAATTTTACTGAATTCGATCTTATTTTGGGATTGGATTGGCTAACCAAATATGAGGCAGAGGTTAGATGCGCCGAGAGGGTTGTTAGGGAAAAGATTAAATCAGGGAATTATATAACCATACCATGTGAAGGCCCGAATTCAAACAGAAAAGACTTTTGGTCAGCTCTAGATGTTTCTCCTGCTCAAATAGAAAATATCCCTGTAGTCATAGAGAATATTCCAGACCTCATCAAAGATATTCCTGTCACAAAGAATCATGCAGATGTGTTCAAAGAAGTTGTCAGCTTACCTCCGCAGAGAGAAATTGATTTCAAAATTGCTTTAATTCTGAACGCAAGGCCAGTAGTGCACGCTATTCGGAGAATGACTCTAACGGAGAAAGAAGAACTAGACGATCAAACAAGATAGCTTGTATGGAAGGGTCTGATCTGGCCTAGTTTCTCTGATTGGGGAGAAGCGGTGGTGTTTGTTCCAAAGTCTGACGGTACTCTGCGACTATTTGTGGATTATCGTGGCATGAATAAACAGACAATAAAGAATAAATATCCATTGCCGCGAATCGATGATTTATTGGATCGTCTGAATGGAGCACAAGTATTTTCAAGAATGTCCTAGCTATAGGTTTCCATCAGCTTCGTATTGCCGAAGAGTGTGTTTCTATGATAGCATTCAGAGGTCCCAACTTATTCTATGAGTGGTTAATAATGCCGTTCGGCTTATGTAAAGCCCCATCTTACTTCGTCGATTTAATGCATAGAGTGTTCAGAGGAGTCTTGAATAAGTTTGTACTAGTTTTTATTGATGATATTCTAATCCTCTCTAATTCAAAGGTCGAACATGAAAATCATTTGGAATAGTTCTAGAAATTCTGAGAAGGAATGTATTGAAAGCCAAACTGTCCAAATGTAAATTCTGGCAAGATGAAGTAAAGTTTCTTGGCCACGTCGTATCAGAAAAGGGAATTGCTGTGGATCCAATTAAAATCACCGCTATTCAAAATTGGAAACAGCTTAGTACTCCTATAGAAGTCCGAAGTTTTCTTGGAATGGCTAGTTATTACCGGAAGTTCATTAAAGATTTTTCGAAGATATCTAGTCACTTAACGAAGCTTACAAAGAAGCACTCAAAATTCAAGTGGACTCCAAAATGTGAGGAGGGTTTTGAGGAGCTAAAGTTAAGATTAACAACGGCTCCATTTTTAACGATAATCGACGGCAATCGGGGCCTGAAAGTTTGGACAGATGCCTCTGGAGAAGGCCTTGGCACAATATTAATGCAAAGGGGCAAAGTTGTTGATTATGCTAGCCGTCGGCTGCAACCACATGAAAAGAACTACGCTACTCTTGATCTTGAGTTGTTGGCTATAGTATTTGCTTGGAAAATCTGAAGACACTATCTTCTGGGTGAGAAATTTGAACTGTTTACAGATCACCAGTCGTTAAAGTATCTGTTCACCCAGAAAGACTTGAGTCTGAGGCAGCAACGTTGGCTAGAGTTCATTGCAGCATATGATTTTGAGATTCTGTACACTACAGGGAAACCCAATGTCGTGGCCGATGCGCTAAGTCGAAAGAATGTGATGATAGCCAGCTTTATTATTACGACATCCTTGATTGACAAAATATCTATTCTTCAGATAGATGATAATTTTATTAAGGATATGATCAAAAGGATTCAGAAAGGCGAACCCTCGTGTTTTCAAATAGATAATGATGTGTTAGCCTGCTTTGTGACCAGGCTACCAAAAGCCATGAATTTGAATATGAACTTACATTGATTGATGATCACTTGGATGGAGTAATAGAAGGTGGAAAACTTGAATTGTACATGCAAATGATACCAAATCGGATCCCCCCTTTGGATCGGATCGGATCCCCCCTTTCGGATCGGATCGGATCCCTCCTTTCGGATTCTTCCTTTTGGATCGGATCGGACCTGACCCGTTCCCCCTATAGTAAAGTGGCCTGAAGCTGGAACTTTGAGCATTCGGTTCGGATTGGAATGGGAGGGCTCGTCCTGCTTGGAATGATGAATTCTGGACAGTTGAAGACCATTATCCCATGTTCTTCACTACTTCCGAAATCCCCTCCGATGCCGCCATGTGGCATAACCGACCCAGCACTTACCTGCAGCTATAAATACATGAGAATACAACGAATTGAGGGGCTTTTGACACTTGATTTCTCAAGTATGCCATGGCTGAATTCCTTCACAAATAACTACCTTCTTCTTCAAAAAAAATCAATGAATTTGGAGAGAATTATTCATTGAATTCGGGTGTTTGAGGGAGATATTCATTGTAATTGTAATCTATGAATGAAATGAGAAAATATAAAGTGGACGTAGGCTCGTTAATGCCGAACTACTTTAAATCTCGTGTCTTTGTTCGATTTCTATGTTTAGATCAATATTCTTCGATTTTACCTACAAATCCTAGACAATTGGATGTTAGTGCCATTTTTTGGTCTAACACGATGGAACCCTAAGATTGAGAGGAAGGATTTGTGTTCCCGACATCCCAGAGCTAAAAAGGGAAGTGTTAGACGAATGTCACAAGTCCAAGCTGAGTATCCATCCAGGTGTGACCAAAATGAATAAAGATCTCAAGCGAACATTCTGGTGGAAGGCTATGAAAAGGGATGTTTCAATATATGTTAGCAGGTGCTCTACTTGCCAACTAGTCAAAAGCGACCAACAGAAACTTGCTGGATTGTTGCAACCGCTGGACGTTCCAGGTTGGAAGTGGGAACATATTTCCATGGACTTCATAGATGGTTTACCCAGAACCAAGAAAGGAAATGACAGTATTTGGGTGATCGTATATCGCTTCACGAAGACCGCCCATGTCATACTCGTCAGATTGAACAGAACTGCTCAGAGTCTGGCGCAGATATATTTTAAGGAAATTTTTAGGCTACATGGAGTGCCGATCAGTATAGTTAGTGATAGAGATCCAATATTTACTAGCAAATTCTGGGAGGCATTTCAAGTAGAACTGGGAATGAAGCTGAACTTGAGCACCACTTATCATCCTCAGACAGATGGTCAAACTGAGAGGGTGAATCGTATACTAGAAGATTTATTGCGGGCTTGTGTTCTAGATTTTGGTGGATCATGGAAAGACTTACATTTGGCTGAGTTCCCATACAACAACAGCTACCAAGCAAGCCTGACAATGTCACCATTCCAAGCGTTGTATGGTAGACCGTGTCGATCTCCAGCTTGTTGGGTCGAACCTGGTAATAGATTTGAATTGAGACCTGATATAATCCGTGATGCTGCAGACAAAGTCGATTTCATTAAGAAACGATTACTCGCCGCTCAAAGCCGAAAGAAGAGCTATGCCGATAAGAGAAGAAGAGATATTTCTTTTGCTGTTGGCGACTATGTATATTTGAAAGTATCGTCGGTGAGATGAGTTATCCGGTTCGGTAAAACAGAGAAATTGGTGCCCAAATTCATTGGTCCATTTCCTATCCTTGAACGGGTTAGAACTCTCGCTTATAAAGTTCAATTACCTGATTGGTTGCCTGGGGTACATGATGTATTTCACGTATCTCAACTTCGAAAGCATGTTCATAACTCAGACTTGGTTGTGGAAGAGGCCGCACAATAGAATATTGAAATTACTCCAGAATTGGCTGTGAGAAGAGAGCCGCTAAAGATCATTGGCAAAGAAACCAAAGAACAAGAAGGTTCACATAGTCAAAGTGCAATGGAGTGGAGATCCGCGAGATTGTACTTGGGAAACTGAGGAGAGCATTCAGAAAGCCTATACTAAGTGTCGAGTAGATATCTCTGATTGACTCCGGTGCAAGGTACATTTACCATACTTTGCATTATCATTTAGTTCTCTACTTTGTTGTTATTTTCCTTTCATGGATGTGAACTTTTAATTCTATAGTCCGAATGATTTTAAAAGAATATAGGAATTGATTAGTACATTTTTGAAAAGTTAAAAATAAAATTGGTTGTGGTTTGCATTGTGTCATTGTGGATTTGATTAATTAAATTATTAGAATGATAGTTAATTTAATCAATAAGAGAATGAATGGTAGAATTTATTCGATTAAATCACACGTTGAACTGAGTTAAAGGTAGACAGAAATATATAAATGTGCATTATATATATTTCAACAGGTAAATGGATTAGCTGTTGATTAAAGAATTTAATTGCGTGCCCGACAAATAGGTAAACCTTAATGAGTTCGATGCGAAATATTATTATATAAACTCCTGTGAATGCCACTATATGCGGAGTGTTGGTTGTTCTATGTGTAATAATAAACGTCGCCATAGGCTAGTAACAAATAATTTTGAACTACACTACATGGCATACTTCTTGAAGATAGGCATAGTTCATCATATACCACATGAGCATTTGGAGCTTGTGTGACGAGGCTGAAGATTTACCATGTGACCGAGATGCTTATATGGCGATGACTATATTTTACAGGTCGAACTGATGACTGATATCAACCATATAAAATGTAACGGTAAATTTCCAGATTAAGAAAAACGCCAAACGGGTCTGGAGATGACAATAAATATGTCTCTCTGGTCATTAAGGCACAAAAACCATTTATAGGGTGACGAGAACTTATTCTCTAGAGTTATGATCTATACTCACTCCCCTGTGGACACCAGAATATATCACTATAAATATGTGCATGCTTATTAGGATTTATTGGGTACCTAGTACGACCCAATAAATTTCCAAATCCCTCCCCGTACAAAGGAGATTATGGCGAAATTTTTCGAAAATTTAGGGTGTTAGCCAAATTTTTGAAGAATTGGAAAATTCTCGTAAACTGAAAAGTTGGAGAATGGAAGCCAGATGGAAAGTAGAGTTGATTAATCAAACCACTTTTGACTTTGTTCCTTTTCGGGAATGAAAAGTTTTAAGTGAGGGAGACTGTAACAACCCGTAAAATCTGAACCAGTTTGAAAATTTTAATTTGGCTATTTTAGTGGATTTAAAATATTTAAAATAAATATTTTAGATTATAACGATGAAAAGTAAGTTTGAATCGACATTTAAAAATGAATATAATTATTTCTAATTATAAACAAGGCCTGAAATTGCGCGGTAGTTTCAAAATTTGAATTCAAACTTTGACTGACTGTACCGGGTGCAAATTAAAACAAATTTTAGTGAAACCAAAAATATTTAAATCTGTTAGTGAATATCTTTCTAACGAATCTGAAAAAAACAAAGTTTCGTAGCGTGAAGCAAAAGTTATGGCTAAATGAATTTTCAGAAAGGTCGCGATAGAGTTTATATAGCCCGTGAAAAGGGCCATTTTGCAAACGACCTCAGAATTTGACGAAACAACTTTTGTTGGATCCGGGATGTTAAATTATTGCCAGGTTTCAAATTTCATTATTTTTGAAGCTAGTATGTGAGCGTGGCAAAGGAAAATGTGTTTGGTCGATTTTTGTTAAATTGGATTGACCAGAAAAGGGACATTTTTCAAACAGTCTCAGAATTCGACGAAACTAGTTTTGTTGGGACCGTATTGTCAAAACATAGCTAGAATTATATTTCGGGAATTTTTAGAATCAGTATGTGGCCCCGACAAATTGAAATGTACGTTCAAATCAAATATTGAATGTGTTATATTTTAATTTAAAGAAAAACTGACTGAAACAGTCGAATGGGCCTACGAAACATATCCCATTGTGTTCGGAATGGGGGTATTTAGCAATGGACGACAGTCGTTGGGTTTGGATTGGAGTTCGTATGAGATAAGGGGTATTTTGGGATTTTTAAAATTTATAAATATAAAAAAAAATCATTGGTCCTCATCAGATCTTCCCCCCAACAATCTCTCTCGCCGCTCCTCACGATTAATGGCGGCCATTCTTCATTTCTTCCTCCCTCGTTTTCTCCACCCACACACAACGAAACCCACCCCTCCTTTGTAGTTTTTTTTACAACATCAAGAGAGCTTCGAATCCATATCGGATTTGCCTGCCATCGTCTAGTGTTTTAGGAGAATCACCCTCACGAAGTTGCGCCGCCTCAGGCCAAAATCCTCCTCCCCACGGTGATCGAGCCGGCGGCGGTTGGCATCCCCTGGAGAGGATTTCGAAGCTCTTCCTCGTCGTGAAGAACGATCGACGAATCTCTGCGCGGTTTGCTCGTAAATCGGAAACCTAGTTTTGAACAGGTTTGAAAAAATATACGGCTGGAATTATTTTAAACTATTTTATAGAACTTTAAAGCGCTACGGCTTTTGATTTCACTGTAAAAATCATATCTTTTTCATTTGTTGACGAAATTCAGTGAAACAAGAGACAGTGGGCTCGTGTGGACGTCTTCTACATTCTAGAAGAGACCGCATATTTTTTTGAGCCTTCTGCTATTTTTGGTGGAGTGGAACCAAATGTGAGATTTCTATATTATAAACGATATGGAAAACGACGATGTATAAATTATACAGTCGATGTATGAGTTATATAAGCGGTGTACACCTCATGTATAAGCGTTGTATAAGTTGTACGTTCGATATATAAGTTATATACGCGTTGTAAAAATTATATATTTGTTGAAATAGAGGTGAAATACTTATATAATATATATATATATATATATATATATATACGCCCCTCATCCACAAACCATGGACGATATTTATTGGTTGTGATTGGTGTGGAAATTGGTTGATAGGGAATGGTTGATTTGAATTGTTTGTGGTTGAAATTGATTGATTGTGGTTGAAAAATACCCATTTGTGGTTGAGAATTATTTGGTTGAAACACATAGGATTAGTTTGTGGAAAAGAAAAAATATACATGCTTCCTGCATGCGAACTAGATGCATGAAATCCCCATTGTCAAAAGCTGCAATGCTTTAAGGTAGAGCGAGGAGACGTAGTAGGGACGGCCCCGGTTTTAACTACCCTGCCGTTATGCTGCCGAAATTTTGAATAATATTCACGTGTTAGAATTATTTTCATGTGTTGAAACTATATTCGTGTGTTGAATAGAAAACATTCATGTGTTGAATAGAAATTCATGTGTTGAATGGTATTCGTGTTTTAAATAAATTGTTTTAACAATAAAAATCACATTTTTATTTTGTATATACGAACTATAGAAACCATTCATGTGTTGAATAAAAATTCATTCGTTGAATAGAAATTCATGTTTTGAATGGTATTCGTGTTTTAAACAGATTGTTTTAAATATAAAAATCACCTTTTTATTGTATATATACGAACTATAGAAAACATTCATGTTTTGAATAGAAATTCATTCATTGAATAGAAATTCAAGTGTTAAATGGTATTCGTGTTTTGAAATAATTTTTTTATAATAAAATTCATATTTTTATCATCTATATGAACTATATAAAATACTCGTGTTTTGAAATAAATTGCTTTATAATAAAAATCATATTTTTATCATCTATATGAACTATATAAAATAGTCGTGTTTTAAAATTGCTTTACATTAAAAATCACATTTTTATTACATACATGAATTGTTAAAAATAGTGGAGTGTTGAAATAAATGTCGGTTGGATAAAAATATCATTTTTATCAAAGGTATGAAAAGCATATGGTTTTGAAATCGAAGAATAGATTATATATATATATATAATTAAAATAAATCGAATAACGAAGTTGTAGTTCGTGTTTTGAAACCATAATTTCAAACGATTAGTGCGGGAGATCCGACCATCGGATTTTCCCGAAACTGAAATCGTCGGGTTCGCCTTGGAAATATCTTTCCAACGACACCAACTTTGTAAAGATCGAACAGTTGGATTGTCTGGAATGTTCAATTCAAATCTAAAGAAAAACAGCGCCAGAATCGATTATTTATATATGTTATATATATATATATATATATATATATATATATATATAATTAAATTAAATCGAATAACGAAGCTGTAGTTTGTATTTTGAAATCGAAACTTCAAACGAGTGTACCGGGAGATCCGACCGTCGGATTTTCCCAAAACTGGAACATTGGATTCGTTTTGAAAATATCTTTCTAATGATATAAATTTTGTGAAGATCCAACGGTTAGATTTTCAGATATGTGTAAATCAAATCTGAAGAAAAACAGCGTTACGGCCGCGTTATTGCCTGAATCGTCGTTTGAATGAATTGGCTATTTTTAAATAAATAAAAATAGCGATAAATTGTAATAAAATATTATAAACGATATGGAATGTGAAATTTAGAAATTAACTTAAGGTTAGCTGAGTCGAATGGTTTCCTGGGTTTTGATCTGATGTTGGTTTCGGCCTTCGGGGTTAATATTTTGGAAATCGTTCTCTTACTAATTTACGATTGGTAACTAATGAATTGGAATAAGGCGTATGTTGTGTTTGTGTAGCAATTGTTTATTATATACGCGAGTTGCTCAGAAAGACCGGGTTTATCCCATTCTGAATAACTGAATCGACGATGAGGAATCGATGATGAAGACGGTGGTTGAAGAACGGAGATCTTCACCTCGTTTGGATGGTAACTGATGTCCTGATTGGGAGGCATCCCGAAATATGGATAATGAGTGATTATCATCCAGACGTACGTGGAGGTTGATGGGTATGCGAGGCATATACTGCCTCTGGTTTCGTTCAGCCCCAGAATGGACTTGCAAATGGACTGTGTGTCTGACATTGGAATTCATTCTGTGTGATTGATAGCCATCAGTTGCATGGTGTGAATTGCCTGTGTGGTATGCTAAGATGTAGTGATCAAGGCTTCTATTGAAAAGCAAAGTCTTGTGGTTGATGATTAAAGTCCGGCCTGCATGGCATAGCTTTGTGTATAACGTTAATTCGCGAGCCTCACACCCCGGTATGAACCATAAATGGGAGAGGATCTCAGGGAGGGCATGCGTTTCCTTCTAGCTAGAGGTGGTGTCAGTGCTTAAACTGGCTAACATTTATAGTATTTTCACCTGTGTGGTTGTTGCTGTTGCGAGGCGCCTCGGTAATATCGGTCGATCCGGGACCGATGGAGTCATTCGTTAGCTCATTGACGCCCCATAGGGCGGGAAAACGCATTGTTCAGGCATTTTAATCCACATCGGTGGACCGGCCCTGACGATCCAAAGGCTTTTATTGAGTACTTGCCTAAGACATGGGCTAGAGCGTCTCGAATTCGGTAAGGACTATCTTTTGCCTTAATTCAGGATGGAAATCCAATTTCCAAATACGTCATCGTGCGGTTTTGATTGTATACCTATATATGGCGACATAGTGGTATGGGGCATTAATGCCATCTATGATTGATACTTATGATTTGAAATTGTTTTTGAAACATATAAACACTAGTAATAATATCAAATGCTTTTGTTTTATTCGTATCTAGCATATTTTGGCCGTTATAAGGTAAAAACCCTGTCCTCCGGTTTGCGTTGCATTGTGTGATGGGAACTGAGTCTTATAATGGCTTCATTTTTATAAAAAAGCATTGCGATGTTTAAAAGATTTACTTGTTTTAAAGCAATGGCAATCCAATGGAGTAAACTCGTTGCGCGAAAGTGGCGTGGTCCTGTGATTAGCCATATTATTAAAGTGTGTTAAGTAGATTTCTCATACCAGTCCCATGACTGACTCGTAGTTTGTTTCACTTGCAAACCCGGGTGCCCCTTTTTCTACACGGGAAGCCTTGTGTTCAGGTTTTAGCAGGCTCTTTCTGGATAGCTGGAGCTGAAGATGGATTGTATCATTGGTCTCTTTTTATGCTGTTCAGCTCCTATTGTACATATTATGTTTGTTTTCCGCTGTAGACATTTGTGTATTGCTGAGCTGTATTTGTACTAAGTATGATCCTGTGTACTGTGTAACTCTGATGATT
Organism: Allium sativum; assembly: GCA_030737875.1. Taxonomy (NCBI): domain Eukaryota; kingdom Viridiplantae; phylum Streptophyta; class Magnoliopsida; order Asparagales; family Amaryllidaceae; genus Allium; species Allium sativum. The sequence continues at coordinate 509,228,907 of CM060925.1, forward strand.
ACGTTTATCCAGTGTATTATTTGTACATTATCTGGTGTATTTATTTATTTACGTTCTGCTGTTATCTATTTATATGTTATATTCCAAAGATTACCCTTTACACTGTCGTACGGGTTTTTGGCGTCGTCACAATATCAAAATATAATTTAGGTAAAATTATTTCATTTACCCTTTTTGAAATGTATTATGTCGGTTTATCATATACAAACGTTTAGAAACCCCTACCGATACAGTGGATCAAACTGATCGACCAGAATTCACAAATTACTCAACCAATAAATCTCCACAAAATAAAAATTATTTTTATAAAATCTATAAATACGTTCACTCGTATATATACACTCAACTAAATCTAGGATGTTACTAATCCTATCTCTATTGAGTTACGCCACAGAGCCAAGGTAATTCACTTAACCTTAAGCTCTGATACCACTGTAACGACCCGGAAAATTTTCGACCTAGAAGATTCGACATACAACACATGTCGACCATTCAAGACTCGAAAATTGACTGGATAGTACATGAAAGAAGTTAGAGGGTGAGAATAGATAAGATAGAAACTTATAATAGAAGAACAACACAACATCCAGAGTAACACGAACCTCACAGCAGAACGAATAACATATAATATACAACATAACTTTGAAATATAAATCTGTGCTTGAATATACATATCATTTCCAAAGTACAACACTTACAAAACAACGGAAATAACCATAGCTATGAAATTCTGAAGCCTCCTGCTCCAGCTCTCCAAATATATTTGTGAATCCCGACTACTTGACTGCCCATACAAATTTAAGCACCCAAGAGTTTAGGGAAAATAAACAAAATAAACTCCGGGTCTGTCATGTGAATGGTGTGAGTAAACTCAAATCACTTGTTTAACTTTTAAACTCCTTTCAAAAGAAAGAATAATCATAAGACCGATCCACACATAAGCATGGATGGTTTTTACCTTACGGTAACCCAAATCATTGGTAAAACAATATTTTTCTGATATTATAATAATGTATAACACAAGTAATATCAATCTAGTAGAAAGCTTTCATCTCACGTTCTACTTATATAATATACAACCAAAACCGCGGGCGCTTATTTGGAAATGGATTTCCAACTCTAACAAGGTATGGATCCACCTTCCGATCAGTGTACTCTAGAAGCGATACACTGGAGTTCAACAAGAACATCTTGTAACTCGGCCACACATGACTGACCACTCATTTCGCTTGAGTGTATCGAATATATTATCACCTTACATTTGGTAAACCAACATAACCATTCCCGGGAGATAAAGAATTGAAAGAAGTAACAAATATGAATATTTTCCAGATGGTGACAATATACCCTACTTGGGTGCGGCCCACATAGCCATGCTGCCTGCCCGATTTCTGTCATTTCCCAGTTGATGAGGCTGGAGGTCATAATGTATCTTTCAACAGATTGCTCATCCATTCACTTTGAATGCCACATCGTCATACCCGTCAAATCATAAATTGATTTTGACAAAAAAACCACGGGTATAAGCTAAGAGAAATGAATTCCTCCGCCACCAACATAAATACGTTTGAAACGATCAACTCACGTGATCTACCAGCTATACTCTGTCAAACATTCTTCCATACAGGTTGTCCTGGGACTGGGCAAACCGAAGGTACTATTCTGTAAACAGGATAGCCCTTGCATAAATCCATCTTCAATTTGTCTTCAATCTATTTGATTTGAAACGCTAATGCCCTTACGGTGTGGTTCTCGGATAATAACCCAACCGGTCTCTCCGTATTGACGACGGAAAAATGGTCACAACTTCGATAGTTTGTGATTTAACTATCAAAGAAAAACACGTGTGCAAACAAGGATATTATTTCGAAATGGAAATTATATCGATCAATCATCAATCCATATTTATACCTTTAAATTCATTTATCATTTAATTTATTAATTTCCTTATTTTCAGTTCCCATATATTTAACATTTCTTATTTTCTAAATCTAGAAAATATACGTTATTAACTTTGGAAAACGTTCCCATAGTTATTCCCATTTCTCATTTTCTATTATTAGAAAATATTGTTGATCTTATTTGGAAAACATTTCCAAACTCCTTCATTAGTTTTAAACTGATGTTTAAATAAAACATCGCTCTGCCAATTCGAACCATTTCACTCATTAACTAAATTCACTTATCCATCCTTCATTATCAAACCTTACTATTCTTTAGTTAAGAAGGAAGTCAATCAATTTGGGGTATAATTACCTCTCAGACCTTAACTGAACAATGTTTTAACTTCGGAATAGTCAAATTTTATCTTTTAAATCTTTAACAAACTTCCTTACGTAACTCTCGGATTCTATATACGAATCCTCTTCTTTTACAGAATTTATTTGATTAAAAATCGTGGTGTTATAATTCCCTTACTTTCGATATATATTAACTTAAGTGTAGCTTTTCTTCCTTACTTTAAATAAATACATAAACGATTTATTAAATAAATAAATCTTGATTTAAAAACCGAAAAGTAAATAGTACTTTCCTATATTCGATATAATCGAATTTCAACGTATAACTATCCTTCGAATAACCTTTATTCGATAACTTTCCTTCGAATAAACTATTATTCGGTAACTCTTTTCGAATATACTATATTCGATTATCTCCTTTCTTCGAATAATATATTCGACTAACTCCTTTGGATTAACTCATTTGGATTAATTTGGTTTGATTAACTCAACTTATTTAACTCAACTCGATTAACTCAACTTGATTAACTCACTTGATTAACTCAACTTATTTAACTCAACTTATTTAACTCAACTTGACTAACTCCTATCGAATAACTAATATTCGATTTATTTATATTCGAATAACTATGTTTGTTTTAACTTTATTTCGAATAGCTAATATTCGATCCATTCGCTTGACTCTAGATCGCAGCGATCACAATGGTTACGCCTGATTCCCTCAGGAAACATCTGACCCCTGTAGGCTATCTGCAGCCCTGCGAATTTCGCTAGTAGTCGTACGAAATGGCAATTCATCCTGAATAACTATGTTTGACTAACTCTATCTCAAATAACTATATTCGATCAACTCTAATTGAATAACTAATATTCAAATTCGATTAACTATGTTCAATTAACTCTTTCTGGTTAACTCTTTATTCGAATAACTAATATTCGATTAACTCTAATTGAATAAGTAATATTCAAACTCGATTAACTATGTTCAATTAACTCTACTCTAGTCAAATAACTCTAATTCTAATCGATTAACTCTAATTCTAATCGATTAACTCTAACTGATTAACTTTTCGTCTATATTCAGTTTCAAATATCGATGCTGAAATCGATTCATACTTCTCTATATAAGTCCTGACTTATATATTATATTTATCCAATGATGAATATTTTACTTAATTTATAAAATATTATTTATAAATTAATCATCCTAATTTGTCTGTTTAAAACAGATTTCTATTTAATTCCACTTTAAATAAATCTTTTCCATTTATCTGTTAAAAACATATTTCCGTTTTCTGTTCATTTTCTAAATATTCCTTCGATTTAATTCTATTTATTTACCAAATAAATATTCCTTTGAATTCTATTTATTTAACCAATAAATATTCCTCTCTATTCTATTTTCTTTCTAAGTAAATAATCCTTTTTATACCTCTATTTAGCTCCACTTATTTCTGCTTCAATTCTATTTGATTTACATATATTTCTTTTTATATATTCTATTTGTTTTACAAATAATCCCTTTATAAAACTCTATTTGTTTTACAAATAAATATTTTCAATTTATAATCTATTTGTAAATGTTTTTACAAATATTTCCTTTTCGATTCTATTTGTAAATGGTTTACAAATATTTCCTTTTCATCTTTATTTATTTCCTAAATAAATATTTCTTTTACATCTTGTTTTTACAAATATTTTCCTTTATATTTGTTTTACAAATAATTTCCTTTATATTTGTTTTACAAATAATTTCCTTTATATTTGTTTGAATTTGTAATTATTTCCTTTTATAAATTCCTTTTTTCTTTTATATATAAAATCCATTGATTTTATATAAATAATTTATTTTCAAAATATACTTTGAAAATCGCCTTTTTACATCCCAGTATTTCTTACGGTATTTAAAGTACCAAATAACAGTGATCGATATCCTTCAACACACATAATCCACAAGAGATTATATATCACATCATATATTACAATATATGAACAGAACAGTATTATAAATATTGAGGAATCTAGTTGGATCCATCCAACCTGTTTCCCTGCGTCACAAATGTTAAACAATATAATTTACATCGATTTCATTTCAATATGAAGTATTCTGCTAAACGGAATCTATATATATTTAACGATTTAAATATATATCGTTATCTATAATTTCAACTAATACATAAGCAATTCAACTAAACAGTTAACACACATCAATCAACAGATAATTATCAGTTCTAAAAATATGTTATAAAAATATAACTGTTCAGAGTTGGTGAGTTTTACTCACTTTGGCAGTTCATCGTTAAAGAACGATAAACTGTTGTTTGATTTGAATCAAACAATTTATTCCGCCATAAATTCAAACGAGCTCCAATCCACTCCCAGTTAGTTCCATTGGGTAGTGTCCATCCATACGATCCCAACAGATCTTGTTTCGCTGAATTTCGTTCAAGTATGAATTTGTTATGCTTTATACAAATAAATACACTATTTAAATTAAAATAAACTTAAACATTTATTTTATAACGGGCCTCACCCTTTATGAAACCGACCCACTACCTCTCAAGCCCAACCGCAACTTAGTCTTCTCCTCCAAATACATGAACACAAGCTCCAGGTAGTCGCTCCATTTCGTTCACCATACCTAACATTTCCAGCCCCAAGAACTCCATTGTTTCTCCACTATAAATCAAATAAAAATGTCCATAAATTTCCCCTTTCAATCCTCTCCATCTACATACCAAAAACCTGTAGCTTGCTACCACCATTTCAATTGGGTCGAATGCTAGTTCGTGTATAACCGTGAAAACCACCGAACCCTTTTCAATCGGAAAACCCAACAGACTTGCTACACGCTAGTACTCAACACCGAGATCTCAACTCCATCCACCAAAACAACCATCAGTATTTAAATCCCAAAAAAACTTAAACCCTAGGTTTTCGCTGAAGACATCGAGAACCAGGACCGACATCGAACACAAAAAAAACTGAAATGGAACTGAAGGAAATCACGCCAGGAATTCAAAAATGTATACCTCATGATTTATATTGTTTGGATTTTTATTTTGGGTTTTCCTTTTGCCGATTTTTTTGCTGTGATTTGGTTGGTTTGTGAGGAGATTGAATATGTTCTTTGCATTTTAAACGTGAATGTGTGGCTGAGAAAGAGATTGACATGGACTGTTTATGTTCACTCATAAGTTAGGATATTTTTAGATCTTTTACTTTTATCATTTTATTTTAATATTCGATTTGCCTTCTAAAAATTCGTGTGATCACACAATATATTCAAAAATCATGAAAATTGTCGTATAGCTACTGTTTGACATTACGGACCCAACGAAACTGGTTTCATCGAATTCCGACTCCGTTTGCTGACACAGCGTATTTTTAACCACTAGAATACTGACTCTTTTTCACATTAAAATCCCGTACGGCCACATACAGACTCCAAAAATCATGAAACTTGAAGTCTAACAATAATTTACTATTCTGGATCCAACAAAATTAGTTTCGTCGAAAACGGAGTTCGTTTGTAAAACTGGCTATTTTTAAAGCTCAAATAAAACATTTAAGTATATAAATATATTTAAAAACAATTAAATTAAATATTTATGAATAAATATTATCGTATATATTCACAAGGAATTCACATAGCTCCATATCGGGATTTTAAAATTCGATATTCCAAATCCAGTGTTACATCGATATTCGATTTATATTTAAAAATCCATTTAAAATATAATAAATCGATATAAATTATAAAGCAATTCCATAGCGACTTTTCTAAAATTTGATTTGGACATAACTAAAAACTACATGACGAAATCCTGATTTTCTCTTCCATTAGAAAAATATACTTCACCAGCTCCGAACGTTTCTTGTTTCACAGAAATCCGGCTTAAAACGGACCCTGTATATTCATTTGAAGTTCAAATCGCCAAATAGTGAACTGCCGCGTGCTTTCGAGCACGATTATAATTATAATATAATTATACATTCAAACCTCGTTTTTAAATAATATATTCGTTATTCAGATTCAATTCCAAATTGAATTATATCACATAAATAATCCAATTCACACTATATTGTGAATTCCAGTATTTTTGATTATTTCTGAATTAAATATATTATTCTATTTTGTATATTAATTAAATATTATTTAATTAAACGACCATTTAATTCGATAAATCACTATTTATATAATTAAATTAGTTATTTATTTATTTCTAAAACACGAGACATTACAGGAAGATTAAAGATTAATTATAAAAGAGTTTATCTTTGATAAAATTAATGGGAACCTATCCCTAGCAATGTGAATATTTGGATAAAAGAATATTCTGAATTGGAATGAGGCGTATGTTGTGTTTGTTTAGCACTTGTTTATTATATACGCAAGTTATTCGGAAAGGCCGAGGTTATACCCATTCTGAATAACTGGTTCGACGATAAGTCGACGATGAAGATGGTGGTTGAAGACAAGAGGTCTTCACATCGTTTGGATGATTACTGATGTCTTGATTGGGCTGTACACCCAAGATGAGGTAATAAGTGGTGATCGTCTAGACGTACTTGGAGATCAATGGAATGTGAGGGCCTCTCTCCTGTATTGGACATACGGGACGAGGAATAAGGTGCCTCCGGTTTCGTTCAGACCCAGAATGGACTTGCAAATGGACCGTGTGTCTGACATTGGATTTTATTCTATGCTGATTGATCTCTATTAAATATATATCTGTTGGTGGCGGAGAATTTATTCACTTGCTTAACAACCCTCTCTGAGACATATGAGCTCAGAGGTTATATATCGATGGAAATCAGTTGCATGGCGTGAATACCCTGTGTGGCATGCCTAAGTGGCAAATGATCAAGGCTTCTATTGAAAAGCAGAGTCTTGTGGTTGATGATCAAAGCATAGCTTTAATATAGCGCCGCTTTGTGTATAGCGTTAATTCGCGAGCCCCACACCCCTGTGTGAACCAGAAACGGGAGAAGGACTCAGGAAGAACATGCGTTTCTTTCTGGCTAGAGGTGGTGTCAAGGTTTTACATGGCCTAACATTATTATATTTTTACCTATGTGGCTGTTGCATGTGTTGCTTTACGAGGCGCATCGGATATATCGGTTACTATGGAACCGATGGATATTGAATCATCTGGCTCATTTACGCCCCATAGGGCGGGGAAACGCATGTTCAAGGATTTTTAATCCACTTAAAATGTGGACCGTCCCTGAAGATCCTAGGTGCAGTTGCGGCTGTATCCTGAGGCTCGGGCTAGAGAGTTTCGAATTCGGTGAGGGCGATCCCTAGACTCGGTTCATAGATGGAAATCCAACTTCCAATACGACATTTTTGGTTTTAATTGTAGAACTAGTATGGCGACATGATAGATGGTACCCATGTCGTCTATGATTGATACATTTATATTTGAAGTTGTTTTCTTCACTTATAGTAATAATAAAAGATTAAATTCCGCGTATCAAGCATTATTTGGCTATTATAAGGTAAAACCCTATCCTCCGGCTTGCGTTGCATTGTGTGATGGGACCTGGGTCTTATAATAGCTTCATTTTCTTTATTTAGCATTGCGTTGTTGGTTATATGCACTGGTATTCTTGGGGTAAACCTGTTCCGTGTTATACGGCATGGTCCCTTGATTTACCTAACTTTAAAAGCAAGTTTTGAATAACTGTTTTAGTTCTCACACCAGTCACATGACTGACCTGGAGTTTATTGGTTTAACCTAAACTCTGGGTACCCTTATTTTCCACACGCGCAGCTAGTAGTTTTGGTTTTGCAGATTTATATTCACAGGATCCTGGTTTATAGCTGAAGTGATATTTGGAAAGCTCTGCATCCGTGTATATCTTTCAGTTGTGTTATGTATTATTTTTCCGCTGCATTATAATTTAAATCTCTGATATTTGTCAAATGTATATTATTTATATATACTCTGTTATATTCTTGTACTCTGATGTAATTTTTGTAATAAGCAATGAAATGTTCCTCTGTTTGCGTTCTGATTTGTCGTGTTCTCAACTCAATCCAGGCTTTCCTTTACGGGGGAGTTTGGGTCGTGTCTACTGGATTGGTTATTCGTAAACAATATGTTTACTTGTCCTATCAAACCTATAACCTGGTCAGCACGTTTACCATATGAGCCTTTTACGGCCCTATATCTTAGGCGCTTCGCTATCCATCATCCACATAAGTAAAATGTTTGGGTTCTATACCATGACATCAACTCTAGCTAGAATGAAATGCATGCACTCTCTATTGTTCCTAATCCTGTTTTTGTCTCATACTAGGGTATGAAGCTTGCAGATTAATGCTATACACAAAGCTATGCTATATTAAACCCATGCTTTGATCATCATCCACAAAGCTCTGCTTTTCAACAAAAGCTTTGATCATTGCATCTCAGCATGCCACATTGTCAACGCATACCATACAACTGATGTTTACCGATATATAACCTCTGATCTCATACATCTCAGAAAAGGGTTTTAAGCAAAGTGAATAAATTCTCCGCCACAAAACAGATATATATTTAATAGATATCAATTTATATAGCACAAAATACAATGTCAGACACACAATCCATTTGCAAGTTCGTTCTGGGTCTGAACCAAATCGAAGGCACCTTATTCTCATCCCATATGTCTAATACATGAGAGAGGCCCTCGCATATCCGGTCGATCTCCAAGTACATCTGGACGACCACCACTTATTACCTCATCTTGGGTGTACTGCCCAATCGAACATCAGTAATCATCCATACGATGTGAAGATTTTCGGTCTTCAACCACCGTCTTCATCATCGACTTTTAATCGTCATAATAGTTATTCAGAATGGGTTAAACCCAGTCTTTCTGAATAACTCACGTATCTTGTAATAACCCGTAAAATGCGAGCCAGTTTGAAATTTTTATTTTGGCAATTTTAATGAATTTTGAATATTTAAAATGAATTATTTTAAATAATATCGACGAGAAATTTATTTTGAATGGAATTCGAACGTATATTTATATACGTCGTCGTTAGAATATAAATAATTATATATAATTATAAATAGAATTGAAAATGGCGCGGTAGTTCGATAATTCGATTTCAAACTTCAATTGAATGTACCGGGTGCAAAACAATCCGGATTTTAGTGAAACCAAAAACATTAGGATCTATTCGTGAATATCTTTCCAACGAATCCGGGAAATCAAATTTTCATAGCGGGAATCAATAGATATGTCCAGTTAAAAATTCTGAATAGTCGCTATGGAATTCAGGCCCTTAAAAATGGATATTTTGCAAACGACCTCGGATTTCGACGAAACCAGTTTTGTTGGGTCCGTGGTGTCAAGTTATTGCTAGATTTCAAATTTCATAATTTTTCGAATCAATATGTGAGCGTGGCAAAGGAAAACGTGTTTTGACCATTTCAGTTGATTTTAATCGACTGGAAATTGGCCATTTTTCTAACGGTCCCAGAATTCGACGAAACTAGTTTTGTTAGGACCATATCGTCAATACGAAGCTAGAAAACATTTTTCGGGAATTTTTAGAGTTAGTATGTGACCCCGGTAATTTGAAATGTACGTTTAAAATTCAATGTAGTGATTTAAATGTAAATTAAACGGGAACTGATTGTAACAGTCGAATTGGCCTATGTGGCATATCCTATTGTGTTCGAAATGGGGGTATTACGCTAGGGACGACAGTCGGCGGGTACAAATCTGAGTTGAAACGAAAAGTCAACATTAGGGTTTTAAAGGAAAAAAATATATAATTATTATATATATATATTTACATACCCCCCCCCCCCAAATCATTATTTCAGATCGAATATGAAAAAAAAAAAAAAAAACCCCCGAAACCCCGTCGCCCCCCCACGTCGCAGCCGCCACCGCCTTTCCCCCCCCCCCCCCCCCCCCAGGTGTGCCGCCGCCACTTCTTCCCTTCCTCCTTCCCCTTGCCTTCCTCGACACCGAAGCGAGACCCCCTCCCCCCATCCACCGACGCAACCGAGCCCCCCTCCACCTGCTCACAGCCGCAGCCACCACGACCCACCGCCGTGCCTCCCCTCTCCTGGCGCCTCTGCTGCTGGCCAGCCCCTCCTCCTCCGCAACCTCTCACCTCCCTCCTCGTTTACTGTAAGTGGTATATTTATTTTGCTTTGTTTTTTTTATTTTATTAGTATATATTTAAAACAATATTTTAAATTCGATTTCAGTTTTTATTTTTATTTTTCATAGATATAATAGAGAAAGAAAGTGATTCGATTTTTAACAATAAAAGATTTGATTTTTATTTGGTAAAAGATACGATCTTTATATTTTTAAAGTAATAAAAATATAGTTTTATATTTTTAAAGAACTAAAAATATAGTCTTTACAATATAGAAATATTAAAAATATGATTTTTATATTTTTAAAGTATTAAAAATATAACCTTTATAGGATAGAGAATATAAAAATATCATCTTTGTATATGTAGCGAAATAAAAATCTGATTTTTATTTTATATACGTTGAGATAAAGTGGTGATTTTTATAAGGATGAAAACTTTATTTTTATAAAGGCGAAAACTTTATTTTTATAAAGGCGAAAACTTTATTTTTATAAAGGAGAAAACTTTATTTTTATAAAGGCGAAAACTTCATATTAGAAAAGGCGAAATCTATATTTTTATAAGGGCGAAATCTATATTTTTGAAATAGAATTTTTATCTATATATTAGCGGTAAGGAAATATGATTTTTTATATATTGAATAGCATAGTAAAAATTCGATTTTTAAATATATGAAGTGATTATAAAAATATGATTTTTAAGTTGAAAGTGAATAAATAAAAATATGATTTTTATTTTAAAGAGATCAAAATATAAAAATGTGATTTTTGTGTATGTAGTGACTACGGGCAACGAAGATGACGAAGATGGGATAACGAAGAAGATTTCTATAAATGAAGTGCCGTGGAGCTTGGATAGCTTTCTGTGAGAACTTCTCACTCTAGATTCTCTTTTTCTAGTTATATATATATATATACTAGGATGTAGACGGTGCTTAGTAGCACCCGACACCCGTCATCCACAGACCATGGATGGCTTGTTTGTGAAATTGTTTGGTTGTGTAGTTGATTAGTCTAATTGGTTTGAATTGAATTGTTTGGTGAATTGAAATGGATTTGATTGATGTGTGAATGGCGTGGGCCTTCACTAGACCGGGGATAAGGCTAGGCCTCGTCCCGTTTCTAGTATAGTGCCGTTATGCCGCCGAAATTTTCTAAAATATGTTAGAAAAATAAAAATATCATTTTATTGAATAAATGAACTGAATAGAAATTCATGTGTTGAAATAAAATATTTTATCGTTAAAATTATAGTTTTTAACGTGAAAGTGAATAAATAAAATATTTATAAACAAATCGGCCGATTTGTTTATATACACTGATTTGACTGATATTGATTGGGTCGATAAATTTTACACATCGCCCAACTGCACAAATAAAATCTGTGTTTGATTGTTTGAAACCCCACACGGGTGTTGGGATGAAATTAGATGTTCACTCATCCTGATTGATTAAATATGTCGATCGGTCGATTGACAGACTGTTATAAGCGTCAGATATCTATATTTGATGCTTATACAGTGTAGTGCACTTTGGTTGATGGTTGATTGTTTATTAATGCTAGTATATACATGTGTTGTATGGAATCCATATAATTAACGTTATATGATGATTGATTGGGCCTCATTCCAATCGGGAAAATAAGGAATATTATAAAAGAAAATTCATGTGTTGAATATAAAAATAGTCATGTGTTGACGATGTTCATGTATTGAGTGAAATATTTTATACAATGAAATTTACATCTTTATCATATTTAAAATTAGAACTACTTCCTAGTAGAAGTCTAATTAAAATCAAACGATAGATACCATAGTTTTATAAAATATTTTACATAACAAAAATAGTGATGTGTTGACAGTACTCATGTGTTGAGATTAGTCGTGTGTTGAAAGCGATATAGATTCATGTGTTGAATGGGATAAATATTCATTTGTTGGATAGAATAAAGGAGTTTTGAAAAATATAAAGTCGTGTTGATTAGAGATGCGTTATTTCGACGTGAACGATATTTATATCGATTTTAAACGATTTCGAAATGAATTGAATTGAAAACGATTTCAAAATGAATTGAATTGAAAACGAATTCAAATTGATTTGAAAGCGAATTGAAATGAATTCAAATTGAATTGAAATTTGAATTGAATAGAAATGAATTTCAAAATGAATTTATAAAGAAGAATTCAATTTTGATTTGAATTCAAAAGGAAGTTGAAATTGTTTTGAAACGAATTTAAAACGATTTATAAAATTCGTTTTAAAAAGGAATCGATGAAATATATATTATATATATAATATAATGGCCTGAATAGAACGCGCCGCGCCGCGGCAGTTCGCGAATTTCGACCATTTATTTCAAACGGACATTGCGGGAGATCCGACCGTCGGATTCTCCTAAAACCGGAACCGTTGGGTTCGTATCGAAAAGAGCTTTCCAATGAATATTAGATACTTGAAATCTAACGGTTGGATTTGGAATTATGTCCAAATCAAATTCGAAAAAGGTCGCTGTAAGTGCAGTTCGATAGCCGTTGATGGAAATCGACTGTACGGGCCTTGATAAAATTATCAAAAATATTGATAATTTGTGTAAAATCATAATATGTGAATTGGAAAGAATGGGATGAAAAACTCCATATTTGAAAAGATAAAAATAGATTTTTATCGAAATGAACTAGTTTTGAACTAGAATTAAAATCAATTTATTTTTAAAATAAATAAATTGAATTTGAAAGTGATTTTAAAAATAACCAATATTCCCAATATGTGAATTGGACTGGAGTAGAATCGAAATTATCTTCGGGATATTTCGATGTTGGATTTCGTGACTATACAAATATTGTTATGGGGATTTGAAAGATATTTTATATCGTTATTTCCAATACGATATTTGTTGGTTTCAGAATTTGATATTGAATATAAGCCGGTATATTTTCTATTCAGAACCTAGTATTTAATATCAAATGTGATTTGGGTTTGTCGTGAATCATGTTTTAGATGACATTGGTTCTTTAACCCAGTTAAAGGCAAGATGTTGATTTTTGAAAAGATTAAAACAAAGTGAAGTTTTAATGAATCTTTAATTAGATTAAAATGTGAATTGATAATTTAAATTATCAAATCTGAAAGGTGATCGAGAGTGGAGTAGCACCAGTTTTGCTCCAAAGCGATAGTTAAATCTTTAATTAGATTTGAACGTGAAATGGTAATTAATTTTACTGATAACACCGTGGTGTTAGATATGGAGTATTACCAGTTTTGCTCCATGGGATATATAGGTTGGGATTGGGAAATAAAATAAATAATTACTTTGGTGTGGTTCGTTAATCCCGACTAGTTTGAAATGATATCCAAAGGATGATTATAGGATAAATTTAGAAGAATTTATCTTGGATAAAATTAATGGGAACATTTCCCTAAGAATGTGATTTTGTGAATAAAAGAATATTCTGAATTGGAATGAGGCGTTTGTCGTGTTTGTGTAACATTTGTTAATTATATACGTGGGTTATTCAGAAAGGCCGGGTTATACCCATTCTGAATAACCGATTCGACGAGATGTCGAAGATGAAGACGGTGGTTGAAGACCGGAAGTCTTCACATCGTTTGGGTGATTACTGATGATCTTGATTGGGCTGTACACCCAAGATGAGGGAAAACAGTCGGTGATCGTCCAGACGTACTTGGAGATCGATGGATATGCGAGGAAAGTGCCTCCTGTTTCGTTCAGACCCAGAACGAACTTGTAAATGGATTGTGTGTCTGACATTGGAATTTATCCTGTGTTGATTGATCTCTATTAAATATACATCTATTTGGCGGCGGAGAATTTATTCTCTTGCTTAACGCCCTTCTCTGAGACATACGAGCTCAGAGGTTGTATATCGATGGACATCAGTCGCATGGAGTGAATTTCTTGTGTGGCATGCGTAAGTGGCAATTGATCAAGGCTTCTGTTGAAAAGCAAAGTCTTGTGGTTGATGATCAAAGCACGGCCTGTGTGGCGTAGCTTTGTGTATAGTGTGGATTCGCGAGCCTCACACCTCGGTATGAGTCAAAAACGGGATACGGACCCAAGGAGTGCACGACGTTTCTTTCTAGCTAGGGTGGTGTCAGTGACCTACCAGCCCTGACATTTATATACTTTTCACCTGTGTGGTTGTTGGATACGAGGCGCCTCGGATATAGGTCTGTAAGGACCGGGAAACGTGTGTTCAGGAAATGCCAATCCTCAAAAGTAAGAGAGGACCGGCCTTCTAGGATCCAGGGGATTGCTGTGTGCGGTCCCGAGGCATTTGCTAGAGTGTCTCGAATGCGGAGAGGAGCTTGCCCCTTGCCTCGGCTCATGATGGAATCCAATTTCCAATACGTGATATTGCGGTTTTAATTGTAGAACTAGTATGGCGACATGATAGATGGTACCCATGCCGCCTATGATTGATATTTATGATTTGAATTGTTTTGACACTATACACTTATTATAGTATCAAATAATGTGTTTTAAACGTATCAAGCATGCTTTGGCTGTTATAAGGTAAAAACCCTATCCTCCGGCTTGCGTTGCATTGTGTGATGGGACCTGGGTCTTATAACAGCTTCATTTTTCTTTATTTAGCATTGCGCTGTTTGTTCTATGCACTGGTATTCTTGGGAGGAAACCCGTTCCGTGTTATACGGCGTGGTCCCTTGATTTACCTAACTTTAAAAATAAAGGTTAATAACTGTTTTAGTTCTCACACCAGTCCCATGACTGACCTGGAGTTTATTGTTTTAACCTAAACTCTGGGTGCCCCTATTTTCCGCACGGGCAGCTAGTAGTTTTGGTTTTGCAGATTTATATTCACAGGGTCCTGATTTACAGCTGGAACGATGCTCGGAAAGCTCTGTATCCGTGCATTACTTCTAGTTGTGTTTTATATATTTTTCCGCTGCTATGTAATTTATTGTAATCTCTGATATTTATCGAATGTAATTTATTCATTTATACTCTGTATATTCTTGTATCTGATGGAATTGTTGTAATATACAATGAAATGTTCTTCCGTTTGTGTTCATTTGTGTGTTGTTCTCAAAGTATCCGCTCTTTCCTTCATGGGGAAGTTACGGGTTCTTACATATCTTTAAAATCAAATTATAAATAAAGATAACACACATCTCATTCCAATCCAGAATATTCTTTTATTCAAATATTCATTACTCTGGTAAAGGTTTCCATTAATTTTATCAAACTTTTACATCAATTAAACCTTTGTTTAATCTTCCTTTGGATATCATTTCAAAAGATTTTATTACATCTTTTCAACATTTAAACCATATTAAGGTTTATAAAACTAGTCGGGATTATCGAGCCTTACCAAAGTAATCGTTTATTATTATTCTCAATCCCAACTTATTAATCACATGGAGCAAAACTGGTGGTACTCCATATTTAACACCCATAGTGTTATCGGTAAATTTAATTACCATTTGATGTTTTAATCTAATTAAAGAATTAACTATCGCATGGAGTAAAACTCATGGTACTCCATTCTCGAACACTTTTCGAATTTAGTAAATTTACATACCTCTTTTTAAATTTCAGTCAAATTAAATATTCGTTAAAAATCCAGCTTTGTTTTAATCTCAAAAATCATTACTTAATGATTATTCAATTTAAGGAAATTAATCGTGTCTTTAACTGGGTTAAAGAACAAATGTCAATTAAAACACTTCTCACGATAAACCCAAAATCAACTTCCACTAATATGGAATCTTCACGCAAATCTGCACAATTTATAATTGGTATAAATTTCTGTATCAGACTAATACTATAAGTGGAATAATGACGAAGCCTTTTAAATTCCATAGATAGCAAATGCCTTTCTTCAGAGAAGCTCATCTCGATTATTATTAATCGAATTCCATTCAATTCCAGTTTTATTAAATAAACCGGAAAACTTCTTTAAATCTTAATTAAAAGATTTATTCCTTTCACAACTAGGTTCAAGAACAATATTGTTTAAGATACCATTCACGACGAACCCAAAAATCAATTTAATATTAAATATAAATCTTAAATGGAAATCATGTTGACTTACATTCAATACCAAATTCTGAAACTAACAATATCGTTTGGGAATAACGATATAAATATCTTCCAAATTCCTTCACCATATCTATATAATCACGAAATCCAATATGGAAATATCTTAGAGTAATCCCCAATCGAATCCATTCCAATTTCATACATTGCAAAACTGCTGGTTATAAAAACCATTTACAATCCAATTTATTAATTCAAAATCGTTGGATTATTACTCTAGTTATTAACTAATTCGTTCAGATAAAATTATATATCTTTAATCTTTTATAACTTGGAGTATTTAATCCAAAATCTTTCTAAATCATTTGTTATGATTTTACATTATTTTTTCATATTTTTATTAATTTTATTAAGGTCCTTACAGTCGGTTTCCAATATCGGCCATCGAACTGCATCCATAACGACCTTTTTTAAAACTGTTTTAAACATATTTGAAAATCAAACCGTTGGATTGTAAAAATTCTCATTTTATTGAAAAGCTCATTTAATTACGGTTCCAATGAATCCAAGTTCAGGAGAATCCGACGGTCGGATTTCCCATTACGTCAGTTTGAAGTTACGGGTTGACATTCGCGAACTGTCGTTGCTTGACGCGTTCTTTTCAATCCTGAATCGATTTAAATATTTTTAAATATAAATTGAAACGCTTCATAACCACTTTTATAAATTATATAAAATATATATAATCATGTTTGAAAACTCGTTTCAGTCATTTATCTTTATAATTGCACATTTCACTTTTCGGTCAATTTTAATATTATTTTTACGTCAAAAAATTCGTTATTTTTACGAATATTCATCGATATTTTTATATTTTTTCTTCCGTCGAAAATCGGACGTCTAATTCAAACTTCGATTTCCATTGAATATTATATTATAAAATTATTCTATTTTATTCTGGATTGAAATAATATTCAGTCAATATCCTTATAAATTATTTTACATGGATTTCATTCATCATATACATCAAAGAATAGTTGTAAACAACTATCAAGCATCCAATTAACATCTAGTGTACACTTACGTCCATATAAGCCTTAAATAAAATATTTAATGCTCATATCGGTATGTTAATCAGTCGATTAACATCAAATCTAAATGCTTGGTGTAACAACCCAGAATTTTGACAATAAATAGTTATTTAATTAAAAGCTCAAAAATAGGAATTTTTGATAACAATGGAATTTGAACACGAAATTTTTACCGTTGCGTTCGTCTCGGAATTTTGGTCAACTTTCATGTTTGGAGTTTCGCGAATGGAGTCCGTATGAACAAGTTATGAACAAAATACGAAAACGGACGGAAAATAAATAAAACATAATAAATTATATATAGTAATATATAATTACCCGGCCACCTCACCAATGACGACTAGGTTTTTAGGGTTATTCTTGTTATATTTTCTAAAACGAATGGACAGATGACAATTAAAATAGATCTAACGGTCCAAGGCCATTTACAACCCTATATATAAAGGGGTAGAGCGTCATTCTTTTCCATTCAAATCTATGACTGCAGCGGAGCTCTGCCATTTTTCTCTCTCTCTCATCTTACTTGATATATTCAATTAAAAAATAAACACATACAAATAGATCAAATCAAATATACATAGAATTGAGAGAATAAACAGATTTAATGGAAGAGAATGCAAATCGACGCTCAACGGTAGATTCTTCGCTCTCTTCCCTTTTTCTTACATTTTTACAGATCTAGATTTTTCCCTTTCTAGATAAATTATAGATTTATAAGAATTTGGGGATTGTAAGCCTAAAGGGTTAGAAACTTATAATTTGGAGGCTATAAAGTGAGTGGGAAATTTACTAATACAGATATAATGATTTATCTATTTCGTTTGAATTCAATCTATGTTTTGTGCCTATCGGATCTGTTATTTAAATAATTGTAAATTGCGATAACCATCAGATCTGATCATGAATATGTTTGAAATTGGTAAATGAGAAAGTTATGATTATGTATAAATATGAATTGTAGGATTTTTATATATATTTCCACATATTCCTACAGGTTATGTCACGAATTATGAAATATGTTGTTTATGCCGCATAGCACTATGGATCTGGAAATCAGTCCCATTAAACATAAATTTGTTATAGTTATGTTCCGGATCTTTAGTTCAGTGCTGAAATATGAAATGTGTGAATTTGGGTAAAAAGATGAAAATTGTGTATTATGTGATTTTAAGAATAAAAGAAATATTCCATATTTAAATTCAATTTTGTTGGGTGTTTGGCTTAAGTATTGTAAATTATGTTGTTTCACTCATTTTTAAATAAACAGGCATTATTTTAGAATCGCAAGAGGTATGACAAAAAGAATTAAAAAGGGGAAAAGTGGTGCAAAGGTACATATAAAAATAAATACATATTTTTCTATGTGATTTGCATCGACTGTTCCAAAATAAAAGTACATTACATATATTTCTTGTGATTTGGAGATATGCCAATTCCCCAAAATAGGCATTGTAACACCCCGTATCTTATGTGAACGTATAAGCAACAAATCATAGAATAATTAATTTTTAAATAAGTATCAAGGGAATTGGGTTGCGCCATTGCGTTCATCTCAAAATTCTGCTTGGAAACAAGTCCGAGCTTTCGAGAAACGGAGTCCGTATTAGGGAGATATGACCCTCTGAAGTTTCAGAGATTTTCAGAATCGAAAACAGCTCGAAAATTGGAATTCGAATTCGAATTCAAAATAACAGAACAGGCTGGGCGGGAAAATTCCCGCCCACGGACCAGGCCGGCCTAGGGGTCGACCAAAGTGTCGACCTCCCAGGGGCCAGGTCGACCATAGTGTCGACTTGGGGGTCGACCTGCTCCCGAAACCCAGTTTTTGAACCTGATTCATTCTGTTGTTTCTGGTCTCGTTTTCAGTGTAGATTCGTCCGCCTAATCCTATATAAATAGCCCCCTATCCCCATTCTCTTTACACCATTTTTCTCTAACCTTATACTGCACAATTTCATTCCTATACTCTGCCTCCGTTCTTATTAAATAAAATAATGGTGTCGTTACTCTGCTGGAATCAAAACTAGGATCTTCTTCCAATCTGAATAAAGTTAAAAGGGAACAACTATTTTCTAATCTAATCAATAGTCCACGCCAAAGGAACGCTATTCAGTGTCCGAACTCAGATACCATAAATCAAGACTTTCCTTTTTGATAGTGAGTACAGTTATTTTTAGATATGAACTTTAATTATGATCTTGACGTGTTTATAAATCTGAATCTGAGGTTATGTATATTCTTATCTGTCAGATCTGTTTTTCTGTGACTATTCTGTACCTCTTTTTTTTTCTGTTCTATAGTCAGGCTACTACGAGCCTGCACCTAATTTCATAAGAGATTAACGCACGAATGCTAAATTTTGGTACAAATAATGAATAATGCATAATTGGACATGAAACTGTTGCCTATGAAACTATTGCCTATGACAATGATTCATGCCTATGAGACTATTGCCTATGACTATGACTCATAACTATAAGACTATTGCCTATGACATTGAATAAGAAACTATTGTGATTAGTCGCCCATGACTATTGTGGTTAGTTGCCTATAACTAGTGTAGTTAGTTTCTTTTGCCTATTCCCTTAATTCTGTGAGATCTCATAATTAGTGTATAACTTGGCTAGTTTATTCCCGTTCGCTGTTATGTACATCGAACCTATTGGAGCCATTATTATTGTATTTGGTTCGTTATTGCATGCCTATTCTTTTCTTGTGCTTATCCCCTACTCCTTTTGTTAGTGCCATTTCATGAGTACTTAGAGAACTTGTGGAAACATGTTATACGGGGATTGGGCGTAGCTTAATTAAGTTAATTTGTGATAATAAATATGTTGGCATAATCTGAATTGGCTATAATAGTGAATGATTAACATGTATATTAGTCTTGGACATAAATGGTGAACTAGAATATAAATCTAGTTTTGACATGAACTGTAAATGGGAATATTAAGACTAAAATTTGGTGAATATATTGTATTATGAATTATGACCTTGATTTGGGCATGCAAGTTTAGGCTAAATTTATGATTAGGCAAGATATGTAAATAGAATTTTAGATATATATAATCTGCTAAATCTGTTATCTGCTAAATCTGTTAAATTGCCTAATCCGTTATCTGCTAAATCTATTGAATTGCCTAAACAGCTAAATCTTTTATCTGCTAAATCTATTGAATCGCTTAAACTGCTAGATCTGCTATCTGTTGAATTGTCTGATCTGTTGAAAACTAGACAATGGTAATCTGGGTATGGAAATATGCAAGCTCGACCTAAGACTTAGTAAAACATGGAAATTTGATTAATATGTTGTATCCTGTGAAGAAGTTTAATCTGTTAAATAAATAGAATTAGTCTGATATCTGTAAAAATCTGTATTGGAATGAATTGGCTATGACACGAGGTTAGACTTTGTTTGCGGTAGTAGCCTTCCCGGAACCAACCGGCTTAATCAGCAACCGCAAACTGTCAGTCTAATGTGAGAGGTCGTAAGCATAACTAAAATATGCTTAGACACGAGGTTAAGTCTGGCTTGTGGCAGAAGTCTGCCCGGAACCGCCCGGCATATCCAGCGACCAGAAGCTACCGACCTAATGTGAGAGGTCGGTGCATTAATATTTAATTAATGCAAATCTGGGATAAATATGATGTCTAAAACTTTTTGGGTGAATAGGGTTAAACCAACCGGATTGATGAATTTAACAAACCCGTTTCGTAAGTCGGTGGGCCCAATACAAAGTTAGACAATCTCTAAGTCTGTTAAATAGTGTACATCTGATCCGTTAGTCTGAAAACCTGTTAACTTGATTTTTTGATCTGTGAACTAGTTGACCTGAACTCTGTATGTCTGAAAACTTGTAAACAAGTTAATCTGAAATCTGTTAGTTTGGGGACACAAGGTTAGGAGGTAAAAATACTTGTTTCATCTGTTGTTTGGGACCCATATTAGTCAGTAACCATTTCTGGTATCAAAACTATGACCCAACAGTAGGTAGGGTCCGGGCACGCTTACTGAACTAATTATAAGTGGTTCATTCTGATAATGGTGAGGGGTGTTGATGGTGCGTTCCAACCGGGTCATGTGCGTGCATGGATCCAGGTCTGCCTCTGAGGATGTAAGATGCCGTGACATCTGTAAATAGGTCTGTGTCATTCAAAGGTTGCCACTTTAGGGAATGACACACCCTTTTGTAGGGCTAGCACAGGGTATTTATGTATTATGGAACCGATCGCATGGGGTAGCATTTAGGGTACACTTAGTTCTGTCTGTTCTCTAGGGTACCATCTGTTTCTATTGGGTGATAACACCTGTCTGCTTCTACGTGGTACCGTCTGTTGGGGTGGTAAAGGCCCATTTACTGGTGTACACCTAATTCTAACATTCTGTTTCCATAAGGATTATTCTGTTTCTATTCCTGTACCTTCTGTTCAGGTCGTAAAGCCCCATTATTCTTTTTTTGGTTAGACATTAGGGTAACACCTAATCCTGTTATACTAGTATTAGAGCAGAGAAGTGAAAAGTAATAGCTTATATCATTCTGTTTCTTCTGTTTAACCTAAGTATATCTGCTACTCCTGTTACTGTTATCTCGCATCCAGTTTTATTTGCATGCCATGATTATTATTATCTGTTCGTATGCTGGAAATCACTGGGCCCGCCAGACTTTATGTCTGACGTCGTTTGTTTTCGCCCTTTTTCTTTCCTCTCCCCCCCAGGTTTCCACGGAGGGAATACTTTAGCTTGATCCGGATTTCTTCTGGTTGAAGTACTTAAAGTATGGCTTGACTCCTTATGGGAGCTTCTGTGGGGATTATGATTTAAAAGTTTTGTACTCTAAGGGCTTTTGAAAAGGGATGATATATATATATATATATATATATATATATATATGTGTGACGATCCCAAAATCCGAGGGGCGGTATTAAGGATAATCATTGGAATATAACACATTAATCATCATAGCAGAGTACGGATAATAGCAGAAACAATAAATAGAATAATTTTACATGGATATGACAGCGGAATCACAACATGTAAGAATATCAGAATAGCATAGCGTGGGATATAACTTAGTAAATAAAAAGGAAAGTGATCAGTCATCATCGCCAGAGGCGGAATACATACATGCAGTGAGACATAATAAGGGTATCGGTCTACATCGCCGAAGGCGTAATGCATATACATATGGTGAGGAATACGGAAAGTAAATCAGTCTGCATCGCGAGTGGCGGAATCATAATATAAGTACAGTAATGGCGGAAAATGTCAAAGTCGTCTCTGTGAAGTCAGCATCGCCATGAGCCAAAAATGCACTCTATGCAGCAGTGCAGAGCCAAAAACAACCTGTCACCTGTGTACTAGGCTGCCCGTGTGAAAATAAGGGCACCCGCGTTTGCAAAGTGAAACAAACAACGAGTCAGTCATGGGGACTGGTATGAGGAATCTATTTAACAGTTAAACAACAGTAAATGGCAAATCATAGGACCACGCCACTTTCGCGGAACGGGTTTACTCCAGTGATTGCTAGTGCATTTAAAACAAAGTAAATTCTTTTTAAAACAACGCAATGCTTTTTGAAAGAATGAAGCCATTATAAGACTCAGGTCCCATCACACAATGCAACGCAAGCCGGAGGATAGAGTTTTACCTTAAAATAGCCAAATATGCTTGATACGTATAAAACGAAATCATTTGATATTATTACTAGTGCATATATGTTTCAAAAACGAATAGCATCATAAATATTAATCATAGGCGACATGAGCGTCCCATGCCACTATGTCGCCATATATAAGTTACAATCGAATCCGTTATCTCGTATTGGAAATTGGATTTCCGTCATGAGTCGAGGCAAGGGGCAAGCTCCTCTCCGCTTCGAGACACTCTAGCTAATGCCTCGCGACTACACACTCTGGGCAACCCCTGGATTCGGCTGGGCCGGTCGTCACTTACGTTAGAGGAATGGTTATTCCTGAACACACGTTTCCCGGTCCTTACAGACCTATAATCGAGGCGCCTCGCATTCCAACAACCACAAAGGTGAAAAGTAGATATATATGTCAGGGCTGGTAAGTCACTGACACCACCATAGCTAGAAAGAAACGTCGTGCTCTCCCAGCGGTCCGTATCCCGTTTTCAACTCATACCGGGGTGTGAGGCTCGCGAATCTACGAAATACACAAAGCCAGGCCACGTAGACATTGCTTTGATCATCATCCACAAGACTTTTCTTTGCAACAGAAGCCTTGATCACAGCATCTTGGCATGCCACATAGGCAGTCCACTCCATACGATTGATTTCCATCGATATATAACCTCTAAGCTCGTACGTCTCAGAGAAGGGCGTCAAGCAAAAGAATAAATTCTTCGCCGCCAAGCCGATATATATTTAACAGAGATCAATCAGTATAGAACAAAATCCAATGTCAGACGCACAGTCCATTTACAAGTCCGCTCTGGGTCTGAACGAAACCGGAGGCGTCAAATTCCTCGTATATCCGTCCAATCAACACATACGTTCAGACGGCTACTACTTCCGTCCATTTCCGGTTGCTACTCCGGTTAGGAACCTCAGTAGCGCCCATCCAACCGATACGAAGATCGTCGGTCTTGAATCGTCTTTGCATTTTCCAATTCGAATCGCTCGATAAATTATTTGAAATGAGGGTTAGCTCAGCCTTTTCAAATAATTCACGTCATTAGAATTTAAATCGATTCTTTCTATGGTTATATTATTCGACATCCATCTTTCAGTTATTTAGTGTTATTTTCATGTCAAACACATACAACCATCGAATATCAAACAATTCAAGCCCAATTGGTTTATTTTCAATCCATATTGCTTATAATATTTTATAATGATTTTTCGCCATTTTTATTTATTTAAAATGGCCATATTTAATTAAATGACGTTTCAGGTCGTGCCGTGGCACTGGCGCTGTTTTTCCCCTAATCTGTTTTACACATATCGGAAAATCTAACCGTTGGATTTCTACAAAGTCTATATCAGTGGGAAGATATTCCCAAAGCGAACCAAACGGTTCCAGTTTCGTGAGAATCCGACGGTCGGATCTTCCACACTAGTCGTTTGAAATTACGGTTTCAAAATTTGAACTGCAGCGTCGTTATTAGATTTAATTTAATTTTATTTACATTTATATATAAATATAAATGACTCTGGCGCTGTTTTTCTTCAGATTTGAATTAAACATTCCGGACAATCCAACCGTTGTATTTTTCCAAGGTTGGTGCCGTTGGAAAGATATTTCCAAGGCAAACCCAGCGGTTGCGGTTTCGGGAAAATCCGATTGTCGGATTTCTCGTACTAATCGTTTCAAATTACGATTCCGAAATGCGAACTGCACGGCCTCTATTCCTTTTAATTATATTTATATTTATATATATATATATAAATATAGTTCATTCTATAATTTCATATATGGTTCATTTTATATTTTCAACTTCGTTTTCACTTCGAATATTTCACTAACGCCTTAATATTTCGAAAAATTTCGCCATAACCTCCTTTGTACGGGGAGGGGTTTGGAAATTTATTGGGCCGTATTAGGTACCCAATAAATCCTAAAAAGCATTCACATATTTATAGTGATATATGTTGATGTTTACGGGGGAGCATGTACTGATAATCACTCCAGAGAATAAATTCCCGTCACCCCGTTTCCGTGTGGAAATAAATAGTCCATGTGTCGTATCTAATAACTAGAGCGACGTGATTATTGTCAACTCCAGACCCGTGTGGGGTTTTTATTAATCTGGCAATTTATCGTTATAATTTATATAGTCCATATCAGTCATCAGTTCAACCTGTAGTACATAGTCATCGCCATACAAGCCTCTTGCTCGTATGGTAAATCTTCCACCTCGTCACACAAGCTCCAGTTGCTTATGTGGAATATGATGAAGTATGCCTATCATCAAGAAGTATGCCATGTAGTGTAGTTCAAAATTAATTGTTACTATCCTATGGCGTTATTTATTATTTCACACAGAACAACCAGCACTTCGCATCCAATGGCATTCACAGGAGTTGATATATAAATAAAATTGCGCAGGCAACTCATCAAGGTTTACCTATTTGTCGGGCACGCAAATAATTTCTTTACTCTACAGCTAATCCATTTTTCCTGTTCAACACATGTATATATATGCAGAACAAAGCTAATAATAATATTTCTAGCAAACTATTATTTATTTCAACACGTGTGTATTTTTAACTAAGCTTATACATGATAAAAGAAATATTTTTATCATCAAAAATATTTATTCGACACGTGTGTATTTTTAACTAAGCGTATACATGATAAAAGAAATATTTTTATCATCAAAAATATTTATTCGACACGTGTGTATTTTTAACACTTCATATCCACTATAAAAATATAGTTTTCATTGTCGATTCAATTTATTTTTAAAAGATGATAACATTCAACACATGAACTTCAACTCAACGAATGAATTGCAATTCAACACATGAATATTCTATATAGTTTGTATATATATAAAAATGTGATTTTTATCGCTACAGCCATTTATTTAAATTCAAATAATATTCAACACATGAATTTCAACTCAACGAATGAATTGCAACTCAACACATGAATATTCGATATCGTTTGTATATATATAAAAATGTGATTTTTATCGCTAAAGCCATTTGTTTAAATTCAAATAATATTCAACACATGAATTTCAACTCAATGAATGAATTGCAATTCAACACATGAATATTCGATATAGTTTGTATATATATAAAAATGTGATTTTTATTGCTAAAGCCATTTGTTTAAATTCAAATAATATTCAACACATGAATTTCAACTCAACGAATGAATTGCAATTCAACACATGAATATTCGATATAGTTTATGTAATTTATTTCAACGAATTAAAATTATTCTAACACATAAATATTTCAAAAAAAAATCGGCAGCATAAAGGCAGGGTAGTTAAAACCGGGACCGTCCCTAGTACGGCTCCTCGCTCTTAAACCTCGCGGTTTTTGAAAATGGGGATTATGCATCTTGTTCGCACGCAGGCGGCATGTTTTATTTTCAATTCCACAATCCTATTCTATTTTGTTTCAACCACAAGAGGGTATTTTTCAACCACAAAGGTATTTTTCAACCACATATCAACCACAAACAATTATTTCAAACCATTCGTCATACCATATAATATCACGTCAATCACAAGCAATAAATATCGTCCATGGTCTGTGGACGAGGGGAGTATATATATATATAATATAATAATTCACTTGCATTTCATCACAATTCAAAGCATATTTGTTTCAAACAACGCTTGTATAATTTATACATCGCTAATATAACTTATACAACACATGTACATGAGGTATACAATGCGTATATAATTTACACTTTGCTTATATAATTTATACAATGCTTTTTCATTCACACAAATAGTTTAGATTCCTCACATTGGTTATTGCAGTGCTAAAAATCGTAGGAAGGTCAGAAAAATCCACGGCTTCTTCTATAATGTTGAGAGTCTCCTTGCGGTCACGGTGTCTCCTGTTTCATCAAATTTCATTAAAGAATGAAAAAGATATTATTTTTCAAAGTTTTGCAACACTTAAAAGTGTTATTTTCATTCCAGAATTTTCATCAGAAAAGTTTTTAAAATCTTCGAAACTAGGTCACGAATTTTCAGTCGATCCGTACCTCGATGCTTCGATCAGACCTGGCTGCGTCTATGAAGCACCTCCAGATCGGTGGTGGTGGTGAAGGGTTCGGCGGCCTGTGCTCATCGCGGCGACGCCCTGAAGGTCGTGACTTCCTCGATGATTTCCGACGCCGATGGTCGATGTCAGGGGTCGTCGGTTGATCGGATGTGGAGAGGAGGCGAAGGCGGTCGGAAGTTTCAACTGGTGGCGGTGGTGAAATTGCCTGAGGCGGTGGCTAAATGGACGAGAAAATTGGAGCACTGTGCGTCGTCCAATCGTTCTCTGGCGGCTAGGGTTTCGGATTTTATTATTATTATTTTTTTTAAAGAAAAATTCCTATTGGTCCATGCTTTATAGGAAATTTTAAATAGTGTTTTTGCAAACGGACTCCTTTTTAGACCTAACGACTGTCGCCCCTAGCTGAATACCCCCATTCCGGACACAATGGGATATGTTTCGTTGGCCATTTCAACTGTTACAGTCAGTTATTTTTCAAATTAAAATATAAAACATTCGATATTTAATTTAAACGTACATTTCAATTTGCCAGGACCACAAACTGAATCGAAAAATTCCAGAAAAATAAATCTAGCTTTGTTTTGACGATACGGTCCTAACAAAACCAGTTTCGTCGAATTCTGAGCTCGTTTGAAAAACAGCCATTTTTAGGTCGACCCCTTTTTAACAGAATTTGACCAAACACGTTATCTTTTGCCCCGCTCACATACTCGCTTCAAAAATTATGAAATTTGAAACTTAGCAATAAGTTGACATCCCGGACCCAACAAAATTGGTTTCGTTGAATTCTGAGGTCGTATGCAAAATCTCAATTTTCAAGGGCTATATACACTATATAGCGACCTTTCTGAAAATTCATTTGGCCATAACTTTTGATTTTCGTTATGAAACTTCGATTTTTCAGATTCGTTAGAAAGGTATTGATAAACAAATTTAAATATTTTCAGTTTCATCAAAATCCGTTATATTTTCCACCCGGTACAGTCAGACAAAGTTTGTATTCAAAATTTCAAACTGCCATACTATACCAAATTCTATATTTTATTGAAATAGGCTATTTCAACTATTCAAATTGCTTGGTAATAACCCAATTGAAAAAAAATTAATGGGTTCACATTTTCCAGGTTATTACAATCTCCCCCACTTAAATCTTTTTGTCCTCGAAAAGGAAATAACAGCTAAGCAGGAAATAAAATGTAAATGCAAAGTATTGTAAAGGTACCTTGCACCGGAGTTAGTCAGAGATGTCCACTCTGCATTTGGGATAGGCTTGTTTAATGCTTTCCTCAGTCTCCCAAGTACAGTCTCTAGGATCACTACTCCACTGCACTTTGACTAAATGAATCTTTTTCCTCCTTAGCTCTCTAGTTTCTTTGCCAACTATCTTCAATGACTCT
This sequence comes from Allium sativum, assembly GCA_030737875.1. Classification (NCBI taxonomy): domain Eukaryota; kingdom Viridiplantae; phylum Streptophyta; class Magnoliopsida; order Asparagales; family Amaryllidaceae; genus Allium; species Allium sativum. Next base: position 509,257,503 of record CM060925.1, read on the forward strand.
CTCTTGAGTGCTAATTCTAAAGTTATGTCTATATCATGTTGCGCTGCTTCTTCTACAACAAGATCTGGATCATGGACATGTTTCCTGAGTTGAGATACGTGGAACACATCATGTACACCAGGCAACCAATCAGGTAATGAAACCCTATATACAAGAGTTCCAATCCGTTCAAGTATAGGAAAGGGACCAATAAATCTCGGTGCCAACTTCCCAGTCTTGCCAAATCTGATTACTCCTCGCATTGGAGAAACTCTTAAATAAACATAATCGCCAACGTCAAACGATATATCCCTTCTTCTCGCATCAGCATAACTTTTCTTCGGCTCTGTGCTGTTTTTAATCGCTTCTTAATGAAATCGACTTTATCCGATGCTTCTTGAATCATATCGGGCCCTAACACAAGTCTGTTTCCAGGTTCTACCCAACATGCGGGAGATCTGCACGGTCTACCGTATAATGCTTCAAATGGAGACATTCCCAAACTTGCTTGATAGCTATTGTTGTAAGAGAATTCGGCTAGATGTAAGTGATCTTCCCACGAGCCTCCAAAATCGATAACGCAAGCCCGCAGTAAATCTTCTAAAATTCTATTCACCCGCTCAGTTTGGCCATCTGTCTGAGGGTGATAAGCGGTGCTTAAATTCGATTTGGTTCCCAATTCTGTCTGGATTGCTTATTAGAATTTGCTAGTAAATAGGGGATCTCTATCGCTGACTATACTAAGCGGTACTCCATGAAGTTTAACTATTTCTTTGAAGTAAATCTGTGCTAGACTTTGAGCCATTCTGTTGGATCAGATAGGTATGAAATGGGCAGTCTTCGTGAAGCGATCTACGATTACCCATATACTGTCATTTCCTTTTCTAGTTCGAGGCAAGCCATCAATGAAGTCCATCGAGATTTGTTCCCACTTCCATCCTGGAATTTCTAAGGGTTGTAATAATCCAGCTAATTTCTGGTGATCACTCTTGATTAGCTGGCAAGTGGAGCATCTGCTAACATATATTGAAATATCTCTTTTCATCGCCTTCCACCAGAATGTGCACTTGATATCATTATACATTTTGCTCACACCGAGATGGATACTTAATTTGGATTTGTAGCACTCATCAAGTATTTCTCTTCTGAGCTCTGGGTTTCCAGGCACACAAATTCTCCCTTTTAATCTTAGGACCCCTTGGCTATCAAGGCTAAAATATGAGGGTTTTCCTTCTTGGATCCGCTGGCTAATCCTTTCAATGAATTCATCGTCCTTCTGTAGAATAGTAATCTTATCTTCTAAGGAAAAAGTAATGATAAAACTGGCAATGATTTCATTCTTTCTGCTGAGAGCATCTGCGACAACATTTGCTTTTCCCGGAGTGTATAGAATTTCAAAATCGTATGCTACAAGGAATTCTAACCAACGTTGTTGTCTCATGTTTAGATCTTTCTGAGTGAATAGATATTTCAGGGATTGATGATCGGTAAATAGTACGAATTTCTCGCCTAGTAAATAATGCCTCCAGATCCTTAAAGCGAACACGATAGCTAATAACTCAAGATGATGAGTAGCATAGTTTCTATCATGCGGCTTTAGTTGACGGCTGGCATAAGCGATCACTTGGCCTTTTTGCAATAACACTGCGCCTAGCCCTCTAATAGAAGCATCTGTCCATATAGTCAAGTCTTGGTTGCCTTCTATAATTGTCAATACTGGAGCAGTTGTCAACTTCAGTTTCAGCTTCTGAAAAGCTTCTTCACATTCAGGAGTCCATTTGAATTTCTCATGCTTCTTTGTAAGCTTTGTCAATACTCCTGATATCTTTGAAAAATCCTGAACGAATTTTCGATAGTAACTAGCCAATCCAAGGAAACTTCGAACTTCTGTGGGAGTAGTAAGTTGTTTCCAGTTCTGAATCGCTGTAATTTTGCTTGGATCTACAGCAATCCCTTCCTTTGATACGACATGCCCTAGGAATTTAACTTCATTCTGCCAGAAGACACACTTAGAAAATTTAGCTTTCAAGACATTTCTCCTTAGAATTTTCAACACTTGTTCTAAATGTTTTGCATGTTCATCTTCCGACTTAGAGTAGATTAAAATGTCATCGATGAAGACTAGAACAAATTTATTCAATACACCACCGAATACTCTGTTCATAAGATCGACGAAGTATTCCGGAGCGTTGCACAATCCGAACGGCATTACTAACCATTCGTAGAATAAATCCGGACCCCTGAAGGCTGTCAAAGGAACACAGTCTTCGGCTATACGCAATTGGTGGAAACCTGTAGCTAGGTCCATTCTGGAGAATACTGTTGCTCCATTTAATTGATCTAACAGATCATCTATTCGGGGAAAAGGATATTTGTTCTTCAGTGTCTGTTTATTGAGATCTCGGTAATCAACACAAAGTCTTAGAGTACCGTCTGATTTCGGGACAAATACTACTGCTGCTCCCCAAGCTGAAAAGCTCGGTGTGATCAGGCCTTTCCAAAGCAATTCTCGGGTTAGGTACCATATATCAATCATAGACGGCATAGGTACCATATATCATGTCGCCATACTAGTTCTACAATTAAAACTGCACGATGTCGTATTGGAAGTTGGATTTCCATCATGAACCAAGGCAAGGGATCGTCCTTACCGAATTCGAGACAATCTAGCCCATATCTCAGGACCAGAACGCATCGAACCTTAGGAGCCACAGGGCCGGTCCACTCTAAGTGGTTTAATAATCCTTGAACAATACATTTCCCCGCCCTATGGGGTGTATGTCTGGTCGGTATTTTGACCATATCATCCATCAGCCCCGTAGTGACCGATATATCCGAGGTACCTCGTTATCCATTAAGTAATATGTAACTTCCACATGAGTAAAATGTTTGGGCTCCATACCATGACACCATTCCTAGCTAGAAGGAAAGGCATGTCCTCTTTGGATCCTCTCTCGTTTCTGGTTCATAACGGGGTGTGAGGCTCGCAAATTAATGCTATACACAAAGCTATGCCATTTAAGGCCGTGCTTTGATCATCAACCACAAGGCCCTGCTCTTCAACAAAAGCCTTGATCATTTACATCTCAGCATGCCACACAGGCAATTAACGCCATGCGACTGATGTCTATCCATATATTATCTCTAAGCTCGTACGTCTCAGAGAAGGGAGTTAAGAAAGAGAATAAATTCTCCGCCGCCAAACAGATATATATTTAATATAAATCAATCAACATAGAATAAAATCCAATGTCAGACACACATCCATTTACAAGTTCGTTCTAGGTCTGAACGAAACCAGAGGCACCTTATTCCTCATCCCATATGTCCAATACAGGAGAGAGGTCCTCACATATCCGGTCGATTTCAAAGTACGTCTGGACGATCACCACTTATTATCTTTTCTTGGGTGTACAACGCAATTAAGATATTAGTAATCATCCAAACGATGTGAAGAACTTCGGTCTTCAACCACCGTCTTCATCGTCAACTTATCGTCGAATCAATTATTCAGAATGGGTATAAGTAGGCCTTTCCAAATAATTCACGTATTTTATAATCAAGTGTTATAAAAGCACAACATACGCCTCATTCCAATCCAGAATATTATTTTATTCAAATATTCATATCTTTAGGGAAAGGTCCCCATTTATTTTATCAAAGATAAATTCTTTTAAATTTATTCTTTAATCTTCCTTTGGATATCAATTCAAACCAAATTAAGGTTTATCCAAATTAGTCAGGATTAACGAGCCATACCGATGTAATCATTTGTTTAATTTCCTAATCCCAACCTATTCATCCCATAGACAAAAACTGGTAATACTCCATATCTAACACCACCGTTTTATCGGTAAAATTAAATTACCATTTCACGTTCAAATCTAATTAAAGATTTGACTATCGCCTGAAGTAAAACTGGTGATACTCCATTCTCGATCATTTCTCAAATTTGATAATTTAAATTATCACATTTCAATCTAATTAATTATTCATTAAAACTTTACTTAGTTTTAATCTTCCAACCATCATTATTTAATGATTATTTAACTTTGGGAAATCAAACATGCCGCATCGACAATCTATGCTGCATTATTGATTTCTGCCGATAAATGACCTCTAAGCTCGAACGTCTCAGGGAAGTGTGTTAAGCAAGAGAATAAATTCCCCGCCACCAAATAGATATATATTTGGTAGAGATCAACCATACAGTTCGAAATACAATGTTAGACATTTATTCATATCTTTAACTGGGTTAAAGAACTAACGTCATTTAAAACACAGTTCACTATAAACCCAAAATCACATTCCATTAATTATGGATTCTTCATGGAAAACAGATATATATATATATATCGATACAAACATCCATATCCAATCAATAATATAAATGGAATAACGGCAAAGCCTTTTAAATTCCATATATAGTAGCAGTCTTCCTATACCGATGTTCACCTCGATTATTACCGAATCAAATTCCATTACATTCCAATTTATTTTATTAAATTGGAAAACTTTTCTTTGGAAATTTCCATTAAATCTTAATAAAAGATTTATAAATGCCAAATCACACTTCACTTTTAATCGGGTTAAAGAACAAATGTCGTAAAAAACACAGTTCACAATAAACCCAATTCACATTCCATTTTTATTCCAGTTATTAAATATAACTGGAAACTCTAATTGTAACACCCCACGTCCGTTACTGTCACTCACAAAGGGAATGCACTAAGTTCTGTGGAGTATTTAGGGTAAAAGATGCAGATAAATTACAAGACAGACAGAAATTAAACAGCGGAAAATAAAACTTTGCTTTATTGATAAAATGGTTTGTACAATGGTTTCTATACAATGTCAGAGTATCATCTGTCTTACAAAATAAAGAAGCATAAAAACAACATTTATATTCCCCGATTTTAGCAAGAGCCAGCCATAGCATCTGAAAAGAGAATCCAGGCAAACTTCGACAAATCTTCAAGCTGGGAAAGAGTGGCAGTCCAACTTAACCTGAGCTAAACTATTCCCTCCTTTACTACCTGGGGGGGGGGGGAAACGGAAGAAAAGAAGACGAAAGAAAAACAGAGTCAGACATAAAGCCTGAGTAAGTTCAGTAACTTCTAGCATATGAACATGGAAAACAAAACGACATGAATTAACTGAATACAAGATTACACCATGACGATAAGGTCAACAAGATTAGACAAGGTAGTCACAAGATATGCTAAGATGACTGGATACGCTCTGATACTTTTGCAGCTTCGCTATTTCCTTGTTATATTGGTTTCTATATCTCTGCACCACCTAACTAGTGTTCAACTAGTAACGATAACGCGATCCCAACCCCTGTAGTTTCCATTGCCTTCAGGCATACATTTATTATTTATTACCTAGATCTAGTCTAGGGTTTTCTATCAAGTGCTTTCTAGGTTTAACTATAGTTTTACGCTATCTGCTGAACGCTTTTCGAGTTCAGGGTTTATGCCACCTAGTCCAACTAGGGATTACGCTACCTGTCGAACAATGCCCCCAAGTCTAGGACACACTACCTAGAGTGGTATATGTTCCTAGGCTTCCCCACGCATGTATCGCGAATCGTTATCGCTTGTCTAGATGCACATGTCCTGTAATGTGCGATCCGAGTCCTGTGACAGGGAAAATCAAGGAATACAGAACTCGGTCGGGAGCTTTCAGATATCTGCCGATGCAGATGCTAAGGTCTGTTTTTATTCCAGTGGCTATGGTCCCACTTGACCCCTCCCTCAGCTAATGAAAGGCACACCTTGTAAAATGAGAACTATACGCCGGCCCCCGGTGCCCCACTATCCTACGGCCATCCGCAACCATAAATAGATAGCAAGTATATGGTCTTTTGGAGTTCTCTGCCTTTCCGCTTCACGTATGTTGATTGACTCAATATGGATGGTAGACGACGAGTTGCTATCACAGGGCTTCCGTCTTCACGCCGAATCACGTTGGTCCATCCTAGTCTTTAGGTTGCCACATATATATTGCAACCAAGGCATACCCTCGGTTCTTCTAACGCAGACCTTAACCTCTGTGAGCCCAGGATGATCATCTGCAGCCTCACAGTGGGATACCAAGAGTACCCTCGCGTCCCCTCGAAGCTTCGGGCTTCGTAACCCAATTCGTTGGAGCCTTCTTAAAACCAGATGGATGTCCGCTCCTTCGTGTTATACTAAGAATTACTACTTAGTTCCACTAACTAAGGTTTACCACTTAGTTTCCAAATTCCTTGTTTTCTAAACTAAGTTTTACTACTTAGTCCCTTTTTCAACTGAGGTTTACTACTTAGTTTTCTTTCTCGCCAGGTTGGGTTGGTTAAGTGTCTTTAGTCGATTCAAGCTATCTTAACCCTCTTCCCTTATCCTATTACACCGGTTAAGTGTTATCCCTTTATGCTTTTTACTTAACCCTATTCGTTTATCATATTCATTTCCATGTTTTTCCCCAAATCGCATTCCCACCGTTCGAATAATCGTGATTTAACCTAGATTATAAATAAATCTAGATTCGTAGATAAAAAGGGAATGAATCAAAATGACAAGAAGGAATAATTGGCATAAAAAGGTTTGGATAACAATGCAGGTTCAAGAAGATGGGTAGACCTAACTAAATAGGTAAATTCCCACTGTCTTAAAACCAATGAATGGGCAAAATAGGTTCAAGAACGTGGGTAGAACTAACTTAATAGGTAAATTCCCACTGTCTTAAAACCAAAGAAAAACCAAGGAACAGGTAGAATAAAAAATTGGGTTTAGAGCCAACTTATCAATCACAAAACTAAAGCAATATTTTCCTAATCAAAAACCCTTTGAACTTAGAAAACATGAATATGCCTAACCCGAGGTTAGACTGAGTTGCGGTGTAAACCTGCCCGGAACCGACCGGCACATCCAGCAACCGCAGCAATATCTGTCTAATGTGAGAGGTTGCGGCTTTAATTTATTAATTAAAGCTAGAACAAGAATGGGAGAGTTAAGTCCATAGAAACACTTAACCAATTTAACACAGTTAAGCAAGAATGGGTGGGTTAAGTCCATAGGAACACTTAACCGACTTAACAAAGTTAAGCTAGAATGGGAAGGTTAAGTCCATAGGAACACTTAACCAACCTAACACGGTTAAGCTAGAATGGGAAGGTTAAGGAACACTTAACCAACTTAGCACAGTTAAAGCTAGAATGGGAGGGTTAAGTCCATGGGAATACTTAGCCAAATTAACATGTTGACTAGACTAGAAGGTGGGGTTAAGTAAAGTTAATACACTTAGCCAATTTAACATGTTAATTAGACTAGAGGTTGGGGTTAAGTAATACACTTAGCCAAATTAATATGTTAGCTGGACTAGACCATAGGGTTAAGTAAACTTGAACGCTTAACCATCAGAATATGAACGTAATTGTAAACTTGGAAATTGGCATAATTTGGAATATGTATTATGACATGCATATTAAAATGAAAACGGGGAAATTTGACATGGATTAGGGAATATGTGATTTTGACATATTAAATTTAGCGTTAGTAAGTAAACTAAATTTTAGGCATAAAATGTAAACTAGAAAAATAATTCTAGTTTTGCCATAAATTGTGAATTAGGATGTTAAACCAAGATTGGGTTAATTAAGGTTGATTTGGAATAAGTATATTAGCACAATTTTGAATTTATTCATAATTGTGAGCAATTGTCTTGTTTAGAATAAATTATGGTTAGCGACACTAAATTTGGTATAATTTACATACCAAAAAGTATAAATATGATAAATAAGAGAGAATGGGCTATAATAATAAATGTGACAATGTACATTAAAAGAGTAGTAATGAAATAAGTAAATTAGGAGTAATTTACTTATAGAATTCGTCATAAATGTAAAATTGTTCATTTACCACAAAATATGTAACTTGGTTAAGTTTTGGCCATAAATTATAAACTAGGATATTTAATCTAGTTTCGGCAATGAAATAGGAGATGGCCTAAACTGCATGTTGGGTTAGGACTTGGGCCTATAATATAAGTATACTAGTAGGCTTGACAAATAAATATAGGCCAAATTTGTCTAAAAAGGGGAAATGGGCTTTTGGAATAAATTGTTAACAATTTATAAACAAAAGAAAAGTATTTTGATAACATCCCTTTTTATAACACATAGACCAGAAGGTTCTAGGGTGACAGAGAGGATAGTGTCTAGGCTTGGGTTTGGAAAATACAAGTTTCCTGCCCTCCCTGGCTATCCCTAACTGATTCGAAGGACGGGATGGTTGTTTTCAAAACCAGATTTGGAAATTAATCAAAGGTATAGGCCTAGTCAAGGAAATAATCCTTGTAGTCACAGTTACAGTCATAGGAAATGTCCATAGTCATATGCGATGTTCATAGTCCAAAAGGGAAAATAATTCCCATAGTCATAAGTCATTGTCATAGGCAATGTTTATATGTCCCAAAATCAAAGGCTTGTGTCATAGTCCAAAGGCATATGCTTTCAAAGGCCGCAGTTCTATAGTCATAGCCACGGTTACAGTCTTATTTGTCCTCGAATCATAGCAGTTCTTAATTCAGTCCAAGAGTATAAACACAGATTCGAAGAGAGAGAGAGAGAGAGAGAGAGAGAGATTTGGCATATTTCTTTATTCCTTTAATTTCATGTCACAAATAAAACAAAATATTCTGATCTAGAAATAACCAACTTACAGAAAATAGATCTAGAAAAGAAGGAAAGCGTGGCTACGATTCGTGCGTCGTTGCTTGAAACTTGTTTGAGCTAGCCTTTGAATTCTTCACTTGAAACTTTGATTTGAATCCCTCCTTAAAAGTCTTTTAGCAGCATCTCCTCGTCTTGAATCATATTTTATTTTATTTATTTATTTAATTAAAGAGGAGAGGAAGAGGCCATGAATCTAAGTAGCATAAGGATAGAAGAGAGAGGTGCAAAGAGGAATGGAGACTAGGGTTGTTGATATAACTGCTCAAGACCTTATCGTACACGCAGCGCTGAGTCTGCATTGAACCCAGTTAAGAAAATAGTCCAGGTACGTAGATGAATCTAGCCAAACCTTATCATACACGCAGCGCTGAGTCAGCATTGGGTCCCACAAGCTATTTTGGCGTAGAAATTTGAATTTCGAACTTTTGAATTTCTGGAATTTATTTAACTGTTTTATTCACATGAAATATTCTTATATGTATACAATTCCTCTAACGACCATTTTACGCGTATATATATACGCACAACTTTCATTTTATTTTCAAAATTCAAATGATGTTGCCCTATTTCATTGACTGTAGCCTTATCTTTAAATTTTATCTTTTGCATATATATATATATTTATATTCTCATATGTATATATGTATTTTCTTTATTTTCTTATATGTACGTTCTTATCCTTTCAAATTTTGAATTTGTATACGTACATATATTTGCATGTTCAGTTGGCCCTCTCTAAAACAAAGATAAAAAAATTATGCCGCCGCCGGGGTTCGAACCCCTGACCTCCATGCTACAAATCCAATGCCTTAACCAACTGAGCTACAGAGGCTTTTGTTAGTAAGTCTTAGAACAATAATAATTATTGTTCTCTCCTTACTTCTCTTTTTTCATGTTAGTTACAATACTTAAATTAAACAACTACATGGATCTTTTTCTTTTAATTTTTCTTTTAAAAATTAATTATACTTTAATTTGAGAATCTTAATGTCAAAGAATTACGGGGTGTTACATTCTCCCCCATTTAAAAGGATTTCGTCCCCGAAATCTTCAAGTTAGGAAGAATGTGTCCTACCATCCAATCACCCATCTACTCAACCATTCAATCACAGGCATTCATTGTCCTTAAAAGATTTCTAATGCTTTCATGTTCATATGCATAGTGTGTGTTTATGTCTCTATCTAATGCAAAATCAGGCGGTCTACTGATTCAGTGGACCTCCTTAATGCAAATCATGTTAGTGCCATGCGTCCAATCATGCATGCAGACATCCCTAGTCATGTAAATACTACATGCGTGCACAGCCATTCAACCATATGCAACGCCCATATGATATCATATCAAGTTCAACTTATAAACAAATGCATATATGTAAATGCAATATGAGAGCGTCCGAACTTGATCTAGTGCCTATTACGTATGCATATGCATCCACGAGCAACCATTTGCAACCACTTGCAACCATTCAACCATAACATGTTTCAAATACATGTTTACATCCACTGGCTTCTACCTAAGGATCGCAGATACGACCTAGAGGATATACTTTGGAAAGAGAGAAACAACTACGCGTAAAGCTCCTAAACAGAGAAATCAAGGATGCACCCTTAAGGAAAAAGGGCATGTTGCTAGTATCTAGCCTTCTTGAGCTTTACTCCACTGTATCTTAACCAATTTATCTTCACGATTGTGAAGTTCCTAACCTCCATTTCGAAAATAAACAGATGTCAATCACGGTACCAAGTGTATGATTAGAGGTCTCTCCCTTATCCACCATGCCACAACTATAAGGGTTGAAAGATCACTACGCGCTTTTTAGAGCGCCTGTCACAACTATTCATCTCTCACGCAAACCATCCTAGTCGAACTCGACATTCCTCAAGTACAAGCTCCAAAGGCCTAAACCAATATCAGACAAGCATCCAAGGAATATCTCCTCCGAATTTAGACGATCTACGTGATATGATATAAACAAACTCGATAACTATTCTCAAACCCCTACTGTCTAAAAATAAACGGGTCGAACCACCCACTGGGTTTGAGACTGATTGGGATCTTCTTACTATACAAGTACAAAGGTGCAGAGACTTAACTATGGAAGCAAATATGAACAGATGCGAAGCGCTAAAACCGAAGGAAAGAGTATGAACAGAAAACTAGATTCTTTCCAACAGAAACTTTTACCACCTATCTCCTAGGTATGCTTAGCATGTACTTGTCCTTCTAAAAATCTTGTCCCTCGTCCTTGCCCTTGTCTTTAATTATATGCCCTATCATACTCTAGTAAGGATACTTCCTCTTTTATAATTTCTTCCTCCTTCGTGAGCTAACCTATCTCCATGCATTCCTCATCCTAGGGTTTTGTCCCTTTTGCCAAACTCCTCATCCCTTTCCATGTATTGCTATGTTGGCAAATCTCCCGAAAACTGCTTCCATCATATAGAAAAACCTTATAAACTTGAAAGAAGATTGGCCATAAGTGGAACGAATACGGCTATAGATGGAGGACGGGCAATACTTAGCCCTTCGATGAGGTTACCTCCCAGAAAGCCAGGAGCCCCAGAGACTAAAGAAAGAAGGAGACAAGAATTCAAACAGAGGAAGAGAAGACAGTGCATATGGCTTTGGGGAATATTCCTTTAAAACAAAACTTTTCTTTTGAAAATGCTTCTTTAAAAACCATTTTGAAAAATAATTTTTCAAATCCTTTATCTGATCCGGTAACATTCAGCTCTGATACCACGTGTAACACCCCACGTTTGTTAGTGTCACTCACAAAGGGAATGCACTAAGTTCTGTGGAGTATTTAGGGTAAAAGATGCAGATAAATTACAAGACAGACAGAAATTAAACAGCGGAAAATAAAACTTTGCTTTATTGATAAAATGGTTTGTACAATGGTTTCTATACAATATCAGAGTATCATCTGTCTTACAAAATAAAGAAGCATAAAAACAACATTTATATTCCCCGATTTTAGCAAGAGCCAGCCATAGCATCTGAAAAGAGAATCCAGGCAAACTTCGACAAATCTTCAAGCTGGGAAAGAGTGGCAGTCCAACTTAACCTGAGCTAAACTATTCCCTCCTTTACTACCTGGGGGGGGGGGGAACGGAAGAAAAGAAGACGAAAGAAAACAGAGTCAGACATAAAGCCTGAGTAAGTTCAGTAACTTCTAGCATATGAACATGGAAAACAAAACGACAAGAATTAACTGAATACAAGATTACACCATGATGATAAGGTCAACAAGATTAGACAAGGTAGTCACAAGATATGCTAAGATGACTGGATACGCTCTAATACTTTCGCAGCTTCGCTATTTCCTTGTTATACTGGTTTCTATATCTCTGCACCACCTAACTAGTGTTCAACTAGTAACGATAACGTGATCCCAACCCCTGTAGTTTCCATTGCCTTCAGGCATACATTTATTATTTATTACCTAGATCTAGTCTAGGGTTTTCTATCAAGTGCTTTCTAGGTTTAACTATAGTTTTACGCTATCTGCTGAACGCTTTTCGAGTTCAGGGTTTATGCCACCTAGTCCAACTAGGGATTACGCTACCTGTCGAACAATGCCCCCAAGTCTAGGACACACTACCTAGAGTGGTATATGTTCCTAGGCTTCCCCACGCATGTATCGCGAATCGTTATCGCTTGTCTAGATGCACATGTCCTGTAATGTGCGATCCGAGTCCTGTGACAGGGCAAATAAAGGAATACAGAACTCGGTCGGGAGCTTTCATATATCTGCCGATGCAGATGCTAAGGTCTGTTTTTATTCCAGTGGCTATGGTCCCACTTGACCCCTCCCTCAGCTAATGAAAGGCACACCTTGTAAAATGAGAACTATACGCCGGCCCCCGGTGCCCCACTATCCTACGGCCATCCGCAACCATAACTAGATAACAAGTATATGGTCTTTTGGAGTTCTCCGCCTTTCCGCTTCACGTATCTCGATTGACTCAAGATGGATGGTAGACGACGAGTTGCTATCACAGGGCTTCCGTCTTCTCGCCGAATCACGCTGGTCCATCCTAGTCTTTAGGTTGCCACATATATATTGCAACCAAGGCATACCCTCGGTTCTTCTAACGCAGACCTTAACCTCTGTGAGCCCAGGATGATCATCTGCAGCCTCACAGAGGGATACCAAGAGTACCCTCACGTCCCCTCGAAGCCTCGAGCTTCGTAACCCAATTCTTTGGAGCCTTCTTAAAACCAGATGGATGTCCGCTCCTTCGTGTTATACTAACAATTACTACTTAGTTCCACTAACTAAGGTTTACCACTTAGTTTCCACATTCCTTGTTTTCTTAACTAAGTTTTACTACTTAGTCCCTTTTTCAACTGAGGTTTACTACTTAGTTTTCTTTCTCGCCAGGTTGGGTTGGTTAAGTGTCTTTAGTCGATTCAAGCTATCTTAACCCTCTTCCCTTATCCTATTACACTAGTTAAGTGTTATCCCTTTATGCTTTTTACTTAACCCTATTCGTTTATCATATTCATTTCCATGGTTTTCCCCAAATCGCATTCCCACCGTTCGAATAATCGTGATTCAACCTAGATTATAAATAAATCTAGATTCGTACATAAAAAGGGAATGAATCAAAATGACAAGAAGGAATAATTGGCATAAAAAGGTTTGGATAACAATGCAGGTTCAAGAAGATGTGTAGACCTAACTAAATAGGTAAATTTCCACTGTCTTAAAACCAAAGAATGGGCAAAATAGGTTCAAGAACGTGGGTAGACCTAACTTAATAGGTAAATTCCCACTGTCTTAAAACCAAAGAAAAACCAAGGAACAGGTAGAATAAAAAATTGGGTTTAGACCCAACTTCTCAATCACAAAACTAAAGCAATATTTTCCTAATCATAAATCATGGGTGTCAAAATCACAGTTGTCCTCATTATGTCATAAGTAATAATTTATGTCCAAATCAAAGGTATAGGCCTAGTCAAGGAAATAATCCTTGTAGTCACAGTCACAGTCATAGGAAATGTCCATAGTCATATGCGATGTTCATAGTCCAAAAGGGAAAATAATTCCCATAGTCATAAGTCATTGTCATAGGCAATGTTTATATGTCCCAAAATCAAAGGCTTATTACATAGTCCAAAGGCATATGCTTTCAAAGGCCGCAGTTCTATAGTCATAGTCACGGTTACAGTCTTATTTGTCCTCGAATCATAACAGTTCTTAATTCAGTCCAAGAGTATAAACACAGATTCGAAGAGAGAGAGAGAGAGAGAGATTTGGCATATTCCTTTATTCCTTTAATTTCATGTCACAAATAAAACAAAATATTCAGATCTAGAAATAACCAACTTACAGAAAATAGATCTAGAAAAGAAGGAAAGCGTGGCTATGATTCGTGCGTCGTTGCTTGAAACTTGTTTGAGCTAGCCTTTGAATTCTTCACTTGAAACTTTGATTTGAATCCCTCCTTAAAAGTCTTTTAGCAGCATCTCCTCGTCTTGAATCATATTTTATTTTATTTATTTATTTAATTAAAGAGGAGAGGACGAGGCCATGAATCTAAGCAACATAAGGATGGAAGAGAGAGGTGCAAAGAGGAATGGAGACTAGGGCTGTTTATATAGCTGCTCAAGACCTTATCGTACACGCAGCGCTGAGTCAGCATTGAACCCAGTTAAGAAAATAGTCCAGGTACGTAGATGAATCTAGCCAAACCTTATCATACACGCAGCGCTGAGTCAGCATTGGGTCCCACAAGCTATTTTGGCGTAGAAATTTGAATTTCGAACTTTTGAATTTTTGGAATTTATTTAACTGTTTTATTCACATGAAATATTCTTATATGTATACAATTCCTCTAACGACCATTTTACACGTATATATATACGCACAACTTTCATTTTATTTTCAAAATTCAAATGATGTTGCCATATTTCATTGACTGTAGCCTTATCTTTAAATTTTATCTTTTGCATATATATATATATATATATTTATATTCTCATATGTATATATATATTTTCTTTATTTTCTTATATGTACGTTCTTATCCTTTCAAATTTTGAATTTGTATACGTACATATATTTGCATGTTCAGTTGGCCCTCTCTAAAACAAAGATAAAAAAAATTATGCCGCCGTCGGGGTTCGAACCCCCGACATCCATGCTACAAATCCAATGCCTTAACCAACTGAGCTACAGAGGCTTTTGTTAATAAGTCTTAGAACAATAATAATTATTGTTCTCTCCTTACTTCTCTTTTTTCATGTTAGTTACAATACTTAAATTAAACAACTACATGGATCTTTTTCTATTAATTTTTCTTTTAAAAATTAATTATACTTTAATTTGAGAATCTTAATGTCACAGAATTACGGGGTGTTACACTAATAATCTTAATTAAAAGATTTATTCTTTTCACATGGGGTTTAAGAACAGTGTCATTTAAGACACTATTCACGAAAAGCCCAAAATCTAGTTCAATATTAAATACAAGGCTCTAAATAGAAATTATATCGGCTTATATTCAATATTAAATTCTGAAACTAACGGATATCATATTGGGAATAACGATATCTATATCTTCCAAATTCCCATAACAATATCCGTATAACCACGAAATCAAATATCGAAATATTCCGAAGATTATTTCCATTCGAATCTATACCAATTCATACATTGGAAAATCCTGGTTATATTAAAACCCTTTATTTAAAAATTATTGGATTATCCTTCTAGTTAATAACTAGTTCACTTTGATAAAAATATATTTTTATCTTTACAAACGTTGAATTTTTCATCCTAATTCTTTCCAAACCATTTATTATGATTTTACATAAATTATTAATATTTTTAATAATTTTATTAAGGCCATTTCAGTTGATTTCCATAAACGGTCATCGAACTTCACTTACAGCGACCTTTTCCAAATTTGAGTTGGACATAATTCCAAATCCAACCATTAGATTTCAAATCTATTATATTCGTTGGAAAGCCCTTTCCAATACGAACCTAACGGTTCCGGTTTTAGGAAAATCCGACGGTCGGATCTCCCGTAATGTCAATTCGAAGTCAATGGTCGAAATTCGAGAACGGTCACGGGGTGGTGCATTCTATTCAGGCCATTAAATATATATATTTTACATATTTCATTGATTTTCATTTAAAACGTATTTTATAAATCGTTTAAATTCGTTTCAAAAATGATTCCAACTTCATTTTCAATTTTAAATCAAAATTGAATACTCCTTATCATTATAATATATAAATGATAATATTTTCAAAATATCAGATTTTGAAATCATTTCCTTTTCGATATTCATTATAAAAATGAATAAAATCAATATAAATACAGTTCGCGTCTAAATGATGCATATCTTATCAACACGGCTTCACACGTTTCAATATTTTCGTGCCCGTCCAAAATTGGACATCAAAATCACATTTTAATCCTTTACTGAATATTATTTTGAAATATTCGTTATTTTAAAATATTCGTTATTTAAAATATTAGTTATTTCTAAATTGGAATCAGACCCAATCAATTACAATGTAATATTATTTATATGGATTTTATACCACACATGTACACAACAATAATGATAAACAATCAATCATCATCCCGAGTGCATCCTACACTGTATAAGCATTAAATATAAATAATTAACGCTTACTACAGTTTGTAAACCAATCGATTAACATACAACTAAATATTGGGATTAGTGTACGCTAAATATCATCCCAATACCCATGTGGGGTTTCAACCAACAAATACTAAATATTATTTGTGCAATTGGGCATTGTGTAAAATTTATCGTCCCAATCAATGTTAGTTAAATGGGTGTACATAAACAAATCGTTCGATTTGTAAATGAATATTTATTTTTATTTCTGGAGAATTTTATGCCATTCATATATACATTAAAAATTATATTTTTAACGATAAAATATTTTATTCAACACAAGAATATTTTATATAGTTTATACATTCAATAATAATGATATTTTTATTGTTCAAGCTTTTTATTCAACAACTGAGTGTTTTATATTCCATTCCACATCACAATCACAACAAAATACAGTCCAAACAAACGATCATGATTTGTACAATAAATGGTGTTGGATGCTACTAAGCACCGTCTGCATCCTAATATATATTCAACTGTAATATAAATTGAGTAAGAAAGAGTTCTCACGGTAGTCGGTTTTGAAAGCGTTAAAAACGATTATCTTAAATAAATTAAACTCGGTGTTTAATTTAATCAAAATTTGCATCTGCTTCTGTTTTCATTCTAGTCTACTCCATGCGGTAGTGCTCGGCAAGACGATTACAAGGCAACTGGAATTACTGTATTCGGACGAGTATTGAATGAGTTACGACCTTTTATATGTTAGTTACAAAATTAAAATAAATAAACATAATTTAATTCCTAATTACAAACCCTAATCACGTTTAACCACTTTAACACTTCTTCTTCGTTACTCAGGAAAAAACCGAACCCACTCTCCTTTGTTCTCCCTCCTCACATGAGCCACCCCGAGCAACCAGAGCACGATCAGTCCGCACCACATGTACCGCCGCCACACGAGCCACCATCCCCCACAATTCCAGCCAAAACGGTGGACCCCCATGTGCTGAAATACGAAGCGAACGATGCGGCTTTTCCCCCCAATTTCGGAGTCCACACGCAATAATAATTGATCAACCTTGAATGGATTTAAAGCCCATTCGATCCTCTGCAATTTTTGTTTTGTAACCTTCTTGAATTAACATGAGGATTTGAAGAATTTTAGGGAGGAATTCGGGAGTGAATCAGCTGTTGGAATGATGATAGCGGTGGCCCCCTTTTTATTATGGTTTGACTGGGAAAGGGGGTATATATAATATTTATTTAATATTATTTTATTATTTAATTTCAAAAATACATGTTAATCAATCCGAACTCCAAATAAAACCCAACGATTGTTGCCCCTAGTGAATTACCCCCTTCCGAACACAATGGGATATGTTTCATAAGCTAATTCGACTTTTTTGATCATTTTTCTTTAAATTAAAATATAAGTCAGTATATAACGTTCAAATTGGAATTCAATGTACATTTTAATTTACTGGGGCCACATACTGACTCCAAAAATTTCAGAAAAATAAATCTAGCTATGTTAGTATATATCTAGCTATGTTTTGTAAAGGCTAAGTACAAAGGAGGGCGAAAAAGACGTTTACGGAATAGTTAGGCTACGCGAGAGGAGGACAAGAGACTTCAATCAAGTTAAATGCATTAAGAATGAAAATGATAGAATTTTGGTGAAGGAAGATGAGGTCAAGAATAGGTGGAGAGAATACTTTGACAAGCTTTTCAACGAAGAAAGTGATAGCTCTTCAATAGAGTTGGAAGACGTAGCCGATAGCACCAATAGACATTTTGTGCGGAGATTTCAAGAAGCTGAGGTAAAGGGGGCGTTGAAACGTATGAAATTAGGAAAGTCGGTAGGGCCTGAGGATATTCCTATTGAGGTGTGGAGATGCTTTGGAGATGTAGGGATAAAATGGCTAACTAAGTTGTTCAAAAATATTTTCAAATCAAACAAAATGCCAGATGAGTGGAGGAGAAGCATTTTAGTTCCAATCTTCAAGAATAAAGGAGATATTCAAAGTTGCACAAACTATAGAGGAATTAAGCTTATGAGTCATACAATGAAGCTTTGGGAGAGAGTTTGCGAGCAGCGTTTGAGGAGGTTGACAAGTGTCTCTAGGAATCAATTTGGTTTTATGCCGGGAAGGTCAACCACTGAGGCGATTTTCTTGGTTAGGCAACTTGTGGAGAGATACAGGGAGCAAAAGAAAGATCTCCACATGGTTTTTATTGACCTGGAGAAAGCTTATGACAGAGTACCGAGGAGGGTTATGTGGTGGGCGCTAGAAAGGAAGAGAGTGCCATCAAAGTATATTACACTTATTAAGGATATGTACGAGGGAGTTATGACTAGTGTTAGGGCATGCGATGGTGAGACCAGAGACTTTCCAATTAACATAGGGTTACATCAAGGTTTGGCTTTGATCCCGTATATTTTCACATTAGTGATGGATCAAATCACAAAAGATATACAAAGGGAGATTCCCTGGTGTATGCTCTTTGCCGATGATGTTGTGCTGATTGATGAAAGTAGAATAGGGGTTAATCGACAACTGGAGTTGTGGAGGGAGACCCTGGAATCAAAGGGTTTCAGGCTTAGCAGAACTAAAACAGAGTATATGAAGTTTGAGTTTAGCAGTGTCAGATCATATGACGGAGATGTTACCCTGGCCGGTAGAGTAGTACCCAAGAAGGAATCGTTTCGATACTTAGGATCTATGTTGCAGTTTGATGGTGAGATTGATAAGGATGTTAGTTTTAGAATTCAAGCAGGATGGGTGAAATGGCGACTAGCATCTGGCATTCTCTGTGATCGGAAGATTCCTCAGAAGCTTAAAGGAAAGTTCTATAGGACAGCAATCAGACCTGCAATGTTATATGGTGCAGAATGTTGGCCTACTAAGAGGCAACACGTCCCGAAGATAAGTATAGCAAAGATGCAAATGCTGCGTTGGAGCTGTGGTCATACCAGACGAGATCGGATTAGAAATGAGGATATTCGGGAAAACTTGGAGTTGCACCTATTGAAGAGAAGTTAGTCCAATACCGCTTGAGATGGTTTGGACATATCCAACGTAGACCATACGATGCACCTGTACGCGCTGGAATTCTAGGTCGCGCTGGAATTCTAGGTCGCGCCGAAGGCCCAAAGAGAGGTAGAGGTCGACCTAAAATGACATGGGAGGAGATAATAAAGAGAGATTTAAGTAACTGGAGTTTATCGGAAGAGCTGGTAGTTGATAGGAGTGCATGGAAATTGGCAATCCATGTACCAGAACCATAGGTTATATATATATATATATATCACACTTTATTTCACGTTTACTTAACCTTTTTACTTTTTATTTACTATTTTAGATTTTATTTCACTTTTATTGAACATTTTTACTTATTATTATTATTATTATTAAAAAAAACCTTTATCGGACGACTTTTTATTTGATTGGTAATTTTAAACCCTTTATATATATATATATATGTATTATCATCATTATTAATTTTATTTCATTTTAATTTTGGGTTCCATATCTAGCCAACCCCAACTTGTTTGGGATATATGGCTTTGTTGTTGTTGTTGTTGTTTTGACGATACGGTCCTAACAAAACTAATTTCGTTGAATTTGGAGACCGTTTGAAAAATGGCCATTTTTTGGTCGATGCAATTCAATTAAAATTGACAAACCACATTTTCTTTTGCTACGCACCCATATTAATATCAATAATTATGAAAACTGGAATCTAGCGATAATTTGAAATTTCGGATCCAACAAAAGTAGTTTCGTCGAAAACAAAGGCCGTCTGAAAAATGGCTATTT
Source organism: Allium sativum (assembly GCA_030737875.1). Lineage (NCBI taxonomy): Eukaryota > Viridiplantae > Streptophyta > Magnoliopsida > Asparagales > Amaryllidaceae > Allium > Allium sativum. The sequence continues at coordinate 509,277,637 of CM060925.1, forward strand.
TTAAGGGCCATATATTACATTAAAAAATATATAAATTCCATAGCGACTATTCTAAATTTTAAACTGGACATAACTTATTATTTATAAAGTGAAATCTCAATTTCTTACATTCTTTAGAAAGATATAGTTAAACAGATTCTAACATTCTCGTTTCGTCTAATTCCGACTTATATGGAATTGCATATATTCAATTGAAATTTAAAATTGAATTTTCAAACTACCGCGCCATTTCGAGTTCGTTTTATAATTAAAATGAATTTATAAGTTATAACTTCGATTAAAATAAATTTTTAGCCTTTATTATTTAAAATAAATAATTTTAAATATTCAAAATCCATTAAAATAGCTAAAATAAAAATTTTAATTTGGTTCTGAAAATCCGGGTTGTTACACTCAATCAGTGCGTAAAACTTACGATATCCACCGCTTTGATCACCAAATCCATTTGGGGCCATGAAAGAGTTCAACTCCATACAACTATTGCTATGGCCACACTTCCCTGGTCTATGGTCAATACCCTACCCAGTCCCCACAGCCCTAGCTCTAGGTTACGTGCCAACCAGTCCACACAGCCCCGGCACTGGTTCTGGTTCGTCTACATGCCCCCACTCTCAATGGTGAACCAAAGTTATAAATATCGATAACCTCTTTGCACACGTCCCGCAACAAAGCCCAACTCCAGAAGTTAACTGTTGGTTCCCATTTGGATTCTGAGTAATAACTTCCCATTTGGACTTCCTTTGCACCTCGGGTCTTGATCTAATTGGAGTTGGTCTTCAGAAGAGTTCGCGATCGTCATCACGTCGTATAGGCTCAAATCTAGTTCGGTTCGGGGTCATTATCATGGCTCGGTTTTTGGTCATCATCGGCTCGTGATCACCATCGTTCGTGGTGACCATGGGGTTGTGGTCACCCTGGGGTCGTGGTCAAAATGGGGTCCTGGTCACCCCGGGGTCGTGGTCGCCATGAGGTCGTGGTCGCCCTGGGGTTGTGGTCGCCCTAGGGTCGTGGTCACTATGGGGTTATGGTCACTCTAGGGCCGTGGTCACCATCAGGAACCGAAACCCTGCAGTTTTTCCAACAAGCTAATTTGGCCAAACAACGGCGTTTTAAACTACTATAACTTTTCTATGCAATCACAAAACATAACAAACAACAGTAGTAATATGTAGAATCAACCAAAAACATCAAAACATTGATTTCATATGATATTTTAGATCAAACAAACCCAAAAACCATGATTTTGCCCTTGACCATGTGATTTTCACCTTAACCATGTCTAACTATAGGATTAGCAAACTTAATCCAATATAACACAAATTCATACAAGCGACATAAAATATATTTTAGAATTTTCACATATATTTCCATAATTTTTAGATGTATAGTTTCGCTAGTTATCACTAATCACCCCCCTAATTAGCCATAATTAGTGTATAAACATGCAAATCACACACCTTAGCCAAAAATAAATGTTAGATCTGAAACTTTTACTGATTTGGCTCGGATCCTAATGTGGTGCAACAGCTCGAACTCTAATTTGATGTTAATTCGGCTTAATTTGATGTTGATTTGCTTAATTATTGATTAGAAAGTGATTAGGGATAGATTTGGGAGATGGAAGCCATTATTGAGGTTAGAGGGAGGTTAGTGGTGGGTGAAAAAATGAAAGGAGATGATTCTCCAACTCCTTTCAGCCCTTCCATAACCCTAATCCATAAATGGGTTATGGACCTAGCTACTAATCACCCTATTAAACCCGTTTAGGCGGTTTTCCATCCTCCAAACCTTATTTCAGCCATATCTCCCACTCTACGAAATGGGAGACCATTATCCGAATCCAAGGAGGTGGTTTCAGGTCAAAACTCCTTACCAATCAAATGTTATAGGCAAAACCAGATTCACCTGGGGTAAAACGATCATTTAAAATTCGGCAAAAATGGTGAATGTGGGAAATGACCCCAATAGTCGTTTACCAAACTTACATGACCATATGACTTCGTATAAAAATAAAATAAATATTCTACGATCCTTCGATACGTAGAATGCGGGTCGTTACACTCTTCCCCCCTTAAGAAATTTCGCCCCCGAAATTCCTTAACCAAGAATAACGAACAATGGTGTCCCGCATGCCTATCAGCCATTTACAAACAATCAAACATACATAATAACACAGCAAGCCTATCCTAGCATGCGGTTTAATAACAAGGGAATAACTATATCGCGATTAAAATCTTACCAGGTAAAGAGCTCTGGATATGACTTCCTTATGCTCTCCTTGGTTTCCCAAGTATAGTCATTCTCGTTATCACCCCACTGGACCTTAACTAGTTTCACTGTCTTCCTCCGAAGTTTCTTCGTATCGTGTCCGACAATATGAACTGGTCTGCAGTTTCCAACTGCCTCTGGTTCTATCTCGATATCATCCAATTGATCATGTGAAATAGTCATATCAGAATCATGCACGAACTTCCTTAATTGAGAAACATGAAATACGTTGTGCACACCCGCCATCTTGTCAGGTAATCCAACTTTGTACGCAAAATTCCCAACTTTTTCGAGAACTGGAAATGGACCAACAAACCTTGGTGCTAATTTATCCCTCCTACGAAACAGAATCACACTCTTCAACGGAGAAATCTTGACGAATACCAAGTCGCCAAACGAAGAATTTCAAATCTCTTCGTCTTTTATCAGCATAACTCTTCTGCCTATCTTGGGCAGTCTTCATTCGCTGTCGAACAACCTTGATCTTATCTGAAGTTTCTCTTATTACATCCGGCCCAAGCACAAATTTCTCACTAGTTTCGAACCAACATTATGGTGAGTTGCACGGTCTTTCGTACAAAGATTCAAATGGAGCCATACCAATACTGGACTGGTAACTATTATTATTAGCGAACTCAACCAGATGCAGATGGTTGCCCATGACTTCTCAAAATCCATTATACTAGCCCTCAAGAGATCCTCTAATACACAATTCACCCTCTTTGTTTGATCGTCGGCTTGAGGATGGTACGCGGTACTAATATGTAATTCTGACCCTAAGGCCTCATGTAAGATCTTCCATAACCCGCTAGTAAATAATGAATCTCGGTCACTCACAATACCTTTAGGTACTCCATGAAATCTCACTACCCACTTCATATACAGTTCCGTTATCTTAGCTGTCGTTCTATCCGACTTGACCGGTATAAACCTTGAAATTTTGGTCTATCGATCCACAGTCACCCAAATACTATCATGTCCCGATCTGGTCCTTGGTAAACTATCAATCAAATCCATTGAGACTTGTTCCCATTTCCATTTTAGAATTTCAAACAGTTGTAACAAACCACTAGGTTTCTTTTTTTCGGCTTTAACTAACTGGCAGTTCATGCACTTGGATATAAACTTCCCAACGTCTCTCTTCATCCCTTCCCAGTAGTAGGTCTGTTTCATGTCTCGATACATTTTGTTACCACTGGGATGTACAGTAAGTTTCGAGTGATGACACTCGCTAAGCACTTCATCTCTCAATCCATTAACGTTGGGTACAACCAGTCTCCCATTCTTTCGAAGCCATCCCTCTCGATCAAGTCCACACTTATTCATTTCCTTACCGTTGATACCCATCTCTACCTTGGAGATGATTTCCAATAGGTTAGGATCGTCCCTATGAATGGAACCGATCCGCCCAATCAAAGTCGGTCTGATCGTCAAACTTGCTAACATCTCTAGACATAATTCACACTTAGGTATGAAATCATATCCCGTGATATACTCCAGTTGTTTCCATTCCAAAAAAATAGCCCCCAAACTGGCATGTCTCCTACTCAACGCATCAGCTACTGCATTTCCCTTCCCGGGTGTTTATGCGATATTGAAATCATATGAAGCCAAGAACTCTAACGATCTCTGCTAATGAAGATTTAAATCCTTTTGAGAGAAAGGATACTTTAATGAATTATGATCGGTAAACAACTTGAATCTTTCACCCAAGAGATAGTGTATCTACATCTTCAATGCGAACACGATCGCTGCCAATTCCAAATCCTGGGTACGATATCTTTTCTCATGTGGTTTCAGTTGCCGGCTAGCATAAGCTACAATCCTATCTCCTTGCATCAGTATGGCACCTAGTCCGGTACAACAGGCATCGGTGTATACCATCATCTCTTCGTTCCCCATCGCCAGAACCCTACTTATGATAGTCTACTTAAGAGAAGAAATTAGGAAAAAAACATAGAAACCATAGCATTTATCGAACAAGTCCTATCTATCACATGATAAAGCCTCGATACCCGTATGACTGGTACCACCAATATCAAGGGCTAATGAAAGCCCCGACTCCAAATGTACCGCCGCACGTCTAATGTATGTTTATCCACCCAGGATAACTAGATCACATCCCACGGATCCAAGATAAATGGGCATCCCCAAATACCCCTGCTTCGAGCACTCCAACTATCGATGATTCCTTGGCACTCTCATCAGAAGAGCTATCCACAACTCCATCTTAAACTTGAGTCCACACATAAGCGAACGGAACCATCGACCTTGGTAGCAAACAAAACTGGTGCTACCCACTCGGAAACACTTCTTCAGATAAATCCCTTCTTCAAAAAATCGCCTACTTGCACTTCGAGCTCTCGCTGCTCCCTTGGTGTCATACGACGAAGTGGCATCACAATAGGTCTGGCATCTTTCACTAAATCAATCCGAAACTCGATTTCTCGGTGTTGTGGAAGCCTAGTCACTTCCTCGAAGATGTCCGGATATTCGCCAGCAATAGGCACATCTGATAACTCATCATGCGGGATGTCCGGGGAATTTAGAGAACTATCGATCACCCCATCATTAGGTAGGCAACACAATACCACCCTCTACCCATCATCCTCTCTAATGGTCACCAAAGACCCTCACAGCCTACCACCACCCCATACCTTTGGAGCCAATCGACTCCCAAAATAATGCCAAACCCAGTAAATCCCAAAACAAAGCAATCACAAGCAAACATACATTCATGACTCGATAAAACTAGATTATGACAAGTCATACAAAGGCTAGTTGAACCACCGATCGGGTTTGTCACAACTAAAGGTTTAGCAACTATCTCGGTTTCAATCCCAACCTATCTACCAAGCACTAGATACGAAGGAATATGAAGCCACGGTATCAAACAAAACTCGAACAGTAACATCATAAATAGAAAGCATACCTTGAATAACGACACCCTTTCCCTTCTCCGCCACAGTTGGGGCATTTGACGAAGAAGGAACAACGTTGATATCATATGCTTTCACGATATGCTTCTCTTTAGGGGGTTGTGGACATTCTTTCTTGAGATGGTCCACTTGGACACAATTAAAAGACTTCCTCTCCTAGCCTTGCTCAACAATCATTGATATAGTGGCCCTTCTTGCCGCAGCCAAAACACTCGATATATTTCTTATTCCTCTTTTTTCTGGCCAGCCTTGGTTTGGTTCTGCTTTTTCTAATTCTGGGACTCCTTGTTAAGCTTGGAGAAATCGGCCCTAGGCGCCTACACTACTACACCACCACCGTTAGAAACATTAGGAACTGTTCCCTAAACATCCTTAAGCATCTCTCGCATGAAGGCAGTAAACATCATCCTTATATCAAGGACATTCCCAATGTTGGCGCCTGAACCCGCTCCCTCTTCAACTCCCTATGCGGTGTTCCTCACCGTATTCCTCGTATTTCGGCTCATCGTTCAATCTTTAGAGAGAAAACAATTAACAATCTCCTCTGTGGTGCCAGTGTAGTGCGATTTCATCCTTAGATATACTAATAGTATATATATAGTCTTTGAAAACCAAAATATCACAAATACGCGCTCCCATCTACGTATACTATCTCTACCTTATGTCTTCCCCTAGGTTAAACTACGCAACCTAGGCTCTGATACTAAGTGTGAGAGATGCCCCAAAATAATCATACATTTCCCCGAAATGCGCTGTGCCAATGCCCGACTAGCACGAGATGGTCGTCAAAAGGGTTGAAACGATGAATCACCAAGAACTTGTAGTATATATCACAACACATGGAATAAAATATAATAATAACATAACTTGATATAAAACAGGCGAGACGGTATATAAGCTGAAAACTAAACCATATCCATCAGAGTAGCGGAATCCAAAATACAACTTCATATCTAATTATTACAACTTGGAAATACTCTATGAAAGGAAATAAAGAGGTACACTACTAATACCCAAAGAAGTGACCAGCAACAACACAAGATAAATATATATATATAATAAATGGAAGCCTCCTGCTTGTCTTCGGACAGCTACTCGTGCATAACCACCAAACATGCCTCAAGTCTGCTCGTTTAGGAGAACCCAAAGTAATAAGAAGAGGCGTAAAACTCTGGGTCAGACGAAAGTCTGGTGTGAGCGATAGCAACAAAATAAAGCAATAACAGATATAAATAATCATACCTGACCTAGACCTGCAACCAAAGAGTTAGCACGCCACGTTGTATAGTACTCTAAGGTAAACACTAACATAGAGTGTAAAATGGAAGTGTGCGTGTCATGGTGATAGCAAACATCAAACATAGCAATCATCCTTAGATCTTTCACTCAGTGCGTAAAGCATACGATATCCACTGCCCTGATCACTGAATCCATTTGGACCATGACGGAGTCCAACTCCGTACAACTATTGCTATGACCACACTTCCCTGGTCTATGGTCAATAACCCTCCCTAGTCCATACAACCCTGGCTCTAGGTAATGGGCCAACCAGTCCACACAGCCTTGGCTCTGGTTCGTAACATGCCCCTCTCTCAATGGTGAACCAAAGTTATAGATATCGATAGCCCCTTTGCACACGTTATGCAGCAAAGCCCAACTCCAGAAGTTAAATCGTTGTTTCCCATTTGGATCCTGTGTAATAACATCCCATTTGGACTTACTTTGCATCTCAGGTCTTGGTCTAATTGGAGTTGGTCTTCGGAAGAGTTCACGATCGCCGTCACGTGGTAGAAGCTCAAATCCAGTTCGATTCGGGGTCACTATCATGGCTCAGTTCGTGGTCATCATCGACTCATGATCACCATCATTCATGGCCACCATATTAACCCAAATTTATACCAGTGACATGAAATATGATTCTAGAACTTTCACATATTTTTCAAGAATTTTTAGATGTATAGTTTCGCTAATTATCACTAATCACCCCTAATTAGCCATAATTAGTGTATAAACATGCAAATCACTCACCTTATCCAAAAATAAATGTTAGGTCTGAAAATTTTACCGATTTGGCTCGGATCCCAATGTGGTGCATCAGCTCTAACTTTAATTTGATGTTAATACAGGTTGATTTGATGTTGATTTGCTTAATCAGTGATTAGAAAGTGATTAGGGATAGATTTGGGAGATGGAAGCCATTATTGAGGTTAGAGGGAAGTTAGTGGTGGCTGGAAAAATGAAAGGAGATGATTTTCCAACTCCTTTCAGTCCTCCCATAACCCTAATCCCGAAATGGGTTATGGGCCTAACTGCTAATCAACCTATTAAGCCCGATTAGGCTATTTTCCATCCTCCAAACCTTATTTCAACCATATCTCCCAAACGGTAAGTCCGTTTGATTTATGTGACCACTCTACGGAATGGGAAACCATCATTTGAATCCAATGGAAGTTGTTTCAGGTCAAAAATCCTTACCAATCATAAATAATAGGCAAAACAAAATTCGACAAGGGCAAAACGATCATTTAAAATTCGGAAAAAATCTTGAATGTGGGAAATGACCCCAATAGCCATTTCCCAAAGTTACAGAACCATATGATTTTGTATGAAAATAAAATAAATATTCTATGATCCTCCGATACGTAGAATGCGGGCCTTTACAAAACTCGATGTGGCTGTCTTTCAACCTGGACCAAATCATACTAGAACTTTCATCAAAGTTGACGGTCATCTGGATGCCGAAAAGACGAATGTAGCGCGGATAGGTCTTATGCTTGAACGTTTTGTGGTGTAGGATCGGTGCTTGGCCTATGGCGACAAATAGCCTTTTCAATTGAAGGGGGGAAAATAAGCAAATTTTACCGAATGACCTTGGTAAAACTCGTAATTCGCCGATTCCAAATAGGCGTCAATCTTCCTTGGGTTGCAGTCAACCCATGCGGCCACTTGGGACGTGAGACCGGGGTGCTACATGAGGATTTTGGAAGCTCGAGGAGGGGCCATTGAGAAATCAACGAAATCGGAGAAGAAAATGAAGTTTGGGGTATAGAAGGGGCTAGATCTGCGATGCATGAATTTTGGTGGTAATTAGAGGAGAAATGGAGCTCGAAGCTCGGAGGCTCGATTTTTTCGGCTTTGGGAAGTGGTGGAATAGGTTTTGGTTGTTGGGAATTCTGGAGAATGAACGAAATAAATGGCTCGACCTAGATGAGATATTACATATCACTTCCCAGATTCAGCTCATGCCCATTTGGGGAGGGCCATCAACCCCTGGTAGGAGGTTGGTCGATCGCCCAGTCGACCGCTTGCTCCTTTTGGGGTGCAGTCTGAACTTGGACCCAGACGTGTTGGTTCGACTCCTGAGAATTAAAATAAAATCGTATAACCTTCCTGACTCCACCGGAAATCTTGTGCCAATGTCCACCATCTGTCGAGTTGAGAAATAATTTCCCCAACGCTACTCATTTGCCTCAAAATCGTTGCGACCATCAAACGAATGAATGAATTTTCGAAAAGAAAACTTAGCTAGAAATCTAGAATAAATTAAAATGGGTTTTCTCCTTACCTAGCTGACAAATGACTCAAACGATTTTATGAAATCAAATACCCCAAGCTGAATAGAAATTTCCTTTGTCTATCTTGAGAGAAAATTTTGAAAACTTTTCGAAATTACTTTTATTTATAAACTTAGGGTCTTGTATTACAAATTTAATTTATTATTTTATATTCCAGTTTATATTACTAACTAGAACAAACTTTCCATGTTTTGCATTGTTGATATTTTCAAATCTCGAAAAGGTTGTTTGAGATAATTTCTACAAATCATCTGAAATATCTAAAAAAAGGAATATTAAAAATCACAAGGAATGAGTGATTATATTTTCTAAATTTTGAGGCGTATCCCTTGTCATTTTCAAACCCCTTCTTTTACCAAAATAGATTATCTATTAAATTAAATAAAACCTAACAACATGAAACCTGGTTAGATTCAAAATTCTAAAATTTATTTATTTTCAGGAATCTTTATTTATAATTTTTTTTTAATATTACATGTTAAAACTTTTGAAATCCTTTTTTATTTTCGAAAACAGATTTAAAAATTGAAATCTCTCTGAAAATAAGACTAAGGACTCAGAAGAATAGTTCTATCAAAAGAATAGACTATAACGACATGTTAACGTGAATTTCCCATTTCAAGACCAAGGAAAGGTCGTCGATTGGAACTGTCAAACAAAACCAAAACATGAAATCATGACAATCTTAGTTGTAGTTAAATTTTCATCTAGTCACCAAGCTCAAATCCATAGGATTGACCATATGCAGTCCTCCTGATCTTCAAAGTAAAATCACCAAACGCACCGTGGGGTAAATTAGGGTTATCTGAATACTTGAACTCATATACCTCTAACTCCTTGTCGTTTTAAACCCATCTTAAATAAATAGGCTTATGACTATTTCATTGTCGAAATAATTTAGAGTCAAGCAAGAAAAACCAAAGAAAATGGGAAAGAAATTCGAATACGTTCTCTAACTATTCCTAATTTATTAATTCCTCTGATTGACTAAACCTTAGCTATGATCCCAAATGTAAGACCCCGCACTTTACAAAGTCCGAATTTCGACAAAAAATGAAACTTGAACCCATCCAAGCATGGAGAATAAAATTTGGTACCTGCAAAAAAGAGAATGAGCATAATCAGAGTACAATAAAGCTAATGCACAACAGAAAGAAGATAGGATAACAAGTATTAACTTAGGAAACTACCTTAAAAGCAAAGCGTCACATCAAAACCGAGAATGAAAGAACACGAACCAAAAGCCAAATTTGAACACTTGATAAGACTTGTCTTTTATCAGATAAACTTGAGAGTTGTTATGAGGAAGGGTCAAAACAACAAGTCTTGATGAGTAGAAAAAATATAACATTATCCACCGTACACAAATGTATCCCGATTGGTCTCCACCAAAACATATATCTAACAATACTAGTAATTCTAACCCAACCTTGTAAAGATTACATATGACGATTAACTACCCAAGGTAATGCTAACTTAATATACTAAGATAGAACTTTCACGTACAAGTTTGAAGCCTTTAAACCACTCTAAAAACAAACAAACTAAGAGCTAGGATCTCAACCTACTCAATAATCTATGAGGAGGTGGGGGGAATAACATATATATATATATATATATATATATATATATATATATATATATATGTGTGTGTGTGTGTGTGTGTGTGTGTGTGTGTGTGTGCACACACATAACCACTTAAGACCTCACTGAAAATATAACGTAAAGGTGGATTTGTGGATCACTTAATATGTTATTCCGTTATTCACGCATTTTTCCAAGTCTCGCATAAGGAGAGAGACATTAACTTTCCACTTAATACCAGGTTTAGGTAGGAGTTCGACACCATTTAAGACCCATATGGAGGAACCCCATGTTATTATCTAGCTGACCATATTAGATAATCTCCCAGCCATTTAATTCTTCCCGCATGATAGGAAGACCCATGGTACCTCCTTAACGGTCATTTAATACCTAATCTCAAGTCGGACTCTCACCCTGTCCACTTACTACCAAGAGGAAGTGGGCCTATGCGAGGATTACCGAACTCGTACCAAATTAGCCGTTTAATACTTCTTATTTATAGAGAAGCGAGCTACGCGATCATTTAATACCCTTTTATTGGTAGATCAAACAATTTAATACATCTAATCCCGAAGCTGGCCATGCTCACGAATTATTCCATTTGTCTCCTCTTTCGGAAGGGAGGCGGGCAATATAGGCAGTTAATACCTCAACGCTTGAAGTAAACCTATGTTAGGAAATAATTCTCGCTACACAATTAAATATCGTCATGGGTTCCTATGGTTAATGATATCACGCATCAATTGTACATATATCTGACTACTGGAAAGTGTAGACTTATGTCAAATAAGGAAACTGGCCTCGCATCATTAACTTACTAAGTCGAATCCTTATTTCTAATTATAATAATTCTAGATTAACTAGAATAAATAAGGAAAGCCTATAACTTCTTATCCTAGAATGTTTAATTATTTATTTCCTTATTGGACTTAGCATTTACTACGACAATCAAATCCCGTTAATCCCCTTTAATCCTATTTATTGTTTCTATTAAGATTTCCTACCATTTATGACCCTGACGGTCATATTTCCTAAGGCATTAATTATCCTATTTATCTCCATTTATATTAGCCCTATTGAAGTTCTAATCTAGTATTTGTAACTCCTAAACATTTTTATATTAATTTAATTCCATTTGATTCTTATTTGAATATATATAAGTTTATGACTTATTTAGTTCCCTAGTTGGAGCTACAATCCCTATTTCTAATCATAATTCAAATTGTAACAAATTAGGCATTTAATTAATATTCAATTCATTTCCCCGAAAACATGTTTATAGTATTTATTACCCTATTCATGATTCTTTTATATATAGCTCATCAGTTGCACGTTTATTGCTATAACGGCTACGATATTGTTTACACATACATTCCCATAAAATGGAAACTATTCTAACATATAACAATAACTATTTATTAATATAACATAGTAGCATTATTTGCGTAAATTTGGACGGATAAGATTATAATATATACATATTAAGTGTAAAATTAATGTAGTTGCTTGTTATTACTTACTATTTATGTTCTGGTCTAAACTAACAACCAAAACAAACCTTTTGGTGTTTATTATCATTTAAGATTCAAAAAAATATCATAAAAGATTCAATAACTGTAATTATGGTAAATTTTTCCTGAACTATTTAAAAGAGAAATGTTGGCATATTTTAAATCACAAGAAATAGGAAATGTGTATTTTCAAAATGGATGATGTAATCTATGTACAAATATATGTAAATTTTCAAATCCTTCCCGATTCAATTTTTTTACATTTCTTGCTGATTACAAATGATGCATTTTTATTATACGTATTTACAATAACCAAGTGCAACCCAAACAATATCAAACAAGAACATGATTATTGTTCTAACTAAAACTGCACAAACAATAATTCAACACCCAAAACTTATGAATCTAGAATAAAATACAGCTAATAATAATTTGGGGCAAATTTCAAATCCACGGTGTTTACAATAACCACAACAAGTCTAATAATAGTTGTAGGCAAGATCATAATATTCAATTGAAAGGCCTACAAATCCATACCAAATTTACATCCATAATATTGCAGTTTTGATAAAATAAACAAATCGGATAACTTTTTGGCATATAATTCAGATTCAACACAAATGAATTATATAAGTTATTATAAACAATGAATATATTTTTCACGCACATGAAAGCTAATTATATCTGAATCTGAACACAACTTTTAGGATTACAATTGCCAAACCTTACAGATCTACAGTTTATTTACAAAAGGGACTTATAAACATAGATTAGATTTGTAGAGCTGAAAGAAGAATAGGTGAAGAAGAATGAAATTTGAATAAAAGAATTACCTAATAGAAGAACCAACCCTTATGCATAAATTGGAAATTAGTTCCTTCCATTCTTGTTGATTCATTTGTATATGTTCTTATTTATTAAAAAATTGGAGGAATCGTAAATGCAAAAGTTTCGTTGCTACCTCCAGAAAATATAAGCAAAAGAGTGGTGGTCTAGCCCATTATTTATAGGCATAGAAATGACCCTGAACTGTTAGATTTAATTTTATAAAGATCTATATGTTGATATATAATAAATTATATGGAAAAACCCTAGCTGCCACTGCCTGGTTCGACTAAAAGGTCGCGGCAGTGGTCGACTGCACAGTCAACCGCTTGGGTCGACTTGGAAGTGGTGCAGGATGTGGGGATTAATGATAATAATATAATTACCTTATATATTATCCTATTTTATTTATTATCCCTCCATCTTCATATTTCGTTCATAACTTTTCATACGGACTCCGTTTGCAAAGTTCCAAACATGAAAGCTGACAAGAATTCCATCACGAATGCAATGATGCGAATTCATGGTCAAATCTCATCGTTTGCGAAATTCCATTTTTGGAATCTAATTAGATAACTAAATTAATTATTACCAAAATTTTGGGTGATTACAATAATAGGAAGAAAACACCTTTATTACGAACAAGGTCAGTCAATGAGTTAAATATATATAACAACTTACATATTTTCCCTTAAGGCATACCCCTAACTCTATCAGTCTCCCACTTGCACTTAGTGTCAATTATGGAAACTTATTCCAATTTCACCAATCGGTTTTCTCCAAAATCAAATGGGTTAGTCCCTTTGTGAAAGGGCATGCTATTACGTTTAAATTATCAACTTTATCAATCAACTATCTCCGATGGTGATAAAATGTTTTATCTTATGGAACAATTCAGAGTATGTCTCTTGACTTCTGGTGAGCTCAAAGTTCTAATATGAACTGTATCTCGACATGTAATATCATATAATAATGTTATGGGATTCTCATCCTTTGGAATCGGCTTAGTGATTTTTGCAATTATGTATTTGTATACATTGGTTTATTGAAATGTTATTCATGGAAATGTTCTTAGCCCTTTCATTAAATCAACCAAAGTTTTTCACTTGGAACATTTCCAACATAAAGATTCTTAATTTGAATTTATTATTTACATATTGTACTCAATATCACTTATAAATAGGGATGGAAATTAGATCCGACCCAATGGACTCGGACCCGATCTACGGTTCGGTCGGGGCGGGTCATTTCGGGTTCAGTTGAATAATAACACTAAAAGTGCATATAATATAATGTCTTTGGGTTGGGTCTTTTGGGCCAGGTCAGTTTGGGTCAGGTTTGACTGGGTCCTTGTTGTATTTATCATCACCCAAACCCAATCCAAGATCCATTGGGTTCGGTTCGGGTTCGGGTCTTTTGGGGTCGATTTGGTTTAGATTTTCGGTCCTCGGTTCTAATTACCATCCCTAATTATAAAGTTCAAGTCTGAACACTCCTTCATAAGGAGTTTGTTGTTACTGTAAACAGTTCTCTAGTATTTCAGAAATACCCCAAAATTCTTCAAAACAATCAAATATCAATTTGGATTTGATATTGTGCAAATATGGCATGCATCCTTATTTTCAAGTTTGGTTTAAAGGGGATCCTTGTGTAAAGTTTGATGTAAAGCGGGTCCCTAACTTTACTGTAGCAATGTGTTTTAATGTTTTTTTGCGTGCTGGTATAATTTTTTTCAAAAAATTGCAAATATTCACGGAAGAATTCTACAAAAAAAACTGAAATATAAGAAATTTTACTGAATAATTGTTGATACTTCAGCAATTATTTTTCAAAATGATTAAATGCTTCTGAATAATTGTTGATACATCAGCAATTATTTTATACAAATGCTACTATATCAACAACTATTATGCAATTGATGGATGGCTACGAATAATTGTTGATATATCAGTGATTATTGTTTATAATTACTGATATATCAGCAACTATTTTATAGTTGATGTAAAACTGAGGTGGATGAAAAATTGCAGCAAAGTCTGCAATTATTAATATAAATTGCTAATATACCAGCAACCATTTTACAGCTGATGTAAATAATTGGAAAAGTTGCAACAATATCAGCGACTATTGCAAATAATTGCATTATTTGCTGCAATTTACTAAACCACGCAAAAAAAATTTGATTCATTTTTTTGTAGTTTTAATGCATGAATACGATGATTATTATCTTTTGAATTTAATTTTGAATTTTTATAAAAAAATTTGTTGTTTTTTATTGAAGTTTTAAAGATATTCAAAAATAGGGACCTAATTTATAAAGTTTTTAAACAAAGAGTTTTTTTGTATTTTGTAATATAATAGGAACCTGAGCTAAACTATCCCTTTGATATTTGCTTCATCCCTTTGATATTTGCTTCATGCATCAAATACATAAACAAATCATGATGTTACAGACAATATAACATGTATAATAAGTCTTATTTCCAATGCATAAGGGACTCATCTCACATGTTCTGTATTAAATAATTTAATAAGGTGTCTTTGCATATCAGTTTGAGACATTCCCGATATCTTTTATACTCACTATAAAAGATATTACTAACAATTTGAAGTTGGCTATTAAAAAATTAAGGTTGATTTTAACACTAGTACCTCATAAAATCATAAACTTGTTGTTTACTTTAAGTTTATAAATATCAATGTACCTTTTACCGCTCTTTCTTATGAACACACGCTTCCTCTACACATTGATTAAAAATCAAATTATTTGATTTCTATTAAAATACTTGTTTAATCTTGATACATATAAAATGATACTTTCGTTTCATTTCTTGGATCATATCCAAAGGATCACAAACCCAGTATCGCTCTCACTAACTTTGAAACATTTTTTGGTAATATGTGTAACCAACTAACTCTAAATCTTTATTCAAAAATTTCTATTTCAACATACATATACCAAAATATTAAGTCTAATTAAGCGATAATTTTGTAGGAAAATCTGAATTAACTTAAGCTTGTTGAGTATCGAATATATTATGATAATTTCAACAATTTGAAATTTATGATATTATTCTTATTAGCATTGGTCACTTAATTCCAACTGCATCAGTTTTTCTCATAAAGACACAATCTCATCTGGTAGATCACATCCCTTCGGTTACAACCACCCAAATCATATTATGATAGTGTACTTAGATTTTTTTTCAAATTTGCGCATCATGTCACATATTATGATAGTGTACTTATAGTTTTATTTCATAATAAATATAAATATTATTCATGTCGAAATATAACTATGTCTATGTAACACCCCGTGTATTCTATAACATTGAGATTCACAAATTAAAGTATAACTAATTTCAAATCAAAGAATTAAGGGAAACGGGATACGCAATTGCGTTCGTCTCGGAATTCTGCTTGAGATAGATTCCGAGTTTGCATAAAACGGATATTGTATGAAGAAGATATGGACGAACGACGTTGGGCAAAAAACCAGAAAATGGGTCAGAATGCACTGGCGCACTTGGGAAGTGCGTCAGAACAAAAATGAACTGGCGCACTTGGGAAGTGCGCCAGTGCATTTTTAGCCTGGCGGTCCTGCCAGGTGCGCCCAGGTTAGAATGTGCTGGCTGGTCAGGTCTTGGCTGGCCTGGTCTGTGTTTGGTCGATTTTCTGAGCCTTGCCTTGTCACCAGGGCTAGGTGTCAGCTCCTGATTGGCCTCTCCTTCAAACGAACGACTATTATTGAATCAAGCTCCATTGACGGTATAAATCAACTGGCAAACACTATAAAAAGAACCTAAGACCTAGCCTAAATCATACTATTTCATTTTAGCCTCAGGCCGCCGCCATTAAACCTAGAGCTCTGAATTAAAAATACAAAGAACAAAATTATAGAAGACGAAGGACGATTCTTGAAGGCTACAACTAGATGCTACAACAACTACGACGCTTTAGACAACGAATTTGGGGCTATTTGATTTGGGATTTTTATTTGGATTATTTGCTTCATATTGTAAGTTCTATGTTACTTTTTAGGCAAAAACGCTAAAACAATATGGACATGCCATGACTTGAAACCGGATTTAGGAACTATTGTTAATCCATGTTTATATTGTTTATCTTTGAATTATAATTTGGGGATATTGCTATGACAACGTCGCAAGTTAAACTTGTCATGATTTTGATGTTGTTATGAATCACTTGGGCTTAATTGTTTGGCAAGTTGGACTAATACATGTCCATGGAATCACTATGTTTATTGAAATCTTTATGTTGATTAAACCATGCCTATGATTCTAATTAAACCATGTCTATGACTATTGATGGAATTATGCCTGTGATGTTAATATACCCATCATGATTAATGAAAAATTGGGAATTGCTAGGTTATGATGAAAAGTTGGAATCATTATGTTTATAATGTTAGATATGTTAAAAATGGTAAATTGGAATCATTATGTCTATAATGTTAGTTGAGAATCATTATGTTAAAAACGCTAAATTGGAACCATTATGTTTATAATGTTAAATGAGAATCATTATGTTAAAAATGCTAAATTGGAATCATTATGTCTATAATGTTAGTTGAGAATCATTATGTTAAAAATGCTAAGTTGGAACCATTATGCTTATAATTTTAGATGAGAATCATTATGTTAAAAATAATAAATTGGAATCATTATGGCTATGAGAATCATTATGTTAAAAATGCTAAATCGGAATCCACTATGCCTATTAGGATTACTATGCCTTTAATGTTTCATGTTTGTAATAAAATTATTATTATGCCCGCAATGATTATTATGCCTATGATGTAAAGTTGAAATCATCATGTTAAACTAAGTTGGAACCATTACTATGCCAAGTTATCATCATGCTAGTATTGAAACCATGTGATATGTTATAGCCTGTTTATTATGCAAGTGATGTTGGAATTGTCACATATGCCTATCACATGTTTGGTGTTATTCCCCTCTATCTATTGAATTGTTTATGCTTGAGAACGAAGTACGTTTATATACGTTGGGGATACGATTGGGTAGAATAGGAAAAACTTGAATTAATTATAAGCATAAACTATGAAATTTGGCATAAGTAGAACATGAAATATGGCACGAAAACTTGACTTGAACATGCCATAACTTGACCTTAAAACATGCCTTAGTTGGGCACGAAATTGACATATGAACATGCTATGGAAATAGCACAAAATATGATAAGAACATGAGCATGACTTTAGAAAACAAGAAAATGGCCAACTCGAGGTTGGATTGAGTTTGTAGTGTAAATCTGCCCGGAACCGCCCGGCAAATCCAGTTGCTACAAACAATAGGATCCAATGTGGGTAGTTGGTCACATCGCGCTTGAAACCCGAGGTAGGGTTGAGTTCGTAGCGTAAACCGGCCCGGAACCGCCCAGCAAATCCAGTGGCTACGAACAACAGGATCCAATGTGAGTGGTTTGGTGCATTAACGAATCAATTAATGCCAATTAGGGTTAAGTCATGAACATGAAAAGACAACTTAACCAACTTGAACACGATTTATAGGGCTAAGTCATGAACTTGAAAACGACAACACTTAGCCAACTTGACATGACACGTAAGCGGGTTAAGTCGCGAACTGAAATGATATACTTAACTATCTTGACATGACTAGACTAGAAAAGGATTACGTCACGAATTACATGACTTAATCTGTTAGGCGGTTTAGGTCACGAATTACATGACCTAATCTATTAGGCGAAACCCTAGACACGACCCTTTTCAGCAGTAACCCGCTAGATGTATCAAGGTACCCTGGGGCTAGGCCGGGTGGGGCACGATTACTGGGCTGATTGTAAGAGGTGAACGACGGCAGTGGGGTACGCCAGTGTAGGTTCGGTGGACTATGGTCGTGCACGTATCCGGGGCAGACACTGGGTATCCATAGATTTATCTGTGCATCTTGAATCGTGTCAGGGGTTGACACCCTAGGGCTGATACACCCGAAGGTGGACCCAGCACAGGTGACTACATTCGTGATTAGCCGTATGACACGGACACTTGACGAGCTAGAACTTGTAGGGAGCCGATCGACTAGATAAGCTCTCCGTAGGACCCCGTACTTGGGTTAGACCCCGTTTCAGGGTCATTTCATGATATTGGGCCATGGGATTTATTTCGTGATTAATTTGTGACCTGGGCTTAGTATACTAGTACAGTCGAGGCAACGAATCTTGAACATGCGATGCTTTATTTGACTTGTCTTGACTTATCATGATCACCTTAGTTTATCTTGTCCATCTTGACACCGTTCTTGAGTTTAGTTCCAGTTCATGCATGACATGTTGTTTTAACCGTTTTTACACTGAAAGTCACTAGGACTTACTCAGTCTTTATGACTGACCCTTTTTCCTTTCGCCTCTTTTTCTTTCGTCCCCCCCCCCCAGGTTCTCAGGGAGGGAATACCGCAGCTTGATCAGTTTTCACATCCAGCTTGAAGAGAAAGAATGTATTGCTTGGATCTTTTTCCATTTTGGACTATGGCTTTGGACAACAATTAGGGGAGTTTTGCATTTTATTTTATGTTTTCTTTATGCTTCTTTAAATAATGTAATCAAGACAGTTATGATTTTGGAAGTATTGTAAGGCAAATTATGACATGGTTTGTGTAACACGTATTTTGATGAAATAAAAGTTGTTGTTTTCCGCTGTTCAAAAATATGTGTTATTATATCTGTCTTGTATATTTGTGACTTATACTTATAAACCTCCACCAAAATTAGGGCATTCCCTTTGAGAGTGACCCTAACGTAGGCGGGGTGTTTCACTTGGTATCAGAGCATAGGTTTACCAGATAAGATAAAAAGTTTTGAAATTTTATTTTCGAAAAGGAAATTTAAAGAAGCATTTTTAAGATAAAATATTATTTATTTTTAAAAAGGCAAAGTCCCTCAAAGCGATAGGTACTATCTCCTTTCCTTCGTTTTGAATCTATCCTTTTTGTTTCAGCATGTCCGAAGAACTTAACTTGCCAGAGGGTGTACCAATACCTGGTTGGTTTAGACGATTCGTAGAAGCAAGGGCCACCTAGCCAGGTCCTACCGTTCCTCCTCCCCCAGCTGTAGGAAATCATCGAGCTGCAGCAGCACCTCTTCCTCCACCTCCTCCACGGGGATACACTTTTGCTAAGATATGTTAAGATTTTAAAGCTATGGGAGGAAAGGATTTTCATGGAACTTAGTCCTTCGTGGCAGCTAGAAATTGGCTGAAGGAAACCGAGGACTTATTCGTCATTTTTGAGGTAGAAGATAGGCAAAAAGTACAACTGGCAGTATGGCTACTTAAAGGCGAGGCTTCCTACTGGTGGAAAGTCACTAATGCAGAAAGACCAGTGGAAACATGAGAGGACTTTAGGGCAAGGTTTGAGGCTAAATTTCTCTCAGAAGCTGAAAGGAGTTTGCAGTTGGAGAAATTTTTATTTCTTAAGCAAGGAAATATGACAGTCAAAGAGTACGTTAATCAGTTCGATGAGATGGCTAGGTTGGGACTAGACCTAGTCAACACCCCGCACAAGAAGGCTCTCCGCTTTGTCAAGTGGTTGAATGAGCCATTACACAGTTTGGCCATGACCCATATACCCATGGGAGCTACGTATGAAAGGTTGGTGCAGATGGCAGTGCTGAACGAAGAAGATAAGGGCAAGAAGGAGACAAGGGCAGAAAACTCTCAAGGGAAGAAAGAGGTCAAGCCCAACGTTTCTCAGAATAAGAAGGTAGACTCTGAGAAAGGAGGCAAGAACAACAACTCACGTGATAAAAGGAAATGCAATTACTGTTGTACGGAAGGGCACATAGCCAAGGATTTTAGAAAGAGGCAGAGAAAGCAAGGTGAATGTTTTCATTGTGGGAAGACTGGACACATCAGCAAAGACTGCCCTAAGAAGCAGACCGGACCTTCTGGCGGTACATCGTTAACTTCTCCTAGATGCTTTGTTTTATCTTGTTTCTCTCCTCGATCCTATCTTGAGAACCATAGGTAGAATCTTTTTGGATGTAAACATGTAATTGAAACATGTTATGATTGCAAAATGGTCGCAAGTGGTTGCTCGTGGATGCATGAATACACATTAGGCACTAGATCGGCTCAGAAACATTTTCATGTTGCATATGCATAAATGTATTTATTCGTATATGGTTGAAGTTAAATCTGTTGTCATATGGATGTTGCATTTATATGAATGGTTGAGCACTCATGTAGAACCATGAATAGGAGAATTTGCATACATAATGGATTCATGGCACTTACATAATTCGCATTAAGGAGGTCAACTGAATCAGTAGACCGCCTGATTTGGCATTAGATAAGTACATGTACACACACTTCACATATGATAATGAAGCATTAGAAGTCTTTTAAGGACAATGGATACTCGTGTTTGATGGATGAGTAGATGGATGTTTGGATGTTAGGATGTACATTCTTCCTGAACTTGAAGATTTCTGGGACGAAATCCTTTTAAGTGCGGGAGAATGTAACACCCCGTGTATTCTATAACAGCGAGATTCACAAATTAAAGTATAACTAATTTCTAATCAAAGAATTAAGGGAAACGGGATACGCCATTGCGTTCGTCTCGGAATTCTGCTTGAGATAGAGTCTGAGTTTGCGTAAAACGGATATCGTATGAAGAAGATATGGACAAACGAAGTTGGGCGAAAAACCAGAAAATGGGTCAGACTGCACTGGCGCACTTGGGAAGTGCGCCAGAACAAAAATGAATTGGCGCACTTGGGAAGTGCGCCAGTGCATTTTTAGCCTGGCACACCTGCCAAGTGCGCCCAGGTCAGAATGTGCTGGCTGGTCAGGTCTTGGCTGGCCTGGTCTGTGTTTGGTCGATTTTCTGAGCCTTGCCTTGTCACTAGGGCTAGGTGTCAGCTACTGATTGGCCTCTCCTTCAAACGAACAGCAATTATTGAATCAAGCTCCATCGACGGTCTAAATCAACTGGCAAACACTATAAAAAGAACCTAAGACCTAGCCTAAATCATACTATTTCATTTTAGCCTCAGACCGCCGCCATTAAACCTAGAGCTCTGAATTAAAAATACAAAGAACAAAATTATAGAAGAAGAAGGACGATTCTTGAAGGCTACAACTAGAAGCTACAACAACTACGACGCTTTAGACAACGAATTTGGGGCTATTTGATTTGGGATTTTTATTTGGATTATTTGCTTCATATTGTAAGTTCTATGTTACTTTTTAGGCAAAAACGCTAAAACAATATGGACATGCCATGACTTGAAACCGGATTTAGGAACTATTGTTAATCCATGTTTATATTGTTTATCTTTGAATTATAATTTGGGGATATTGCTATGGCAACGTTGCAAGTTAAACTTGTCATGATTTTGATGTTGTTATGAATCACTTGGGCTTAATTGTTTGGCAAGTTGGACTAATACATGTCCATGGAATCACTATGTTTATTGAAATCTTTATGTTTATTAAACCATGCCTATGATGCTAATTAAACCATGTCTACGACTATTGATGGAATTATGCCTGTGATGTTAATGTACCCATCATGATTAATGAAAAATTGGGAATTGCTAGGTTATGATGAAAAGTTGGAATCGTTATGTTTATAATGTTAGATATGTTAAAAACGGTAAATTGGAATCATTATGACTATAATGTTAGTTGAGAATCATTATGTTAAAAACTCTAAATTGGAACCATTATATTTATAATGTTAGATGAGAATCATTATGTTAAAAATGCTAAATTGGAAACATTATGTCTATAATGTTAGTTGAGAATCATTATGTTAAAAATGCTAAGTTGGAACCATTATGTTTATAATGTTAGATGAGAATCATTATGTTAAAAATAATAAATTGGAATCATTATGTCTATGAGAATCATTATGTTAAAAATGCTAAATTGGAATCCACTATGCCTATTAGGATTACTATGCCTTTAATGTTTCATGTTTGTAATAAAATTATTATTATGCCCGCAATGATTATTATTCCTATGTTGTAAAGTTGAAATCATCATGTTAAACTAAGTTGGAACCATTACTATGCCAAGTTATCATCATGCTAGTATCGAAACCATGCGATATGTTATAGCCTATTTATTATGCAAGTGATGTTGGAATTGTCACATATGCCTATCACATGTTTGGTGTTATTCCCCTCTTTCTCTTGAATTGTTTATGCTTGAGAACGAAGTACGTTTATATACGTTGGGGATACGATTGGGTAGAATAGGCAAAACTTGAATTAATTATAAGCATAAACTGTGAAATTTGGCATAAGTAGAACATGAAATATGGCATGAAAACTTGACTTGAACATGCCATAACTTGATCTTAAAACATGCCTTAGTTGGGCACGAAATTGACATATAAACATGCTATGGAAATAGCACAAAATATGATAAGAACATGGGCATGACTTTAGAAAACAAGAAAGTGGCCAACTCGAGGTTGGGTTGAGTTTGTAGTGTAAATCTGCCCGGAACCGCCCGGCAAATCCAGTTGCTACAAACAATAGGATCCAATGTGGGTAGTTGGTCACATCGCGCTTGAAACCCGAGGTTGGGTTGAGTTCGTAGCGTAAACCTGCTCGGAACCGCCCGGCAAATCCAGTGGCTATGAACAACAGGATCCAATGTGAGAGGTTCGGTGGATTAACGAATCAATTAATGCCAATTAGGGTTTAATCATGAACATGAAAAGACAACTTAACCAACTTGAACACGATTTGTAGGGCTAAGTTGTGAACTTGAAAATGACAACACTTAGCCAACTTGACATGACACGTAGGCGGGTTAAGTCGCGAACTGAAATGATATACTTAACCATCTTGACATGACTAGACTGGAAAATTATTAAGTCACGAATTACATGACTTAATCTATTAGGCGGGTTAGGTCATGAATTACATGACCTAATCTACTAGGCGAAACCCTAGACACGACCCTTTTCAGCATTAACCCTCTAGATGTATCAAGGTACCCTGGGGCTAGGCCGGGTGGGGCACGATTACTGGGCTGATTGTAAGAGGTGAACGACGGCAGTGGGGTAAGCCAGTGTAGGTTCGGTGGACTACGATCGTGCACGTATCCGGGGCAGACACTGGGTATCCGTAGATTTATCTGTGCATCTTGAATCGTGTCAGGGGTTGACACCCTAGGGCTGATACACCCGAAGGTGGACCTAGCACAGGTGACTACATTCGTGATTAGCCGTATGACACGGACACTTGATGAGCTAGAACTTGTATGGAGCCGATCGACTAGATAAGCGCTCCATAGGACCCCGTACTTAGGTTAGACCCCGTTTCAGGGTCATTTCATGATATTGGGCCATGGGATTTATTTCGTGATTAACTTGTGACCTGGGCTTAGTATACTAGTACAGTCGAGGCAACGAATCTTGAACATGCGATGCTTTATTTGACTTGTCTTGACTTATCATGATCACCTTAGTTTATCTTCTCCATCTTGACACCGTTCTTGAGTTTAGTTCAAGTTCATACATGACATGTTGTTTTAACCGTTTTTACACTGAAAGTCACTAGGACTTACTCAGTCTTCATGACTGACCCTTTTTCGTTTCGCCTCTTTTTCTTTCGTACCCCCCCCCCCCCAGGTTCTCAGGGAGGGAATACCGCAGCTTGATCAGTTTTCACATCCAGCTTGAAGAGAAAGAATGTATTGCTTGGATCTTTTTCCGTTTTGGACTATGGCTTTGGACAGCAATTAGGGGACTTTTGCAGTTTATTTTATGTTTTCTTTATGCTTCTTTAAATAATGTAATCAAGACAGTTATGGTTTTGGAAGTATTGTAAGGCAAATTATGACATGGTTTGTGTAACACGTATTTTGATGAAATAAAAGTTGTTGTTTTCCGCTGTTCAAAAATATGTGTTATTATATATGTCTTGTATATTTGTGACTTATACTTATAAACCTCCACCAAAATTAGGGCATTCCCTTTGAGGGTGACCCTAACGGAGGTGGGGTGTTTCAGTCTATTTCTTAGTCGATACTAAAAATTGTCATTATTTCACTAATAATGTTCAGTATGTTCTATGAAACAATTTTCATAATACGATGCAATCATTAAATGCCATCTGGCAAGCTCCTACTATTTACGCCATTACTATAATAGTGTACGAAATTTAGAGGTCCGTCGTTCACTTAACACATATACATACATACATACATACATATATACATATATATATATATATACATACATATATATATATATATATTTCACATGTTGCAACTAGTTTACAGTGGAGAGTCTTTGATCAAATATGCTGAACTTAAAGAAACAAATCTCATGGAAAACAATTTTTGATATGAAAATACAGATTGGAAAATAAATCGTATTTCCCATTCCAATTTTAAGATATCAATCACTATTATTACAATTTTTGTTTCCATTATTTATTTATGAAGAAGAAATGACTTTTCACTCTCTTCATCCCAACTTTGCCTCAATTTACATTTACTCTAATACATTCATTTTTTTAGTAAATGGTCAAACTATTCAAAATAAAAATCCTTACTACAATATCATGGTAAACTCCCTACGAAAGCGCATTTGATTATCCATAACATTAAAGGACATCAAGTATGGTGCTTTCGCATAAACTAATCAAACTGACATTTCAACTATCAATTTCTTAGACTTATACTGTAGTTCAGGTTTATGTTACATTTAACACAATATGATGTTTTATGTAATCTATCAAATCGAATACTCGATCTCATAGTACAATATATTGGTTTATTTCAAATGAAATATGTACATTGAAGTATCGTACATTACGAACTGTGATCGTTCATGATTTAACATTTATATATGATAGTATATGGATCAAATATTCATAGTCTCATATTGCTTTTAGTGTTTGAAACTCATAGAATGCACCATACAATATCAACCAAATAAACATGTAAGTTGTCATTTTATGAATGTATTAAGTAGCTGTAAAAATTAGGGACTGGCATGGGTATAAAAAACAATAACATCCAATAGGCATTTAATAGTTGGTATATTGTTTTTATATGTCAACGTTTAATTTAGTTTATTTGTATATGTTAATTGATAAACGTTTTATCAATCATATAAAATGCACAAATTTATCATTGTAGATAATGTTAACCCACAAATTTTGATTCAAGAGATGGGTCGTCAATTCTAGGTCGTATGTGACCAATAAGTTTATCATAGAATCAGATCGTTATCATATTGGAAGACCAGGTCGTCATGTCCAGGTCATGATAAATCAAACCGTTAGCTCTTACATTTATCTCTAGGTCGACAGGTTGTCTGGACATCGGGTCGTTGGACCCATACACAAGCTAGATCGCTTATTCTTTGTGTAAAAGTGTCGCCAAAACATTAGGTCATGCCAAGACAGGTCGGCTAGCTTTAGTGTAGCTCAATGCCAACGGATCGTTCATCCTAGTTCATGTCTTGGGAGCCAAGACAAAGTTAGGTTGCGGGTCGTAACCGAGTTGGGAACCAGGTCGTTCGGACGACCTAAAAGCCTGCACACCCATTTTTCAGACCTCTTTACCTCACAACCACTCCTATAAATACCCACACATTTCCACCATTAAAGGGACCGATTTCTCTAACCACAAAGTGCTACCCAACTCATTTCTCAACAACTCCAAACAAATCAATCCTCCATTAAACCTCTATCAAGCTTCAATTCAACATCTCAATCACCATGGATTCGCCATAGATCGTCTAAATACTCAAATTGTTGAATATCTACTCCAACAATCATTGCAATCATAGAGATCTAGCCATTTCCATAGCGAAATCGAGAGAATCAAGATATTAAAGAGAAGAAAGTAGAGAGAATCATTGTAAAGAGAGAAAATGAGTAAAGTCATGGAAAAATGTACCTTGTAACATTGGAAGTGGTAATGAAAACTCTCTTCAAGGTGGACGTAGGCCAAAACTAGGCCGAACCACTATAAATCTCTGTCATTTTACTTGTTTTTGTGTTCTTGGCTACCACTTTTCTAGATCTTAACTGTTTGTGGAGTGTTAAATTACACCTTGGGGTGTTAGCGCCATTTTTCGCATTAACATTTTTAGTGCCCACCGTGGGGCCACATCCACATCCTAAGGTCAAGTGCTTTATGATGAAAGTTGAAGTTTGAAGCCTGCTTTTACGATAGATTCTCAAAGTCTAAAATCCAGGCTGATTGAAATATTTTCTTCTAAGTTCAAAAGATTGTCTGAGATAATGGCTCGACCAAAGAAAGTTTGAAGTAAGTCTGTTAGAGGAGGCTCTGATAATGTTGCTAATGAAGCTACGTCACAAACCAACCACCTCGAAGTTGGCCAAAGTTCAACAGGTGGGGCGGGTGTAACCAAAGACGAGTTGGATGTTGTTGTTACCAAATTGAATCAACAAATGGAAGCTTCTCATCAAGATTTGATGGACAAGATAACTTCTCTCATTACCGCTCAATCCAATTCAGCACCTCCAGGAGTCCATGTCAACCTTGAGGAGAAGGCGGATTCATCGACTTCCAATCATAATCATGATGATATGGAAGACCTTGTGGGTTGTGCGTATGATAAAGATGAAGGTTATATTAAAGACTCAAATCCCAAGGCCAAAAATCATTTCGATCGAAATACCTACAAGGTTTCTAGTCCTGCCAAGGGGATACATCCCCATAGCGGAACAACACAACATAGAGGAGTATATCTCGGACATGATCAAACAAATTAGAAAGGATTGAATGGCTCACAATGATAGTGAAAGGGAATGGGATTTTTCTCCCAGCAAAAATCCATTCACTGAAAGGATTCATAAAGCCGAATTTCCAAAAAAGTCCCCTCATCCTATTTTTCCTCCCTATAGTGGATTTTTTGATCCTAACGTCTTTCTGTATAAGTAAGAATGGAACCTGAAAGTACCTATTGTGACAGACGAGATCAAATGCTTATATTTTCCTCGGTATCTGGAAGTTGTGGCATCATTATGGTTCATGAAGTTGCTGCCTAAGTCTGTAGACCAGTTTGCTGACTTAACTAGGAAGTTCAAAGAGTAGTTCTGGCCGCAAACTACAAAGGAAAAAGTTGTTATATCACTGACATTGATCTCCAGGCGAATCTGTTAAAGCCTTTCTCAATCAATTCAATGCTGCCTTATCCGACGTAGGGAATCCGGAGCGCATAATGATCCCGATGTCTCTAATCGGTGCCATAGATAAGAAGAGCTAGTTTGGTCGATGTATAAAGATGAAAGAACCAAACACACTTGAGAAATTTTTTAAGAAAGCCGAGGAGTACATGAGTGTAAAAGGTGATCCTTCTTCGAGTCAGATGGTTGGTGATTGTAGCATTGTTGAAGCTTTAAAGAGTGTAGATGCTCAAACTAATCATAAGGGCAATCAAGGGAAAAAGCGAGCCAACGATGGAAAAGGCAACAAGGGTAATGGTGATAAGAAGGTTCGTCATTTCAATCCATAAAAGCTGATGCCTCTGAATGATACCTCTGAGAACATCTACTTTGCAACGAAGGAACGGAAGGGTATGCAGAACCAAAGCATACGAGGATAGGAGATCAGGCGACTAAGTCGGGAAATGTAACACCCCGTAGTTCTGTAACACTAAGATTTACAAATCAAGGCATAATTAAAATTTAAATTCAAAATCAAGGGAAACGGGCTATGCCATTACGTTTGTCTCGGAATTCTGCATGAAAACAAGTCTGAGTTTCGTAAATCGGAGTCCGTATGAGGAAGATATAGCCTGCGGAAGATTCAGCGAAGTTCAGATTTCAAAACTGGTCGAGTTCGAAATTCAAAAACAGACCCAGATGGGCAGGGCGGGAATTTTCCCGCCCAAGGCACCCAGGTCGACTGGGTAGTCGACCTGGTCACCCAGGTCGACTGGGTAGTCGACCTGGGGGTCGACCCCCCTGCTTTTTCATGTTTTCTGCACCTGGTTCGTTCTTCTATATCTGGACGCCATTCTGACCAGATTCGTCCGCCTAACACTGTATAAACAGCCCTAGTCTTCTTCTTTGTTCACAATTCTCCTCTACCCTTATGCTGCAAAGATTCCTGGTTAACATGGCTTCTTCTCCTCCTCTTAATTAAATAGTAAATAGAATAATATATATATATAATAAATCAAGACAAGGAGATGCTGCTCAAAGACTTTCAAGAAGAAGAGATTCAAGTTAGGATTCAATAGGAGGTTCAAATGACTTCAACGACTGATTTTCTATGAATTATAGCAACGCCATCTTTCTTTTCTAATCTAAATCTCTGTAAGTCAGTTATTTCTAGATTTGAACATTTTTCTCTGTTCGTGACATAAAATTAAAGGAATAAAAGAATATGCCAAATCTCTCTCTCTCTATATTTGAATCAGTGCCTATACTCTTGAACCTAATTAAGAACTGTTCTGATTCGAGGACAAATAAGACCGTGAATATGAAACCATGGACCTTAAAACCACATGCCTATGACTATGAACATTTGCCTATGACTATAAACATTGCCTATAACTATGAACATTGCCTATAACTATTGACATTGCCTACGACTGTGACTGTGACTATGAGAATTATTCCCATGACTATGAACACAAACCTATACCTTTGATTAGGAAGCAAAACTATTGTCTATGACATAAGTGGGACAACTGTGATTAAGCACCTCTGGTACATGACTAGGAAAGTGTTTAAATTTTGTGACTGTGAAATTGGGTCTAAACCCGATTATCTATTCAGTCTGTTCTTTGTTATCTTTGGTTTTAGACCTTGGGAATTTACCTATTAAATTAGGTCTACCCATGTTCTTGAACCGACGTCGTTATTCAACCCTTTTATGCCAGTTAGTATGTCTATCTTTTGCATAGCATCTTTGGTTCATTCCCTATTTTCTACGAACCTAGCTTTGTTTATAATCTAGACTGAATCACGATTATGCGAACGGTGGGAATGCGGTTTGGGCAAAATATGAAATTTACTAAAAACGTAGTTTAACTTGGAAATTGGCATGAATTGGGAACATGTATTATGGCATGTTAATAGAAATGCAAATGTGATAAATTTGACATGAATTATAACGTGTGTAATTTGAATCTAGTTTTGACGTGTAAATCTAGCATTTACATGAATAGTGAACTAGAGTAATAAGTCTAGAATTAGAATGTTGAATCGGAATTGGATTAGCTAATTTGGCACGATAAGTATATTGGCGTAAATGTGAAATTGGCCATAATTGGGAGTAATTGGCAGGTTTAGCCAAATCATGGTTAGTGACACTTAATTTGATATAGTCCACATACCAAAAAGCATAAATATGATTTAGAAGGGGAAATGGGCCATAAGAATGAATGTAGACAATTTACATTAAAAGAGTAATTAGGAAATAAGTAAATTAGAAATAATTTACTTATAGAATTTGGCCTGTATGAGGAAACATACATTTAGACAAATTAAAGGTTTCTTAACGACATCTCTTTTAAGGACACACCAGAAAGTTCTAGGGTGACAGAGAGGATTATGTCTAGGCTTGGGTTTGGAAAATACAAGTCTCTTTCTCTCCCTAACTGATCCAACGGACGGGATCGTTACTTTCAAAACCTGATTTGAAAACAAATCAAAACCCTTTGAACTTAGAAAACACGAATATGCCTAACCCGAGGTTAGACTGAGTTGCGATGTAAACCTGCCCGAAACCAACCGGCACTTCCAGCATTCGCAACAATATCTGTCTAATGTGAGTGGTCGTGGCTTTAATCTATTTAATTAAAGCTAGAATAAGAATGGTAGGGTTAAGTTAACTAAGACACTTAACCAATTCAACAAGATAACCAAACCAATGGGTGGGGTTAGGTTCATACATACACTTAACATAGTTAAGCCAGAATGGGAGGGCTAAGTCCATAAGGACACTTAACCAAACTTATGGTAACAAGACCAGATTTGTAGGGGTTAAGTAACTAAGAAAACACTTAGCCAAATTAACCTATTAACTAGACTAGAAGGTGAGGTTAAGTAAAGTTAATACACTTAGCCAAATTAACATGTTAACTAGACTAGAGTTTGGGGTTAAGTAAATATACTTAGCCAATTTGATATATTAGCTGGGCTAGACCGTAGGGTTAAGTAAACTTGAACACTTAACCATTAGATTGCGATAAAAGAATAGGGATAAGTCTAAACATGAAGGGATAATACTTAACCATTAATAACATGTTAGTTAAAACAGACTGGCATGATTAGCTTAAAAAGGAACACTTAACCAATACAGGGTGAATGGGTAGGGTTAAGTAATAAGAAACACTTGACCAATATAACTTGGTTTGTGGTGGGGTTAAGTCAACATGAATTACCGATAACACTTAACCAGTATAACATGATGAATGAAGAGGGTTAAGTTGGCTTGAATTGACTAATGACACCTAACCAATCCAAATTGACGGGAAAGGGAACTAAGTAGTAAACCTTAGAAAACAACGATTCTGGAAACTAAGTGGTAAGTCTTAGTTAGAAAAACTAAGTAGTAATTCTTAGTATAACACGGGAAGGAGCGAATGTCCGTTTGAGTAGAGAGAAGGCTCCAACAAATTGCGTTATGAAGCCCGAGGCTTCGAGGGGACGTGAGGGTACTCTTGGTATCCCTCTGTGAGGCTGCAGATGATCCGCATGGGCCCACAGAGGTTAAGGTCTGCATAGAAGAACCAGGGGTATGCCTTGGTTGCAATACATGGCAACCTAAAGACTAGGATGGACCGGCTTGATTCGGCGAGCAAACGGTAGCCCTGTGATAGCTACTCGTCGTCTACCATCCATTTGAGTCAGTCGAGATACGTGAAGCGGAAAGGCGGAGAACTCCAAAAGACCATATACTTGCTATCTAGTTATGGGTGAGGATGGCCATAGGTTAGTGGGGCATAGGGGGCCTGCGTATAGTTCTCATTTTTCAAGGTGTGCCTTTCATTAGTTGAGGGAGGGGTCAAGTGGGACCATAGCCACTGGAATAAAAACAGACCTTAGCATCTGCATCGGCCGATATCTCAAAGCTCCCGACCGTGTTCTGTATTCCTTGATTTGCCCTGACACAGGACTCGGACTGCACATTACAAGACATGTGCATCTAGACAAGCGGTAATGGTTCGCGATACATGCGTGGGGAAGTATAGGAACATATACCACTCTGGGTAGTGTGTCCTAGACTTGGGGGCATCGATTGGACTAGGGGGCATACACCCTGAATCCGAGAAGCGTTCAGCAGATAGCGTAAACTCTAGATTGAAACTAGAAAGTACTTGATAGAAAACCCTAGATTAGATCCAGGTAACAAATAATAAATGTATGCCCGAAGGCAATCGAAACTACAGGGATTGGGATCACGTTATCGTTACTAGTTGGGACACTAGTTAGGTGATGCAGAGATATAGAAACCAGTATAACAAGGAAATAGCGAAGCGGCGAAAGTATTAGAGAGCGTATCCAGTTTATTTTATCTTGGTATATCTTGTGTTAACCTTGTCTAATCTTGCTAACCCTATCGTCATGGTGTTATCTTGCATTCAGTTAATTCACGTCGTTCTATTTTTCCATGTTCACATGCTAGAAGTTACTGAACTTACTCAGGCTTTATGTCTGACTCTGT
Organism: Allium sativum; assembly: GCA_030737875.1. Taxonomy (NCBI): domain Eukaryota; kingdom Viridiplantae; phylum Streptophyta; class Magnoliopsida; order Asparagales; family Amaryllidaceae; genus Allium; species Allium sativum. The sequence continues at coordinate 509,310,020 of CM060925.1, forward strand.
TTTTCTTTCGTCTTCTTTTCTTCCGTTTCCCCCCCAGGTTGTAAAGGAGGGAATAGTATAGCTCAGGTTAATTTGGACTGTCACTCTTTCCCAGCTTGAAGATTTGTTGAAGTTTTGCTTGGATTGATGCTATGGATGGTTCTTGCTACATTGGGGAATATAAATGTATTTTTATGCTTCTTTATTTTGTAAGACAGATGACACTCTGATATTGTAAAGAAATCTTTGTACAAACTATATTATCAATAAAGCAAAGTTCTATTTTCCGCTGCTTAATTTTTGTCTGTCTTGTAATTTATCTGCATCTTTTACCCTAAATGCTCCACAGAACTTAGTGCATTCCCTTTGTGAGTGACACTAACGGACGTGGGGTGTTACACGTGGTATCAGAGCTGAAGGTTACCCGATCAGATAAAGGATTTGAAAAATTATTTTCAAAACGGTTTTTAAAGAAGCATTTTCAAGAGAAAAGATTTGTTTCAAAGACATATTCCCCAAACCCATACGCACTATCTTCTCTTCCTCCGTTTAAGTTCTTGTCTCGAGTCTCTGGGGCTCCTGGCTTTCTGGGATTTAACCTCATTAAAGGGCAAAGTAGTCCCCGGCTTCCATCCATAGCCGTAGTTGTTTCATCTACGGGCAGTTTTCTTTAAAATCTTATAGGGTTTTTCGGACGATGGAGGCAGTTTTCGAGAGATTTGTCAACGTGACTACACACGGAAGGGGATGAGGAGTTTGGCTAAGGAGCATAACCCTAGGATGAGGAATTCATGGATGTAGATTTAGCTCATGAAGGAGGAAGAAATTATAAAACCTAAGACAAGAGGAAGTATCTTTACTAGGGTATGATAGGGCATATAATTAAGGACAAGGGCAAGAACGAGGACAAGATTTTCAGAAGGGCAAGAACCTACTTTTGCCACCAAGCGTACCTAGGAGAAGGTAGTAAAATTCTGTTGGATGAGTCTAGTTTTGTTGTTCGTACTCTTTCCTTTGGTTTTAGCTCTTCGCATTTGTTCAAATTTACTTCCATAGTTGAGTCTCTGCACCATAGTACTTGTATAGTACAAAGATCCCACTAGAGTCTCAAATCCAATTGGTGGTCTGACCAGTTTATTTTTGGTTAGTAGGGATTTGAGAATAGCTATTGAGTTTATTTATATCATCTCACATAGATCGTCTAAGTTCGGAGGAGATATTCCTTGGGTGCTTGTCTGATATTGGTTTAGGACTTGGGGGCTTGTCCTTGAGGGATGTCGAGTTCGACTAGGATGGTTTGCGTGAGAGATGAATAGATGTGATAGGCACTCTAAAGAGCACGTTGTGACCTTTCGACTCTTATGGTTATGGCATGGCCCCTCTAATCATCTTAGCACGTATACCTGGTACCGTGATTGACATCTGTTTATTTTGGAAATGGAGATCCGGAACTTCACAATCGTGAAGTTAAATTAGTTAAGATACAGTGGAGTTAAGCTCAAGAAGGCTAGATACTAGCATCATACCCTTTTTCTTGAGGGTGCATCCTTGATTTCTTTTTTTAGGAGCTTTACGCATAATTGTTTCTCTCTTTCCAAAGTATATCACCTAGGTCGTATCTTCGATCCTTAGGTAGAAGCCAATGGATGTAAACATGTGTTTGAAACATGTTATGGTTGGTGGTTGCAAGTGGTTGCTAATGGTTGCTCGTGGACGCATATGCATACGTATTAGGCACTAGGTCAAGTTCGGACGCTTTCATCTTGCATTTACAGATATGTATTTGTTTGTAAATTGAACTAGATATGTTACCATATGGATGTTGCCTATGGATGAATGGCCGTGCACGCATGTAGTATTTACATAACTAGGGAGGTTTGCATACATGAATGGACGCATGGCACTGACATGATTTGCATTAAGGAGGTCGACTGAATCAGTAGACTGCCTGATTTTGCATTAGATAAAGACATATACACACACTATGCATATGAACATGAAGGCATTAGAAATCTTTTAAGGACAATGAATGCCTATGAGTGAATGGTTGAGTAGATAGGTGATTGGATGGTAGGACACATTCTACCTAACTTGAAGATTTCGGGGACGAAATCGTTTTAAGTGGGGGAGAATGTAACACCCCGTAGTTTTGTAACACTAAGATTTACAAATCAATGCAGAATTAAAAGTTAAAATCAAAATCAAGGGAAACGGGTTGCTCCATTGCGTTCTTCTCGGAATTCTGAAGTTCAGATTTCAAAACTGGTCGAGTTCGAAATTCAAAAACAGACCCAGATGGGAAGGGCGGGAATTTTCCTGCCCAAGGCCCCCAGGTCAACTTGGTAGTCAACCTGGGGCACCCAGGTCGACTGGGCAGTCGACCTGGGGCACCCAGGTCGACTTGGAAGTCGACCTGGTGGTCGATCGCCCTGCTTTTTCCTGTTTTCTGCACCTGGTTCGTTCTTCGGTATCTGGACGCCATTATGACCAGATTCGTCCGCCTAACACTGTATAAACAGCCCTAGTCTTCTTCTTTATTCACAATTCTCCTCTACCCTTATGCTGCAAAGATTCCTGGTGAACATGGCTTCTTCTCGTCCTCTTAATTAAATAATAAATAGAATAATATATATAAATAAATCAAGACAAGGAGATGCTGCTCAAAGACTTTCAAGAAGAAGAGATTCAAGTTAGGATTCAAGAGGAGGTTCAAATGACTTCAACGACTGATTTTCTACGAATCATAGCAACGCCATCTTTCTTTTCTAATCTAAATCTCTATAAGTCAGTTATTTCTAGATTTGAACGTTTTTCTCTGTTCGCGACATGAAATTAAAAGAATAAAAGAATATGCCAAATCTCTCTCTCTATTCGAATCAGTGCCTATACTCTTGAACCTAATTAAGAACTATTATATTCGAGGACAAATAAGACCGTGACTATGAAACTATGGACCTTAAAACCACATGCCTATGACTATGAACATTTGCCTATGACTATAAACATTGCCTATAACTATGAACATTGCCTATAACTATGGACATTGCCTACGACTGTGACTGTGACTATGAGAATTATTCCCATGACTATGAACACAAACCTATACCTTTGATTAGGAAGCAAAACTATTGTCTATGACATAAGTGGGACAACTGTGATTAAGCACCTATGGTTCATGACTAGGAAAGTGTTTAAGTTTTGTGACTGTGAAATTGGTTCTAAACCCGATTATCTATTCTGTCTGTTCTTTGTTATCTTTGGTTTTAGACCTAGGGAATTTACCTATTAAGTTAGGTCTACCCATGTTCTTGAACCTACGTCTCTATTCTTGGTTTTCTTTGGTTTTAGACCTTGGGAATATACCTATTAAGTTAGGTCTACCCATGTTCTTGAACCGACGTCGTTATTCAACCCTTTTATGCCAGTTAGTATGTCTATCTTTTGCATAGCATCTTTGGTTCATTCCCTATTTTCTACGAACCTAGCTTTGTTTATAATCTAGGCTGAATCACGATTATGCGAACGGTGGGAATGCGGTTTGGGCAAAATATGAAATTCACTAAAAACGTAGTTTAACTTGGAAATTGGCATAAATTGGGAACATGTATTATGGCATGTTCATAGAAATGCAAATGGGATAAATTTGACATGAATTATAACGTGTGTAATTTGAATCTAGTATTGACGTGTAAATCTAGCATTTACATGAATAGTGAACTAGAGTAATAAGTCTAGAATTAGAATGTTGAATCGGAATTGGATTAGCTAATTTGGCATGGTAAGTATATTGGCATAAATGTGAAATTGGCCATAGTTGGGAGTAATTGGCAGGTTTAGCAAAATCATGGTTAGTGACACTTAATTTGGTATAGTCCACATACCAAAAAGCATAAGTATGATTTAGAAGGGGAAATGGGCCATAAGGATGAATGTAGATAATTTACATTAAAAGAGTAATTAGGAAATAGGTAAATTAGAAATAATTTACTTATAGAATTTGGCCTGAATAAGGAAACATAAATTTAGACAAATTAAAGGTTTCTTAACGACATCTCTTTTAAGGATACACCAGAAAGTTCTAGGGTGACATAGAGGATAGTGTCTAGGCTTGGGTTTGGAAAATACAAGTTTCCTGCTCGCCCTGGCTATCCTTAACTGATCCAACGGACGAGATGGTTACTTTCAAAACCTGATTTGAAAACAAATCAAAACCCTTTGAACTTAGAAAACACGAATATGCCTAACCCGAGGTTAGACTGAGTTGCGATGTAAACCTGCCCGTAACCAACCGGCACTTCCAGTATTCGCAACAATATATGTCTAATGTGAGTGGTCGCGGCTTTAATCTATTTAATTAAAGCTAGAATAAGAATGGTAGGGTTAAGTCAACTATGACACTTAACCAATTCAACAAGATAACCAAAACAATGGGTGGGGTTAGGTTCATACAGACACTTAACATAGTTAAGCTAGAATGGGAGGGCTAAGTCCATAGGGACACTTAACCAAACTTATGGTAACAAGACCAGATTTGTAAGGGTTAAGTAACTAAGAAAACACTTAGCCAAATTAACCTATTAACTAGACTAGAAGGTGAGGTTAAGTAAAGTTAATACACTTAGCCAAATTAACATGTTAACTAGACTAGAGGTTGGTGTTAAGTAAATATACTTAGCCAATTTGATATGTTAGCTGGGCTAGACCTTAGGGTTAAGTAAACTTGAACACTTAACCATTAGATTGTGATAAAAGAATAGGGTTAAGTTTAAACATGAAGGGATAATACTTAACCATTAATAACATGTTAGTTAAAATAGACGGGCAAGGTTAGGTTAAAAAGGAACACTTAACCAATACAGGGTGAATGGGTAGGGTTAAGTAATAAGAAACACTTGACCAACATAACTTGGTTTTTGGTGGGGTTAAGTCAACATGAATTACCGATAACACTTAACCAGTACAGCAGGATGAATGAAGAGGGTTAAGTTGGCTTGAATTGACTAATGACACCTAACCAATCCAAATTGACGGGAAAGGGAACTAAGTAGTAAACCTTAGAAAACAACGATTCTGGAAACTAAGTGGTAAGTCTTAGTTAGTAAAACTAAGTAGTAATTCTTAGTATAACACGGGAAGGAGCGAATGCCCGTCTGAGTAGAGAGAAGGCTCCAACAAATTGGGTTACGAAGCCCGAGGCTTCGAGGGGACATGAGGGTACTCTTGGTATCCCTCTGTGAGGCTACAAATGATCCGCCTGGGCCCACAGAGGTTAAGGTCTGCATAGAAGAACCAGGGGTATGCCTTGGTTGCAATACATGGCAACCTAAAGAATGGGATGGACGGGCGTGATTCGGCGAGAAAATGGTAGCCCTGTGATAGCGAATCGTCGCCTACAATCCATCTTGAGTCAGTAAAGATACGTGAAGCAGAAAAGCGGAGAACTCCAAAAGACCATATACTTGCTATCTAGTTATGAGTGAGGATGGCCATAGGTTAGTGGGGCATAGGGGGCCTGAGTATAGTTCTCATTTTTCAAGGTGTGCCTTTCATTAGTTGAGGGCGGGGTCAAGTGGGACCATAGCCACTGGAATAAAAACAGACCTTAGCATCTGCATCGGCAGATATCTGAAAGCTCCAGACCGAGTTCTGTATTCCTTGATTTTCCCTGACAGAGGACCCAGACTGCACATTACAGGACATGTGCATCTAGACAAGCGATAACGGTTCGCGATACATGCGTGGGGAAGTATAGGAACATATACCACTCTAGGTAGTGTGTCCTAGACTTGGGGGCAACGATTGGACTAGGGGGCATAAACCCTGAATCCGAGAAGCGTTCAGCAGATAGCGTAAACTCTAGATTGAAACTAGAAAGTACTTGATAGAAAACCCTAGATTAGATCCAGGTAACAAATAATAAATGTATGCCCGAAGGCAATCGAAACTACAGGGATTGGGATCACGTTATCGTTACTAGTTAAGACACTAGTTAGGTGATGCAGAGATATAGAAACCAGTATAACAAGGAAATAGCGAAGCGGCGAAAGTATTAGAGAGCGTATCCAGTTTATTTTATCTTGGTATATCTTGTGTTAACCTTGTCTAATCTTGCTAACCCTATCGTCATGGTGTTATCTTGCATTCAGTTAATTCATGTCGTTCTGTTTTTCCATGTTCACATGCTAGAAGTTACTGAACTTACTCAGGCTTTATGTCTGACTCTATTTTTCTTTCGTCTTCTTTTCTTCCGTTCCCCCCTCCACCCCCACCCCCAGGTTGTAAAGGAGGGAATAGTATAGCTCAGGTTAAGTTGGACTGTCACTCTTTCCCAGCTTGAAGATTTGTCGAAGTTTTGCTTGGATTCTCTTTTTAGATGCTATAGCTAGTTCTTGCTACATTGGGGAATATAAATGTATTTTTATGCTTCTTTATTTTGTAAGACAAATGAAACTCTGATATTGTAAAGAAATCTTCGTACAAACTATTTTATCAATAAAGCAAAGTTCTATTTTCCGCTGCTTAATTTCTGTCTGTCTTGTAATTTATCTGCATCTTTTACCCTAAATGCTCCACAGAACTTAGTGCATTCCCTTTGTGAGTGACACTAACGGACGTGGGGTGTTACAGGAAAATTCTGTAGATTTCATAATCATCCCGGTCATAATACTAACGAGTGTAAACACTTGAAGACATTGATCGAGGAGATAATTAGGATGAACAAACTTCAACGATATTTAAAGAAGCCTCAAGCTCCGAACTCCACTTCAGCTGCTCAAGGGCAAGGTGCATCTGCAGATCAGTAAGGTCAAGCTAATAGAGCTACGATGCAGAGCAATCCAAGACCTGTGATCAATACCATCTCAGGATGTCCTCATCCAGCCGAAGAAGTTGGGGGACATCGAACGATATGCTGATGCCTTAAAATACGTCCCAAAAGAGGAGATATGCTTGATTCTAAGTAACACAGTTCCAGCTAAACAGCAAAAGATCACTTTTGAGGATATTGTTTTCAAGGAAAAAGATGATAATGGCGCGATCACGGGGGAACCCAAGCAGTCTGTTGGAACCATTGACTTGCTAGTCGAGCTAGGAGAGGGAGATAAAGTGGCCATCTCAAAGAAAATTTGTGTAATAGTTGATGAATTATTTGCCAATAACGCATTCTTAGGTAGACCCGCTCTTGCAGAGTTCAGGATTTCCTTGGCGTCGTGGTGCTTTACTATGAAGTTCCCAACTGAAAATGGTATCGGAATCATCAGGGGAGATCAGGAGATCGCAAGAGAATGCTAACTTATAGAACTGTATGAGGGTAAAAAGAAAGATATGGGAAAGAAGAATGTGGAGGCTCCCCTTCACATTCGAGTGCCCTCGTCCTTATAGCAATTATGGCACGACCCATGCACTGGGGAACATAGAGGAGCTTAAAAAGAAATGGATCCTCGTTAGACTAGTGTAGGGGATGAACGAGCGGCACCAGCTGAGATCACCATTCCAAAATCTGTGCATCCTAAAGATCCAGATAGAGTACAAAAGATAGGGTCTCGGTTGTGCCCGGGTATGTAGAAAGAGTTGGTTATGTTTCATAAAGCTAATATTGATGTGTTTTCTTGGAGTTGCTCTGACATGTGTGGCATATCCCCCGAAATGGTTGTTCATGCACTCAACATTGACCCAAGCATCACTCCAGTTAAGTAGAAAAGAAGGATTCAGGGCCTTGAAAGGTCAACGGATCTCAAAGAAGAAGTGGACATACTTATGGAGAATCAATTCATTCGAGAGTCCACATATACTGACTAGGTGTCAAATCATGTACTTGTGAAAAACCCCAACGACAAGTGGCGAGTATCCATCAATTATTCTGATCTTAATAAAGCGTGTCCCAAAGACAGTTTCCCACTGCTTATAATTGATCGGCTTGTTGACGTGACAATTGGGTATGAACTCTTATCTTTCATGAATTCATACTCGGGTTATAATCAAATCATGATGCATGAGCCTGATCAAGAAAACATGAGTTTGTTACAGATTTTGGCTTATACTGTTATAAAGTAAGGCCATTTGGGTTGAAGAATGCCGAAGCGACTTGCCAGCAAATTGTCAACTCATTGTTTAAATCATAAATAGGCAGGACTATGGAGGTTTACGTAGACGACATGCTGGTGAAGTCCAAAAAGAGAGAATGATCACTTAGAGAATTAGGTCGAGATGTCCAATATTTTGAGAAAGTACGGCATGAAACTCAGTCCTCTCAAATGTTCGATTGGAGTTGCATCAGGGAAATTTCTTGGGTTTATGGTTAATGCCTAGGGCATTGAAGCCAAACCTACACAGATTTCTTCCTTGAGAGAAATACGAGCTCCTAGATTGAAGAAAGATTTGCAAAGTTTAAACGAGAAACTGCTGCCTTAAGTCGCTTCATCTCTAAGGCGATAGATTGTTGCATTCCTATAATGGCCCGCAAATCCATACTATCCGAGCTGACTAATACGACACACATCCAACTCAAATAATACAAAAATACGAGTCATTAAGGTTAAAGAAAATAGAAAAGGTAGAAGAAGAACAGAAATAATAATACAGAATCTCACCGCGGAATGAATAAAATATATTATATAACATAACTTCGAATAAAAAATTTGTATCAAACATAAATACCATCATCAGAGCACAATACAATATTTGATACAGTGGAAATAATTCTAAAATAACTAGGGATGAAGCCTCCTGGTTCAAGCTCCTCCAAGTGTATCTGTAAAGCCTGGAACGCTTGACCTGTCCGTATAGATTTGGTCACCCAAGAGTTTAGGAAAAACAAAACAAAATAAACTCTGGGTCAGTCATGGGACTGGTGTGAGTAAACTTCAACCATATAGTTTAACTTCAAAAATCTTTTGAAATAAAAGGATAATAGTAAGACCAACCCACACATAAACACAGACGGCTTTTACCTTACTATAACCCAAACCATTTTTGATATCAAATTCCAGTGATATTATAATAATGTCTAATCAAATAAATAACCAAATAGTAGAACGTTTGCATCTCACGCTCTATATATATCGTATAAATTCAAAAACCGCATGGTGCTTATTGGAGATTGGATTCCAACTATGACAAGGTATGGGACCACCTGCCGATAGTGTATCTCTAGAGGCGAATACACTGGGTTCAACAAGAACGTCTTTCAACCTAGCCCATACATGACTGACCACTCATTTCGCTTGAGTGTATCGAATGTATATCACCAATGGTTGGGCTCAAACCACCGTTTCCCGCAAAGGGACAACATCGAAATATATTAAAGAAGTAAAAGGAATTTCTCTAGATAGGTGAATATACACCCTAATGGGAGCGAATCACATAGCCATGCTGCCTGCCCGATTTTTGTCATTTCCCGGTTGTGAGGCTTGAGGCTACGTTTATCTTTTAGAACATCTGGCTACCAGACACTGTGAATGCCACATCGTCAAACCCGTCCAATCACTAGTTGTTCTTCTCAAAAATATTATGGGTATAAAAGCTAAGAGAAACGAATTTCTCCGCCACCAGATGTAATACCTTGAAAAGATCGTCTTATGTGACCGTTAGGAATACTTTGTCAGGCATTCGTCCATACAAGTTGCCCTGATACTGGACGAATATAACATCTCTTGAATTTCAATTCGTCTTTAATTTATCTTCGGCATAATTTAATTCGCAACGCCTATGCCTATAGGAGTAGTTTTCGGATATTAAATCAAACCTGTCTTCCCGTATCGACAACAATGGTGAAAATCTTTGATAGCTAGTGTTTTAACTATCAAAGGAAAAATAAACATCCATCAAACAAATTTCACAATCACTGGCCCTTTCTAATATCTCATTTTAATTCATTTCCTTAGAGAATTCTATATATATCGTTATATCGATTTCTATTATCAAAATTTCTTAAAAATATTCTAACTCCTTAAATTTTCGGAAAAATTCGCCATAAACTCCTTTGTACCGGCGAATAGTTCAAACCTCAACTCGCCTCTCTAGGCCCTTTCCATTCAAAAAGAAAATCAAAAAGCCAAGCGGCTTGCCGATTCAGCGCATAAAACCTCATTTGGGAATTTTAACATGTACCTTTTTCTCGGGCACTTAATATATAATCTTCATATCCTCTTCATACACTTCATCCCATATCTGTTTACATATGTATGTCCATTTCTATCTCATTTCAATCAACCCATTTCCTTTTTGCGAAATCCACTAATAGCATCTTTAATTCGATTTTTGCTTAATGCACTTTCAATTTAAACATATCATGTTTGCATATATTTTAATTCGCTTATACACAACTGAATTTCATTTCTAACTCGAGTTCTATACTTAATTTCAACTTGAATTCATAAAATTCGATTTACTTAACAAAGTTTAAGTTCGGCTCAAAACTCTACTAGCTAATTTCCTTTGAAATTTAGTTACTTCATTTGATAATTAGAAATCTTCTTTTTAATCCAAGAATCAATCCATTTCAATTATAAATTCCTTTGATGTAAATAATAAATAAATTCAACATCACTTACCATTACAAACTGATATCATCTCTTAATAATAGTGATATTATAATAATGTCTACTCAAGTAAATAACCAAATAGTAAATTTCTGTTTGTTTTGGATGTCTAATTCGCACTATAAACTATTTGGTGATTTGCAATTTGGACGTTTTTTGTCTAAGGTTAGATTTAACCTAAGTTTATTCATTCGTATTAATAGTTATTTTAGATGCAGTAGACCTCGTCTGGGTTGTTGATCTTTGTTACAGGGGTTAGATCTTTTCTCTTGATTGTTTGTTCTTATGTCCTTAACCTTATGCATACATATATATGGATATTTGCCTATACTTATATGCCTGCATATAAGTGTATATATATATTTCTTACATATATATATATATATATACATACATACATAAACACATGTATATATGTATATATATTAAGACATGTATATATAGGCACATATTCATATATATGTGTAAGTTACTGATGATTTTCGTGTTAGTTTTTCAGATTACAGATTGTAGATGAAGCTGTGGAGCTTTTGGGTTTTGCTGCTTTGGATTGATCATTTTTGGCTTGCTTTGGATTTATTGGTGTGTGAGGAGTAGGAGGGTCAGTATTTTTTGGTGTGTGATGATTTTTGGGTTAGTTATTGTATGTATGGGAGTAGATATACTTCTTATCGGGTGGTGGCCTTGCCGGAATTCGATAATGAATTATGATGGGTGGTGGCCTTGCCGGAACTCATCTATCTAATCTCCCTTACATTCCTTTATGAGTCTCTTGTTTTTGGGTCTGTATTTTTTGGTCTATGTATTTGCTTACTTGTACCATTCTATTTTTTATTATATATATGTGTTCTCTCTTCCCCTAGGAAGACCACACATTTTTTGCTCAAAAAAAAGTATAGAATCTATTTTCAAACTCAAATTCTAAATCTCTATTTAATAAGTTCCAATGTCTTTTGGAAATAATATTTTATTTTCTATAAACTCGACTCCCTTGAATTCCAATCCTAAATCTGTATAGATTTATTAAAATCCAATTTATTCCGAACATTGGAATAAATTTCATCGTTTCTTTCTCGGACGATTCCAAATTCGCTTATTTAATTCACTCTTGAATTAAAAATTCAAATTATACAAAAATAGTTATTTTCCTTTATTTATGAATATCATTTATAAATTTCACTTCTTGTTCTAAATATTAAACCACGTTTCAATTTCAAATTACATTTGAAATCTAATTTTCACTTCAGAAACAAATCATACTTGAATTTAGAATTTATAGAGTACCAAATGATGATTTTCACATTCATCTATAAACTTGTTTATAGACTATACTTCTTGTTTTAAATATTTAAAACAAGTTCTATTTCAAACTCCATTTGAAATTTCATTTCTACATTGGGCGGATAAACTTCCTTTTAAAATCACGCTTGCATTTACGTTTCAAAATTTATCAAATGATAATTTCCTTTTTCATTTATAAACATAGTTTATAAATTCAATTACTTGTTTTTTTTAAAACATGTAAATATTTCCGAACCTATTTATAATCCCATTTCTATTTCAAAAAATAAATTATCCTTTTTAATTTCATACTTGAATTTAAAATTAAATGTTACTAAATGATAGTTTTCTTACATTTACAAACAAGTCATTTATACATTCAATACTTGTTTATTTATTAAAACAAGTTATTATTTTCTTAGCTTATTCAAAATTCGAATTTTATTTCAATAAAATAAAATTTCCCTTTCGAATCTAAAAATCACTTCTTATGATATTATAAATATCTAGGGCTAGTGATATTTAAATATCCGAATACACAAACCATTAATCCAATTCAACACATTACACACATGTAAGTATGTAAATAAAAATATGTAAATTTGAGGAATCTAGTTGGATCCCTCCAACCTGTTTTACCTGCATCCACAGATGTTAGTGAACAAAAATAATACTAATCCTGCTTCAAGGCAGGATATCGCAGTATAAAAGGGGATCCACTTATATACGTGGACGTAGGGTCATCCGCTAATGATACTGCGGGCATCCGCTAATGGTACTGCGGGAAATATCCAATAACCACAATCACCAAACATAAATAACTAATATATAGGACCACAGTAATTCACTAATCATGCAAGCATCCAAGCAACCAAAAATTTATTTTTAACGATAAAAATAAAACTTTGAGTGAGATTTACTCACCTCGATTTTTATGCGCCGAATATCCCGTTTGATTCCTTAACGTCGCAGCTATGAATCAACTTGAATGAATTTATTTCGCCTGGCTATCTCACAGATTATTCGACCAAAGTTCCTTCCAAACCCATCGACAAAGCTACTAACTTCAACCAACATCTTAGCATCAACCTTCTGCAAATTATCTCGAAAATACACTACCTCTCATCTCTCCACGGTCATGGTTTCTTCACAAAAACCCAAACCAAGTCCACCTAGGGCCATTTCATTCATCCTGGCCTTCCTTGTACCTTTGAACCCGACCTCCCTATGTTTCCATTCTTGGTTGTGGCTCCTTTATCCTCCCTTCTCTCTTTCCATGTCCTGAAAACAACAACCGGCATCACTGTAAAGCTTCCTATCTCACACCAGTGCCTAATCCTCAAACTCTCCCATTCTCACTTCCGAATTCCTCTTCAACATCAGTTCGCACTCGCAAAATTTCACAGATAAATCTCTCCACTTCAAACTGCTGAACTCCCAGCATCCAATTCAACTTCCACTGCATTGAACCATACCCCTCACAGTCCATTGTTTTTTCTTTTTCTATCACATACAACAATTTCCAAGCTGCTGCCACAACCCTCAAAATGACCCATCATTACTGTAGAGTGCATACCCAACCCCAGTCAGTCCCTCTCCAACCTAATAGCATCACCTTTTTTAAGCAATTCAAACATGCTTGGAATCACAACAAACATCACCAGTAGCAACTGCTACAAATAATCATACTGGAATCCATCAACGACTTCCCCAAAACAACACCCAATAAAGTCACTCAACTACCAGACTTCGCCACCAATTCAACCACTGACCTCGTTAATTAGTTCAACCAAATGTCGCGCTGTTACAGGTTCATCCATCCACCTCAACACCACAAAAATCAATGCCAGTCTCTTCCTTAATCGCGACTTCTGCTTTACCCTAAACCACCCTTGGCCATCGCGACTTCAAATCACAACACCACTCAAAGAACCGAATCGAGCTAAACCTCCTGCATCGTCGACTTCAACAGTATCGTCATACCCAAATCAACGTTTAACCAGCTGACATCGATATTCCCCAAATCGAAACCTACAACTTTGAAATCGAACGCATTCTGATTGCATCGCGCGCCAAACTGAGTACAACCTGGCCATGTTTTCGCACATCGATCTCAACGGACTCGGTTGTAATAATTTAGGATTTTTATTCAATTTATTTTGGGATTCTGAAATCGAATTGAGAGGGAGAGGCTAGGGGTTTTTCCCTGGTTTTGATTTGGACGGAAATGACTTAGAAAGGGGAAAAAGTGAATTTCGATTTCATGAAGAGTGATTTTCTGGTATGGTTTTAAAAGAACAAAGGAAGGCTCAGTCATTTCATTTATATCTTCTTGAAGTTCGATTTTTCTTTTATCTGAAATGAGAGGAGAAGGTTGCGTTTATATAGTTGGAGGGGGGAACCAATGTACACAACAAATCTTTTATTTAATTTAAAAAGATTTCCTAATAAATTTGATTTGATATCAAATTTTAATCGATTTGATTTAGTATTTAATTACGATTCGATATAAAGAGATTTTTATTCTTTTTAGATGGATATCGATTTGATTTCCAGCTTATCCACAATCAAATAACTCCGGATCCATTAATTTAAATGATGAACCGCTATTCAAGCGTACCGACTGACATTTTAATATAATAACCCTATTCTGAACTCAACAGTAAATATTCTGAAATTTAATTTGAACGTATATATAAAATAACTATATTGAATAATATATTTTAAAATCAACATAATAAATTCCTCGAAAATAAATAAATATTATTATACTAATTCAAACAGAATTTTGTGTTAGATCATCTAAATTGTTTCTAATTCAGTTATAACTTTGAATCCAAGTATTTATCGTTTTTGATAATTCGACATACTCGAATTAAATCATATTCGATTATAAATCGAGAAATTCCATACAATTATCCATTTATATTATCACTCAACATTTAAAAAAATATTTAAAGGTTTCAAATAAATCGATAAAAATCCGGGTAGTTACATTCTTTCCCCCTTAAAAGAATTTCGTCCCCGAAATTTCTAAGGTAGGGAAAATGCTACTAACCCTTTTACTTTTCAAAGCCCAATTATATGAAATTCAACATTTCATATTTCTGCAATTTTAGTTCTTCCAAAACTTTGGGTTTCATTCATTTAATCTGAATGATTTACAATCAATTGATAGTCCATTCAAATTTATTCTAATTAATTTATTCACTTCGATCCATTTAACTTGGCTTAAGTTAAATTTTAAATTTTTGAATTTCAAATCCCCCCGTTTCATTTCAAAACAGTATTGAAATCCCATAAATATATACATATATTTATAACCATTTCAAATCCAAAATATTTGAATTTTTAAACCAAACTTGTTTTCTTTCAAACAAATTTCCATCAAAACTTATCTAAGGTAGCAATCCATCACCTAGAAACTCGAAAATGAACACTGATGACGTCGCGATCATCATCAGAATTATTTCCCAGCCACTGAAGTGAGTTTAGTGCTTTATCACTTTCAAAATCCACTCAAATATGATTTTGATTCAAAACCCTTACAAAACAAAGCTATATTATTCTCATATACTTTGGAAAAATATTTTCCAACATTCCGGGATTTAAATTCCAGTTTACGGTTTGAATTAAGTTTTAGTTGATAACATTTGCATATATTATTCATATGCAAGTTCCATCTGGTTATAGATAACCATTTCAATTTTATAATCTCATTTGATTATAATAATAGCAACCAATTCATTCACATATAATAATTTTAGAAAATTATTCATTTTATATCAAAATATAATTTTGGGTAATATTATTTCATTTACCCACTTTAAAACAATATTATGTCAATTCTTCTGTTCAAGTGTTTAGAAACTCCTATCGATGTCGTGGCATCCCACGATTCGACCATAATTTATAAACCACTCAACAGACAAGCCAACACAATATAAATCAATTTTTATATCAACTTGCAAATACGCTCTCTCATATATACACTCAACTCATTCTAGGGAACTACTGACCCTATCCCTAATGAGTAAACCCCCACCGAAGCCTAGGTGTTCGCTAAACCTAAGCTTTGATACCAACTGTAATGGCCCGCAAATCCATACTATTTGAGCTGACTAATACAACACACGTCCAACTCAAATAATACAAAAATACGAGTCATTAGGGTTAAAGAAAATAGAAAAGGTAGAAGAAGAACAGAAATAATAATACAGAACCTCACAGCGGAATGAATAAAATATATTATTTAACATAACTTTGAATACAAAATTTGTATCATACATACATACCATCATCAGAGCACAATACAATATTTGATCGGAAATAACTTTAAAATAACTAGTGGTGAAGCCTCCTGCTTCAAGCTCCTCCAAATGTATCTGTAAAGCCTGAAACACTTGACCTGCCCATACAAATTTGGGCACCCAAGATTTTAGGAAAAACAAAACAAAATAAACTCTAGGTCAGTCATGGGACAGGTGTGAGTAAACTCCAACCATATGGTTTAACTTCAAAAATCTTTTGAAAGAAAAGGATAATAATAAGACCAATCCATACATAAACACGGACGGTTTTTACCTTAATATAACCCAAACCATTTTTGATATCAAATTCCACTGATATTATAATAACGTCTAATCAAATAAATAACCAAATTGTAGAACGTTTGCAACCCACGCTTTACGTATATCGTATAAAATCAAAAACCGCATGGCGCTTATTGTAGATTGGATTCCGACTATGACAAGGTATGGGACCACCTGCCGATAGTGTATCTCTAGAAGTGAATACACTGGGTTCAACAAGAACGTCTTGCAACCCGGCCCACACATGACCGACCACTCATTTCGCTTGAGTGTATCGAATGTATATCACCAATGGTTGGGCTCAAACCACCGTTTCACGCAAAGGGACAACATCGAAATAGATTAAAGAAGTAAAAGGAATTTCTCTAGATAGGTGATTATACACCCTAATGGGAGCGACCCACATAGCCATGCTGCCTGCCCGATTTTTGTCATTTCCCGGTTGTGAGGCTTGAGGCTACATTTATCTTTTAGAACATCTGGCCACCAGACACTTTGAATGAAACATCGTCAAACCTGTCCAATCACTAGTTGATCTTCTCAAAAATATTATGGGTATAAAAGCTAAGACAAACGAATTTCTCCGCCACCAGACGTAATACCTTGAAAAGATCGTCTTATGTGACCGTTAAGAATACTTTGTCAGACATTCATCCATACAAGTTGCCCTGAGACTGGACAAATATAACAGCTCTTGAATTTCACTTCGTCTTCAATTTATCTTTGGCATAATCTAATTCGCAACGCCTATGCCTATACGGAGTGGTTTTCGGATATTAAATCCAACCTTTGAGTCCCTTGTTTGTTGAGATGAAGAGCCTAGAGTTCCTAGCAACCTTTGATTTCACGACAGCTGTTGAGTCGATGACAGGGTCGTTAGCATCTCTCGAGCTTAGACCCACACTTCTTGATCAAGTAGGGACTTCGCAGAAGGAAGACCCACAGATAGTTGAGATCATGGGTAAGTTAATTCGTGGCGAGACGTCTAGTCACCTTGCTAGATATACCGTTGATGACAAGGGTTGGCTAAGGCGTGATGGGAGACTCTGCGTTCCACAAGTGGGAGATTTGATGCATAAAGTTATGGAAGAAGCACATCACTCAAAGATGACTATACACCCTGGTGGAGATAAGATGTATAAGGATATGAAGTGCATTTTCTTTTGGCCTGGAATGAAGAAGGATGTGGCAGAGTATGTTTCAAAGTGCATGGTGTGCCAACGAGTAAAAGCTGAGTCGAAGAAACCAGGTGGGCTATTACATCCATTGGAGGTCCCGCAATGGAAGTGGGAGAGCATCTCTATGGACTTTGGGGATGGATTGCCTAGATCAAGAAAAGGGAATTTGAGCATATGGGTCATAGTCGATCGACTTACGAAGAGTGCTCACTTCATCCCAGTAAAGAGCAAAAGGACTGCATCATGGCTGGCGTCTGTTTATCTTCGAGAAATAGTAAGATTGCATGGGGTCCCTTCTAGCATAGTCAGCGATCGTGACCCAATCTTCACTAGCCAATTCTGGAATAGTTTGCAGGAAGCGATGGGTACGCAATTGAATCTAAGTACAGCCTATCACCCCCAGACGGATGGCCAAACCGAAAGGGTGAATAGAGTGCTAGAAGACCTTCTGAGGCTTTGTGTTCTTGATTTTGGTGGTACTTGGG
This sequence comes from Allium sativum, assembly GCA_030737875.1. Taxonomy (NCBI): domain Eukaryota; kingdom Viridiplantae; phylum Streptophyta; class Magnoliopsida; order Asparagales; family Amaryllidaceae; genus Allium; species Allium sativum. Next base: position 509,328,073 of record CM060925.1, read on the forward strand.
AAGACCACCTTCCTCTTGTGGAGTTTGCTTACAACAATAGCGATCAAGCTAGCATAGGGATGGCACCATTTGAAGCTTTATATGGGAGGCCGTGTAGGTCACCATCTTGTTGGTGGGAGACAACAGATAAGCTTGTACTTGGCCCCGATATGATACGGGACACATCTGAGAAAGTTGAATTGGTGAGAAGACGGATGAAAGCGGCCCAAGATAGACAGAAATCCTATGCTGATAAGCGAAGGACAGATTTGGAGTTCGAAGTTGGAGACATTGTTTTCGTGATGGTTTCTCCTTTGCGTAATGTGGTTCGCTTCGGAGCAGTTGGGAAGCTGGCACCCAGATTCGTAGGACCCTTCCCTATCATAGAGAGAGTTGGGAAGATGGCTTATAAAGTGCAATTGCCCGAGAAGCTGTCCGGAGTGCATAATGTCTTTCATGTCTCGCATCTCCGAAAGTGCCTACATGAGTCCGCTGAGATGGTTGAGCCTAGCATTTTTGAAGACGTGGAGGTAGAGAAAGAGGCAACCTTGAGGAGAGCTCTGATTCGCATCTTGGGAACGGAGATCAGAAAACTAAGGAATCGAGAAGTCAAATTGGTGAAGGTTCAGTGGGGTGAAGCCGAAGAGGATGCAACTTGGGAGACAGAGGAGAAGATACTTGGGCTTTATCCATTTCTTTTTGAGGGTACATTCTCGATCTCTTTTCCTCTTTAGCATATCTTTCTTTTGCTATCCATGTTTATCCTGTTTATTTTGTAACTTTGTCAATCTTGTCATGAGAACCTTAGGTAGAAACCCCTTGGATGAAACATGTATTTGAAACATGTTATGCTTGATGGTTGCAAGTGGTTGCAAGTGTTTGCAAGTGGATACTCGTGGATGCATGATACACATTAGGCACTAAGATCGGCTCACACACTTTCATATTGCATACGCATGAGTGCTTATACTTATTCATGGCTGAAACTTGTTATGCTATCTCATGGATGTTGCATATGGATGAATGTTATGTGCACTCATGTAGAAATTATAAAATTAGGTTAGGAATCTGCATACATATGATCGCATTTCACCAGCATACTTTGCATTAAGGAGGTTTACTGAATCAATAACCACCTGATTCTCGCATTTGATAAGTACATATACACACACCTTTGCATATGAGCATACAGCATTTAGAAATGGTTAAGGACAATGGTTACTCGTGGATGATGTGGTGAGTAGATGGATGATGGATGGTAGGACACTTTCTTCCTAACTTAGCGATTTCAGGGACGAAATCCTTTAAGGAGGGGAGAATGTAATAACCCGTATTCCAAATAACATGATAATGACATAAAACAAGGCAGAATTAAAATATAAAATCTGAATCAAGGGAAACGGGCTATGCCAATGCGTTCGTCTCTGAAAAATACGCGAAATAGAGTCCGAGTTTTCGAAAATCGGAGTCCGTATGACCCAGTTATGGCCCATCAAAGTTTTCAGAAAATTCAAGGTCTAAAAACAGATTCAAATTCAAATAATTTCACCAGTCTGGGTAGGCGGGAAAGTTTCCCGCCAGAAACCTAAGTCGACAGGTGTGCCGACTTGGGAGTCGACGCACCCAGGGTGTGTCGACAGCCCTGTCGACAGCCCTGTCGACAGGGTCTGTCGGCCCAACCTGCCTGGGTGCATCTGGCTTGTTTCTTGGACATGGCTTAGGGTTAGTGACGGTTTTGGAGGGCTCAGATCTGAATTAGGGTTAATCCTAGGGTCTAAACTATCCTAAGCATCTATAAAAAGGACCCTAACCCTATCCTAAACACTCATAAATCAATCCTATAACCAAACTATGTCCAAATGCTCACTCATGGCCTCCACCCTCTTGTCATGACCTCTCCCTTCATGCATATGAGAGTTTTCATGTTCATTTGAGTGATTTAAGCTTGCATAAGGGTTCTAAAGCTTCATTCAAGGCCAAAGTTTCAACCTTTCCTCTTTAAAGCTAGGATTTTTCTCAAGGGGTTTCATAGGGGCTTAGTTTGGGAGATTGTAGAGTACTAAGTGGCTTCGCCTCAATCTAATTTGATATTAATTAGTCTTCATAGCTTTGTAAGCCTATTTCTACTCTTGTATTTTAACTATGAAGTTAATATGTTATGTTGCAAGTTGAGTTTGGGGTTAATCATGATATATGCTTTGATCTTTATATATTATGCATAAGCTTACTCTATGCATGTTAGTAAAGTCATTACCTTGGCTTTTTGCAAAGAAAGAAATGATCTTTGGTTGGAAATGTTGCATGAAGCAACTTTGAAACTCTCATAACCCTTGTATTAACATGCGCATAATGTTATATGCATGTCACTTGCCCTTATCTCATGCTATCTATGGCCATGTTCCACCTATTTGCCAAGTTTGATGTTATGCATGCATATGAACCTTATGCAAGTTGAAACCATGTTATGCATGCATATGAACCTTATATGAACCTTATGCAAGTTGAAACCATGTTATGCATGCATATGAACCTTATGCAAGTTGAAACCATGTTATGCATGCATATGAACCTTATGTAAGTTGAAACCATGTTATGCATGCATATGAACACTATGCAAGTTAAAATGATGTTATGCATGCTTATGAACATTATGCAAGTTGATAAACATGATATGCAAGTTTAAGATCACATCTTTGTCTCATATGCCACCATGCTTAACTTGTGGCCAAAACTTATCACTTATGCCCAACTTGTCATGTTATCTTGTTTTTCCCCTTTTGTGATCTATTTACGCTTATGCGAGGTTATATGCGATGGGGTAACGTTATGGGCAAACTAAAAGGATAAGAAACATGATTTGAAAGTATGACATGAAAATATGGCATATGAGTATACTTGAACATGAACTTGGACATGACTTCTAGAAAACATGAGAATGGCCAACTCGAGGTTGGGTTGAGCTTGTAGCATAAACCTACCCGGAACCGACCGGCTTAACTAGTGGCTACAAGCAATAGGACCCAATGTGAGTAGTTGGTCATGTTGCACGTGAAACCCGAGGTTAGACTAAGTTGTGGTGTAAACCTACCCGGACCCGCCTGGCCTAACTAGTAACCACAACGAGGTCTAATGTGAGAGGTTGGGTGCATTAAATTAATTAATGCCACATGGTAGGGTTAAGTCATGGACCGCTTGAATACTTAACCAATTAAACACGATGGGTTGGTAGGGTTAAGTAAGGAACCTTGGGTACACTTAACCAACTTGGTACTGGAATGAGTTGGGTTAACCACGTTTAACCCATTAAGGAAACCCTAGTTACGTGGTCCTTTGAACCAGTAACCCTCTTGGAAGTATCATGATACCCTAGGGACTAGGCTAGGGAGGGGCACGATTACTTGGATGACATGTAAGCGACCAAAACGACGGCTGAGTAGGTGCGCCGGTGTAGGTTCAGGCGGGCCATGGTCGTGCACATGGTCCGGAGTTGAAAAAGCAGGCACGGGCACCCGTAGGTTTAAACTGTGCATGCTTGGTTTGTGTCAGTGGTTGACACCCTAGGACTTGATACACCCTAGGGTGGACCTAGCACAGTTTAGCTACACTTCGTAGTTGGGCCTTATGACACCGACACTTGACGAGTTAGGCTTTAGGGAGCCGATCGACTAGACCGTGCTAGTTGGACCTTGGTTTAGGTCATTCCTGATAATGGGCCAAACTTGGGCCTGGGGATCACTTCTTGGTTACACTTGACATGACTTGTAATACTAGTACACTTTGTGCAAACCTCAACCTTGTATATGCGATGCCACACTTAGTCTATCTTGTTGACTTTTCACCATGCCAGTTATCATCCTATGACTCATCCCTGTTTACATATACAGTTAACTTTATTAGTTGTTGTACAATAGTAGGTAGGACTTACCAGTCTTTTGACTGACCCATTTTCTTTCGCCTCTTTTCTTTCGTTTCCCCCCCCCCCCCCCCAGGTTTACAGGGTGGGAATACCGGCACTTAGCTTGGATCTTAGCCGCTTTTCTTGGATAGCTCATGTATGCTTTGGGACTTGAGCTTGCTATGGTTTTTTACCTTGGGGATACCTACTTTATGTTTTCCTTTCCAGTTTCCAGTTTTATGTTTCTAGACTTTGTTTATGGAAAATAATGATCAAGTACTGTGCTGTAACTTAACTTATGGTTTTGATATGCTAGTTTTCATCAGCTGCTATATTTACTCTGTTTTATATGTTCTGTTTTGTGATATTTGCATGCATGTATACCTAGTTCAACACCCCTCCAAAGCCTGTGTCCTTGCAAGAGCGGCACCGGCGGAGGTGGGGTGTTACATTTGGTATCAGAGCATAAGGTTTACGAGATTGGAGCAAAAAGGGTTTTAAAGTTACTTTTAAAAGCTATTTTCAAAACCAATTAGGTATTTTCCAAAGAAAAGTCGAGTTTATTTTGAAAGGTTATCCCCCAAGAGCCATAATCACTATCCTTTGTTTCCTCGTTCTAAATCTATCTTTTCCTTTTTCAGCATGGCCGATCTCAACCTTCCTGAGGGAGTCACCATTCCCGGATGGTTCCGGAGATACTTGGAAGCTAGGGCCAACAATGCAGGTCCAGCAACCACTCCCACTATCACTGAGGTTCCACCCCCTCCTCCTCCTCCTCAGCAACCACAAGCCGATTTCGCCAAGGTTTGCAAGGACTTCAAGGCAATGGGTGGCAAGAATTTTGTTGGGACCGAGACTTTTGTAGAGGCAAGAAACTGGTTGAAGGAGACCGAAGATCTCTTTGCCATCTTTGATATAGAGGACCGTAGAAAGGTTCTGTTGGCGGTTTGGCTACTAAAGGAGGAAGCTGCTTATTGGTGGGAGGTCACCAATGCTACTAGGCCCATAGAAACCTAGGCCGGCTTTAGGGCAAGGTTTGGGCTTAAGTTTCTATCATCTGCAGAGGCGAATTTTCAACTAGAGAAGTTCATAGCTTTGAAGCAAGGAGACATGACAGTGAGAGAGTATGTGAATAAGTTCAACCAGCTAGCCCGATTCAGTTTGGATATGGTCAATACTCCCGAGAAGAAGGCTCTGCGTTTTGCACGAGGGTTAAATGAGCCATTACAAGGTCTAGCCATGTCGCACATACCCATGGGGGCCACTTTCGAGAACCTAGTAGACATGGCATTGCTGCAGGGAGAGGAGAAGAATGGGAAGAAAGAAGTCAAACCCAATGAAACTCAGCCTAAGAAGACAGACTCCTAGTGGGGAGGGAATCCGAGTAATCAGAACAATAAGAACAACAAGAATGACAAGGGCAACAAGAACAAGGCAAAGGAAACGAGAAAGTGCAACTTCTGTGGGATTGTTGGGCACGTAATCAAGGACTGTAGGAAGAAGAGAAGGAAATTAGGTGGGTTCTTTCACTGTGGAGAGATGGGACATTTTAGCAAGGAATGCCCTAGGAAGCAGGGGCATGGACAGACTCAACGTGCAGGTTCATCTGGAGGGCAATTGCATGCTCTCAACGCCGCTCCAGTTCAGGACCGAGGTACTATTTCTGTGGGAAGTCTTGTTTATATTTCTGGTTTTCGTGTTCGTACTTTGTTTGATTCAGGCGCATCGCATACCTTTCTTTCCTCCGATATTGTTGAAAGTTTGCACCTAAGTACTAGTCTCATTGAGGATCCCGTTAGTGTTTCAAATCCGATTGGGGGTTCAGCCCATTTATCTATGATCTGTATGGATTTGAGGATTTCTATCTTAACCGTGGAATTCTCGTGTGATGCTTATGTTCTCGGGTTCACGGGATACGGGTTCATCTTGGGCATGGATTGGTTGTCCAGCTATGGAGCCATTCTCGATTGTGAGCATAGGGTGGTGAGACTCATGACTCGCCTTGGTAATACCCTAGAGATTTCTTGCAATCCGCTAGATCCCGTCATGCTATGTTATCTTGAATCTCTTGACTCGTCCATCGATGATCTGCAATCTGTAAGGGTGGTTCGAGAATACCCTGATGTCTTTGAAGAAGTTAAGGGGTTACCCCCTAAGCGAGAGATAGATTTCCGCATTTATCTAGTTGATAATGCTAAGCCAGTCTCCTTACCAGTTAGGCACATGGCCCCGCGTGAAAGGAGAGAGCTCAGTAAGCAAATCAATTAGCTTCTTGAGAATAATTGTATTAGGCGAAGCATTTCCGAATGGGGTGCTCCTGTGGTGTTCGCTACTAAGGCGGACGGCTCGCTTCGTCTATGTGTTGAATATCGAGAGTTGAACAAGCTGACCAAGAAGAATAGGCATCCATTACCGAGGATAGATGACCTCTTCGACCAGCTTGTTGGTGCTTCTGTTTTCTCTCAGCTTGATTTAGCCACCGGATTTCATCAGCTTAGAGTGGCCGAAGACAGCATTGATAAGACTGCATTTAGGACTCCAGACGGATTCTTCGAATGGCTTGTCATGCCATTCGGTTTGACTAATGCACCCGGCTACTTCGTAGATTTGATGAGTAGGGTGTTCAGGGAGTTCCTTAACAAGTTTGTTGTTGTCTTCGTGGATGATATTCTGATCTTTTCAAAAGACGAGGAAGAACATGCTAGACACCTCAAGGAAGTGATGGATACGCTTAGAACCCATCAGTTAAAAGCCAAGTTCTCCAAATGCCACTTTTGGAGAAAGGAAGTCCGGTTTCTTGGGCATATAGTTTCTAAGCAGGGTATAGCTGTGGATCCCGCGAAAGTGGTTGCAGTTCAAGACTGGAAGACTCCTAAGAATGCAACCGAAGTGCGAAGCTTTCTCGGTCTGGCAGGCTACTATAGGAATTTCATTAGAGACTTCACTAAGATTTCAGCCCCTCTCACGCGATTGACAAAGAAGAACTTAGTCTTTGCATGGGACTTGGAGTGTGAGCTTGCTTTTCAAAGGCTCAAAAGGGCCCTTACCACAGCTCCAGTTTTGGCGTTACCCGATGGCGGTAAGATGTTTACCGTGTACACCGATGCATGTGGCACGGGGTTAGGCGCTGTTCTGATGCAGGAGGGAAGAGTGATATGTTATGGGGGTAGGCAACTTAAAATTCATGAAAAGAACTATCCCACTCATGACTTGGAGTTAGCAGCGATTGTCTTTGCACTCAAGTCCTGGCGCCACTATCTTTTAGGCGAAAGGTTTGAGTTGTACACTGATCACAAATCACTCAAGTATCTCTTCTCGCAGAAAGATCTGAATCTTAGACAGCAAAGGTGGATGGAATTCTTGGCATCGTATGACTTCGAGATAGCTTATACCCCTGGCAAGGGTAATGTAGTGGCGGATGCACTAAGCAGTAAAAGGTTGACTTTGAGTCCCTTGTTTGTTGAGATGAAGAGCCTAGAGTTCCTAGCAACCTTTGATTTCACGACAGCTGTTGACTCGATGACAGGGTCGTTAGCATCTCTCGAGCTTAGACCCACACTTCTTGATCAAGTAGGGACTTCGCAGAAGGAAGACCCACAGATAGTTGAGATCATGGGTAAGTTGATTCGTGGCGAGACGTCTAGTCACCTTGCTAGATATACTGTTGATGACAAGGGTTGGCTAAGGCGTGATGGGAGACTCTGCGTTCCACAAGTGGGAGATTTGATGCATAAAGTTCTCGAAGAAGCACATCACTCAAAGATGACTATACACCCTAGTGGAGATAAGATGTATAAGGATATGAAGCGCATTTTCTTTTGGCCTGGAATGAATAAGGATGTGGCAGAGTATGTTTCAAAGTGCATGGTGCACCAACGAGTAAAAGCTGAGTCGAAGAAACCAGGTGGGCTATTACATCCATTGGAGGTCCCGCAATGGAAGTGGGAGAGCATCTCTATGGACTTTGTGGATGGATTGCCTAGATCAAGAAAAGGGAATTCGAGCATATGGGTCATAGTCGATCGACTTACGAAGAGTGCTCCCTTCATCCCAGTAAAGAGCAAAAGGACTGCATCATGGCTGGCGTCTGTTTATCTTCGAGAAATAGTAAGATTGCATGGGGTCCCTTCTAGCATAGTCAGCGATCGTGACCCAATCTTCACTAGCCAATTCTGGAATAGTTTGCAGGAAGCGATGGGTACGCAATTGAATCTAAGTACATCCTATCACCCCCAGACGGATGGCCAACCCGAAAGGGTGAATAGAGTGCTAGAAGACCTTCTGAGGCTTTGTGTTCTTGATTTTGGTGGTACTTGGGAAGACCACCTTCCTCTTGTGGAGTTTGCTTACAACAATAGCTATCAAGCTAGCATAGGGATGGCACCATTTGAAGCTTTATATGGGAGGCCGTGTAGATCACCATCTTGTTGGTGGGAGACAACAGATAAGCTTGTACTTGGGCCCGATATGATACGGGACACATCTGAGAAAGTTGAATTGGGGAGAAGACGGATGAAAGCGGCCCAAGATAGACAGAAATCCTATGCTGATAAGCGAAGGACAGATTTGGAGTTCGAAGTTGGAGACATGGTTTTCGTGAAGGTTTCTCCTTTGCGTAATGTGGTTCGCTTCAGAGCAGTTGGGAAGCTGGCACCCAGATTCGTAGGACCCTTCCCTATCATAGAGAGAGTTGGGAAGATGGCTTATAAAGTGCAATTGCCCGAGAAGCTGTCCGGAGTGCATAATGTCTTTCATGTCTTGCATCTCCGAAAGTGCCTACATGAGTCCGCTGAGGTGGTTGAGCCTAGCATTCTTGAAGATGTGGAGGTAGAGAAAGGGGCAACCTTGAGGAGAGCTCCGATTCGCATCTTGGGAACGGAGATCAGAAAACAAAGGAATCGAGAAGTCAAATTGGTGAAGGTTCAGTAGGGTGAAGCCGAAGAGGATGCAACTTGGGAGACAGAGGAGAAGATACTTGGGCTTTATCCATTTCTTTTTGAGGGTACATTCTCGATCTCGTTTCCTCTTTAACATATCTTTCTTTTGCTATCCATGTTTATCCTGTTTATCTTGTAACTTTGTCAATCATGTCATGAGAACCTTAGGTAGAAACCCCTTGGATGAAACATGTATTTAAACATGTTATGCTTGATGGTTGCAAGTGGTTGCAAGTGTTTGCAAGTGGATACTCGTGGATGCATGATACACATTAAGCACTAAGATCGGCTCACACACTTTCATATTGCATATGCATGAGTGCTTATACTTATTCATGGCTGAAACTTGTTATGCTATCTCATGGATGCCGCATATGGATGAATGTTATGTGCACTCATGTAGAAATTATAAAATTAGGTTAGGAATCTGCATACATATGGACGCATTTCACCAGCATACTTTGCATTAAGGAGGTTTACTGAATCAGTAACCACCTGATTCTCGCATTAGATAAGTACATATACACACACCTTTGCATATGAGCATACAGCATTTAGAAATGGTTAAGGACAATGGTTACTCGTGGATGATGTGGTGAGTAGATGGATGATGGATGGTAGGACACTTTCTTCCTAACTTAGAGATTTCGGGGACGAAATCCTTTAAGGAGGGGAGAATGTAATAACCTGTATTTCAAATAACATGATAATGACATAAAACAAGGCAGAATTAAAATATAAAATCTGAATCAAGGGAAACGGGCTATGCCATTGCGTTTGTCTCGGAAAAATACGCGAAATAGAGTCCGAGTTTTCGAAAATCGGAGTCCGTATGACCAAGTTATGGCCCATCAAAGTTTTCAGAAAATTCAAGGTCTAAAAACAGATTCAAATTCAAATAATTTCACTAGTCTGGGTAGGCGGGAAAGTTTCCCGCCAGAAACCCAAGTCGACAGGTGTGCCGACTTGGGAGTCGACGCACCCAGGGTGTGTCGACAGCCCTATCGACAGCCCTGTCGACAGGGTCTGTCGGCCCAACCTGCCTGGGTGCATCTGGCTTGTTTCTTGGACATGGCTTAGGGCTAGTGACGGTTTTGGAGGGCTCAGATCTGAATTAGGGTTAATCCTAGGGTCTAAACTATCCTAAGCATCTATAAAAAGGACCCTAACCCTATCCTAAACACTCATAAATCAATCCTATAACCAAACTATGTCCAAATGCTCACTCATGGCCTCCACCCTCTTGTCATGACCTCTCCCTTCATGCATATGAGAGTTTTCATGTTCATTTGAGTGATTTAAGCTTGCATAAGGGTTCTAAAGCTTCATTCAAGGCCAAAGTTTCAACCTTTCCTCTTTAAAGCTAGGATTTTTCTCAAGGGGTTTCATAGGGGCTTAGTTTGGGAGATTGTAGAGTACTAAGTGGCTTCGCCTCAATCTAATTTGATATTGATTAGTCTTCATAGCTTTGTAAGCCTATTTCTACTCTTGTATTTTAAATATGAAGTTAATATGTTATGTTGCAAGTTGAGTTTGGGGTTAATCATGATATATGCTTTGATCTTATGATATTATGCATAAGCTTACTCTATGCATGTTAGTAAAGTCATTACCTTGTTTGATCTTATGATATTATGCATAAGCTTACTCTATGCATGTTAGTAAAGTCATTACCTTGGCTTTATGCATAGAAAGATATGATCTTTGGTTGGAAATGTTGCATGAAGCAACTTTGAAACTCTCATAACCCTTGTATTAACATGCGCATAATGTTATATGCATGTCACTAGCCCTTATCTCATGCTACCTATGGCCATGTTCCACCTATTTGCCAAGTTTGATGTTATGCATGCATATGAACCTTATGCAAGTTGAAACCATGTTATGCATGCATATGAACCTTATGCAAGTTGAAACCATGTTATGCATGCATATGAACCTTATGTAAGTTGAAACCATGTTATGCATGCATATGAACACTATGCAAGTTAAAATGATGCTATGCATGCTTATGAACATTATGCATGTTGATAAACATGGTATGCAAGTTTAAGATCACATCTTTGTCTCATATGCCACCATGCTTAACTTGTGGCCAAAACTTATCACTTATGCCCAACTTGTCATGTTATCTTGTTTTTCCCCTTTTGTGATCTATTTACGCTTATGCGAGGTTATATGCGATGGGGTAACGTTATCGGCAAACTAAAAGGATAAGAAACATGATTTGAAAGTATGACATGAAAATATGGCATATGAGTATGCTTGAACATGAACTTGGACATGACTTCTAGAAAACATGAGAATGGCCAACTCGAGGTTGGGTTGGGCTTGTAGCATAAACCTACCCGGAACCGACCGGCTTAACTAGTGGCTACAAGCAATAGGACCCAATGTGAGTAGTGGGTCATGTTGCACGTGAAACCCGAGGTTAGACTAAGTTGTGGTGTAAACCTACCCGGACCCGCCCGGCCTAACTAGTAACCACAACGAGGTCTAATGTGAGAGGTTGGGTGCATTAAATTAATTAATGCCACATGGTAGGGTTAAGTCATGGACCGCTTGAATACTTAACCAATTAAACACGATGGGTTGGTAGGGTTAAGTCAGGAACCTTGGGTACACATAACCAACTTGGTACTGGAATGAGTTGGGTTAACCACGTTTAACCCATTAAGGAAACCTTAGTTACGTGGTCCTTTGCACCAGTAACCCTCTTGGAAGTATCATGATACCCTAGGGACTAGGCTAGGGAGGGGCACGATTACTAGGATGACATGTAAGCGACCAAAACGACGGCTGAGTAGGTGCGCCGGTGTAGGTTCAGGCGGGCCATGGTCGTGCACATGGTCCGGAGTTGAAAAAGCTGGCACGGGCACCCGTAGGTTTAAACTGTGCATGCTTGGTTTGTGTCAGTGGTTGACACCCTAGGACTTGATACACCCTAGGGTGGACCTAGCACAGTTTAGCTACACTTCGTAGTTGGGCCGTATGACACCGACACTTGACGAGTTAGGCTTTAGGGAGCCGATCGACTAGACCGTGCTAGTTGGACCTTGGTTTAGGTCATTCCTGATAATGGGCCAAACTTGGGCCTGGGGATCACTTCTTGGTTACACTTGACATGACTTGTAATACTAGTACACTTGGTGCAAACCTCAACCTTGTATATGCTGTGCCACACTTAGTCTATCTTGTTGACTTTTCACCATGCCAGTTATCATCCTATGACTCATCCCTGTTTACATATACAGTTAACTTTATTAGTTGTTGTACAATAGTAGGTAGGACTTACCAGTCTTTTGACTGACCCATTTTCTTTCGCCTCTTTTCGTTCGTTTCCCCCCCCCCCCAGGTTTACCGGGTGGGAATACCGGCACTTAGCTTGGATCTTAGCCGCTTTTCTTGGATAGCTCATGTATGCTTTGGGACTTGAGCTTGTTATGGTTTTCTACCTTGGGGATAACTACTTTATGTTTTCCTTTCCAGTTTCCAGTTTTATGTTTCTAGACTTTGTTTATGGAAAATAATGATCAAGTACTGTGCTGTAACTTAACTTATGGTTTTGATATGCTAGTTTTCATCAGCTGCTATATTTACTCTGTTTTATATGTTCTGTCTTGTGATATCTGCATGCATGTATACCTAGTTCAACACCAGTCCAAAGCCTGTGTCCTTGCAAGAGTGGCACCGGCGGAGGTGGGGTGTTACATTTCTTCAAACAGAAAAAGAACTGTACTTGTAATAAAAAGAAGAAGAAATATATATAAAGTGGACGTAGGCAATATATTTGTCGAACCACTATAAAAATTCTGTGTATGCTCCCCATTTTCTTGATTTTCTCTGCATTTCATAATCATTATTTGTGTGCTCTCCACACAATTGGAGGTTAATTGTCACTAGTGCCCTACTTTTTGTTAGATCAAGATTAACCCTAGAGGGGGGTGAATAGGGTTTAATACAGTTTAGCTAGTTATTAAAAATTAATCACAGCACAGATAATAGTAGAGTAAGTAAAAGAAGAAAGTAAATAACACACAAAGATACCCAGCTTCGGCAAATCTTGCCTACTGCTTCATTCCTAAGGTTTCTACTAGGTGTTAATAATAGATCCCGCTTACAGACCCTGTAAACTCGCACTCCCTGCTCCTGTACTAACCCTATGCTCAAAACCCCAGATTGATCTATATACCTTAGACTAGATTTTTCCCAAATTACAAACCCGTAATCCGTAACCCTAGTTTTTACAGACTCTAGTAAACTGTCAGTTAACCACTAACTGAATCCCCCGGGATTTTACAGACACTAGAACTGTTCCGAATTGTTATACAAAAAAACAAATTAAAATAACACAAAAAGAAAAACAAATAAACCCTAGGAGTTTAGGAAAAGAGGGTCATCCCCTTGTAAAACATGGTCGGCCCATTTCTTTTGATTCATCCACTTCTGCCCAATCTCCTTTGCCTCTGCAAAAAAATGGCGGCTAGGGTTTTATTAAATCCTCCCAAATTCGAATCGGTTTCTGAATGATATCTCTAGAGCCTTCAGTTTCAAGTGGCTTCAATCTTCAAATGGCTGTTCTCTGATTTGGCTTGATCGATTTGGGATTCTCTTGATCGAAAATCTGTGAGTAATTTATAAATTGATTCCTGCTCTTTGAATATTTTTGCCTTGTTGATTTCCAATGCTTGCCAGTGATGTAAAATGGTGTAATTTGTAGGGTAATACGAAACCCTAAATGACTCTGATTTCGTTGTATATAAGTTGCCCTGATTTTGTTGATCTTCCTCTTTTGAAAAGGCTCGATTTAAAACCGTGAATTTTTTTAGCAAATCTGGAAAAATGTCCGTGCGTGACAGTTGCTTCCTTTTGTTGCCTTGTGTAATTCATTAACAGCTGCCTTGTTCGAATTTGCAAAATGAAAACAGGAAACTAAAAAATTTGGTTCCAATAGTTCCTTGTTTGATTTCTGACAATGATAAATTGCCTTGAATTTCATTGAATATGGCAAAAGATACTTACCACATTTAAAACCAGATTTCCTGGAATTGTTGCCTTGCTAAACTCTTGCCTTTTCTAGAAATAGTTGTAGCCTTGAACCCTTACGATCATTTCTGGAAACGTATTGAATGAGTTTTCCTTGATTGATACATTGAATCTTTATTTGAAAAAAAAAAATTTGCCATAAAAAGAATTTTGGGGTAACAAAAATACCACAAACAAATCATGAATTACTGGAACTAATTGATTCATTGTAGTCGAAGTTTCTTTGTCTAGAACTGGAAATATTCGAATGAATCTTGCCATGCTTTTTCACTGTAAATCTGGAAAGACAATATTTGATTGTTGTCCCCTTTCAAATATTTGTATAATGTAATTCCAGAGTGAATCAAAATTGGAAAGAAAAGATTTTTAACTTGCCTAAAAATATTCACCGAATTTCTGGAATAAAAATATTGCTTGCCAAAAACTATTTGCTGAAATTCTTGGAACAGATAAAAAAAATGCCAAACATGCAAACTCTTAACTGTGCCACTGTATTCTGAAAATAGAAAAGAATTTTCAGGCAAGAATCAATGCTTGCCATTTACTGTCGCATAGCTATGTCCTTCAGAGCATTGTGTATTATTGGTGTCTCGACCATGACCATTTGAGTTGAATCAATTTAAAACTGCCTAATTTGAAAGCAATGATCTTTTTCATGTTTTCATGCTGATACTTGTACATGCTTCATGCTGCTCCATATGTTTATTGTGCATTTATATGCTACCTAAAAAGCTTTTCTTGCATGTACATGCATGTCCATATTTTAGCATAAAAATGTGCACTTCCTCATGTTTACACATACACCTGTTTGCCTTGCTACATCTGGTTTTCTTTGCTGAGCCTTACCTTGTGTAATGCTGAATGTGTACACATGAAAACTACACCATACTTTTAAACTTCATGTACAGCATGCTTGGTTCACTTTCACATCCAGACAGCTCCATGTTATAAGCTGCTAAATCATATTTCTAAGCTTCACCATGTTTGCATTTACATAAGCCTGCTGCATTGTTTGGTGCCAAGTTTTTGCTTGCATCTGAAAGTTTGTGTGTGATTCACCATGCTGTTATTACTTGTTGTATTTCAGTCTCGACCATGAACACATGTATCATTGTGCTTGGCATGCTTTTGTTGATCACTGCCTTGTTAGTTTGCTTGAGTCAAAATGAATTTAACCTTGATTGTATTTTCACTTGTGCCTTTGAACTGGCTCGACAAGCTTAAATTTATTTGAACTATGAACATTGTAGCCTTGATTACTTTTGGCAGTTCACTTTTGCTGTTTGACATGTATTTTCATTCACGTATACATATATGTATACATGCATGTATGTGTGTGTATACATGTGTGTATATACATGTGACTATCCAAATGAAACTTTGTCAGCAAACCGCTACACTGCGTTGAGGTCGTTCAGAATCAGTTACTGGTTCCGATCAGCAAACTGGGGAAGTGTGATGAGGCTGATTAGTGGGTACTAGAATCATATACATATCAGATCAAGTCATGAAAAATGATGAGAAACACACCAAAATCTGAGGCAAATAAATTTTAAAAATAAAATAATATTTGCTAGAAATTAGAATATTATTTCTGTTTTAGATACTCTGTGTGTTTTCTGTATAAGACAGGTATGAAGACTGGACTGAGTGAAGGATGCTGCGAAGACAGAAGACAGAAGACGAGTATAGGCAGTGAATTGTATGAGTGTCTGTATATGAGTCAATGTGAATGTATGTATAAAAATGTATTACTGATTGACAGTGTTGTAGTGAGGAGCTGAGTACAGAAAGAGAGAATTGTACTGATACTTGTAATAAACAAATTTGAATGAAATAAAATATTATTTTATTGTGTTCAAACAAACTTGTCTATCATATTTAGTTCATTTACAAGTACAAATTCCTGTGAAGTGTTTAAATAGTGAAGTTATAAATAGTTGTACTGTTTGAATATTTGAAATATAAAATTCAATTTAAATAAAATACTGTATGAAGATATGAATGTCTGTACAGTCGTATTCTATTTAAATATAAATATTATATTCATGTTTGTGATGTATATATAGAATAGTACAGTAACAAACACATTTAAAATAATATTTATTTTGTTGTTGTCATCAAATAAAAATCATATAATTGTGTATACAACTACGTTATATACAACAATCTCCCCCTTTTGATGATGACAAACAAATAAAAGATTTTGAGCACAATAAATGTGTTTGACAGTGAATTTTGAACTCCCCCTATTTATTAGCCCCCCAACAACAAAGAACTCCCCCTATAACTGTGAATGAGTGAAATGAACTAAATAATAATGAATTTTCAAAATTAAAATATTTATAAAATATTCACTCATAAATCAAAATCTCAACCTATTCTCCCCCTTTTGTTATCATCAAAAGGATTCAGAATTTGAAATATATATGAATAGTGACTAATAAATATAATATCAGCTTAAGAGGAAGAACGGTCATCATAAATCTCAATTAGTCAAACAAAAATCATAATAAACTAAGAAATGGAGTCATATTTCACATTGTAGAAATGATAAATTTATGATGAAATTTATAAAAATGGGGAGAGTTAAAAAATGAATCCCAATTATTTTCCAAAAATTTATAAAAATGAAGTACAAGAACAATGATAGATTTTGACTACAATTAATAATTCAATTTAAGTGATAAAATCAAATAATCCCAAATCCTAATAGCTATCAATCAACAAATCATAATACGTCATAAGATTTCAACACATTTCGCAAATAGAAGATGGATTGATAGGCTGGTTTTTATACGCAAAGGAGAATTTCAGATAAATTTCAATTTACAGCATATTATTTCCTTTTTCTTTTTATTTTAATTAAGAGCACACTGACCACGCATAACCAGAGCTTGGATTTTTAAATGAGGTCAGTCGCAGCTTAAATTATAAGTAATCTCTTAACCCTGCATGACCAGAGCTTGGATTTTTAAATGAGGTTAGAGACACACTTATGAATTAATTATATATTTATCGTTTTCAGCTTCAAAAGGATAACTCCTCGATATATAAAACCAATATGAATGATAGAAATGTGGTAGGTACAGATTTGGACTGTGAAGTAAATTTCTAACTTAATTATATTATGAAATATGCTCGACTGTACCAGGATCATTGAAAATTTTCAATTATCACTAATACTGAATAATAACATAGTCCAATTTCTATCAAAAATATTTTCACTGTTTATTCAAAATGATTTTTTTTTAAATATATTGAACTCTCCGCATTAATATAAAAAACATGATGGATGACAGAATAATGGTAGATAAAGAAGATGGTCGTGAAATAATCGCTAATTCAAAGATATTATAATAATTATTCAACCATCATGAAAATCAAAATAAAATCTCCTCTTATTGTAAAATATAATGCAGTCACAATTCATCACACTTTCAAAATCTGATAATAATTTTGATGAATTACAAATACAGTTCAGTTTGGTTATTGATTTCAATTTCTGAATGAATAATCAATAAATAATTTTAAAATTGACAAACAATTACAAGAGGGATATGAAAGATCTATACAAGACAAGAGGAATTAAAAAAGTATATACAAAAAAATATTCAGCACTTCTAAACTGATACCACTTGATATCTCTATTCATGAGGATTTTAAAAGGACACTAGAGGCGAACAAAGATATCTCAGACAATAGAATCGTAATCACAAAGCCTAAGCAGACACGGTTAACAAATCAAGCAAATTAATTTCGTCTATCAGAGCATGGTAAATATTTGATACCAAAACAAGCAGTCACCAAAAAATACTTTCAAGAACAATATCTGAGCAGCACAAATATCATTTTCAAAGTAGACTTGTCAAGGAGATGTTTCAAAGATATTTCAGTCAATCAAAGAATGGTTCATGATACAAGATGAAATATATGGTTTATTTTAAATCATTTGAATGGATATGTAAATATCGAGATTCATTGAATCAGTCGCACCTGATTATAAATTTTAGATTCACGATGTGTGTGAGATTCAAGAAATCAATAATTTCAAATGATTTTGAACAAACAAATATTTAAAACAAATAACCACGAAATGACAGTAAGTTTCAAGACCTATATTTCAAAAGAATTTTTCACAATTTTCTCTGACAAGCATAAGAGAAAACTGAGTTCATTTACATCACGTTTGAGAGATATTCATGATCCAAAAAATTTAAAATAATTTATTTGAAATCACTTGAATCAATATCAAGTTTGAGATATAATGAATTATTCACACAAGATTGATAATTTAAAATTTAAGTGGTGTGTGATGTTAAAAATATCAAGAATTTCAGATGATTTCAAACAAAACTAATTTAAACCATAATAATCATGAATAAAGATAAATTTCAAGTTGTATCACTGATTCAAGACAATTTAAAATATTCAACCCAATCTGAAAATTTCTGAAATTATCACAACTAATAAATAACAGAGTGCTGTAATGAGTATAAATTTTCAAGACTTTCCAAAAAGAATTAGAGGAGTCTCAAAATAGCAAAGGTGTGTGAAATTCCACAAAAACTTTCAGATCTTCAAAAATTTAGAATTCGAATCAACGGTGTTCAAGATATGACAAGAATACATCAACACTATTATGAATTCAGAGAATCAGAAAAAAACTTCAAATCAATTGCACATATTTACAAAAATAAATTCAAGATCTGGAAATGATTAAACACATCAAAGTTTTATACAAATGAAGCGAATTTCCAGAAAAATATGAATTCTTCAATTGGCAGTTAGGGAAGCCCAAAAAGAAAAAAACATATGGCAGTGATAAATCAAAAACAAAAGAAAGGTAGAAGAGGTAGAAGGAGAAATAAACAAATTTTTTTTTACAAAGATGAGTTCAGAGATCATGCATAAAATTACAGAAGAAGTTGTGGATCTCCAACTCAACAATCTTGGCTAAGGAACTGTGAATGATTACAAAAGTGTTGAGCAGCGAATCCAAATCTCTTTGCCTAGTAGTTCCTCAGCCTCCTCCGGTACCTAACAGTTTAGAGAATCGAGTGGTCTAACAAAATTTGTAAAACCACTCACAGTTTTGTTCACAGCTTTAGGTACCCAAACTTGTTTATATAACAATCCATCAGAATTTACCAAATTACCTTTAAACACCCAAATCTGTTTGAATTTAACGAATTTTGTTTTATTTCTTTTTGGGACCCAGGATTGTTCAGATGACTTATTATAACACAAATTCACATCATGAAAAAAATCCTTTGAGATTATCGGAGTTAGAATTTTCAAATCGATTCTTTTCAAGGCAATTTGATGGATTTTTAAAATCATTAGAATTCCAATTTTCAAAAAAATTATTTTTTCTAAAACCAAGACCACGTTTATATCCAACATAAATTTGTTTTTTCAACAACATATACAAAGATTTTTCTCCATTAGAAAATTTACTCAAAATTGTTTCAATTTGTTGAATTTCAGTTTTAAGATCACCATTTTCTTTCAATGAATCTGGACACCGATTTTTAGTGATATTACATCTTTCAAACTCAGATTTCAAAACCAAATTTTCATCATTAAGCAATTTAATTTTGGTTTGAGAATCAGCCATTTCAAAATCAAAATGTTTTCGACTTTCAGTTTCAAGTTTATTCAATTTTTCAATTTCAATTTCAAGCTCTTTCAAAATCAGATCTGTTTTCAAAAAACTATTATTTTCAGCAATTTTATGTTTGGAATTTTTGGTAGTCTTAAAATTTATAAATTCCTTTTGTAAACAATTGTTTGCTTCTTTTAGCTTATT
Source organism: Allium sativum (assembly GCA_030737875.1). Taxonomy (NCBI): domain Eukaryota; kingdom Viridiplantae; phylum Streptophyta; class Magnoliopsida; order Asparagales; family Amaryllidaceae; genus Allium; species Allium sativum. Next base: position 509,347,742 of record CM060925.1, read on the forward strand.
CTTGTTATCTTTTAAAATTAGAATTTCTTCTTCTAGCCTTTGAATGTTATTATTGAGATAAGCGAGATCAGTTTTTAATTTCAAATAATTTTTACAATCAGAATTTTCAAATTTCATGACATTTTCAAGTTTTAATTCCAAACACTGATTTTTGATGGTCAACTCAAGATTCTTAGATTTCAAAGATTTATTTTTTAGCTGGAGTTTATCTACAGATTTAGTTAAATCAAAACAAAAATAAACCAGATCTTCATAAGATAAATTTCCTATTTCATTGTCTATTTACTCTCCATCAGCTGATCCATCTGAGTTATCTTCTGTAAAACCTGTCAAGCATAGATCTGAAGTTGAGTTGACATTCGGGGGTTTTGAGCAGTTGTTGTCAATTTGTCCACACTTCGTATTGAGAGTTTTCTAAATTTCCTACACAGTCAAACAATGGGAGATAAAAATAAATTGATTATTACTAAGATGAGAATAGAGAATATGCATGGCACAAGCATTAATATTCCTATCTATTATATCACGTCCACTATTAACAACATCCCACTATTTAGTATTAACAGATTTTAAATAGTATATAATTTCTGATTTCCAATTCAAAAAATCAGTACCATCAAAAATGTTTGGAATATGACTGGACTGACTCTCAATGATCTGACAACATGGATTACCCATTACTCTAGAGTTAAACAAAAAAAACCTGCTCTGATACCACTTGTTGGATCTAGATTAACCGTAGAGGGGGGTGAATAGGGTTTAATACAGTTTAGCTAGTTATTAAAAATTAGTCGCAGCACAGATAATAGCAAAATAAGTAAAAGCAGAAAGTAAATAACACACAGAGATACCCAGCTTCGGCAAATCTTGCCTACTGCTGCATTCCTAAGGTTTCTACTAGGTGTTAATAACAGATCCCGCTTACAGACCCTGTAAATTCACACTCCCTGCTCCAGTACTAACCCTACGCTCAAAACCCCAGACTGAGCTATATACCTTAGACCAGATTTTTCCCGAATTACAAACCCGTAATCCGTAACCCTAGTTTTTGCGGATTCTAGTAAACTGTTAGTAAACCCCTAACAGAATCCCCCTAGATTTTTCAGAGTCAAGAACTGTTCAGAATTGTTTTACAAAAACAAATTAAAATAACACAAAAAGAAAAAAAATAAACCCTAGGATCTTAAGAAAAGAGGGTCATCCCCTTGTAAAACATGGCCGGCCCATTTCTTTTAATGCATCCACTTCTGCCCGATCTCCTTTGACTCTGAAAAAAAATGGCGGCTAGGGTTTTATTAAATCCACCCAAATTCGAATCGGTTTCTGAATGATATTTCTAGTTACTTCAGTCTCGAGTGGATTCAATCTTCAAATGGCTGTTCTCTGATTTGGCTTGATCGATTTGGGATTCTCTTGGTCGAAAATATGTGAGTAATTTGTAAATTGATTTCTGCTCTTTGAATATTTTTGCCTTGTTGATTTTCAATGCTTGCCAGTGATGTAAAATGGTGTAATTTTTAGGGTTATACGAAACCCTAAATGACTCTAATTTCATCGAATATGACTTGTCCTGATTTTGTTGATTTTCCTCTTTTGAAAAGGCTTTATTTAAAACTGCGAATGATTTTAGCAAATCTAGAAAAATGTCCGTGCATGATAGTTGCTTCCTTTTCTTGCATTGTTTAATTGATTTACAGCTACCTTGTTCGAATTTGCAAAATTAAAACAGGAAACTAATAAATTTGGTTCTAATAGTTCCTTGTGTGATTTCTGTCATTGATAAATTGCCTTGAATTTAATTGAATATGGAAAAAGGTACTTGCCCCATTTAAAAACAGATTTCCTGGAATTGTTGCCATGCTAAACTCTCGCCTTTTCTGAAAATAGTTGTAGCCTTGAACCCTTACGAGCATTTCTGGAAACGTATTGAATGAGTTTTCCTTGATTGATACATTAAACCTTCATTTGGAAGAAAAAAAACCTACCATAAGAAGATTTTTTGGGTAACAAAAATACCACAAACAAATCATGAATTACTGGAACTAATTGATTCATTATTGCCGAGGTTTCTTTGTCCAGTGCTTGAAATATTCGAATGAATCTTGCCATGCTTTTTTACTGTAAATCTGGAAAGACAGTATTTGATTGTTGTCCCTTTTAAAATATATGTTGAATGTAATTTCAGAGTGAATCAAAATTGGAAAGAAAAGATTTTTCACTTGCCTAAGAATATTCACTGAATTTCTGGAATAAAAATGTTGCTTGCCAAAATCTATTTGCCGAAATTCTTGGAACAGATAAAACAAATGCCAAACATGTAAACTCTTAATTGTGCCACTGTCTTTTGAAAACAGAAAAGAATTTTTAGGAAAGAATCAATGCTTGCTATTTACTGTTGCATAGCTATGTCCTTCAGAGCATTGTGTATTATTGGTATCTCGACCATGACCATTTGAGTTGAATCAATCTAAAACTGCCAAATTTGAAAGCAATGATCTTTTTCAGGTATTCATGCTGATACTTGTACATGCGTCATGCTGCTCCATATGTTTATTGTGCATTTATAAGCTTCCTGAAAAGCTTTTCTTGCATGTACATGCATGTCCATATTTTAGCATAAAAATGTGCACTTCCTCATGTTTACACATACACCTGTTTGCCTTTCTACATCTGGTTTTGTTTGCTGAGCCTTACCTTGTGTAATGCTGAATGTGTACACATGAAAACTGCACCATAATTTTAAACTTCATGTACACCATGCTTGGTTCACTTTCACTTCCGAACAGCTCCATGTTATAAGCTGCTAAATCATATCTCTGAGCTTCACCATGGTTGCATTTACATAAGCATGTTGCACTGTTTGGTGCCATGTTTTTGCTAGCATCTGAAAGTTTGTGTGTGATTCACCATGCTACTATTACTTGTTGAATTTCAGTCTCGACCACGAACACTTGTACCATCCTTCTTAGCATGTTGTTTTGTTGATCACTACCTTGTTAGTTTGCTTGAGTCAAAATGAATTTTTCCATGCTTGAATTTTCACTTGTGCCTTTGAACTGGCTTGACCAGCTTAAATTTACTTGAACTATGAACCTTGCAGCCTTGATTACTTTTAGCAGTTCACTTTTGCTGTTTGACATGTATTTTCATTCACGTATACATATATGTATATATGTGTGTATACATGTGTGTATATACGTGTGACTGTCTGAATGAGACTTTATCAGCAAACTGCTACACTGTGTTGTGGCCATTTAGAATCAATTACTGGTTCTGATCACCAAACCGGTGTAGTGAGATGAGGCTGATCAGTGGGTACAAGAAATATACACATATCAGATCAAGTCATGAAAAATGATGAGAAACACACCAAAATTCTAAGGCAAATAAATTTTAAAAATAAAATAATATTTGCTAGAAATTAGAATATTATTTCTATTTTAGATACTGTGTGTGTGTTTCTGTATAAGACAGGTATGAAGACTGGACTGACTGAAGGATGCTGTGAAGACAGAAGACAAGTATAGGCAGTGAAATGTATGAGTGTCTGTGTATGAGTCAATGTGAATGTATATATAAAAATGTATAACTGAGTGAGAGTGTTGTAGTGAGGAGCTGAGTATAGAAAGAGAGAATTGTACTGATACTTGTAATAAACAAATTTGAATGAAATAAAATATTATTTCATTGTGTTCAAACAAACTTGTCTATTATATTTAGTTTATTTACAAGTACAAGTTCCTGTGAAGTGTTTAAATAGTGGAGTTATAAATAGTTGTACTGTTTGAATGTTTGAAATATAATATTCAATTTAAATAAAATACTGTATGAAGATATGAATGTCTGTACAGTCATATTCTATTTAAATATAAATATTATATTCCTGTTTGTGATGTATATATAGAACAGTATAGTAACAAACACATTTAAAATAATATTTATTTAGTTGTTATCATCAAATAAAATCCATATAATTGTGTATACAACTACGTTATATACAACAATTTTGACTCAACACTTTGGCGTGCCAAGTAGGGGTCGAACCTTCGACTTTCTACTTATTTAAAACCATGGCGAACAAGCGAAAGAAAGATGCAACATCTTCTCATCCCACTAATACCGAGGCAGCCGATACCAACGCTGTAGAAGTAAGTCTCGAAGCTTCCTCTCACGAAGATGTTTCCCGATATGTTACTCGAGATGACATAGACAAGATTATGGTTGAGTTCAGAGACCATATTACATCTCAGGGTAAACTCCTTGAATGACATTAGCAGTTGATGGATCACCTTCTTGGTCTGGGATTGAACGCTTCAACATCAATTCCTATAGCGACTGAGGCTGGGGCCAAAACTGATCTTCGGTCTGCGCAGAATCGGGCCACTGATCAGGCTGCACCTTTATTTCATCCTGATTTGGTCCCACCAACCAACCAATCACAGTTAGGAGTATCGCTTCCAGCGACCAGCGCAGCTGCAGTTGCAGATTCTCAAGAGGCCCACGATCGAGATCTAGGTCGTTCAACCACATTGCCTCCCCTCTTGGAAACAGCTTGACCGCCCGAACCTGTCGAGCGACTACCGGGCCCATCAGAATCAATGTCTTTCCCATTACAGGTCCGAATCTTGCCGCAGACTACTCTAACCACTCCTCCCCCTTAATGAAGAGCTGGTGCGGCCTTCCCTTCGAACAAGGGAGATCACTCTACCCTACCGGTCCTTACCGAAGCGGAAGAAGGCACTACCGTAAAACCTCCTAACCTCGCTCCAACCGGGGGCAACTCTTAGCTCCGAACATCGCATGCTATGCTGGATCAGCCTAGACCCACTGTCATGGGTATGGCTCGATCCAATACTCGTCAGGTTCAAGAGGGGCCATTCTCCCTAGAACCACTCAACGGAGCTCATCCTCACTCTCACCTTCACACAACTTTTGGAGGCCGAGCCCAGCCAACGACCGTCCTTCCGAGCATGCTTTTTCCAGATCCTCGTACCGAAGCTCTCCCAAATGTAGAACTAAATTCATGGCAATGACTCCTCGGAGATGGAAGCCAGCTTGCAAGCATCATCCGATGTTTCACTCAGGGCACGTCTTCACAGCAAGTCATAGACAATATCAGTAGCAACCCCTTTACCAGAGAAATTAGAAACTCCCGAAACCCCCCGGACTTCAAATTCCCAACTATCAAACCATACAATGGTCTCACTGATCCGACCATCCACCTCATGCGATACATGCGACATATGGAAGTACTTGGCGCATCGACCAAAGTCATGGCTAAATGCTTCCCGCTCTTTCTCACAGACATACCTGGCATGTGGTTTTGGTAGCTGAAAACGGAGTCGATTAGCAACTGGAACACGCTGCTCACTCGTTTCATCGAACAATTTAGAGTACATATCTCTTGACCAAAAAGTGTTATGTTCCTAACTACTATCAAGCAGCGATCAAGGGAGACGCTCAGATCCTTCCTCGAAAGATTCAACGCGGCTGTAGCATCAGTCGATCGTCCCGTGCCATTGATGGTATTTATGCCCGCCATTGCAGGAGTTCAGAACCGATCAGAATTCTCTATCTCCTTAATCAGAGATCCCCCCAAGGATATCGATGACTTCTATTCCGAGGCCGAGCGATTCCTCCAACAAGAAGACTCCAGCATTAAGAGGGAGAGCCTTAAGGTCCTAGCCGCCAAACAATAAGGTCCATTCAATAGCAACGACCAGAATAAATGAAGAGGAAAGGCCTCGTGAAAGAATGAGCGCAACGTACGACCTCGAAACGAAAATAAGTACAACTAGTACACCTAGCCCAATTCCTCTCTGCTCAATATCTACATTGACATACGAGGGTCCCTTCCTACACCGAGACCACCTCGATGAGAACCAACCCAGACGAAACTCAATTCCGGCAAACATTGCGTATTCCACAACGTAGATGGACATAGAACCGATGAATGCCGGCATCTACGCGATCTCATCGAGGATCAAGTCAGGCGAGGGGAGCTTCTCGAGTATGTTGAGAAGCGCTACCCGACCACACCGCCGCGATCTTCTGCCCAAGCTCCTCAGGTCTGTTCACGAGTTCCTAGAAACGGAATGGATCCTTAGACTAGCACTCGCGGAATTATCATTAATTAGAGTTCATCTTTCCCTTTTTAATGTATTTCTTTCAATAAAAAAGACACCTTGATGTACACATGTACGGGGTTAGGATTTAGCTCCCAGGCATTCTCTGGAATCAACCGTTTTCCTCTTAGAATTTCTTTTCTTTGTAATAATTTAGCAGTTATGAATTTTCTTTTGCAAACATGGATCATATTTGGAAACTCTAAGACGAGCATGGCTGATGCTTGCCCCTTTCTTTAAGTGGTCCGTGTGAAAGCCTACCACTATTTCCAGAAGAAAAAAAACCAACTCCACCAGCCGAGTATGGTTATAAATCTTAAACCGAGTATGGATTATACTCACCCTTCTATCTACACCACGAGTATTTCTTGCTCACTGGATATACTAATTCAACATAATTTGAGCATAAAAAACACTTGCCCTAAGCCGAGTATGGTTAATGATCGCCACTAAGCCGAGTATGGTTAATGCTCGCCACTAAGCCGAGTATGGTTAATGCTCGCCACTAAGCCGAATATGATTAATGCTCACCACAAAGCCGAGTGTGGATGATATTCGCCACCCCTTAAAGCCAAGTGAAATAAAATGCTCGACCCATCAGCTTTCTTAAGATCGAGAACATCATATTTTGTCTTTGTAGGAACTAATTCTCATACAAATGATGATTATCATCTCGGCCTTACTACGGTTCCCGATAGTTGTCGGTTTTCCGGCCTCAATACGGCCTAGTTTGGTCGTCGGATTCCTGGCCTTAATACAACATCAAGGCCGTCGGATTTCTGGCGTTAATATGGATTGGCACGACCATAGCTGCTCGAGCGATTGTACTTCTATCCATATTTCAGAACACGCCTCCTTCTACCAAAGAAGATGCATTCTGAGGGGCAAAGTGTTAACCCTCTTTTTGGCACAAGCCGCGACGGGCCAGATTAAAGCCCAAACGCACAATCAGCTGAATCAAATAAATCATGCTTCAGGAAACCCAACGGAAGCTCAACCCGGAATAGTCACATATTTGCCCAAGCCAATTCTCATTAACTGATAACTCACTCCAAAAGAATAGTCCTTCGAGTCGGCCGAGAGAACCACTCTCATATCGGGCGTATCGACCAATATCTCGGATCTACATGGAAATATCTAGCTGAGCTATTCATGTGCTCAACCGGACTTTCAAGGCAATAAAAGTGGTCAACCACATCCGAACAAAGCTCTATTTTTGATACACCTCACCGTGGATGCCACATAAGCCACAACTTCCAAGGATACTATTTATGAATAGTAGAATTAGTCCTCTAGCCGCTTTCTAACGAAGGAATGGACTCCACGCGTCCATGCTTTCCCAAAAATGTCGGGCCACATCACAACAGACCAAGCCGCCATCTTCACCTACAAATATCCCAAAGCTCAAAGAGGAAAGGGGCCTTTTTCGGAGGCTCTGTTCTTCTCCAAGACATTCAATTCTCATGGCTAACTCATAAAATAGCCATCTCCTCTCCTTTCTCCAAACATGAAAAGCATTGTACTTGTAATAAAAAGCAGAAGAAATATATATAAAGTGGATGTAGGCACTGTATTTGTCGATCCACTAAAAAAATTCTGTGTGTGCTCCCCGTTTTCTTTTTTTTATGCATTTCATAATCATTATTTGTGTGCTCTCCACACAACTGGGGGTTGATTGTCACTAGTGCCCAACTTTTGAAATTGAGATAGGCGAATGCTCTCAAGACATACCATAGGCTCATCACAACGTCCCATCAAGCTAAAGACTTGTAATATGTAAAGGAGAAAATGCACAAAAAAGTACAACACCGCTAAAGTAATGGCTAATAGTTAACAGCTAGCAACTAAAGTACAAAAAATGCAAAAACAACTTCACAACATCAACACAAGTCTCAAATTCAAAGTGGCATAAAATCATTTGCAAGGGCCGATACTTGCATAAACACCCAGTCTAAATGAAATGCATAAAAAGAAGCTACAGGAAGAAAAGTAAAACAACCATAAGCACTAATTCTTCTTTTTTCCGCCCTTGGAATCACTGGACCTCAGAGATGGTTTATTAACTTGAGCGGAAGAAGGAGGAGGTGTATCAGCAAGTTGACTTTCATCCTTAGCTTCTGTACTACCAAGGGGACTCTAAGGAGAAGATAGAATGGCAAGTCCTCTTTTCTTGGGAGCAGGATGCTTTCCCTTGCGCTTCAAAAATGGAGACTTGGTCTTTTTCTTTCACTTTCCTTTGGTATTCTTCCCCAGGCTTTCATCAAAATCATCAAAATCTTCTGCTTCATCACTAGGAGTGTAGTCAACGTCATCCAAATCAGCAGTTGCACCAATTTTTGCATCTAGTGACCCTGGTTGCTTCATCACTAGGAGTGGCAGTTGGAGCAGAAGCAGTGGTGGGCACCAAAGTTGAATCAGTAACAATGACTTTAATGCTGGTTGTGTCAGATCCAGCAGGAGAAGGCTTTGGTGAGATCAGGCCTAAGAAAAAAGAATAGTGAGCATATAACGCAACATAGCCGGGTGAAGTACAAAGATAGTCCAACATCAACACAACTTGGTCGATCTCGGTTTTACCTGCGGCAAGAAGACTTCTGTGCTCAACTTCATAATTATCTGGGTTGTCATCGTCACTTCCGCCATCTCCTCCATGCTCCTCAATAGTATTCTCTTCAGCATCTTTGTCCTTTTCTTCGTAAGTGGCAGAATGATCAGTGGGAGGCACAATTGGAGTCTGAGAATTGGAGACCTCAACATTAACAGAATCAGTGTGGGTAATGGTAGCGGTTACATCTAGGGCTTGCTGCATAGAGGACCAAGTTTATCCAGTAAAACCCGCTCTTTCATAAGTGCTTTGACCAAAGCTTCGCAGGATTCCGCATGCAAAAGATTCTGTAAGAGGTACTCTTGGGAATAAATGTCTCCAACTTGAAAAAATATCGATTCCCATATTTCAGCCAGAGTCACTAGAAAATCAGCTCCTAAGTAGCGTAAACTACCTCAGCTCATAAGACTAAAAACACAGAATCTGAATATAGTGGCATTGGCGTCAGCCTCAACATCAGTGAACGCTTTTCCCACAGCTGCTTTGTTAGCCAAAGCTTGATATCTCTCCTGCTCAAGTCTCTCTACTTTAGCTTTCAACACAGAAATCGCTAATGCCTTTGCAGTGTTCTTCTCATGAAGACTGGCATTGTCTAGTCGATAAGTTGAAGAATCTTTCTCCTACACGGCTAATTGGGCTTCAGCAGTCTTTTGGGCGAACTGAGCGTCTTTGACTTACGTTTTCAACGATGTTTCTGTCAACTTAGCAGCAACGAGTTCTAACGTAAGCCTCTAGTTCTCGGCTACAAGCTCTTTATTCCTCTGAGCGAGAGAGGCAACACTTGCGTCATGAAATTTTAGAACTCTGGCCCACTTAGCTTTATCAGTTTCCAAAGTAGGTATTTTCTCGAAGTTACACTTATTTACTCGTTAGAGATCATTAGCTAGCTTATACCATAAATGTTGTTTCTCAACTATGCCCTTGACTTCATCCAACTGCTTATCAACCTAATCCTTCACAACACCCACCTTCTTTTCAATTTTGCTCTTCACTACATCAAGCTTTTTAAGCATTTCCTTCTTATCAGATGGATGGATGTCGAGATCGAAGAAAACTCCCTTCAAACACCAGTTTTTGAATCGTTAAGCAAGATTGGTGGGTGTAAGCTCAGGAGCATAGGATGGCATATTGATAATCATATAAATATCATCCAGAGGAGGAGTAACAGATGGAGAAGTATGGGGAAGGTTGATGGAGGTGGTCTGAGTAGCAGTGACTGGATTTTTATCCAATCTAGGGTGCTTGTGAGGGCCATCGTTGTTATAATCCTTGCCCTGGTCGTCCCTTTCTCCCTTCCGTCTTCGGCTTTCCTCCTCTTCCCATTTGTTCCGCTCTTGGAGATCGTCGTAACGATCATCATATCTATCACGATCACTATAAGATCTTCGGTTCCAGTCTTCTTTTTCTAGCTGGTCCTGGGCCTCGTGCCTCCACCTCCTCTGTTCCTTAGTCTCTATGTAGCCATAGGGATCCTGAGACTGCGGAGAATGCCGAGATTACATCTGATGTCTCAGGTTATAAGCGCTGGATTGGTTCTTTAAGCTTTTCATATATGGTCAACTCATAGTTGGGCCTGAAATAAGGAAAAACAGGATTTCAGTACTTAGAACAAAAAGTACTGGGCAAAGTATAGGGTACATGCAGATCAACAAAAACTTTGAGTGCGTGTGATGTGTGGTCTAAGCACACATCTAATAACGAACCGCTCTTTGTGGGTAAGGCTAATGCATGCCCTATCTCATAAAATGTTCTCCGCAATGGAGGGGTTCGAGACAAAGCCATCTCAGTTGCCGCTTTTGTAACCATGGCTACAAGTTTCGAAGTCACAGTATCGTTTCGGGAAAGATCTTTCGCAGTGTTAAGATAACTCAAGCTCTTGAAAATATATGTAGAACTTTCTTCATGAGTATCCGGAATAGTGGATCCTCACTAATTTTCTCAACATTCAAATCACCTCCAGGAGTGGTCTCACCCTCCTCAACTTGTTCAATAAGCTTCATAAGGCCTTTGCCTTCGCGGTCTACAAGCTCTTCCTCTTCTATCAAAGCCAATTGGGGTTAAGAAGGTGTTTTAGTACCACACGCAGGGTATGAACATTTCTTTAACGAGGGTTTGTCAACCTTACTCTTCGATGAACTACCCTCTCCGAAAGCCGCATCAGACGATGTTATACCCATAGACTGATGTGTGGATGATGTACCTTTAGAAGGGTATTTCCTGAAAGGGTGCAGCAATCTGTATTTACGAAGAAACTCTTGTCTTATTAAGTACTTTCTTCTCTGTCTACAATACCAACGAATTTTAAAGCTTTAATAATATCCTTGTAAGCAGCGGAATATTTGTTATCCTTGACTGGAGCTGGAACGACTGTAATCAAGAAAGAAAATTTCAGCAACCAAGACTTAAAATAAGTTCATATAAGAAGAGCTCTGTGAAAATATGCTCACCTCCTTCCGTCCAGTTTCCGTGAAAGGTATCGGCACAGCGAACAAAGAAAAATTGAGTCAGAAATCTCGAAGCACTCTCCGGCAAGTCAAGTATAAGCTTCCGTTTTTGTGCACCCTCAACGTGTATGATAGAAGGGGTGTCTTTCCTCCTTTTGAATGAACAAAGATAACAGATATCCTGAAATGTAGGAGCATATCCCCTCTCTTCCATTTAAAGCACGTATATCCCTAATAAAATGGCATAGCAATTAGGATGAAGTTGGAAAACGGCGATAGCTAAATGTTTCAGGATCATCTCCAGAAATGGGTTAAAAGGAGGGAAAATGCCGTTCACCAACATCTCACGGTTGATAGTTACGTATCCGCTTGGTGGTTGATCAATAAACACATTTACCTCTGGTAGTATTGTGTATGTCTCAGGAATACCGTACTGACTACACAATTGCTTATAAACCTACTTGTTAATTGTGGTTGAGTGTCTTTCAGATGGCGGGGCACTAAGGGGATGGAGAACAGGAAATGGTTGATCGGGTACCGGTCCAGGAGCTGTAGTTGTTGTAGATCCAGATGTAGATATAGAGATGTCAACTTATGCAGAAGTGGATGTCCCTTCAGTCTGAAGGCGATTTTGTTGGCTAGTAGTCATTCTACACAAACTATCTTGTTTATAATCATATTACAGGTATGAATTTCCTAAAAGTGAAGTGTTGTGCAGAATTATACAAGTTATATTAAAGCGAATCTTGAAATTCATAGTCCGACGTATGTCGATTAATTGACCTCAAGTATCGCTACTAACATAAACTAAAATGCCGTATGTACGCAAGCAAAGGCTGGAAGGTTATAAAATTTTAAATGCGATAAGCTTGTATAGATGCGCCATCCAGTTTAAGTCTTGAAATTCACTGTAATATGCTTTATTAATTAATCCGTTATCGAAGTGGACGATCGATGACGACGTATAAGTCCAAAACATACAAGTGCTTATTATTGTCGTAAGGAAGGGAACAGGGCATAAAGATGTTCAGTTCTCAATACATAAATGTGAATGGTTCAAGTTCTAGAGTGACAAATGTAGTAAGCTCCAAGAGTGAACTTCAAGTGCAAAAGGGTGGGTCGCTCAATGACTTAGTAGAATGAGTAATCCAATGACCTGACTGAGCATCATCTAGCGGCTTAACACGTAGGTTCGTTCAATGATCTAAAAAACTCGGGTCACTGCATTGTCTTAAGCTCCTGCGTTGTGAATCAAGTAAAAGTTTAGGTCGCCCCAGCGGTCTGAGGCTTAGGTCGTTCTAGTGGTCTGAGGCTTAGGTCGTTCCAGCGTCCGAGGTTTAGGTCGTTTCAGTGGTCTGAAATCTTCGATCGTCCCAGCAAGCAGGAAGCATGGGTCATTCTAACGACCTAACGGTGAAATTTGGCTCCCAATCTAAAACTTAAAGCTACTAAAAAGTGTTAAAGCAGCGGATTTCAAAAGTGTACTATTTTTATCTACTCAAACAAATTCATACATGAAAATTGCAGATGAGAAATCACAAATTCGCATGTTTTCACATCGGATCAAGGACATGGATCATTAAACTCACAGTTTACAGCAAGTTTACATGCCAAAGTTCAATACATATTGATCAAAACTGTGAACAAATTCAGATATTTACAACAAAAAATAGATCAATGCAACGCATCAAATTATTAGGATTTGAATGAGTTCGTCATCAAATCAATATCAACAAATTAACATCGGATTCAAATTTGGACATAAAATTTTGGAATAAAAATCGATTCTCAGATTTACAAATTGTCATATGACATCGTTTATCGTTTAAACCAAAAAATCTAACAACCGATACTCTAATACCATTCCTAATTCAATTCAAATCTGAAACAATACATGTACAATCCCCTAAATCGGTTTCGATCTCAAAATAACAGAGAACAAAGTAACTGATTCAAATTAAAGCTGAAATCTCCAATTACACAATACAAATTCCCAAATTAATCCAAAAAACCTAGAACCAACTCAACAAGAAACAAAAAGGAATTTTGTCGCCTACTTTTGTTGATGAAGGTTTGAGAGAATTGGAATTCGATCCATGAAAGCTTCTTGACGCACAACAACTTTGAGGGCGATTCAGATCCGAAAAAACTAGTAGAAATCGAAGCAGTGCTTGATTTCAGGCAAGGGATTGAGGCCCTACAAACATTGATGATACTGATTCAATGAATTCGAGCAACGATTGGGAGTCGAGAATTCTTTCCTTGAATCAGAAGCCGTCCTCCATTAAAAGGGTTTTCTCGATTTTGAGAGATAAATATGAAGTGACGGCCTGAATTGAAATATAAAGAAGGCGAAGATGAACAGGTCATGCCCGGTCTAGTTGCAAGCCCAAACGATCTATCATGACTAGTTCAAACTACTCGATGAGACCCAACTGGATTGCCTCTTTACGAAGAATGACGACCCATTGAAGAAACATCAATTTTTTGTAATTCAAAGCCCATATTATTCTTCAATAATACAGGCTCCGAGAGGAAAATGTTAGCCCATAAAATTTTGATTCAAGAGATGGGTCGTCTATTCTAGGTGGTATGTGACTAATAAGTGAATTATAAAATCAGATCATTATCTTATTGGAAGTCCAGGTCATCTTTCCAGGTCGCTCTAAATTAGATCGTTAGCTTTTTCATTTATCACCTGGTCGTCAGGTTGTCAGGCCATCGAGTCGTTGGATCCATACACAAGCCAAATCGCTTATTCCTTGTGTAAGCGGATCGCCAGAACATTAGGTCATGCCGAGACAGGTTGGCTTGCTTCAGAGTGGCTCAATACCATCAGATCGTTCATCCCAGGTCGTGTCTTGGGAGCCAAGACAAAGTTAGGTCACAGGTCGTAACCAACTTAGGAACCAGGTCGTTCGGACGACCTAAAATCCTATACACCCATTTTTCAGAACTCTCCACCTCACAACCACTCCTATAAATACACCCACATTTCCACCATGAAAGGGACCGAGTTCTCCAACCACGAAGTGTTGCCCAACTCGTTTCTCAACAAATCCAAATCAATCAAGCCTCCATTAAACCTCTTTCAAGCTTTAATTCAACATCTCACTCACCATGGATTCGCTAAAGATCATCTAAATGCTCAAATTGTTGAAGATCTACTCCAACAATAATCGCAATCATAGAGATCTAGCCATTTCCATAGTTAAATCGAGAGAATCAAGATATTAAAGTGAAGAAAGTAGAGAGAATCATTGTAAAGAGAAAATATGAGTAAAGTCATAGAAATCATGTACCTTGCAACATTGGAAGTGGCAATGAGAACTCTCTTTAAAGTAGATGTAGGCCAGATCTAGGCCGAAACACTATAAATCTCTGTCTTTTTACTTGCTTTTGTGTTTGTGGCTACCACTTTTCTAGATTTTAATTGTTTGTGAAGGGCTAAATTACACCTTAGGGTGTTAGTGCCATTTTTCGCATTAACGGATAATTATAACATTATTTAGCATATGTTCTTATAATATTAGAAAGGTTAAATGTTGCCATTTATTTTTCTAATAAGGCTCCCACTATTCTTTTATGTTTCAACAAACCCTAAGCGAAACATAGAAGTCTCTCAACTTCACTACTGGGTTTTAGGACTCGTATGCCTTGGGATTCTAACCTTGAGGAAAGCTCAACAAATCATATGCCATCATACGATGGATATTGGTTGTATCACATACAACTCCTAACCTTTATTGCCTTATCCCAATCCTGCATTTTCTCCTTTAGGAAAGCTCAATAAGTAAGGTGAGACTATTCACTTGGACATTCATTTCGCGATGACCTAAGTATACACTACACCATAACAGCCAATTTGGCATAGATGGATGCAGAGATATAATACGGGTTAAAGCAATATCATATTTGATAGTGCTCAGATCTGTATCAAACTACATTTTGTGATCCGCACCACCCCAAATGCCCTAAATCTGACCGTTCGTCAATGAAGCCCTGGATTAATTAATTTGATATGGCTTTGGGCCAAATTGAATTTGTATCATATTGTGAATCACATTAGGCACTCGGAATAAAAATTTTGGCCGCTCCCTTTTCCATTTTTTTACTTTAATGGTGCCCGAAAACCCAAATTAGAGTTTTCGATCACAAAATCGTGCCTCCACCTTCGACAGAGACAAACAATCCTCTCCTTCGGCAGAAACGCAGAAACCCTTGGTCTCCCTAGCCCTCCTTCGATAGCGCAAGTATGTGTTTCAATTGAATTTTGGCATGCATGAATATTAGTAGGGAACAAATTAAAATCTTTGTGTGATTGTTGATTGCTACTTTGTGTTAGTGTCAGTGTCTGAGCCACTATGTCCCCAACTAGGGCACAAGCCCCAGCTCAAAATTATACATCCTATGTAAACACTATCATTTTTGTCCAACCGAAAATGATTTGTATGTAGTTTTTTAATTTTTGCCCTATATGGAAAAAATCCTCAACTCCGCTACTGGTTAATGTGTTAGCATTTTCAATTGAATTGGTTTGTGTAAGTATGTTAGCTGATTGCTACTTTGTGTTAGGGACGGATTTTTGGTTATACCCTGAAATCAGAGAAATCAAACTTGAATCATGTTTTGTGATAATGTTAAAAACTTCTGAATTGTTATTTGAAACATGTATGGTATAATTTTAGATTGCGGTATATCCATGAGACAAAGAAATAACAATGAGTTAGTTTGCCATGATTTCATCGTTATTTGACTGTTTGTTTGCCTTATGCTTGAAATTTAAATTGGGTTGTCTTATAACAAGTTTACTCTGTTTTGAGAGATAACAAGTGCATTGAAAATATTTTAATAGGTTTGTTGAAAATTTTGGTAGATGGATGATTACTAGACTTTCTGGTTTATATTTTAAGAGGCGATCCATAGGTGGATGCATTTTAGCTCATGCGTAGGGTCGGGTATCCATGCTTATTAGGTTCATCCAAATGTCGGCTGCTGTTGCACTTAACCTTAGTAAAAAGCTGCTTTCACTAGCAACTTTCGCCTAATTTGTAGCAAACTATAGTGTAAGTTAACTTGCACTACACAGTTTGCTTCAAAGAAACTGAAAGTTGCAAGTGAAAGCATCTTTTTCCAAAGGTTAAATGAAGTGGAATTCGACATTTGGATAAAGCTAATAAGCATGGATTACTAACCCTGCGCGTGAGCAAATACGCATCCACGTGGTGGATCGCCCAGTAAATTCTTAATCAGAAAGTCTAGTATGTGTGTCATCCGAAGATGATGATTCGATATCTTTAGACGTTGGAGCAGATATATATTATTTTACGCTTAATTAGAAAGCCCAGTAAATTCTTAATTAGAAAGCCGACATTTGGTTTATTTATTCCTTTTTGTGTGTAAAGTAGGATGTTCTGCATGCTAGGGCACGAACTACCGGTGTTGCAGATCGATTACATTTCAGGTGATTCTTCTATTGGGTTTGCATTTTTAATGACTATCAATTTTCCATTCCTATGTACAGTAAATTTCATTTAAAAGCCTATGGTCATAGCAAAACTATTTTACGATGTGTATTCATCCATTTTTGAGACATATATTGATCAAACCAAATGCTATTTTAGTTTCTCTGTATTCATGTGTACAATGTCGATCTCCTATATACGATGTTGGTAGTCATGTTAAACCACAAAGCATGTGAGATGCTGGTATGTTTCTAGGTTGTCCATGCAAGCTCACTGTTATCAGTATGGTGCTCGACTAGTCAATTCGACTAGGTTGTTATTTGTATCCAGTGAAGTATTTGTGCACAAACACACTGATCGACTACCGTGAAATTAAACAAACACACTGATCGACACGATATGCCCTTCACTATTATTGGTGTCTAGTGAAATTACACAAACACACTGATTGAGATACACTTATCTCTGCATTCATGTTTGCATCTCAGTCACATTGAGTTACAATGTCGATCTCCTGTCAGTGAAGTATTTGTGACTTGTTTCTTGTATTTTATAGGAAGTCGTGTTGGAAACTTTTGTGCTTTTGAGCTGCTGGAACTCAAGCTGCAGGCTATATATATCACGATTTAGTTATGTTTGTATGTTGGTGCTTTTGTATTGCTGGAACTCAGGCTGCAGTCCTGTTGGCGATTTTGGTGCTTTTTTGTTAGTTTGTAATGTGATGAAAATCTTTGACAGTTTCCTTTTATTGTATATGTTTGTATGTACATTGTGTTCGTGTTATGACAAAACTTGTAATGCTTTGAGTATATATATATATATATATATATATATATATATATATATAAATTGTATTATTCTCGTGTATGATTTGTGGTATATATGCTATGTGTTATAAAAAATATGTGCTATAGTTTCTTTTTTTTTATATATACACACATATATGATATATATACACACACACATGTGTGTATATATATGTGTGTACACACACATATAATTAGAAACGGTCCAAGGCCGTTTATGATTACACTTTAGATACGATTAAGAGCCGTATGTAACGTCGAATGAGATATGGTTTATAGCCGTATTGTAATAACCCGGAAAATAAGAGCCAATTTGAAAATTTTAAATTGGTGATTTCAAAGGAATTTGAATAATTGAAATAGAATATTTCAATAAAATAGTGAATTAGAAATAGTGAGTCAGTTGGAAAATTTGAATTCAAACTTTGACTGACTGTGCAGGGTGGAAAATATAACGGATTTTAGTGAAACCAAAAATATTTAAATCTGTTAGTCAATACCATTCTAAAGAATCTGAAAAATCGAAGTTTCAAAACGGGAATAAAAAATTATGCCCGAATGAATTTTCAGATAGGTCGCTATATAGAATATATAGCCCTGGAAATTTGATATTTTCATACGACCTCGGAATTCGACGAAACCACTTTTGTTGGGTCTGGGATGTCAAACTATTGCTAGGTTTCAAATTTCATAATTTTTGAAGCTAGTATGTGAGCGTGGCAAAAGAAAATGCGTTTGGTCAATTTCTGTTAAATTGGATCGACCAGAAAATGGCCATTTTTCAAACGATCTCAGAATTCAACAAAACTAGTTTTGTTGGGACCGTAGCGTCAAAACATAGCTAGATTTATTTTTCTGGAATTTTTCGAATTAGTTTGTGGCCCTGGCAAATTGAAATGTGCGTTCAAAGTTAAAAATTAAATGTTTTATACTTTAATCTGAAAAATAACTGACTGTAACAGTCGAATTGGCCAACGAAACATATCCCATTGTGTCCGGGATGGGGGTATTTAGCTAGGGGCGACAGTCGTTGGGTTTGAAAAGGAGTTCGTTTGAGAAAACACTATTTAAAAATTTAATAAAACTATCGACCAATCGTATTTCTTCATTCATAAATTAAAAAAAAACATCAGAAAACCCCCCGACCCCCCCGACATCGACAACATAAAAGCTCCCACCTTCCCTTGCGATTTCCGATCGCCACAACCCAAATCAGCCCCTCCCCCAGTTCAACTTTTTGTAGTTCTCCTTCCCCTCTTCAAATCCATATAAGGAGCTCCACCTATCGTTGCTCCTACGTCGAGATATCTCCCTCCAAAGTCCCGACCTTCAAACCGCCGCCGCCGACGATCCCGACCATCGAACGCCACCAAACCGTCGCGCGACTGTAGCCATTTCCTCCCTCTTCCACGTCCAACCCGCCGATCATTCCATCCTGCCTCGGTTCTCGCGAAAACAGCAAACCTAGTTTTGAACCATCGTGAAAGGTGAGTTCTTTTTTATGTTTACACTTTGAAAAATCATATCTTTTTGATGTGTTAACGAAATTCGATGAAACAGGAACATCACAACCGCAAGGAAGCTCTCTACACTCTGAAGAAGCCGCGGATTTTTCTGACATCGTATCTATTTTTAGCGAAGCAACAAACCAATGTGAGAAATCTAAATTAAATAAATTTGAATAGAAAATGTCGTGTATAAATTATATTAGCGAAATATAAATTACACACGTGTCGTATACCTCATGTACATGCGTGGCGTAGGCTATATAAGTGAAGTATGAATTATACATGCATAGAAAATTTGATATATGTGTTGAAATGCAAGTGAACTATAGCGATTATATGTGTGTGTGTATATATATATATATATATATATATATATATATATATATATATATATACACACACACACTCCCCTCGTCCACAAACCATGGACGATATTTATTGTTGTGAATTGGTGTGAAACATTGGATGAAAAATACGAATGGTTGAATAATTGTTTGTGGTTGATATTGTTTGGTTGTGGTTGAAAAATACCCATTGGTGATTGAAATGAATTGGAAATATTTTTGGAAATAAAAATAAACATTCCGCCTGCGTGCGAATTAGATGCATGAATCCCCATTGTCAAAAACCGCGAGGTTTTAAGGTTGAGCGAGGAGCCGTACTAGGGACGGTGCCGGTTTTAACTACCCTAGCGTTATGCTGCCGAAATTTTGAATAATCTTTGTATGTTAGAGTTATTTTCATATGTTGAAATTATCTTCATGCGTTGAAATTAAAGTCATGTGTTGAAACTATATTCATGTGTGGAAATGTTCATGTGTTGAAAAGTGATGTGTAAAAATTAAATTCATGTGTGAATGAATGAAGTGTTTAATCAATTAAAATCACATTTTTATAATATATATGAAGTATGAAAAATATTCTCCTTATATATAAATAGTTTTAACAATAAAAATTCCATCTTTCTAATATGAACAACATAAATAAAATATCCATGTGTGGAAATGCTCACGTGTTTAGAAGTGTGTGTAGTGGAAAAGTTCATGTGTTGAATAAAAAGATCGAACAATAAAAATTACATTTTTATTGAAACTATGAAGTGTTGAAAACATCCATTTGTCGAATAAATATTTTAAATGATAAAAATATCATTTTTATCATATATGTGATATGCTAAAGTATGCGGACGTTGAAATAAATATTTGTGAATGAAATATTATTTTTAACATGCATAGAACTAAATAAAATAGTCATGTGTTGAAATCTATTTTAGTTCGCCAAAATTATCATCTTTGTAATGTGAAGTGTTAAAAAAAATAGCCACTTGTTCAAATAAATGTGCATGAGTTGAAATATACATTAATTAGCTAATGATATGATTTTAGCCTATGCATGCAACATTAGAATGAATGGTGTTTTTAAACCAAAGTAAATCAAATATGAAGTTGAATGGAAAATGATAAGTGATATAAATTGTATATATGTACATGCATATTTATTGAACAGGTTATAGCAAAAAGGGGCTAGAGAAGAGGAATAAAATTTTGTGCCTGACAAATAGGTACACATTTATTGTTTTTTTTGGTGATGATTTTATGAGCCTGTTGTCTAGCCGCTTGGCTTTTTCTTTTCCTTTTTGACATGAGACGCCCGTGTGGCTATTTGGGAATTTTCCCAGCCCCTCCCGCACAAAGGAGGTTATGGCGAAATTTTCCAAAATTTAAAGGCGTTAGTGAAATAATTGAAGTGGAAACGATATAGGAATTTTTGGATGAACTATATTTATATAAATATATAAATATAAATAAAATTAAAACGAAAAGTGGCCGTGCAGTTTGTGTTTTCAAACCGTGATTTCAAACGACTAGTGCGGGAAATCCGACAATTGGATTTTCCCGAAACCGCAACCGTTGGGTTCGCCTTGGAAATATCTTTCTAATGGCACCAACTTTGTGAAGATCCAATTGTTGGAATGTCTGGAATGTTTAATTCAAATCTGAAGAAAAACAGCACCAGAAACGATTATATTTATATATATATATATATAAATAAATTAAATCGAATAACGACGCTGCAGTTTGTAAATTGGAATCGTAATTTCAAATGGCTCGTGTGGAAGATTCGACCGTCGGATTTTCCCAAAACTAAAACCGTTGGATTCGTTTTGAAATGACTTTCCTAATGATATAAAATTTGTGAAGATCCAACAATTAGATTTTCAGATATGTGTAAAACAAAATTAGTGAAAAGCAGCGCCGGTGCATCGACACGACCTGAAACGTCGTTTAATTAAATATGGTCGTTTTAAAATAAATAAAAATGGCGATATATCATTATAAAATACTATAGACGATATAGAGTGGAAATAATCCCATTTTGTTGTGTTTGCTTGATATGTGATGGTTGAATGTATTTAACATGAAAATTATAACTAAAGAACTGAAATGTGAATGTTGAATAGTCCAACCATGTGATAAATTGATTTGAAAATCTAAATATATGTGGATTATTTGAAAAGGCCGAGTTCATCTCTCATTTCAAATAATCGATCGACGTTGAGAAGTCGAAGAGTCGAAGATGGTTGAAGACCGACGATCTTCACATTTGATGGATGGGCGCTACTGATGCTCGTGATTGGAGTAGCTACCATGAAGGAACTGAAGTAGTAGCCGCCCAAACATACTGTTGATTGTACGGATATGCGAGGAATTGGTGCCTTCGGTTTTGTTTAGACCCAGAACGGACTTGTAAATGGACTGTGTGTCTGACATTGGATTTTGTTTTGTGTTGATTGATCACTGTTAAATATATATCTGTTTGGCGGCGGAGAATTTATTCTCTTGCTTAACGCCCTTCTCTGAGACGTACGAGCTCAGAGGTTATGTATTGACAGAAATCAGTCGCATGGAGTGGATTGACTGTGTGGCATGCCTAAGTGGCATATGATCAAGGCTTCTGTTGCAAAGCAAAGCCTTGTGGTTGATGATCAAAGCATGGTCTGTGTGACATAGCTTTGTGTATGACGTGAATTCGCGAGTCTCACACCCCGGTATGAGTCAAAAATGGGAGACAGACCACTGGGAGAGCACGACGTTTCTTTCTAGCTATGGTGGTGTCAGTGACCTACCAGCCCTGACATTATATATACTTTTCACCTGTGTGGTTGTTGGAATGCGAGGCGCCTCGATTATAGGTCTGTAAGGACCGGGAAACGTGTGATCAGGAATTGCCAATCCTCAAAAGCAAAAGAGGACCGGCCCAGCCGATTCCAAGGATCATAGTGGGGTCCTGGGACATTTGCTAGAGTGTCTCGAATTGGAGAGGAGCTTGCCCCTTGCCTCGACTCATGAAGGAACCCAATTTCCAATACGAAATATGCGAATGTGATTGCATTACTAGTATGGAGACATGATATATGGTACCCATGCCGTCTAGGATTGATATTTATGATTGAATTTGCTTTTCAAACATATATGCACTAGTAATAATATCAAACGCTTTTGTTTTATACGTATGAAGCATTTTTGGCCATTATAAGGTAAAACTCTATCCTCTGGCTTGCGTTGCATTGTGTGATGGGACCTGAGTCAATGGCTTCATTTTATAAAAAGCATTGCGCTGATTTAATCGTTTACTTTATTTCATGCACTAGCACTCATTGGAGTAAACCCGTTCCGCAAAAGTGGCGTGGTCCTTCGATTTGCCTTATTATTGTTGTTAATAAGTTATGTAGATTTCTCATACCAGTCCCATGACTGACTCGTAGTTTGTTTCACCTTGCAAACTCGGGTGCCCTCATTTTCACACGGGCAGCCTAGTTACAGGTTTCTGACGCACTTTTGGCTCATGGTGAGGCTTGACTACACTGTGCTGACTTGGATTTTCTCCGCCATTATTGTATCTATATTATGATTCCGCCATTGGCGATGTAGACTGATATTTATTTTGAGTACTCTTTATGTATGATTCCGCCTCGGGCGATGGTGACTGACTATGTATCATTATGCACTAAGTTGTATCCTGTACTGTGCTTCTCTGATGTGATGATATCTATATGATTCCGCTGTCATATGTGTGTAAATTATTCTATTTTCTGTTTATGCTATTATCTGTGATCTGCTAATGATGGTTAATGTGTTACATTCCAATGATTATCCTTAACACTGTGTCACGGGATTTTGGGATCGTCACAGTTGGTATCAGAGCTTTGGTTATCCTTAGTTCTGGAGTCTAACACATTAAACATTTCGTAAAAATAGAATCAGTAGTATTCTAAGGCGAGTCGCTCATTAGAGATAGGACTACTAAAGTCCTAGAATGAGCGGAGCAGAATAGCAAAAACAATTTGATAAGTCCATCGTTATCTTTCCGTAAATTTTCTGCTTAATCATGCAATAAATTATCATTTCTGTTAGCTGACTCTTTCCTTGCTTATACAGAATTTGACAAATGGCTACCAGAGCAGCCGCCGCTAGAGGAGGCCATGCCGGCCGAGGCCGAGGAAGTGGAGAAGCCCCATTTCAAGAAGGACCTTTGATACAACCTCCGGCCGCTCAATACTTCGAGCTAGACAATGTATCTAAGAGATATAAGAACTTATGAGGCAAGACCTTCTCGGGAACTGGCACCGTAATAGAGGCCCTTGCATGGCTCAAAACATGCGAGAAAATTCTTAAAGGCCTAAGGCTTGGAGACGAAGATAAAGCTATTATGGGCGCCGGGGTTATGCAGGAAAAAGCTGAACTATGGTGGGAATCTCTCACCACCGGGAATAGAGAAGCTGGAAGAACATGGGATGGATTCAAAGAACTCTTCAAGGAGAAATATGTCCCAGAACAAGCTCTAGAACGAATGCACGATGATTTCGCCAACCTCCAGCTGGGGGATCTTTCCGTGCAAGATTATCTGAATAAATTTACACTGTTGTCGCCCTATGCTCCGGAGCTCGTCGCCACGGCAAAGTCCAAAAATAAGAGGTTTATCCTTGGGCTAAGGCGACGGTATCATGATAAAGCCATGGCCCATTTCAAGCTGGAATTCAACGAACTGGTGGAAATGACATGCAACTACGAAGACCTTGATCAAAGGCATCTGGATCAGGATCGCGCTAAAAGCCAGGCCGGGAATAAGCCCAATCCTGCCGTAGATTAAGGCGAGTCAAGTCAGGCAGCATCTTCGAAACCTCAGACTGGTAAGCCGCCAAGAGGAAGCTGCTTTAACTATGGCAAAATGGGGTACTACTCTAATGTGTGCACAGCCCCGAAGAGGCAGAAGAAAATTTCTCAAGGTTCGAGCCAAGGCTCTCAGAACCCTCGCTCGTGCTTCAACTGTCGCAAGACCGATCATCTTGTTAGGGACTGTCCTTTGCTGAAGAAGGCCACAGTAGCTCATGTCTATGACGGGTCAAGCCCGCCAGCTGCTTCTGACGGAGCAGGTAAACCCGATGTGTTGGGAGGTACCCTTAAAATTAAAAATATTACTGTTTCTGTATTGTTTGACATAGATGCATCACGTAGTTTTATTGCTAGAAACCCAATGCACAAATTAAAGTTAAAAAAGAGAAAGCTTAAAGAATCGGTTGAAGTACATAATCTGATAGGAGGATCTCTCATTCTCAGTTCATATTGTAAAGTACCTGTTTCTTTTTCTCGATACAAGTTTCCTTTTGATTTAATCGTTATGGATTTTCCCGAATTCGATATCATTCTCGGGCTGGATTGGTTAACGAAATACGAAGCCGAAGTGAATTGTGCGGAAAGAACGTTAAAATTCGAACGGAGCTTGGACATATATATATACCCTGTCATGGTTCGAATCCGAATAGAGAAGAATTTTGGTCGGCATTAGAACTTATCCCCACCTCCATAGAAATGATTCCAATTGTTAGAAACTATGCGGATGTGTTTGAAGAAGTTGAGAACTTACATCCGCAAAGAGAAATAGAATTCCGAATCGATCTAATTCTCAATGCCAGACAGGTAATACATCCAATTCGCAGAATGACTCCGAAAGAAAAAGAAGAATTAGACGATCAAACTCGTCAACTATTGTGGAAGTGTCTAATCAGACCCAGTTTTTCTAATTGGGGTGCAGCTGTTGTGTTTGTCCCAAATTCAGACGATACTCTTCGATTATGCGTTGATTACCGAGACCTCAACAAACAGACGCTCAAAAACAAGTATCCATTACCCCGCATCGATGATTTGCTAGACCAATTGAATGGGGCGAAAGTATTTTCCCGAATGGACCTAGCTACAGGTTTTCACCAATTGAGGATAGCAGAAGAGTGTGTTCCTTTGACAGCTTTTAGAGGTCCAAACGTATTTTATGAATGGTTAGTAATGCCGTTTGGCCTGTGTAACGCTCCAGCATACTTTGTCGATCTAATGAATAAATTTGTCCTCGTATTCATCGATGATATTTTAATCTAATCCAAATCAAAAACCGAGCATGAAAAACACTTAGAACAAGTATTGGAGATTCTAAGGAAGAACGTCTTCAAAGCCAAATTCTCTAAATGTGTCTTCTGGCAAGAAGAAGTCAAGTTTCTTGTCCATGTCGTGTCAGAGAAAGGAATATCTGTCAACCCA
The DNA here is from genome assembly GCA_030737875.1 of Allium sativum. NCBI lineage: Eukaryota > Viridiplantae > Streptophyta > Magnoliopsida > Asparagales > Amaryllidaceae > Allium > Allium sativum. The sequence continues at coordinate 509,373,285 of CM060925.1, forward strand.
AGCAAAATAACAGCGATTCAAGACTGGAAACAACCCACTACTCCCACAGAAGTTAGATGTTTTATGGGGTTGGCTAGTTATTATCGAAAGTTCGTTAAGAATTTTTCGAAGATATCTGGTCCGTTAAGGAAGCTCACTAAGAAACATGAGAAGTTCAAGTGGACTTCTGACTGTGAAGAAGCTTTCCAGGAATTGAAATCAAAACTGACAACTACTCCAGTGTTAACTATTATTGATGGCAATAAGGATTTAACGGTTTGGACAGATGCTTCTATTTGAGGTCTTGGCACAGTGTTAATGCAAAGAGGCCAAGTGGTCGCTTATGCAAGCCGCCAACTGAAACCACATTAGAAGAATTATGTAACTCATGATCTTGAGTTTCTAGCCATCGTTTTTGCTTTGAAAATCTGGAGGCATTATTTATTGGGTGAGAAATTTATACTGTATACAGATCATCAATCAATGAAGTATTTAGACACTCATAAAGATCTGAATTTGAGACAACAGCATTGGCTAGAATTTCTTGCAACGTATGATCTTGATATCCTGTATAAGCCGGGGAAGGCTAATGTTGTAGCGGATGCGCTTAGTAGAAAAACCGCAATCATTGCCCATCTTATAATTACACCTAGCTTGATCGATAAGATATGTGCTCTCCAGAGGAATGATTATTTCATTCAAAGGATCAAAGGGAGAATCCAGAAGGGAGAGCCCTCAAGCTTTCAGGTAGATAAAGATGAAGTTCTAAGGTTGAATAGAAGAATATGTGTTCCCAACATCGCTGAGCTCAAAAGAAAAGTTCTAGATGAATGACATAAATCCAAATTTTGCATCCATCCAGGTGTGAGTGAAATGTACAACGTTATCAAACGCACTTTCTGGTGGAGGGCAATGAAAAGAGATATCTCTTTGTATGTTAGCAGATGCCTTACTTGTCAATTGGTCAAGAGCGACCAACAGAAGCTAGCTGGACTGTTGCAATTGTTGGAAGTCCTAGGCTGGAAATGGTAACAGATTTCCATGGATTTCATAGATGGCTTGCCGCGAACCAGGAAAGGTAATGACAATATTTGGGTAATCGTAGATCGCTTCACGAAGACTGCCCATTTTATACCTGTCAGATCCAATAGAACCGCTCAAAGTCTAGCACAGATATATTTCAAAGAAATGTTAAGCTGCATGGAATTCCCATCAGCATAGTCAGTGATAGAGACCCGATATTTGCTAGCAAATTTTGGGAGGCTTTCCAGACAGTATTGGGAACGAAACTGAATATGAGCACCGCTTATCACCCTCAAATAGATGGCCAAACTGAGCGGCTGAATAGAATTCTAGAAGATTTATTGCGGGCTTGTATAATTGATTTTGGTGGGTCATGGGAAGATCATTTGCATTTGGCAGAATTCTCATATAACAATAGCTATCAAGCAAGTTTGGGATTGTCGCCATTTGAAGCATTATATGGCAGACCCTGCAGATCTCCAGCATGTTGGGTAGAACCTGGCAATAGACTTGTGTTAGGACCCGATATGGTTAGAGAAGCATCTGATAAAGTCGACTTCATCAAAAAGCGTTTTAGAACCGCGCAAAGCCGACAGAAAAGCTATGCAGATTCTAGAAGAAGAGATTTGACATTTAGTATTGGTGATCATATTTATTTGAAAGTTTCTCCGATGAGAGGAGTAATCAGATTTGGAAAAACTGGGAAGTTGGCACCGAGATTTATTGGTCCCTTTCCTATACTCGAACGAATTGGAACTCTTGCTTATAGGGTTCAATTACCATATTGGTTGCCTGGAGTGCACGATGTATTTCACGTATCTCAACTTAGAAGACATGTGCATGATCCAGATCTTGTTGTAGAAGAAGCAGCGCAACAGGATATAGACTTAACTCCGGAATTAACACTCAAAAGAGAGCCAATAAAGATTGTTGGCAAAGAAACTAGAGAACTAAGAAGAAAAATGGTTCATTTAGTTAAAGTGCAGTGGAGCAGTGATGCTAGAGACTATACTTGGGAGACTGAGGAAAGCATTTAGCAAGCTTACCCCAAATACAGAGTGGACATCTCTGACTAACTCCGGTGCAAGGTACCTTTACAATACTATGCTTTTACATTTTGTTTCCTAATGTACTGTTGTTTCTTTTTCGAGGACGAAAAGTTTTAAGTGGGGGAGTTTGTAATAACCCAGAAAATATGAGCCAATTTAAAAATTTTAAATTGGTGATTTCCAAGGAATTTGAACAATTGAAATATAATATTTCAATAAAATAGTGAATTAGAAATAGTGAGTCAGTTGGAAAATTTGAATTCAAACTTTGACCGACTGTACAGGGTGGAAAATATAACGGATTTTAGTGAAACCAAAAATATTTAAATATGTTAGTCAATACCTTTCTAACGAATCTGAAGAATCGTAGTTTCATAACGGGAATCAAAAGTTATGGCCGAATGAATTTTCAGATAGGTCGCTATATAGAATATATAGCCCTGGAAATTTGATATTTTGCATACGACCTCGGAATTCGACGAAACAACTTTTGTTGGGTCCGGGATGTCAAACTATTGCTAGGTTTCAAATTTCATAATTTTTGAAGGTACTATGTGAGCGTGGCAAAAGAAAATGCGTTTGGTCAATTTCTGTTAAATTGAATCGACCAGAAAATGGCCATTTTTCAAACGATTTCAGAATTCGACGAAACTAGTTTTGTTGGGACCGTAGCGTCAAAACATAGCTAGATTTATTTTTCTGGAATTTTTGGAATCAGTTTGTGGCCCTGGCAAATTGAAATGTGCGTTCAAAGTTAAAAATTAAATGTTTTATAATTTAATTTGAAAAATAACTAACTGTAACAGTCGAATTGGCCTACGAAACATATCCCATTATGTCCGGGATGGGGGTATTTAGCTGAGGGCGACAGACGTTGGGTTTGAAAAGGAGTTCGTTTGAGAAAATACAATTTAAAAATTTAATAAAACTATCGACCAATCATATTTCTCCATTCATAAAAAAAAATTCAGAAAACCCCCCGACCCCCCCGACATCGACGACGGAAAAGCTTACCCCCCTTCCCTGGCGATTTCCGATCGCCACAGCCAAAATCAGCCCCTCCCCCAGTTCAACTTTTTTAGTTATCCTTCCCCTATTCAAATCCATATAAGGAGCTCCCCCTATCGTTGCTCCTATGTCGAGATATCTCCCTCCAAAGTCCCGACCTTCAAACCGCTGCCGCCGACGATCCCGACCACCGAACGCCACCAAACCGCCGCGCGCTTGTAGCCCTTTCCTCTCTCTTCCACGTCCAATCCGCCGATCATCCACTCATGCCTCGGTTCTCGCGAAAACCGCAAACCTAGTTTTGAACCATCGTGAAAGTTGAGTTCTTTTTTATGTTTACACTTTGAAAAATCATATCTTTTTGATGTGTTAACGAAATTCAATGAAACAGGAAACATCACGACCGCAAGGAAGCTCTCTACACTCTAGAAGAAGCTGCGGATTTTTCTGACATCGTATCTATTTTTAGCGAAGCAACAAACCAATGTGAGAAATCTAAATTAAATAAATTTGAATGGAAAATGTCGTGTATAAATAATATTAGCGAAATATAAATTACATATGTGTCGTATACCTCATGTACATGCGTGGTGTAAGCTACATAAGCGAAGTATGAATTATACATGCATAGAAAAATTGATATATGTGCTGAAATGCAAGTGAAATATAGCAATTATATATATATATATATATATATATATATATATATATATATATACTCCCCTCGTCCACAAACCATAGACGATATTTATTGTTGTGAATTGGTGTGAAACATTGGATGAAAAATACGAATGGTTGAATAATTGTTTGTGGTTGATATTCTTTGGTTGTGGTTGAAAAATACCCATTGGTGATTGAAATGAATTGTAAATATTTGTGGAAATAAAAATAAACATGCCGCCTGCGTGCGAATTAGATGCATGAATCCCCATTGTCAAAAACCGCTAGGTTTTAAGGTAGAGCGAGGAGCCGTACTAGGGACGATGTCGGTTTTAACTACCCTGCCGTTAAGCTGCCGAAATTTTGAATAATCTTTGTGTGTTACAATTATTTTCATACGTTGAAATTATCTTCAAGCATTGAAATTAAAGTCATGTGTTGAAACTATATTCATGTGTGGAAATGTTCATGTGTTGAAAGGTGATGTGTGAAAATTAAATTCATGTCTGAATGAATGAAGTGTTTAAACAATAAAAATCACATTTTTATAATATATATGAAGTATGAAAAATATTCGCCTTATATATAAATATTTTTAACAATAAAAATTCCATCTTTCTAATATGAACAACATAAATAAAATATCCATGTGTGGAAATGCTCACGTGTGGAGAAGTGTGTGTAGTGGAAAAGTTCATGTGTTAAATAAAAAGATCGAACAATAAAAATTACATTTTTATTGAAACTATGAAGTATTGAAAACATCCATTTGTCGAATAAATATTTTAAATGATAAAAATATCATTTTTATCATATATGTGATATGCTAAAGTATGCGGACGTTGAAATAAATATTTGTGAATGAAATATTATTTTTAACATGCATAGGAACTAAATAAAATAGTCATGTGTTGAAATCTATTTTAGTTCGCCAAAATTATCATCTTTGAAATGTGAAGTGTTAAAAAAAATAGCCACTTGTTCAAATAAATGTGCATGAGTTGAAATATACATTAATTAGCTAATGGTATGATTTTAGCCTATGCATGCAACATTAGAATGAATGGTGTTTTTAAACCAAAGTAAATCAAATATGAAGTTGAATGGAAAATGATAAGTGACATAAATTGTATATATGTACATGCATATTTATTGAACAGGTTATAGCAAAAAGGGGCTAGAGAAGAGGAATAAAATTTTGTGCCCGAGAAATAGGTACACATTTACTGTTTTGTTTGGGAGATGATTTTATGAGCCTGTTGGCTAGCCGCTTGGCTTTTTCCTTTCCTTTTTGACATGAGACGCCCATGTGTTTATTTGGGAATTTTCCCAGCCCCTCCCGTACAAAGGAGGTTATGGCGAAATTTTCCAAAATTTAAAGGCATTAGTGAAATAATTGAAGTGGAAATGATATAGGAATTTTTGAATGAACTATATTTATATAAATATATAAATATAAATGAAATTAAAATGAAAAGTGGCCGTGCAGTTCGTGTTTTGAAACCACGATTTCAAACAACTAGTGCGGGAAATCCAACCATTGGATTTTCCCGAAACCACAACCGTTGGGTTCGCCTTGGAAATATCTTTCCAATGGCACCAACTTTGTGAAGATCCAACGGTTGGATTGTCTGGAATGTTTAATTCAAATCTGAAGAAAAACAAAGCCAGAAACGATTATATTTATATATATATATATATAAATATAATTATATTAAATCGAATAACGACGTTGTAGTTCGTAAATTGAAATCGTAATTTCAAATGGCTCGTGTGGAAGATCCGACCGTCGGATTTTCCCAAAACTGAAACCATTGGATTCGTTTTGAAATGACCTTCCTAATGATATAAAATTTGTGAAGATCCAACGGTTAGATTTTCAGATATGTGTAAAACCAAATTAGTGAAAAGCAGCGCCAGTGCATCGACACGATCTGAAACGTCGTTTAATTAAATATGGCCATTTTAAAATAAATAAAAATGGCGATATATCGTTATAAAATACTATAGACGATATAGAGTGGAAATAATCCCATTTTGTTTTGTTTGCTTGATATGTAATGGTTGAATGTATTTAACATGAAAATTATAAATAAAGAACTGAAATGTGAATGTTGAATAGTCCAACCATGTGATAAATTGATTTGAAAATCTAAATATACGTGGATTATTTGAAAAGGCCGAGTTCATCTCATTTCAAATAATGGATCGACGTTGAGAAGTCGAAGAGTCGAAGATGGTTGAAGACCGACGATCTTCACATTGGATGGATGGGAGCTACTGATGCTCGTGATTGGAGTAGCTACCATGAAGGAACTGAAGTGGTAGCCATCCAAACATACTGTTGATTGTACGGATATGCGAGGAATTGGTGCCTCTGGTTTCATTCAGACCCAGAACGGCCTTGTAAATAGACACACATTGGATTTTGTTCTGTGTTGATTGATCTCTGTTAAATATATATCTGTTTGGCGGCGGAGAATTTATTCTCTTGCTTAATGCCCTTCTCTGAGACGTACGAGCTCAGAGGTTATGTATTGACAGAAATCAGTCGCATGGATTGGATTGCCTGTGTGGCACGCCTAAGTGGCATATGATCAAAGTTTCTGTTGCAAAGCAAAGTCATGTGGTTGATGATCAAAGCATGGTCTGTGTGACGTAGCTTTGTGTATGACGTGAATTCGCGAGCCTCACACACCGGAATGAGTCAAAAACGGGAGACGGACCGCTGGGAAAGCACGACGTTTCTTTCTAGCTATGGTGGTGTCAGTGACTTACCAGCCCTGACATTATATATACTTTTCACCTGTGTGGTTGTTGGAATGCAAGGCGCCTCGATTATAGGACTGTAAGGACCGAGAAACGTGTGTTCAGGAATTGCCAATCCTTAAAAGTAAGAGAGGACCGGCCCAGCCGATTCCAAGGATCATAGTGGGGTCCTGGGACATTTGCTAGAGTGTCTCGTATCGGAGAGGAGCTTGCCCCTTGCCTCGACTCATGAAGGAACCCAATTTCCAATACGAAATATGCGAATGTGATTGTATTACTAGTATGGCGACATGATATATGGTACCCATGCCGTCTAGGATTGATATTTACGATTGAATTTGCTTTTCAAACATATATGCACTAGTAATAATATCAAACACTTTTGTTTTAAACATATGAAGCATTTTTGGCCATTATAAGGTAAAACTCTATCCTCCGGCTTGCGTTGCATTGTGTGATGGGACCTGAGTCTTATAATGGCTTCATTTTATAAAAAGCATTGCGATGATTTAATCATTTACTTTATTTCATGCACTAGCACTCATTGGAGTAAACCCGTTCCGCGAAAGTGGCGTGGTCCTTTGATTTGCCTTATTATTGTTGTTAATAAGTTATGTAGATTTCTCATACCAGTCCCATGACTGACTCGTAGTTTGTTTCACCTTGCAAACTCGGGTGCCCTCATTTTCACACGGGCAGCCTAGTTACAGGTTTCTGACGCACTTTTGGCTCATGGCGAGGCTTGACTACACCGTGCTGACTTGGATTTTCTCCGCCATTGTTGTATCTATATTATGATTCCGCCATTGGCGATGTAGACTGCTATTTATTTTGAGTACTCTTTATTACGATTCCGCCTCAGGCGATGGTGACTGACTATGTATCATTATGCACTAAGTTGTATCCTGTACTGTGCTTCTCTTATGTGATGATATCTATATGATTCCGCTGTCATATGTGTGTAAATTATTCTATTTTCTATTTATTCTATTATCTGTGATCTGTTAATGATGATTAATGTGTTATATTCCAATGATTATCCTTAACACCATGTCACGGGGTTTTGGGATCGTCACACGTATCTAATAACTTAACACACCAGATTTTGATACGGCTTATTACCGTGCCTAACTGCTTTAGATATGGCTTAAAACACAGCCTAATTAGCATATATGGTGTAGTGATAATGGATGTATTTTGAAGTAAGCTCATCAAATACATGTGGAAATCTTACCTCGTCTATTCAATTTATTAATACTACTACACATAACATCTCTAGCTTGAGGATAGCTCAACATGTAAGGAGTATGCAAGTAATCTATTAATATATAAATGATAGTGGGCAACATTAAATTGAAGATTCATAATTTTCAATATATTATAATGAGTTATATCGATTTGTGTAATAATGTATTCTTATGAAATACCCATGTGATTCAAGTGTCAAACACATCAGAAATGACAGTATACGTACATTTACGCATGTATTTATTTCTCAAGTTTATTTAAATTTTTTTAACATTCCACTTTCAATTTACACATTCATATTATATAAGTTTCATTATTATATAACTTTAATATTTTAATTAACTTATACAATAATCTCAAGTATAACATTTTATTAATTAAATATTATTTGATTAATTTTACTAATTAACTCTTTGATTAATTTTAAGTTAGTATTTCGATACAAATTTTATGTTGGACATATTTACTATAACCTTTATAATAAGACAAATATATCTTATCTACATATGCATATTTTTTTCCTTTCAATTAACTAACCTTTATACAGGCACATAAGTATTAATTAATTGATTATATTATATTATTAACCTTATTAATAATTTTAAATTTTGAAATTAATATTCACAAGTTTTAAACATTTTGAACTTTTCATTACATTTCAAACATTTTGAAAATTTATGTTATATTATAACCTTTTATAAAAAACATGGTTTTATTTTAAATTCAAATATTGTTTTAGTTTTCCAAACTATTTTGAAAATTAGCTCAAGGCTTAATTAAATTGGTTATTCTCTACTAGGGGTAACCTTTAGGCTTACTCCATCTTTCAGGCCAGGCTAGTAACCAGATAGGACAGGGTACTTGATTACCAAATTCCAATCCTAGACATAACCTTTCTAGACACCGTACCTAGCGGGCAAGTTAATTATTCGCCCTAACATAACTAATTTAGACCGCATAGGCTATAGGGGTTTGATACCATTGAAGGAACTAGGTTTGCCCACAACGGAAAAAATTAATGAATTTCAAAAAAATTATCCATTTTAGATCTTTAATTGTGCCTATGAAGCCTACATTTATTTATATCTTATCTAAATTTTCCTTGAAATAAAATAAATGTTTTATTTAATTTGGATAAATTCAATTAAAAATTGCATAGTGTATCAAATACACCAAACATTTACTTATAAGAACTAGTATATATAGGGAAGAAAGCCTTATGTTTCTTTCCCTAAAGGAGTAATTAACTAAGTACATAAATTACACTAAATGGAGAGAGAAAACTTTTATTTTCTCTCTTTGATTTGCATTGATTGCTTCATTAATGCTATAAATCAAAATTATTCATAACATAAATTGATATTGTATTAACATGTAGATAAGTATAATCAGGATGGATATCACATAGGTAAAGGAACTAAATAAAGGGTAGCATGTAGACCGATATAATTAGAAACTTGAATAAAGATGTTTCTAGATCTGGTTGAATTTCCTTCGAAAATTGCAACAATTTAAAGCACCACTTTTATTTTTTTGATTTGTTTTGATATTTTTTTTGAGAATTTTTAAGGTTAGGAGGCCATTAAATTTCGGCCATGAATAGAAGAATGAAGGTTGAGGCTTGAGTTTTAAAAAAAATGAGATTGAGAGGGGAAAATGAATGAAATACAATGTATACACACTCAGTCCCAAGTATATGCGATCCAAATATAATTACTAAATTTTATATAGTTACTAAATATCAGGGTATGTGCCATATTAAGCATTCACGGCCAGTCCCAATATTCACGGTTAATAGCGCAATATGTGTTTTAAGGTGACACAGTCGTGTGAATTACATGATCAAGCATGACATGATTATATAAAACAAGGCATGTGTACACTTCAAAGTTATAGAACAAAGTAGGGTGTATACCAGCCATCATGTATATATTAATATGGCAAGGAAATAATCAATGCAACATGAGTCCAAGTTTTTAAAGCAAGGTGGGACTAAGTTACTACTTTCAGGTTTTAAATCGAGGAAGGTTAGATCTTCAGATTTTTCCATAGGAGATGGTGATATTCCGAATGAGTCCAAGTAGCAAATATATTAAATTATTATAAAATCCATCCACCTATGCTCCAGGTAAATCGGGCACTATATGGGTATTAACATACAAGTTCAGCTTTCCAGACAAGGCATGGTGCATCAACATTTATGTATTTCAGCCTTTAAGAAAAGAAGGCAAACCGGGGTTATTCACGATAAGACACTGTCATGAAGCAACAAATGACCCATATAACTCTCGTATAACACAATATGTGATCATGTCCCAATACACACACAGATATATATATATATATATATATATATATATATATATATATATATATATATATATATAGATATACACACACACACATATGCTGACATGCATATTAGTTAATACACAACCTAATACATAAGTGATTAAAGTACACAAGTGTAAAAATTCATGGCAGTAGTATGTTTCACGAAGCGTATGGCAGTGATGACCACAAACACAATTGGTCATGGCAAATAATGACTAATCCAATATAAGAATACGAGCATAGCTTTATGCAAATGCGGAGACAAAATAAATACAAATGTTCAGGTCAGTGCAATAATAGATTGCGCTAGAGTTCAAACTCAAGGGGTCACAAGTGCAAGTTTGTTGGGTCCACCATGCACAGTTTTAGCAGGGATCAAAATTTAAGGCACATAAACATGTCTAACAGTCAGGACTTATATGTAGCAGGGAAAATTAAAATACAAGACCAACAATGGCTCCAACAGACCAAAGGAAAGAAACACCAGCAGGTACAAACTGAATCGGTTGTATTACCATGGTAATTGATCAAGGGAATTGCAACATGTTAATGCAAACATATGCAAGTAGTACTAAACAAATGGAAGAAATAGTAAGGAGCAACAAATGATGGCATTCTGACACGACCCGAACTTCCCAGCCAGCCTAGACCGAACGAGAACGCGGATTGCTTTGAGAACACAATGCATCATAACGCATAATAAGAGAACTTTTCTTTTCAATTACAATAATTTACATTAAAGTATGGAAAATAAATATACAATGGAAATACAATCATCAGAGAATAAATTACAACGATGCAGCGAAATTAAATTTTTTAAATATAATGCACTATAGAAATACATCAACTAACACAACTGAAAGAAATATGTGGATACAAAGCTTTCCAGAGTATAGCTCCAGCCATAAACCAGGATCTGTGAAATAAACATCTGGGAAACCAAAACTACTAGCTTCCCGTATGGAAAATATGGGCACCCAGAGATTAGGTGGAAAATAATAAACTCCAGGTAAGTCATGGGACTGGTGTGAGAACGAAAAACTGTTATTAAAATCTTACTTTAAAATTTGAGAAAAATCATGGGACCATGCCGTATGAAACGGAACGGGTTTATTCCATATGAATATGAGTTCTAAAATAAAACAACGCAATGTTTTTTGAAAAATTAAGCTATTATAAGACTCAGGTCCCATCACACAATGCAATGCAAGCCGTATGATAGAGTTTTACCTTATAATATCCAAACATGCTTAATACATTTTAAAACAAATCTTTTAGATATTATTATAAGTGCATAGTGCAGAAAGCAACTTCAAATATAAATGTATCAATCATAGACGGCATAGTACCCATCCTACTATGTCTCCATAGGTATACAACTAAAACCGTAAAGTCGGGAATTGGAAATGGGATTCCATCTATGAGTCGAGGCAAGGAATCCTCCTCATTCGATCCAGGTCATCTCTAGCGGGATGCCCAAGATCACACCTATGGGCTCCATCATCCACATAAGTAAAATGTCTGGGCTCCATACCATGATATTATCTCTAGCTAGAAAGAAACGCATGCAATCCTTGCTGTCTCTAATCCCATTTAAGTCTCATACCGGGGTGTGAAGCTCGCATATTAGCGCTATACAAAAAGCTATGCTATATTAAAGCCATGCTTTGATCATCAACCACAAAGCTCTGCTTTTATAGGAAAAGCTTTGATCATTGCATCTCAGCGTGCCACATTGTCAACTCATACCATACAACTGATGTATACTGATATATAACCTCTGAGCTCGTATGTCTTAGAGAAGGGTGTTAAGCAAAGAGAATAAAATCTCTGCCACCAAACATGTATTTATTTAGTAGATATCAATTAATATAGCACAAAATACAATGTTGGACACACAATCCATTTGCAAGTTCGTTCTAGGTGGGAGCGAAACCGAAAGAACCTTATTCCTCATCCCATATGTCTAACACAGGAGAGAGGCCCTTGCATATCAGGTGATCTCCAAGTACGTCTAGACGACCACCACTTATTACATCATCTTGGGTGTATTGCAAAATCGAGACATCAGTAATCATCCATATAATGTGAAGATCTCCGGTCTTCAACCACAGTCTTCATCGAGGACTTTTAATCGTCGTAAAAGTAATTCAGAATGGGTTAAACCCGGTCTTTCCGAATAACTCATGTATCTTTAAAATCAAGTGATAAATAAAGATAACACATATCTCATTCCAATCCAGAATTTTTTTTTTTTCAAATATTCATTACTCAGGGAAGGTTCCCATTAATTTTATCAAAGTTTTACATCAGTTAAACCTTTGTTAATTTTCCTTTGGATATCATTTCAAAAGATTTTATTACAACTTTTGACGATTTAAACCAAATTAAGGTTTATAAAACTAGTCGGGATTATCGAGCCTTACCGAAGTAATCATTTATTTTTTTATTCTCAATCCCAACCTATTCATCTTATGGAGCAAAACTGGAGGTAGTCCATATTTAACACCCATAGTTTTATCGGTAAATTTTATTACCATTTGATGTCTAAATCTAATTAAAGATTTAACTATCGCATGGAGTAAAACTGGTGGTACTCCATTCTCGAACACTTTTCGAATTCTATAAATTTACTTACCTCTTTTTTACATTTTGATCTTATTAAAGATTCATTAAAACTCTAAATTAGTTTTAATCTCAAAAATCATTACTTAATGATTATTCAATTTTAGGAAATTAATCCTATCTTCAACTGGGTTAAAGTACAAATGTCATTTAAAACACTGCTCACGATAACCCAAAATCAACTTCCACTAATATGGAATCTTCACGGAAATCTGAACAATTTATAATCGATATAAATTTCTCTATCAGACTAAGCCTTTTAAATTCGATAGATAGTAAATGCCTTCCTTCACAGAAGCTCATCTCAATTATTTAATTTCATTCAATTCCAATTTTATTAAATAAACTAGAAAACTTCTTTAAATCTTAATTAAAAGACTTATTCCTTTCACAACTGGGTTCAAGAACAATATTATTTAAGATACCATTCACGACGAAACCAAAATCCAATTTGATGTTAAATATAAAATCTTTAATGGTAATCATGTCGACCTACATTCAATACCAATTTCTGAAACTAACAGATATTGTTTTGGAAAAACGATATCGATATCTTCCAAATTCCTTAACCATATCCATATAATCATGGAGTCCAATATCAAAATATTCGAAGGTAATTCCCATTCGAATCCATTCCAATTTCATAAATTTGAAAACTTTGGTTATAAAAACCATTTACAATCCAACTTATTAATTTAAAATCATTGGATTATTACTCTAGTTATTAACTAGTTCATTTAGATAAAAAAATCTTTTATCTTTCCCAACTTGGAGTATTTCCGCCAAAAACTTTCCAAAATCATTTATTATGATTTTACATAATTTTTCCATATTTTTAATAATTTTATTAAGGTCCTTACAGTATGTTTCCAATATCGACCACCGAACTGCATCCATAGCGACCCTTTTCAAAACTAATCTAGACATATTTGAAAATCGAACCGTTGGATCTTAAAAGTTCTCATTTAATTGAAAAGCTCATTTCATTACTGTTCCAGCAATTCAAAGTCCAGGAGAATCTGACGGTCGGATCTCCCATGTAGTTTGAAGTTACGGGTTGACGTTCGCGAACTATCGCTCCGCGATGCATTTTATTCCAGCCCAAATCGATTTATAAATTTTAAATATAATTCAAAACCATTTTTATAAATTATATAAAAAATATATAATCATGTTTGACAACTCGTTTCAGTCGTTTATCTTCAAAATTGTATATTACACTTTTTGGTCAATTTTAATATTATTTTTACTTCAAAACCATTTGTTATCGTAATGAATATTCATCGATATTTTTGTATCTTTGCATCCATCCAAAATCAGACGTCTAAATCAAACTTCAATTTTCATTGGATATTATATTATAAAAATATTCATAATTTATTCCGGATTGGAATAACATTCAACCAATATCCATATAAATTACTTTATATGGATTTCATTCATCATATACATCAAATAATAGTTGTAAACAACTATCAAATATCCAATTAACATCCAGTGTGCACTTACATCCATATAAGCCTTAAATAATATATTTAACGCTCTTATCGGTATGACAATCAATCAATTGACATCAAATTTAAACACTTGGGATTAGTGAAAATCAAATATCATTCCAATGTCTGTGTGGGGTTTTCAACCAACAAATAGTCAATTTAAATCAATACCGATTCTTGAATTCAATCATTACCAGTTCAATTTAATTATTTTTCTAACTAACAAATTTTACTTAAATAGGTAATAATATTTTACCGTTCAAATTATAAATGGATATTTATATCCAATTTCAACTATCACTAGTATATTAACATCATTTTGACATGTTAAATATCTCAAATTCACAATCACAACAAAACACAAGAAATCAGCAATTCATCAACGAGTTTTCAAACAAAGTAATGTGAGCTACCATATATCGTATAACTTTTTGTGATAAATTAATGAAATAAAAATTAGCATAGACAATCAATATATTTTTAAATATGATTATAATTACATAGCAAAATATTCGAGTGAGAGAGTTTTCACATTGGTTGTTTGTCACTAAAAGCAATAAACAGTCGATTATCCGAATCAGATGTTTTCTTCCGCCAAAAATTACGACAAGCTCCAAATCTCTCCAAATTAGTTTCATTGCGAAGCTTTTGTTGATACGATTCCAACGCATCTTGAATCGCTGAATTGCGAGTTCGTATGCAAAAGCTATGCATTTTATAAGTTTCATGTACATATATGTGTCATTAACATAAGTAATTAATTAATTAACAACCTTAATCCTTCCTAATCACTCCTCTAATCCTCTTCTTCCTCCTCCAAACTCACGTACACAGCAGCTCCCTTTATCCCATTCATGCAACTTCCTCTCCCCTTCTCTCCTTCGTTACTTCACGAAATCAAAAACTATTTACACCAATAATTATCTCTTCTCCTCCTCTCAACAACCACCACCATCGTCACCCAGTCGTGGCCACCCTCCTACCTGCGTCCTCCATGGCCTGCGCGCACGCAACAGTAGGTTCGCAACATTTTTTGTTGCTAAAACGCCTAAAAAATTCACACTACAAGCCATTATACCCCCTCAACTCAAATACAAGCTCCATTTCTCCAATCGATACTCCAATACTCCACAATTAGTAACCCTAGCTCCAAAAACTGACGAGTTCCCTCACTGTAGAAAATGCAGCTACTAAAACATCCGCAAACATCCCCAAACTCATACAAAACTTAAGAGAATGCTCCAAGAATCACAAATATATGTGTATTTGAATTTATAGATTTTTCTTTGATTTGTTTTGATTTCTTGAAGCTTGCATTTAGTTTTAGGGGAATGAAATAAGGGGGCTGCCGTGATTCTGATGTTTAGGTTAGGTTTAGGAATTTTTGAGATAATTTATATTGGAGGAAATTTACTTTTTTATTGATTTTATATTTTATTATACTCATATTTCTCTTATTTTCATCATTTAAAAATCCGTGTGCTCACATACATATCTAATTTTCAATGAAAATTGACATGCAGCTACCCTTCGACATTACGAACCCAACGAAACTTGTTTCGTCGAATTTCGAGTCCGTTTGCTCAAACAACGAATATTTAAAGTCAAAATATTGAATGTTTTTCATGGTAAAATCACACTTGGCCACATATTTACTCTAAAAATCCCAAAACTTGGATTTCTATCATTATTCAATGCTACGGATTCAATAAAAATAGTTTCGTCGAATTCTGAGGTCGTCTCAGTAATGTTCCTTTGTAAAACTGCTCAAATTATTACATCGAACGGTTTTATCGTGTCCGGCCACATAGTAAGTCAGTTTGGCGGAAAATTTAAAATCTAATAATAATTCAATATTCTAGGTCCAAAAAAATTAGTTTCGTCGAAAATGGACATGGTTAGTAAAATGTCCATTTTTAAGGACTATGTAATATCAAAATAACATTATTAAATTCCAAAATTATTCTAATTAATAATAAACTAATTATTATAATCATATATATCTAAATAAAATATCATATAGCTGCAAAATAAACATACTTGGGTTTATAACTCAATTTTTCAGTTTTCGTGTAACGTCCCTTATTTTTACGGTATAATAATTAATTAATTTAATTATTAAATATCGATTTGGCGATATCGATAACTTGAATTGAATAATATTTATATTTAATTAATATAAACAGTAGAACAATATATATTTATTGTCGAAATAGTAGAAAATAGTGAAATTCGCAATATTGTGTGAATTGGATAGTGTAAGAGATTTGGTTAAGTTTATATTCAAATTATTATAACGAATCTATTCAATAAACGACGATAGAACGTATAGTTTATATTATAATTATAATCGAGCTCGAAATGGCGTGGAAGTTGGTAATTTGGCAATTCGAACATTAAACGAATATATAGAATCTGTTTTAAATCGGATTTCTGTGAAACAAGAAACGTTCGGAGCTGGTAAAGTATATTTTTCTAGTGGAAGAGAAAAATCGAGATTTCGTCGTGTAGATTGTGTGTTATGTCCAAATAAAATTTTAAAATAGTCGCTATGGAATTCGTTAATAATTTATAGCGATTAATTTATATTATAAAAGGATTTTTAATATAAATTGAATATCGATATAACAGGGAATTTTGAGAAATCAAGTTATAAAACCCGATATGTATATTCTAGAGCCGTATGATATTCTAGGTAAATATAAACAATAATAATAATTCATTAATATTAAATTTAATTGTTTTTAAATATATTTATATATTTAAATGGGTTATTTATAGCCTTAAAAATAGTCGTTTTTACAAATGAACTCCGTTTTCGATGAAACTAATTTTGTTGGTTCCGGAATGTTAAATCATTGTTAGATTCCAATTTTCGTAATTTTTGGAGTCAGTATGTGGCCGTATGGGATTTTAATGTGAAAATAGTCGATAATCTGATTTTTAAAATACGATGTGTGAGCAAACGGATTCAGAATTCGAAGAAACTAGTTTCGTTGGGTCCGTAATGTCAAACTGTAGGTGCATGACCATTTTGGTGATTTTTGGTTATCATGTGTGATCAGAGGAATTTTTAAGGACAAATGTAAACCGCGTTGATATAAAATTTATTATAAAAATCGGTTAAAAAAAATAATATAACTTGCCTATAAATACCATCCTAACTTTCTAACCTAATTCCATTTTCTCGCTGGTCAAATTAGTCCACCGTCGGTTTTTCCATTTTGTCAGTAAAACCTCTATCGTCAAAATTCAAAATAAAATGAAATCAAATTCCTAAAATCCTCAAACAAGTTTATCTGAGTTTCCATGGGATTCTCTTTGTTTTGGTACCAGATTTAAGGCGTGCGACGCTCGTTCGAAGAGCTCGACCATTTACAGTGAGACCTAGGGTTGTGATTACTAGAGAAGTTAATGAGTTTCAACCATTTTAACTCTTGGATTTGGGTTCTCAAGAGGAAACCGCACCCGGGTGCGAAATTTCAGTTGATCCGGTGTTAAAAACTATCGATCATTTGTAGGGGAGATTGCGAGTTCGGTTCAGGTTGCGATGGGGATCTGTCATGCGAGTGGGTGACGATGGAGATGGGATTGAAGATATTTGAAAGAGTATTCCTTTAAATATTTTTGTGTGATTTATAAAGTGGTAGAGATGGTGTTTGGGGGGCTGCAAAGTTCGTGTAACGATACGGATTTCGCTCGGGCCTAATCGATTGCTAAATCGACCAAGACCGCTCGAATCCCGTATACGCTAACTTTGGGCATACAACACATCAGAACAAATAACATAAGACTTTTATAAACATCATAATAATGTTACATCAGAGTACAGAAATATCAGAGTACGAATAAATATAATAATACAGCGGAAGATAATTTTACAATAAATGTACTACAATGCAGAGTGGAAGACGATGAATGCACTGGACGTAACTTTTGATTCCCGTTATGAAATTTCAATTTTTCGGATTCGTTGGAAAGATATTCTCTATTAGATTACAATATTTTTGGTTTTGCTAAAATCCGGTTTATTTTGAATCCTATACATTCATTTGAACTTTGAAATCGAATTTTCGAACTACCGCGCCATTTTCAATTCCTTTTATAATTTGAAATAAATATTTATATTCTAACGACGATCCAAATAATTATATACGTTTCAATTCTATTCAAAATAAATTTTCTCATCATTATTATTTAAAATAATTCATTTTAAATATTCAAAATTCACTAAAATTTCCAGTTTTAAATTTTTAAATTGGCCCGGTTTTCTAGGTTGTTACAATCTCCCCCACTTAAAACATTTCATCCTCGAAAAGGAACAAAGCTGAAAGTTTTTTTTTACTAATCAACTCAACTTTCATTATTTTCACTACGGCTTAAGTTCTTCAACTTTTCAGTTTCTAAGAACTTTTCAAATTTTTCAAAAATTTGGCTAACACCCTAAATTTTTGAAAAATTTCGCCATAACCTCCCCTGCACCGGGGACTTCGGGATATTTAATATAGCCTCCCATGGCCTTCTTCAATCCAAAAGAAAAAGAAAAAGCCAAGCAGCTAGCCAATCCGCTCATAAAATCATCCAAACCCAATAAATTTGTAAACATGTACCTATTTGTTGGGCAAACAATTTTATTCTTCTGCTCTAGCCTCCTAGATATGACCTGTTCAATGGATATACATGTATAGGCATGCAATTGTAATCATTTTTCAATACAGTTAAATATTTGATTCGATTTGGCTAATTCACCTTACATTCTCTTATTGGTATTATCAATTCAATATTTTTATTAATCAAATTAATAATCAAACAATGCAACCAGCAATCAATTAGTTGGTTAGCTTTTCAATCATATAACTTTTATGTATTCAAAATCATATTTTTAAAACCAGATTATATATAACTCTCAACTCATTCTAGGGCATTTCTAACCCCATCTCTAATGAGTCACTCATTCTAGAATGCTACTGATTCTATCTCTAATGAGGATTATTTAATAGGACATTACTAATCCTACCTCTAATGAGCCTTTTATCCTGTTCTAACGAGCTGTACCCCAAAGATTTGAGTTTAACCAAAGCTCTGATACCAGCTGTAACGATACGGATTTTGCTCCGGCCTAATCGATCGCTAAATCTACCAAGACCGTTCGAATCTCGTATACGCTAACTCTGGGCATACAACATATCATAACAAATAACAGAAGACTTTTATAAACATCATAAAAATGTTAATTCAAAGTACATTAATATCAGAGTACGAATAAATATAATAACAGCGGAAGATAATTTTACAATAAATGTACTACAATGCACAGCGGAAGATGATGAATGCACTGGACGTAACTTTTGATTCCCGCTATGAAATTTCAATTTTTCGGATTCATTGGAAAAATATTCTCAATTATATTCTAATATTTTTGTTTTCTCTAAAATCCGGTTTATTTTGAATCCTGTACATTCATTTGAACTATGAAATCGAATTATCGAACTACCGCGCCATTTTCAATTCCTTTTATAATTTAAAATAAATATATATATTCTAACGACGATCCAAATAATTAAATACATTCGAATTCTATTCAAAATAAATTTTCTCATCATTATTATTTAAAATAATTCATTTTAAATATTCAAAATTCACTAAAATTGCCAGTTTAAAAAAAATTAAATTGGCCCGGATTTTCTGGGTTGTTACCGTTCGGCCATGAGAAATGTTTTGATGAGCGGTACCTGGAGTTGAATATCGGGGAAGAAGAACTAAATGGGTACGGGTTTAGTAATGTAAGGGTGAATGGGCCGACTTATTGACATGGGTAAGGCCCAAATTGTTTAAGTGTTTATAATTTATATTTAGTTTAATTCTAAATTAATAAAGTCCTAACTTGTAATTGTTATATATGGGTCATACGGTATCGAAATTTCGAATGGTCAGACCCGTTAGGATCGTGTGGACGAGGGCTACATTACGGAACTGACTGGGTGTGGATTGGAGCTCGTTTGAATTTGTGGCAAAATAAATTGTTTGATCTGAATCGAACAACAGTTTATCGTTATTTTACGATGAACTGCCAAAGTGAGTAAAACTCACTAACTCTGACCAGTTTATATTTTTATAACTTATTTTTAGAACTGATAAATATTGGTTGATTACTGTGTGTTGATTGTTTGGATTAACTGTTGATTTATTGGTTGAAAGTATATATAACGATATATATAAATCATTAATCGAATATTGACTCTGTTTATCAGAATAATTTATATTCATGTTATTGCTGTTGATTAACATCTGTGATGTAGAAAAACAGGTTAGAGGGATCCAATAGGATTCCTCAATATTTATAGTACTGTTTGTTTTCATATATTATGTTATATGATGTGATGTATAATATGTGATTGATTATAATGACACTGGTCTTGTTATTTGGTACTGTTAAATACCAAAAGAAATATTGAAATTATTATATAAAATCGAAAGACTTTATATAGAAGGAAAATTTCAAACTGTGTATTGAAATAGAATATTTATAAAATCAAAAGATTTTATAAAAGGAATATTTATTTAGAAAATAAATAGAATTTATAAAAGGAATTTATTTATGAAATCAAAGGATTTTATAAAGGAAATATTTGGAAAGTCAAATAGAATGGAAAAGGAAATATTTGTAGACCAAATATAAAAGGAAATATTTATAAAAACAAATATAAAAGAAAATATTTATAAAACGAAAAGAATTTTATAAAAGGATATTTACTTAGAAAGTAAATGGAAGTGTAAAAGGTATATTTACTTAGAAAGTAAATAGAAGGATAAAAAGGATATTTACTTAGAAAGTAAATAGAAGTAAAAATGGATATTTATTTAGAAAATAAACAGAATTATAAAAGGAATATTTATTTGGAAAATAAATAGTATATTATAAGAGGAAAGTGGCAAGATATAAATTAACTATGAAATGGATTTAAAGTAGATATTAACTAGAATCTGTTTTAACAGATAAGTTGAGAAGATTAATTTATAAAAAATGTTTTATAAATCAAATAATTTTTTTATCATTTGTTAAATAATGATATATAAGTCTGAACTTATATAAAGAAGTAAACAGATAAATGGAGCAGATTAATTTATGAATAATATTTTATAAATCAAGTAAAATATTTATCATTGGATAAATGGAATATATAAGTCAGAACTTATATAGAGAAGTAAGAATCGATTTTAACATTGATATTTGAAACTGAATATGAACGTAGTGTTAACAAGACTTATTAATGGAATTATTAAAGTGTTGGATATAAAATAAGATTTTTATGAATTATTTATCAATAGAAGTAGAAATAGGATATTTAAAATAAGATAATATTTTAAATACAAATCCAAATTCTTTTAATTATATAAAGAATATATTATTCATATTGAATATGAATAATGGGTTAAGGCAAGTATTTTTGCAAAGAAAAGGAGTTAATAGAATATTAGTGATTCAAAGAGAGTAAATCGAATATTAGTTTATTCGAAAGGAAGTATCGAATAGAGTTTATTCGAAAAAGAGTTAGTCGAATATTAGTTTATTCGAAAGGAATTATCGAATAGAGTTTATTCGAAAAAGAGTTATCGAATATAGTTTATTCGCAAGAGATATTTTCGAATATAGTTGATTCAAAAAGAGTTAGTCGAGTATTAGTTTATTCGAAAGGAGTTAATCGAATATAAGTTACTCGAAAAGAGTTATAGAATAGAGATTATTCGAGAGAGATTTATACGTTGAAATTCGATTATATCGAATATAGGAAAGTACTACGTACTTTCCGGTTTTTAAATCAAGATTTATTTATTAAATAAATTTATTAATTAAAATTAATAAATAAAAGTTATACTTAAGTTATTATATTTCGAAAGCATGAGATTTTAACACTATTTTTATAATCAAATCACTTCTGTAAAAGAAGTGGATTCGTAAATAGAATTTGAGAGTTACGTAAGGTAGTTTGTTAAAGGTTTAAAGGGTGAACTTTGTTTATTTCGAAGTAGAAATGTTGTTCAGTTAAGGTCTAAGATGTAATTATACCCCAACTTGATTGACTCCATTTTCAACTAAGGAATAGTTAAGGTTCGATAGTGAAGGTTGGTTAAGTGATTTTAGTTAATGAGTGAAATTGTTTGAGTTGGCATAGCGATGTTTTATTTAAACGTCAGTTTAAATCCAAATGAAGTAGTTTTGGAAATTTTTTCCAAATAAGATTCAGAAATGTTTTCTAATAATAGAAAATAAGAAATTGAAATAAATATGGAAACGTTTTCCAAAGTTAATAACGTATATTTTCTAAAATTTAGAAAATACGAATTTACGAATATATAGAAATAAGGAAATGAATAAATTAATGATAAATTAATTTAAAGGGATAAATATGGATTGATGATTGATCGATAAAATTTCCATCTGGAAACAAGATCGTTGTATGTACACATGTTTTCCTTTGGTAGTTAAATCACCGGCTATCAAAGTTTTGACCATTTTTCCGTCGTCAATTATAAAGACCCATAACTTCCCCGGTAAGGAAAGAGCGGATACTTTGAGAACAACACACAAAAGAACGCAAACAGAAGAACATTTCATTGTTAATTACAACAATTCCATCAGAATACAAGAATATACAGAGTATAAATCAATATTACACATTCACTAAATATCATAGATTACACTACATTACATAGCAGTAGAAAATAATACAATACACAACTAGAAGTAATACACGGATACAGAGCTTTCTGAGTATCGTTCCAGCTGTAAATCAGGATCCTGTGAATATCAATCTGCAAAACCAAAACTACAAGCTGCCCATGTCAAAATAGGGGCACCCAGAGTTTAGGTTAAAACAACAAACTCCAGGTCAGTCATGTGACTGGTGTGAGAACTAAAACAGTTATTAATCTTTATTTTAAAGTTCAATAAATCAAGGGACGACGTCGTATAACATGGAACGAGTTTACTCCCAAGAATACCATTGCATAAAACAAACAGCGCAATGCTAAATAAAGAACAATGAAGCTATTATAAGACCCAGGTCCCATCACACAATGCAACGCAAGCCGAAGGATAGGGTTTTATCTTATAATAGCCGAAGAATGCTTGATACGCTAAATTTCGTGTTTTATTATTACTATAAGTGTATAGTGTTAAACCAGTTTCAATCATAAGTATTAATCATAGACGGCATGGGTACCATATATCATGTCGCCAATACTAGGCTCTACAATCAAAACCGCACATGTCATTTATTGGAAGTTGGATTTCCATCTATAAACTGAGGCAAGGGATCGTCCTCTACCGAATTAGAGACAATCTAGCCCATGCCTCAAGATCAGAACGCATCGACCCTTGGATCTTCAGGGGTTGTCCACTGATGTGGATTAGACGAAACCCTGAACACTACGTCTCCCCGCCCTATGGGGCGTAAATGAGCCAACGAATGACTCCATCGGTTCGAGAACGACCGATATATCCGAGGCGCCTCGCAACAGCAACAACCACATAAGTCAAACTCGACAGGGCTTGTAAAACCAATGACGCCACTTCTATCTAGAAGGAAACGCATGTCCTCCCTGCAGTCCTCTCCCGTTTCTAGTTCACAACCGGGGTGTGGGGCTCGCGAATCAATGTTACACAAAGCTATGCCACATAGGCGGTGCTTTGATCATCAACCACAAGACTTTGCTTTTCAACAGAAGCCTTGATTAATTTCCACTTAGGCATGCCACACAGGCAATTCACGCCATGCGATTGATATCCACCAATATATAACCCCTGAGCTCGTACGTCTCAGAGAAGGGCGCTAAGCAAGAGAATAAATTCTCCATCGCAAAACAGATAAGTAACGTCCCAGAAATTTCGCCTACTGGGATATGGAAATAATGGAAGATATAACTATGAATAATCAATTTTACATTGGTAATGGAGTTGGAAATAAAATTAAAAAAAAACAAATATATGGTTTTGTGTATAAATTGGATTAAATATCTAATCTAGTACGGTTGGTTCAAAATCAAATATTTTTGTCATATATTTGAATGGAATTTGATTGGATACTGGATCAAGTATTTGAAATTCGATTGAAAAACGTAGATAGCTGAATAGAAAAAATAAACGTTACTGTCGATAAACGAATTGGAGATTTATTTGTTAAATATATGGAAAATGAGTTTGAATATGTGTATATTTGTATGCATAAAAAGATTGAAATTTAACATCTTAAAATTTGGAAACGAACGGAGCTGTTGATGGTGAAACGAAATAAAATCAGAGAACCGATTTATAATTTAAAATTTTAAAATATCGTGTACACAAATGGAATCAGATTCTATTAGATTGATTTTATAATTTTTATCGCATTTAGAGGTTGTGTTAGCAGCACATATTCATTGCGTTCAGCGGTAATTCGCAGTATAGTAAACATTTAATCAATCTCTATTATAGCCTACACCAGTTGAAAACACGCCAAACTATCTTTCGATATACGCCACTACCCTGTTATAGTGATGGACATTGTTCTTATCTCTATGATTTTCCTCTATAAAAATCAAGTTCCCATCCCATTTCTTCAGCTAAAAAATTCTTCCTTTTTCAATTCTCATGGTCGATTGTCTCCATTTCCAAAAAAAACCGCTCCTCAAATTAATTGGTCCGTCTCCCTCTCATTGCCTTCTTGGAAACCCTCCTCTAAAGCCAATTAAATTAATGGCAGAAGCCAAATTTCGAGCCATCTCCAAATTAAACCCAAAACCCAATTTTCTCCAAATCAGTTTCACAAATCGAGACATGGCTACCGCTGTTATCGGTTCTTCCCCCTTTTGCAACTTGGCACCGCGATTTTAGCTATCTCCTCCACCGTGTGTTTTGCAACTCCGAAGTTGTTTCCCCTCGCTACCTCTGTTTTGAACCCCACTGCCAAGCCTGACGCCGACCCCCACGACTTCGTCAAGTCTGTAGTCGGCCACTTCTGATTGTTGATTTAAGGTGAGTTATACTCACGATTAACTTTTAATCAAGTAATTTAATTTCTGTTAAACTAGAGATTATGATGGCTTCAAATGCTTAATCGTTTGACTTGCTTGAAATTTTCTTAGAAAGTAGTTAAAAACTCTGCGATGTCAGACGTTCGGTTCACCTTGCACACGTTGCCTTGTTGTGGTGTAATGTATGCTTGTTGTTGAAACTGGAAAACTCTCCACTGGTTTGTTAGTGTGTGTTGTTTTGTCACCTTATATTTTCTTGAACTCAGGCTTAGACCTTAATCTTGTCACCCTGTGTGGACTAGTGGTATATGCATTGAGTCTGTGTTTCACTGCCTTGTGTATGCATTTCATATTGCAACTATTTGTAGAAAAATCGGTTCACTATATTTACCCAAAATACATGAATAAACTTGGATCCCTCAGCTCCACTTAATAGTATGTGAAGTAAAGTTGCCCCGGGTATTTGAACTTGTTAGATCAAAATTTGGACCTAACACCCAAATTGTTCTGAATGTTATAGAATTTCAAATGAAGAACGAGGAAAAAGAAAATAACACGCAGAATTTATAGTGGTTCGGCGTTAACGAGCCTACGTCCACTTTATATATTATTGATTATGCTTTGAAAGCTAATACAACAAGGATTTTTCTCTATACTCTCGCACTTTGGCAATAATGGTGAATTCTGTACTCAGTATTGCCAAAAAGATCCCAAAAAATGCCAAGCTCTGGGCTATTTATAGCTGATTTTGTCAGGCGGGTCGTGATAACACGTGGCACAGATCCCGAGAACATCGGATCGCATCGCCTCCGTTGAATAAATAGTCAAATTAGCCGTTGCAGAAAGGTGTCGCGATCTCCATGAAAATCGGATCGTGCAGGTGAAGAGAATCGGTCAGAATGACGGTTAGGGACACGTGTCGCTAGATCCGTGCGTCTCGGATCGCTGAAGACTTGCTCACGCTTGAATGGGTCAGAGGATTCGCCACGCATCAGGGAATCAGATCGATCAACACTGGGCAACAACATATGCACGGATCGGATCGCCTAGATGCGTCGTTTCGCTGATGACATGGGGGCGATCCGTCGAGTCGCGATCCTCCGTGGGCGATCCATCGAGACGCGATACTCCGTGGGCGATCTGTTGAGACGCGATCCTCCGTGGGCGAGTCGATAACGTGCGATCCGTTCCTTCATATTCTTGGAGAACGTGGTTTCATGCTTTCCTCTTACGAATGATCCTGGGTGGCTTGGTCAAAAAGCGAGCCAACATTTTGCCCCCTCGAAGTATGATTTATTGATGATGGAACATGCTTCGAAGCCATAGAATCGTTTTTTCTCAACGAGTCGCGGATCAGAGAACGATTCTCTTTCTGGGATTTTTCTGAATTTATCGACTCGTTTCGCAGGCTCGAGTCACGGTCCGTTAGAGGGAAATTCGTTCCGCTCTTGAGTGTGAACTTGGGCCTCGGAACGAAATGGGCTCCTCCTCGAGTCGTGGTGGGCTTTTGGTTCGCGGCCCGTCGGTCTTTCGTGGATCGAATAGGACAAAGAAAGGGAGACAAACGGTCGCCCTCTTTGCCTATATAAGCCGACCCTCCCCTCTTCACTTTCCTTCTTCTTTCTTTTTGTCGTATCGTTTCGCCTGCTCTGTCGAGGAACGAACCGCAGTATTTCGAACCTTCAAATATCCGATCACTTTCCCAATTTTTTAGAAAGGTAATTCCATGGAAAACATCCTTATTCGTATACGCTGCTATTTCACGAACGTTTTCGAATAATTTGTGGGAAGAACGATGGAATTTTGCGATTTTTTGGGGAATCCATCGAGACGCCATGGCTGACGGGCGTAGAGCTCGAAGTTCGAGGGTGAGAAGAAGAGATGGAAAACGAAGGAGGAAGAAGAAGAGAGGAGGCCGGTTCGGATCGTGGGCAAGGAGAGGAGAAGATGAAGGCGACTGGCAAGACGGAAGATCGTGGTGACAGCAAGGGCGCGTATCGTTGGGGGCTGCAACGATTCGTTAATGAGCGATCCCTTTGCCCTGCGATCCGATGGGGGGCGATCCCTCCAACCTCGCGATCCAAAAAGCAGGGCGATCCCTCTGCCTTGCGATCCGACCCATGGCTGACGATGCGAAGAAATTTCAGACTTTAATCAACCCCTTGTCACCATAAAACTTTGAACAGTTAGGCTAGAGCCTTGTCGTTGGACTTCCTGGACTAAATAAACGCATAATTTGACTGCATATGACGACTAATATTTTGAAGATCTTGATTGCTTTCACGCTTGATTTTTAATACACACAAAAGTACACGCACCGGCACTTGCACACACGGGGAACGGCTAGTGTTAATCTTATTGTTCATATTTTCTCGTCCTAGAAGCAATGTCGAATGATCACTCATCTTCAAGATCCGCAACAGAAACCGAATCCGAGATTCCTGAACAGTACAACCCTGAAATTCTTCCAATCAATCCGGGAGGTGAAATTCTGGATCTAAGTATGAGGCCACAGAATCAGATCCGGCCGAAAGTACTTCATCTAGCAACAATTCTAAGATAGATGGGCGAGCTCCCAACGAGATTCCTGGCGTGCTCGGAATAGATAAATTCTCTGATTCTTTAGCATCTAAGATCGACGATATAAAGCTTAAGAGAATCTGCTTGAGACACGGAATTCCTTGGGATGACGTCTTGACACCTGGAAGCGAAGATAGACCCCACCTAGCTCCGGAAGGATATATGGCAATTAGCCGGACCATGTGCTTGGTAGGAGCTATTCCTCCGTTCCCTCCAATTGCCATTGAAACTTTAAGAAGACTGGGTATTGCTCCGATGCAACTTCATCCGAACGCCAACGCATCTTTATACACCCAATACGTTGCATATGCGGAGATCCTACATGCCGAACTTAAATTCAGAGATTTGACATTCTTCATTCTTTTCAAGCACCGTTCTTCAGCAACTCCAAATTTCTCCTTCTTCGAATCGGTGGCAAATAGGAAGGTCCTGTACGATGGGTATAGCAATATAGGGGATCCTAAATCTGATTGGTTTTACATAAGGAAACAGGCCTGATGTTCACAAAGATGGCTCAGATCAAGTAAACTTTTAAGCCTCTAATCGAATATCTTGTTCAAGAAGTTTAGGCATTAACATTCTCCCTTTATCTCAAACAGATCATGTCTTCCCGAAAACGGAGGGTCCACTATACAGCAATCGGTTATCCATTCTTTCACAGAGCAGATCCGACTTTCTAAGGATCAAAAAATGCATTACTGACAACAATCTTCAGAAGCATCGTCTTCTAGACAGAAGATTTGGACTTGGCACCGGCGGCAAACCTTATAAGTACGTGCCCCCAACAGAGGGAGAGGGAACTTCACAAGCGATAGAAACAACTAAATTTCGCAAGAGTCCTTCTCCGATAGTCATCCAAGACGATGAAGACTTGAACATATACAGAGGGGATGAGGCCCGCGGTGACGTGTCCAAGGAAATTCCTATCTCTGCTCCAATCGAAACCGGTGCTGCCGATGACTTGACAGAAGAGCAGTTATTTGACGAGCTGAATAAAATCCCTTTACCCGATGTGGTATATACAGAAAAGTACTTTGAAGAGGGGCCTTTCTTCCTTGCTCCTGAAGAGACCAGTGCTCCAACTAGAGGACGAGAAACTGGTCAGATGAGCCTGTCTTAGGGCCCGGGTCTGTTAGGGGGAATTATATGGGATGCACACATCACACACACACTATCTGACCCTGCACTCTTATATCGTGGATATTCAAAGTTGTAATATGATCTTTTCTTTTTTGTAGGAACGATGTAACGACCTGAAAATTCGAACCAATTTAAAATGTCATTTTGGTTAATTCGGAGAATTTTGAATATTAAAGGTGATTTATTTTAAATAATAACGACGGAAAAATTTTTTTTTTAATCGAAGAAAAAAATGAATAAATTTATTTAATTATATAACGGGCCTGAAATGGCGCGGTAGTTTGAAAATTCGATTTCAAACTTTGGAAAAATATATAAAATTCCTTTTAAATCAGAATCGGGTAAAACTGGAAACGTTAGAATCGAATTTATCATATCTTTCCAGAGAATTTAAGAAATTGAAATTTCGCCGGATAAATTGCAAGTTATGAGTAAATTAAAATTTCGAAAGGTCGCTAGGGAATTTATATATATAGAAATTAAAAGCGTTTGCGACTAAAATTTAAATTCCGGATTTGTTAAATTTTAAATAATTATATATGGAAATATAAAATATGTGGATTTGATTTATAAAATTTTATTTAAGTTATAAATTGATTTAAATTGAATTTTTAAGAATATTTAATTGGAAAGTTATGTAAAATTTGGAATTTTATTTGATTATATTTAATTTGAAATTCAAGTTTGAAATTTGAAAATAATTAAATATGGAATAAAATATATGTGAAATAAATTTGTAAATTTATCTAAATTGTGATTTGGTTTAAATATGAATTTATAAATATTTAAATTTGAATTTTAAACAGTTAATTGAATATTGAATATTTTATTAATTTATTTAACTGTAGAATTTGACTGTTTTGGCGACTGTCTCGGAATTCGACGAAACTGGCGCCATTGGATCCGGAACGGTGAATTATTTCAGGATTCCAAATTTTAGAATTTTCGGACTTGTTATGTGACCGTACGGGAGAAATCGCGAAATTGAATCGTTGAAACAGAATATTGGTTGTTCTCTTATTTGGGCCTTTATATATATTATAAATAAATTCCTTTCCACCCTAGTCAGCCCATTTCTTCATTTCACGTTGCTTGCTCTCCTCCTACTTTTCTCTAATGGCTGAAAATAAATTTTCCAAACCCTAGGAAAAAAAAAAAAAAAAAATCAAAATCAAAACTTGAAAATGAAATTTCTCCAAAACCTATCGTATTATATGTCAAACTGAAGCTCTCGATGAGTAGAACACGGATCTGCAATTTATTTCGACATGCAGTGAAGGACGTGGCCGGAAATGGTGGTCAAAGTTCCTGTTTTTCGAAATTTTAGGGTTGTTTTGGGGCTTTTTGATTCGGAGCGAAATCTGAGAATCGGGGACATGGGTATTGAAGAGGAGGTCGATACGAGTTCAACGGTGCTATGCATGCGAATTATTGTGGTGTAAATCGATGGGATTTGGGGTTGAAAGGTCGAAATGGCGGTTCGTTCTTGGAGATGCTGGCGGCGATGGGGTCCACCGGACCTGGTGGCTCCGGTGCTGGTAGGCGCGCCCTCGAGCGGGCTTTCACCTGGTGCTGGCCGGAGGTGCTATCGGTGTCGGAGGTGAGGGAATTTGGCGGTCAACGGTGAAGCATCGGTGGGTTTTTTTTTTCTCGTCGTTCACTGTTCACGCGAAGGGAGAGGGAGCGGGAAACATTGGGAGAGAGGCTGACGTGGAAGTATCTGAGTGGTGAGGTTTTATTTTATTTATTTTTATATATATTTATATCCGCATAGAAAAACACTGATATCTTTTACGTACGAACTCGGATTGACGCACGGTTTGTTGCGTTGGGATCGTGGCAGAGTTGCGGACGTTTTGACACTAATTTCGCTGCATTAGGAGACTGTCAAATTTTGGGCCTTTTCTGGACGTTCGATGCAATTGAAACCCAAAGGTGAGTGTTTCTTCGCTCATGAAATACTAAATTTATCCCATATTTATCGAATTAAAATATGAAATGAATTGGTTGCATGCTTGTGTTGATTTAGTGAGTGATTGCTTGAAATTGACATGCCAGTGTGTTACATGCAATGAAAATCGATAATTGGTTATTTGAATTTAATTTAAATTTCCAATTGAAATTCTGACACTTGATAAATAGTAAAAATGATTCAATGTACTGTTGATTAAACGATGTAATGGCTGCCCTGATTGATTTGATTCTGAATGAATATTGCTTGGACTGTTCTGTTATGCAGTATATGATGTTGTGTGCCATGTGACGATAAATCCCATTTACCCTTGATGTTACGGGCATCGAATAAACCCGGGATTTATCGATAAAATGAATTAAGAACATGGAGTGAAATGATAAATCTCTGTGACCCTGATTTGGATTGAAATGATAGATCCATCCCTGAATATCGAGAAATAAAAAAATTTAAATCACTTGGCCATAGGATAGCAAATTATATACGGACACCGGTCGGTTAAATGAAATTGTGAATTTTGAAATTTATTGTTTAACGACAATAAGCGATGTTTTATAATTTATTTTCCTTTGAATTTGAAATTAGAAATACAAATAAAAGGGAAATGAATTTGTGTTGAAATTATAGTTAAATCGAGGGTGGAATTTATTTAAATCGAATGTATTGAAATTGAACTGTGGTGTCTGATCTGAGATTTACTTTAAATCAACCTTGATTTGAATAAAAGGTGAAATTGTAAACTCGATATGTGTTGAAAGTTTAAACCTTTGAAACGATGAAAATGAACTGAAAATTCAAATTTTGTTATAAATTGAATATTCGAAATGGGAATATGATTTGAAATCAAATGTTGTTTTGGGATTCAATGGATTGAAATTTAATAAGTATGGAAGTGGAAATTTTAACAAATTGAAATGATTGAAAACGAATTCGGTTTATTCGAAATAAATTGAGATGGTTGGAATGGGAATACGGGTTAGAGTTTAACCGTCTGAACAGAATTGGCGAATTTGAAATGAATGGAAATTTGAAATGAAATTTGATTGGGATTGTGAATTTGAATTAATTTACTTGAAGTTGAAATACAACTGCAAGTGTAAACGAAATCTGGTCGAAACGATGCTAAATTCCAACTATTGTATGTCAAAACTATTTTTCAAACTAATCTGATAATAAATTAAATTTCCTTATAACTATTTATTTTATAAATTAGTTAAATAAAATACTTTATAATTATTAATTATTTATTTTATGAATTATTTTAATGTGTTATTTATTTTGTCAAACTCTACTTTTATTACAAACTATTATTTC
The DNA here is from genome assembly GCA_030737875.1 of Allium sativum. Classification (NCBI taxonomy): domain Eukaryota; kingdom Viridiplantae; phylum Streptophyta; class Magnoliopsida; order Asparagales; family Amaryllidaceae; genus Allium; species Allium sativum. The sequence continues at coordinate 509,405,495 of CM060925.1, forward strand.
AAATTATTTCAATTATACCTTTAAACTATTTAAATATATTGTTAATTATTTCGATATTCAAAATTTATTTAAGTTGGAATTAGATCGAGTTGTTATGAATAAATGGAAAACCCCATTTAAATAATATTCTGTTTAGAATATGAAAATTGATTTTTGAACGTGATATTTTCGATATGAAGTACGAACTTCTTTGGAAAAGTAAAAGCACTGACCGGTGTGAAAAATGTAAAACGTCGGTTGGCAAGGAGACCGGAGTCGACATAAGGCATACTCTCTGTCAGTGTCGATACCACCTTGACAACTGTGTACGCGGTGGAAGTTCCAGAACCGAAGAAGGATGGTATGGAGGCTATTACTGGATTTGAAGAAAGAGAACGATGATGGATTAGCCTTGACCTTCGGGTCATAATTGAAATGACTAAAACAGGAGCCATACCCAGGTTAATGAGATCGCATCTCTGATCGAACGCGCTCCTTCGAAACCATCTCTATTACTGTTGTGATTGATTCGGGTGCACCTTTGAATATGGGAATGTCGTTCGAGGTGGGCGGTAGTTGCGGCTATGCGTTACCACCGGCCTGGGTCCGCAATTCGGTAGAATCCTACCGGGGTATTTCCTCAGTGCCTTGTCATATTATCCTGATCGAACCCCTACGATTTTGATTTAACATTGTCGTATCACGGCGCATCCCTATCCACCGACGTATTGGTGTGTTATATGCAAACTGTACGGCAATGGTATAAACGGTGTAAGGGGACCATGGAATCCTGCTTACGCTATTTTCGATATATTATACTTTACTGAATAAACACTATTGTAATAGCGTATTATACTTTGTATGTATTAGTTTAACGGATCCTTGAGAGATGGAAAATCCCGTAACATCTCTTGAGTTACTGCACCATGACACTGATATTATTTCGTATTTTAATTTGACTAATATGAGATGATTTAGTGCTGATCCGAGTGTTTGTTGTGTTTTCTTTTATGCAATATGCTCGGGTCAGCAGACGTTGCAGTTAATGAAGATTGTCTTGCCTGGAGATCGAAGACGGAGTTTGATATACATGTATCCACTACATTCTATTTTCCGCTGCATTATGTGTATGTAAGTGTATAACTCTGATTGATTTAAATGTTGTAACTCGAATGTATACGTTTAAATGCTTTTGAATATTTATTTGTCTATTACATGTGATCCTTCCGCTGTGAGATTCTGTGATTGTTTTCTTCTTCTCTTTCTTTTTCTTATTTTTCCCCAATAACTATCTGGGTTGGCGATTTGTTTGGGTCGACATGTGTGGTTTATTGTCGATTTAAACGGTCAAAAATCTGGGTCGTTACAGTTGGTATCAGAGCGATGGTTATCGATAACCTTGGCTCTGTTTGGGAATTAACTCATTAGAGATAGGGTTAGTAACACCCTAGAATGAGTTCGAGTGAATATATATGAGAGAGCGTATTTGTATTTTGGATATAAAATGATTTTATGTTGTGTTAATTGTTCTGTTGAATATTTATAGATTCTGGTCGATATATGGGACGCCATAGAATCGATAGGAATTTCTAAATGTTCGGACAGAATGACTTGACACAATATGTTTTTCAATTATATTTAAAAAAAAAAAAAAAATTAAATATATATTATGAGTTTAAGTATGTATGTATTTGTTTTAGTGGGTGATAATATAAAGTAATTACCCATTATGGTTGATTAAATCGTAAATCAAATAAGAAAAATTAATGAATGAGGAAATATGCAAAATCGGAAAAAAAATACCAGTGGATATAATTGGTTGCAAAACAGTTTGTGATAGAGTAGAAATGAACTTGAAATTGATTCCGGGCTTTGATAATAATTTACCAAAGTTTTGAAATACTATTATTTTATAGAATAGTTTTGGAAATAGTTTTGAAGGGATTTTAAAACGAAATGAGTGTAATCCCTTCTTAGACCTTAGAAACGACCTCGGTAATGAGTGCACGCATTATCGATGTGTATTCTAAAGAGTCCAAGTGGGGGAGACTGCTCAAATGTTATTATAATTGTTAAGTAAAGGATTTGGATTTAAATCTCATATGATATAAAATTTTAAGTTCATATGTTATGAATTTTGATAAAGGTATTAGAATATGTTATTTAAAGTTGAAATTTAAGGCAAACATATTTTGAAAAATTTTATATGTTGAGTAATTAAAGATTTGGGTTTAAAATTTTATATGTCATGTCTTCTATAAAATAGTATAAATATATAAGTTATTTTGAACTTAGAAAAAAAAAAAAAAAAAACCCGGAATCAAGCCACTTAAGTTCGTCCTGATTAACGACATTGATTCAAAGTTAATATGCATGTTTTGTTGAAAATTTTTAGACTTCGAAATTTGGAATGGACTTAAAAAAAATGAGGGGTCGTCACGGAACTCTTGAATTTGGATTGTAAAATATTCTATCAGATGAAGTATAGCTTATTTTAGTAGAAGGAATCGAATAATGATAGTTTGAGAATTTAGTATGAATTTGAGTCATAAACAGTCGTTAATTCAAATCATGACTTGTACGTCGAATAAATAAATTTGGTTAATGGAATAGGGGTCAAGTGAATCCAGTTAGTCGAAAATTTTAAAGAGAATTCAAGTTTAATCGAAATATAATACTTGAAACAAAACCGGAAATTGAATAGAAAGAATATCGAATATAAAGTAAGCAATTTAATGTAGATTCAACTATTGAAATGAGGTGATAACAACGTTAAGTGTTCAGGGTTTACAAAAGTATTGGAATCGAAAGGTTGAAATTTCAAATAGAAATAAACCAACGTTATGAGAAAATCCAAAATAGTCGATAAGCTGAAATTAAAATGACCGTAACTTTTGAATGGACAATCGGAATTTGATGATTCCGGACTTTTTGAAAACCTTAGAAACTGAGTTAAAACTTTCGTTAATAACGCCCGTCAAAATTCTCATGTTTACTATGCTGAAATTCAAGTTTTAGACATAGTTGTATGTGCAGGAAATTAAAAACAGACGTGTACATCGATATTGTTTCGACCATAACTTCCAAATGAATCGTCGGATTTTAATGTGCGAGTACAATTCGGAAAGGCCAGAGTGTAAGCTAAAAAAAATTTCCTTAATGTGCTAAGTAAAAATTTTGAGATTTTGAGGGCTGAAAACTGACATGAACAATTCAGGCCTGCATTTTCAGTGCCTGGGCTGAAACGTTCACTTGCGGTAAAACTGCCATAACTTTTAAACCGATTATCCGAATTTGATGAGTCCGGACATTTCGGAAAGCTGAAACGAGAGCAATAACTTTCGCCTAGTTTGCTTTGGTCAAATTCCAACTTTTATGCGTGATAATCAACGTTTTGTTCGCTGGCCTGTTACGGATATGGTGGTTTTGCAGTTGAAACGACGAAATTTTGACATGTATGTTGTATGCACTTGCTATATATTGTATATATGTTTGATTTTTCATGTATGTGTAAGTATTTGGCAGGTGTACGGAGTGTGCACTACGACTTTGAAGCTCGCTTGCGCTAAAATGCTAAAATGCCAAGGTAAATAAAAATGCAATATAACGCTAAAAGAGGTACGTACTGGTGGTATATGGTTTTGAGAGTTTTATATTTTGTTTTCCCCACTTTTGGGATGCCTAATCATTGGATGAGATGTATTTTGGGTTATATATGTATGGGGATTTTTCCCGGACCTCTCCGTACAAAGGAGATGCTGCCGAAATTTTCCGTGATTTCGGGAGTTAGAAAAATTTACGGATTTTACGACTATACTTGTTTGGAAATATTATTTTAAATATGAATTTGAATTTGAATTGATATACGCTTGATATCGTTTCGTTCTCTTTTCGAGGACGAAAAGATTTTAAGTGGGGGAGAATGTAACGACCTGAAAATTCGAACCAATTTAAAATGTCATTTTGGTTAATTCGGAGAATTTTGAATATTAAAGGTGATTTATTTTAAATAATAACGACGGAAATTTTTTTTTTTAATCGAAGAAAAAAATGAATAAATTTATTTAATTATATAACGGGCCTGAAATGGCGCGGTAGTTTGAAAATTCGATTTCAAACTTTGGAAAAATATATAAAATTCCTTTTAAATCAGAATCGGGTAAAACTGGAAACGTTAGAATCGAATTTATCATATCTTTCCAGAGAATTTAAGAAATTGAAATTTCGCCGGATAAATTGCAAGTTATGAGTAAATTAAAATTTCGAAAGGTCGCTAGGGAATTTATATATATAGAAATTAAAAGCGTTTGCGATTAAAATTTAAATTCCGGATTTGTTAAATTTTAAATAATTATATATGGAAATATAAAATATGTGGATTTGATTTATAAAATTTTATTTAAGTTATAAATTGATTTAAATTGAATTTTTAAGAATATTTAATTGGAAAGTTATGTAAAATTTGGAATTTTATTTGATTATATTTAATTTGAAATTCAAGTTTGAAATTTGAAAATAATTAAATATGGAAAAAAATATATGTGAAATAAATTTGTAAATTTATCTAAATTGTGATTTGGTTTAAATATGAATTTATAAATATTTAAATTTGAATTTTAAACAGTTAATTGAATATTGAATATTTTATTAATTTATTTAACTGTAGAATTTGACTGTTTTGGCGACTGTCTCGGAATTCGACGAAACTGGCGCCATTGGATCCGGAACGGTGAATTATTTCAGGATTCCAAATTTTAGAATTTTCGGACTTGTTATGTGACCATACGGGAGAAATCGCGAAATTGAATCGTTGAAACAGAATATTGGTTGTTCTCTTATTTGGGCCTTTATATATATTATAAATAAATTCCTTTCCACCCTAGTCAGCCCATTTCTTCATTTCACGTTGCTTGCTCTCCTCCTACTTTTCTCTAATGGCTGAAAATAAATTTTCCAAACCCTAGGAAAAAAAAAAAAAAAAAAATCAAAATCAAAACTTGAAAATGAAATTTCTCCAAAACCTATCGTATTATATGTCAAACTGAAGCTCTCGATGAGTAGAACACGGATCTGCAATTTATTTAGACATGCAGTGAAGGACGTGGCCGGAAATGGTGGTCAAAGTTCCTGTTTTTCGAAATTTTAGGGTTGTTTTGGGGCTTTTTGATTCGGAGCGAAATCTGAGAATCGGGGACATGGGTATTGAAGAGGAGGTCGATACGAGTTCAACGGTGCTATGCATGCGAATTATTGTGGTGTAAATCGATGGGATTTGGGGTTGAAAGGTCGAAATGGCGGTTCGTTCTTGGAGATGCTGGCGGCGATGGGGTCCACCGGACCTGGTGGCTCCGGTGCTGGTAGTCGCGCCCTCGAGCGGGCTTTCACCTGGTGCTGGCCGGAGGTGCTATCGGTGTCGGAGGTGAGGGAATTTGGCGGTCAACGGTGAAGCATCGGTGGGTTTTTTTTTTCTCGTCGTTCACTGTTCACGCGAAGGGAGAGGGAGCGGGAAACATTGGGAGAGAGGCTGACGTGGCAGTATCTGAGTGGTGAGGTTTTATTTTATTTATTTTTATATATATTTATATCCGCATAGAAAAACACTGATATCTTTTACGTACGAACTCGGATTGACGCACGGTTTGTTGCGTTGGGATCGTGGCAGAGTTGCGGACGTTTTGACACTAATTTCGCTGCATTAGGAGACTGTCAAATTTTGGGCCTTTTCTGGACGTTCGATGCAATTGAAACCCAAAGGTGAGTGTTTCTTCGCTCATGAAATACTAAATTTATCCCATATTTATCGAATTAAAATATGAAATGAATTGGTTGCATGCTTGTGTTGATTTAGTGAGTGATTGCTTGAAATTGACATGCCAGTGTGTTACATGCAATGAAAATCGATAATTGGTTATTTGAATTTAATTTAAATTTCCAATTGAAATTCTGACACTTGATAAATAGTAAAAATGATTCAATGTACTGTTGATTAAACGATGTAATGGCTGCCCTGATTGATTTGATTCTGAATGAATATTGCTTGGACTGTTCTGTTATGCAGTATATGATGTTGTGTGCCATGTGACGATAAATCCCATTTACCCTTGATGTTACGGGCATCGAATAAACCCGGGATTTATCGATAAAATGAATTAAGAACACGGAGTGAAATGATAAATCTCTGTGACCCTGATTTGGATTGAAATGATAGATCCATCCCTGAATATCGAGAAATAAAAAAATTTAAATCACTTGGCCATAGGATAGCAAATTATATACGGACACCGGTCGGTTAAATGAAATTGTGAATTTTGAAATTTATTGTTTAACGACAATAAGCGATGTTTTATAATTTATTTTCCTTTGAATTTGAAATTAGAAATACAAATAAAAGGGAAATGAATTTGTGTTGAAATTATAGTTAAATCGAGGGTGGAATTTATTTAAATCGAATGTATTGAAATTGAACTGTGGTGTCTGATCTGAGATTTACTTTAAATCAACCTTGATTTGAATAAAAGGTGAAATTGTAAACTCGATATGTGTTGAAAGTTTAAACCTTTGAAACGATGAAAATGAACTGAAAATTCAAATTTTGTTATAAATTGAATATTCGAAATGGGAATATGATTTGAAATCAAATGTTGTTTTGGGATTCAATGGATTGAAATTTAATAAGTATGGAAGTGGAAATTTTAACAAATTGAAATGATTGAAAACGAATTCGGTTTATTCGAAATAAATTGAGATGGTTGGAATGGGAATACGGGTTAGAGTTTAACCGTCTGAACGGAATTGGCGAATTTGAAATGAATGGAAATTTGAAATGAAATTTGATTGGGATTGTGAATTTGAATTAATTTACTTGAAGTTGAAATACAACTGCAAGTGTAAACGAAATCTGGTCGAAACGATGCTAAATTCCAACTATTGTATGTCAAAACTATTTTTCAAACTAATCTGATAATAAATTAAATTTCCTTATAACTATTTATTTTATAAATTAGTTAAATAAAATACTTTATAATTATTAATTATTTATTTTATGAATTATTTTAATGTGTTATTTATTTTGTCAAACTCTACTTTTATTACAAACTATTATTTCAAATTATTTTAATTATACCTTTAAACTATTTAAATATATTGTTAATTATTTCGATATTCAAAATTTATTTAAGTTGGAATTAGATCGAGTTGTTATGAATAAATGGAAAACCCCATTTAAATAATATTCTGTTTAGAATATGAAAATTGATTTTTGAACGTGATATTTTCGATATGAAGTACGAACTTCTTTGGAAAAGTAAAAGCACTGACCGGTGTGAAAAATGTAAAACGTCGGTTGGCAAGGAGACCGGAGTCGACATAAGGCATACTCTCTGTCAGTGTCGATACCACCTTGACAACTGTGTACGCGGTGGAAGTTCCAGAACCGAAGAAGGATGGTATGGAGGCGATTACTGGATTTGAAGAAAGAGAACGATGATGGATTAGCCTTGACCTTCGGGTCATAATTGAAATGACTAAAACAGGAGCCATACCCAGGTTAATGAGATCGCATCTCTGATCGAACGCGCTCCTTCGAAACCATCTCTATTACTGTTGTGATTGATTCGGGTGCACCTTTGAATATGGGAATGTCGTTCGAGGTGGGCGGTAGTTGCGGCTATGCGTTACCACCGGCCTGGGTCCGCAATTCGGTAGAATCCTACCGGGGTATTTCCTCAGTGCCTTGTCATATTATCCTGATCGAACCCCTACGATTTTGATTTAACATTGTCGTATCACGGCGCATCCCTATCCACCGACGTACTGGTGTGTTATATGCAAACTGTACGGCAATGGTATAAACGGTGTAAGGGGACCATGGAATCCTGCTTACGCTATTTTCGATATATTATACTTTACTGAATAAACACTATTGTAATAGCGTATTATACTATGTATGTATTAGTTTAACGGATCCTTGAGAGATGGAAAATCCCGTAACATCTCTTGAGTTACTGCACCATGACACTGATATTATTTCGTATTTTAATTTGACTAATATGAGATGATTTAGTGCTGATCCGAGTGTTTGTTGTGTTTTCTTTTATGCAATATGCTCGGGTCAGCAGACGTTGCAGTTAATGAAGATTGTCTTGCCTGGAGATCGAAGACGGAGTTTGATATACATGTATCCACTACATTCTATTTTCCGCTGCATTATGTGTATGTAAGTGTATAACTCTGATTGATTTAAATGTTGTAACTCGAATGTATACGTTTAAATGCTTTTGAATATTTATTTGTCTATTATATGTGATCCTTCCGCTGTGAGATTCTGTGATTGTTTTCTTCTTCTCTTTCTTTTTCTTATTTTTCCCCAATAACTATCTGGGTTGGCGATTTGTTTGGGTCGACATGTGTGGTTTATTGTCGATTTAAACGGTCAAAAATCTGGGTCGTTACAGTTGGTATCAGAGCGATGGTTATCGATAACCTTGGCTCTGTTTGGGAATTAACTCATTAGAGATAGGGTTAGTAACACCCTAGAATGAGTTCGAGTGAATATATATGAGAGAGCGTATTTGTATTTTGGATATAAAATGATTTTATGTTGTGTTAATTGTTCTGTTGAATATTTATAGATTCTGGTCGATATATGGGACGCCATAGAATCGATAGGAATTTCTAAATGCTCGGACAGAATGACTTGACACAATATGTTTTTCAATTATATTTTTTTAAAAAAAAAATATTAAATATATATTATGAGTTTAAGTATGTATGTATTTGTTTTAGTGGGTGATAATATAAAGTAATTACCCATTATGGTTGATTAAATCGTAAATCAAATAAGAAAAATTAATGAATGAGGAAATATGCAAAATCGGAAAAAAAATACCAGTGGATATAATTGGTTGCAAAACAGTTTGTGATAGAGTAGAAATGAACTTGAAATTGATTCCGGGCTTTGATAATAATTTACCAAAGTTTTGAAATACTATTATTTTATAGAATAGTTTTGGAAATAGTTTTGAAGGGATTTTAAAACGAAATGAGTGTAATCCCTTCTTAGACCTTAGAAACGACCTCGGTAATGAGTGCACGCATTATCGATGTGTATTCTAAAGAGTCCAAGTGGGGGAGACTGCTCAAATGTTATTATAATTGTTAAGTAAAGGATTTGGATTTAAATCTCATATGATATAAAATTTTAAGTTCATATGTTATGAATTTTGATAAAGGTATTAGAATATGTTATTTAAAGTTGAAATTTAAGGCAAACATATTTTGAAAAATTTTATATGTTGAGTAATTAAAGATTTGGGTTTAAAATTTTATATGTCATGTCTTCTATAAAATAGTATAAATATATAAGTTATTTTGAACTTAGAAAAAAAAAAAAAAAAAAAAAAACCCGGAATCAAGCCACTTAAGTTCGTCCTGATTAACGACATTGATTCAAAGTTAATATGCATGTTTTGTTGAAAATTTTTAGACTTCGAAATTTGGAATGGACTTAAAAAAAATGAGGGGTCGTCACGGAACTCTTGAATTTGGATTGTAAAATATTCTATCAGATGAAGTATAGCTTATTTTAGTAGAAGGAATCGAATAATGATAGTTTGAGAATTTAGTATGAATTTGAGTCATAAACAGTCGTTAATTCAAATCATGACTTGTACGTCGAATAAATAAATTTGGTTAATGGAATAGGGGTCAAGTGAATCTAGTTAGTCGAAAATTTTAAAGAGAATTCAAGTTTAATCGAAATATAATACTTGAAACAAAACCGGAAATTGAATAGAAAGAATATCGAATATAAAGTAAGCAATTGAATGTAGATTCAACTATTGAAATGAGGTGATAACAACGTTAAGTGTTCAGGGTTTACAAAAGTATTGGAATCGAAAGGTTGAAATTTCAAATAGAAATAAACCAACGTTATGAGAAAATCCAAAATAGTCGATAAGCTGAAATTAAAATGACCGTAACTTTTGAATGGACAATCGGAATTTGATGATTCCGGACTTTTTGAAAACCTTAGAAACTGAGTTAAAACTTTCGTTAATAACGCCCGTCAAAATTCTCATGTTTACTATGCTGAAATTCAAGTTTTAGACATAGTTGTATGTGCAGGAAATTAAAAACAGACGTGTACATCGATATTGTTTCGACCATAACTTCCAAATGAATCGTCGGATTTTAATGTGCGAGTACAATTCGGAAAGGCCAGAGTGTAAGCTAAAAAAAATTTCCTTAATGTGCTAAGTAAAAATTTTGAGATTTTGAGGGCTGAAAACTGACATGAACAATTCAGGCCTGCATTTTCAGTGCCTGGGCTGAAACGTTCACTTGCGGTAAAACTGCCATAACTTTTAAACCGATTATCCGAATTTGATGAGTCCGGACATTTCGGAAAGCTGAAACGAGAGCAACAACTTTCGCCTAGTTTGCTTTGGTCAAATTCCAACTTTTATGCGTGATAATCAACGTTTTGTTCGCTGGCCTGTTACGGATATGGTGGTTTTGCAGTTGAAACGACGAAATTTTGACATGTATGTTGTATGCACTTGCTATATATTGTATATATGTTTGATTTTTCATGTATGTGTAAGTATTTGGCAGGTGTACGGAGTGTGCACTACGACTTTGAAGCTCGCTTGCGCTAAAATGCTAAAATGCCAAGGTAAATAAAAATGCAATATAACGCTAAAAGAGGTACGTACTGGTGGTATATGGTTTTGAGAGTTTTATATTTTGTTTTCCCCACTTTTGGGATGCCTAATCATTGGATGAGATGTATTTTGGGTTATATATGTATGGGGATTTTTCCCGGACCTCTCCGTACAAAGGAGATGCTGCCGAAATTTTCCGTGATTTCGGGAGTTAGAAAAATTTACGGATTTTACGACTATACTTGTTTGGAAATATTATTTTAAATATGAATTTGAATTTGAATTGATATACGCTTGATATCGTTTCGTTCTCTTTTCGAGGACGAAAAGATTTTAAGTGGGGGAGAATGTAACGACCTGAAAATTCGAACCAATTTAAAATGTCATTTTGGTTAATTCGGAGAATTTTGAATATTAAAGGTGATTTATTTTAAATAATAACGACGGAAATTTTTTTTTTTAATCGAAGAAAAAAATGAATAAATTTATTTAATTATATAACGGGCCTGAAATGGCGCGGTAGTTTGAAAATTCGATTTCAAACTTTGGAAAAATATATAAAATTCCTTTAAAATCAGAATCGGGTAAAACTGGAAACGTTAGAATCGAATTTATCATATCTTTCCAGAGAATTTAAGAAATTGAAATTTCGCCGGATAAATTGCAAGTTATGAGTAAATTAAAATTTCGAAAGGTCGCTAGGGAATTTATATATATAGAAATTAAAAGCGTTTGCGATTAAAATTTAAATTCCGGATTTGTTAAATTTTAAATAATTATATATGGAAATATAAAATATGTGGATTTGATTTATAAAATTTTATTTAAGTTATAAATTGATTTAAATTGAATTTTTAAGAATATTTAATTGGAAAGTTATGTAAAATTTGGAATTTTATTTGATTATATTTAATTTGAAATTCAAGTTTGAAATTTGAAAATAATTAAATATGGAATAAAATATATGTGAAATAAATTTGTAAATTTATCTAAATTGTGATTTGGTTTAAATATGAATTTATAAATATTTAAATTTGAATTTTAAACAGTTAATTGAATATTGAATATTTTATTAATTTATTTAACTGTAGAATTTGACTGTTTTGGCGACTGTCTCGGAATTCGACGAAACTGGCGCCATTGGATCCGGAACGGTGAATTATTTCAGGATTCCAAATTTTAGAATTTTCGGACTTGTTATGTGACCGTACGGGAGAAATCGCGAAATTGAATCGTTGAAACAGAATATTGGTTGTTCTCTTATTTGGGCCTTTATATATATTATAAATAAATTCCTTTCCACCCTAGTCAGCCCATTTCTTCATTTCACGTTGCTTGCTCTCCTCCTACTTTTCTCTAATGGCTGAAAATAAATTTTCCAAACCCTAGGAAAAAAAAAAAAAAAAAAATCAAAATCAAAACTTGAAAATGAAATTTCTCCAAAACCTATCGTATTATATGTCAAACTGAAGCTCTCGATGAGTAGAACACGGATCTGCAATTTATTTAGACATGCAGTGAAGGACGTGGCCGGAAATGGTGGTCAAAGTTCCTGTTTTTCGAAATTTTAGGGTTGTTTTGGGGCTTTTTGATTCGGAGCGAAATCTGAGAATCGGGGACATGGGTATTGAAGAGGAGGTCGATACGAGTTCAACGGTGCTATGCATGCGAATTATTGTGGTGTAAATCGATGGGATTTGGGGTTGAAAGGTCGAAATGGCGGTTCGTTCTTGGAGATGCTGGCGGCGATGGGGTCCACCGGACCTGGTGGCTCCGGTGCTGGTAGGCGCGCCCTCGAGCGGGCTTTCACCTGGTGCTGGCCGGAGGTGCTATCGGTGTCGGAGGTGAGGGAATTTGGCGGTCAACGGTGAAGCATCGGTGGGTTTTTTTTTTCTCGTCGTTCACTGTTCACGCGAAGGGAGAGGGAGCGGGAAACATTGGGAGAGAGGCTGACGTGGCAGTATCTGAGTGGTGAGGTTTTATTTTATTTATTTTTATATATATTTATATCCGCATAGAAAAACACTGATATCTTTTACGTACGAACTCGGATTGACGCACGGTTTGTTGCGTTGGGATCGTGGCAGAGTTGCGGACGTTTTGACACTAATTTCGCTGCATTAGGAGACTGTCAAATTTTGGGCCTTTTCTGGACGTTCGATGCAATTGAAACCCAAAGGTGAGTGTTTCTTCGCTCATGAAATACTAAATTTATCCCATATTTATCGAATTAAAATATGAAATGAATTGGTTGCATGCTTGTGTTGATTTAGTGAGTGATTGCTTGAAATTGACATGCCAGTGTGTTACATGCAATGAAAATCGATAATTGGTTATTTGAATTTAATTTAAATTTCCAATTGAAATTCTGACACTTGATAAATAGTAAAAATGATTCAATGTACTGTTGATTAAACGATGTAATGGCTGCCCTGATTGATTTGATTCTGAATGAATATTGCTTGGACTGTTCTGTTATGCAGTATATGATGTTGTGTGCCATGTGACGATAAATCCCATTTACCCTTGATGTTACGGGCATCGAATAAACCCGGGATTTATCGATAAAATGAATTAAGAACACGGAGTGAAATGATAAATCTCTGTGACCCTGATTTGGATTGAAATGATAGATCCATCCCTGAATATCGAGAAATAAAAAAATTTAAATCACTTGGCCATAGGATAGCAAATTATATACGGACACCGGTCGGTTAAATGAAATTGTGAATTTTGAAATTTATTGTTTAACGACAATAAGCGATGTTTTATAATTTATTTTCCTTTGAATTTGAAATTAGAAATACAAATAAAAGGGAAATGAATTTGTGTTGAAATTATAGTTAAATCGAGGGTGGAATTTATTTAAATCGAATGTATTGAAATTGAACTGTGGTGTCTGATCTGAGATTTACTTTAAATCAACCTTGATTTGAATAAAAGGTGAAATTGTAAACTCGATATGTGTTGAAAGTTTAAACCTTTGAAACGATGAAAATGAACTGAAAATTCAAATTTTGTTATAAATTGAATATTCGAAATGGGAATATGATTTGAAATCAAATGTTGTTTTGGGATTCAATGGATTGAAATTTAATAAGTATGGATGTGGAAATTTTAACAAATTGAAATGATTGAAAACGAATTCGGTTTATTCGAAATAAATTGAGATGGTTGGAATGGGAATACGGGTTAGAGTTTAACCGTCTGAACGGAATTGGCGAATTTGAAATGAATGGAAATTTGAAATGAAATTTGATTGGGATTGTGAATTTGAATTAATTTACTTGAAGTTGAAATACAACTGCAAGTGTAAACGAAATCTGGTCGAAACGATGCTAAATTCCAACTATTGTATGTCAAAACTATTTTTCAAACTAATCTGATAATAAATTAAATTTCCTTATAACTATTTATTTTATAAATTAGTTAAATAAAATACTTTATAATTATTAATTATTTATTTTATGAATTATTTTAATGTGTTATTTATTTTGTCAAACTCTACTTTTATTACAAACTATTATTTCAAATTATTTTAATTATACCTTTAAACTATTTAAATATATTGTTAATTATTTCGATATTCAAAATTTATTTAAGTTGGAATTAGATCGAGTTGTTATGAATAAATGGAAAACCCCATTTAAATAATATTCTGTTTAGAATATGAAAATTGATTTTTGAACGTGATATTTTCGATATGAAGTACGAACTTCTTTGGAAAAGTAAAAGCACTGACCGGTGTGAAAAATGTAAAACGTCGGTTGGCAAGGAGACCGGAGTCGACATAAGGCATACTCTCTGTCAGTGTCGATACCACCTTGACAACTGTGTACGCGGTGGAAGTTCCAGAACCGAAGAAGGATGGTATGGAGGCGATTACTGGATTTGAAGAAAGAGAACGATGATGGATTAGCCTTGACCTTCGGGTCATAATTGAAATGACTAAAACAGGAGCCATACCCAGGTTAATGAGATCGCATCTCTGATCGAACGCGCTCCTTCGAAACCATCTCTATTACTGTTGTGATTGATTCGGGTGCACCTTTGAATATGGGAATGTCGTTCGAGGTGGGCGGTAGTTGCGGCTATGCGTTACCACCGGCCTGGGTCCGCAATTCGGTAGAATCCTACCGGGGTATTTCCTCAGTGCCTTGTCATATTATCCTGATCGAACCCCTACGATTTTGATTTAACATTGTCGTATCACGGCGCATCCCTATCCACCGACGTACTGGTGTGTTATATGCAAACTGTACGGCAATGGTATAAACGGTGTAAGGGGACCATGGAATCCTGCTTACGCTATTTTCGATATATTATACTTTACTGAATAAACACTATTGTAATAGCGTATTATACTATGTATGTATTAGTTTAACGGATCCTTGAGAGATGGAAAATCCCGTAACATCTCTTGAGTTACTGCACCATGACACTGATATTATTTCGTATTTTAATTTGACTAATATGAGATGATTTAGTGCTGATCCGAGTGTTTGTTGTGTTTTCTTTTATGCAATATGCTCGGGTCAGCAGACGTTGCAGTTAATGAAGATTGTCTTGCCTGGAGATCGAAGACGGAGTTTGATATACATGTATCCACTACATTCTATTTTCCGCTGCATTATGTGTATGTAAGTGTATAACTCTGATTGATTTAAATGTTGTAACTCGAATGTATACGTTTAAATGCTTTTGAATATTTATTTGTCTATTATATGTGATCCTTCCGCTGTGAGATTCTGTGATTGTTTTCTTCTTCTCTTTCTTTTTCTTATTTTTCCCCAATAACTATCTGGGTTGGCGATTTGTTTGGGTCGACATGTGTGGTTTATTGTCGATTTAAACGGTCAAAAATCTGGGTCGTTACAGTTGGTATCAGAGCGATGGTTATCGATAACCTTGGCTCTGTTTGGGAATTAACTCATTAGAGATAGGGTTAGTAACACCCTAGAATGAGTTCGAGTGAATATATATGAGAGAGCGTATTTGTATTTTGGATATAAAATGATTTTATGTTGTGTTAATTGTTCTGTTGAATATTTATAGATTCTGGTCGATATATGGGACGCCATAGAATCGATAGGAATTTCTAAATGCTCGGACAGAATGACTTGACACAATATGTTTTTCAATTATATTTTTTAAAAAAAAAAATATTAAATATATATTATGAGTTTAAGTATGTATGTATTTGTTTTAGTGGGTGATAATATAAAGTAATTACCCATTATGGTTGATTAAATCGTAAATCAAATAAGAAAAATTAATGAATGAGGAAATATGCAAAATCGGAAAAAAAATACCAGTGGATATAATTGGTTGCAAAACAGTTTGTGATAGAGTAGAAATGAACTTGAAATTGATTCCGGGCTTTGATAATAATTTACCAAAGTTTTGAAATACTATTATTTTATAGAATAGTTTTGGAAATAGTTTTGAAGGGATTTTAAAACGAAATGAGTGTAATCCCTTCTTAGACCTTAGAAACGACCTCGGTAATGAGTGCACGCATTATCGATGTGTATTCTAAAGAGTCCAAGTGGGGGAGACTGCTCAAATGTTATTATAATTGTTAAGTAAAGGATTTGGATTTAAATCTCATATGATATAAAATTTTAAGTTCATATGTTATGAATTTTGATAAAGGTATTAGAATATGTTATTTAAAGTTGAAATTTAAGGCAAACATATTTTGAAAAATTTTATATGTTGAGTAATTAAAGATTTGGGTTTAAAATTTTATATGTCATGTCTTCTATAAAATAGTATAAATATATAAGTTATTTTGAACTTAGAAAAAAAAAAAAAAAAAAAAAACCCGGAATCAAGCCACTTAAGTTCGTCCTGATTAACGACATTGATTCAAAGTTAATATGCATGTTTTGTTGAAAATTTTTAGACTTCGAAATTTGGAATGGACTTAAAAAAAATGAGGGGTCGTCACGGAACTCTTGAATTTGGATTGTAAAATATTCTATCAGATGAAGTATAGCTTATTTTAGTAGAAGGAATCGAATAATGATAGTTTGAGAATTTAGTATGAATTTGAGTCATAAACAGTCGTTAATTCAAATCATGACTTGTACGTCGAATAAATAAATTTGGTTAATGGAATAGGGGTCAAGTGAATCCAGTTAGTCGAAAATTTTAAAGAGAATTCAAGTTTAATCGAAATATAATACTTGAAACAAAACCGGAAATTGAATAGAAAGAATATCGAATATAAAGTAAGCAATTGAATGTAGATTCAACTATTGAAATGAGGTGATAACAACGTTAAGTGTTCAGGGTTTACAAAAGTATTGGAATCGAAAGGTTGAAATTTCAAATAGAAATAAACCAACGTTATGAGAAAATCCAAAATAGTCGATAAGCTGAAATTAAAATGACCGTAACTTTTGAATGGACAATCGGAATTTGATGATTCCGGACTTTTTGAAAACCTTAGAAACTGAGTTAAAACTTTCGTTAATAACGCCCGTCAAAATTCTCATGTTTACTATGCTGAAATTCAAGTTTTAGACATAGTTGTATGTGCAGGAAATTAAAAACAGACGTGTACATCGATATTGTTTCGACCATAACTTCCAAATGAATCGTCGGATTTTAATGTGCGAGTACAATTCGGAAAGGCCAGAGTGTAAGCTAAAAAAAATTTCCTTAATGTGCTAAGTAAAAATTTTGAGATTTTGAGGGCTGAAAACTGACATGAACAATTCAGGCCTGCATTTTCAGTGCCTGGGCTGAAACGTTCACTTGCGGTAAAACTGCCATAACTTTTAAACCGATTATCCGAATTTGATGAGTCCGGACATTTCGGAAAGCTGAAACGAGAGCAACAACTTTCGCCTAGTTTGCTTTGGTCAAATTCCAACTTTTATGCGTGATAATCAACGTTTTGTTCGCTGGCCTGTTACGGATATGGTGGTTTTGCAGTTGAAACGACGAAATTTTGACATGTATGTTGTATGCACTTGCTATATATTGTATATATGTTTGATTTTTCATGTATGTGTAAGTATTTGGCAGGTGTACGGAGTGTGCACTACGACTTTGAAGCTCGCTTGCGCTAAAATGCTAAAATGCCAAGGTAAATAAAAATGCAATATAACGCTAAAAGAGGTACGTACTGGTGGTATATGGTTTTGAGAGTTTTATATTTTGTTTTCCCCACTTTTGGGATGCCTAATCATTGGATGAGATGTATTTTGGGTTATATATGTATGGGGATTTTTCCCGGACCTCTCCGTACAAAGGAGATGCTGCCGAAATTTTCCGTGATTTCGGGAGTTAGAAAAATTTACGGATTTTACGACTATACTTGTTTGGAAATATTATTTTAAATATGAATTTGAATTTGAATTGATATACGCTTGATATCGTTTCGTTCTCTTTTCGAGGACGAAAAGATTTTAAGTGGGGGAGAATGTAACGACCTGAAAATTCGAACCAATTTAAAATGTCATTTTGGTTAATTCGGAGAATTTTGAATATTAAAGGTGATTTATTTTAAATAATAACGACGGAAAATTTTTTTTTTTAATCGAAGAAAAAAATGAATAAATTTATTTAATTATATAACGGGCCTGAAATGGCGCGGTAGTTTGAAAATTCGATTTCAAACTTTGGAAAAATATATAAAATTCCTTTTAAATCAGAATCGGGTAAAACTGGAAACGTTAGAATCGAATTTATCATATCTTTCCAGAGAATTTAAGAAATTGAAATTTCGCCGGATAAATTGCAAGTTATGAGTAAATTAAAATTTCGAAAGGTCGCTAGGGAATTTATATATATAGAAATTAAAAGCGTTTGCGATTAAAATTTAAATTCCGGATTTGTTAAATTTTAAATAATTATATATGGAAATATAAAATATGTGGATTTGATTTATAAAATTTTATTTAAGTTATAAATTGATTTAAATTGAATTTTTAAGAATATTTAATTGGAAAGTTATGTAAAATTTGGAATTTTATTTGATTATATTTAATTTGAAATTCAAGTTTGAAATTTGAAAATAATTAAATATGGAATAAAATATATGTGAAATAAATTTGTAAATTTATCTAAATTGTGATTTGGTTTAAATATGAATTTATAAATATTTAAATTTGAATTTTAAACAGTTAATTGAATATTGAATATTTTATTAATTTATTTAACTGTAGAATTTGACTGTTTTGGCGACTGTCTCGGAATTCGACGAAACTGGCGCCATTGGATCCGGAACGGTGAATTATTTCAGGATTCCAAATTTTAGAATTTTCGGACTTGTTATGTGACCGTACGAGAGAAATCGCGAAATTGAATCGTTGAAACAGAATATTGGTTGTTCTCTTATTTGGGCCTTTATATATATTATAAATAAATTCCTTTCCACCCTAGTCAGCCCATTTCTTCATTTCACGTTGCTTGCTCTCCTCCTACTTTTCTCTAATGGCTGAAAATAAATTTTCCAAACCCTAGGAAAAAAAAAAAAAAAAAAATCAAAATCAAAACTTGAAAATGAAATTTCTCCAAAACCTATCGTATTATATGTCAAACTGAAGCTCTCGATGAGTAGAACACGGATCTGCAATTTATTTCGACATGCAGTGAAGGACGTGGCCGGAAATGGTGGTCAAAGTTCCTGTTTTTCGAAATTTTAGGGTTGTTTTGGGGCTTTTTGATTCGGAGCGAAATCTGAGAATCGGGGACATGGGTATTGAAGAGGAGGTCGATACGAGTTCAACGGTGCTATGCATGCGAATTATTGTGGTGTAAATCGATGGGATTTGGGGTTGAAAGGTCGAAATGGCGGTTCGTTCTTGGAGATGCTGGCGGCGATGGGGTCCACCGGACCTGGTGGCTCCGGTGCTGGTAGGCGCGCCCTCGAGCGGGCTTTCACCTGGTGCTGGCCGGAGGTGCTATCGGTGTCGGAGGTGAGGGAATTTGGCGGTCAACGGTGAAGCATCGGTGGGTTTTTTTTTTCTCGTCGTTCACTGTTCACGCGAAGGGAGAGGGAGCGGGAAACATTGGGAGAGAGGCTGACGTGGCAGTATCTGAGTGGTGAGGTTTTATTTTATTTATTTTTATATATATTTATATCCGCATAGAAAAACACTGATATCTTTTACGTACGAACTCGGATTGACGCACGGTTTGTTGCGTTGGGATCGTGGCAGAGTTGCGGACGTTTTGACACTAATTTCGCTGCATTAGGAGACTGTCAAATTTTGGGCCTTTTCTGGACGTTCGATGCAATTGAAACCCAAAGGTGAGTGTTTCTTCGCTCATGAAATACTAAATTTATCCCATATTTATCGAATTAAAATATGAAATGAATTGGTTGCATGCTTGTGTTGATTTAGTGAGTGATTGCTTGAAATTGACATGCCAGTGTGTTACATGCAATGAAAATCGATAATTGGTTATTTGAATTTAATTTAAATTTCCAATTGAAATTCTGACACTTGATAAATAGTAAAAATGATTCAATGTACTGTTGATTAAACGATGTAATGGCTGCCCTGATTGATTTGATTCTGAATGAATATTGCTTGGACTGTTCTGTTATGCAGTATATGATGTTGTGTGCCATGTGACGATAAATCCCATTTACCCTTGATGTTACGGGCATCGAATAAACCCGGGATTTATCGATAAAATGAATTAAGAACACGGAGTGAAATGATAAATCTCTGTGACCCTGATTTGGATTGAAATGATAGATCCATCCCTGAATATCGAGAAATAAAAAAATTTAAATCACTTGGCCATAGGATAGCAAATTATATACGGACACCGGTCGGTTAAATGAAATTGTGAATTTTGAAATTTATTGTTTAACGACAATAAGCGATGTTTTATAATTTATTTTCCTTTGAATTTGAAATTAGAAATACAAATAAAAGGGAAATGAATTTGTGTTGAAATTATAGTTAAATCGAGGGTGGAATTTATTTAAATCGAATGTATTGAAATTGAACTGTGGTGTCTGATCTGAGATTTACTTTAAATCAACCTTGATTTGAATAAAAGGTGAAATTGTAAACTCGATATGTGTTGAAAGTTTAAACCTTTGAAACGATGAAAATGAACTGAAAATTCAAATTTTGTTATAAATTGAATATTCGAAATGGGAATATGATTTGAAATCAAATGTTGTTTTGGGATTCAATGGATTGAAATTTAATAAGTATGGAAGTGGAAATTTTAACAAATTGAAATGATTGAAAACGAATTCGGTTTATTCGAAATAAATTGAGATGGTTGGAATGGGAATACGGGTTAGAGTTTAACCGTCTGAACGGAATTGGCGAATTTGAAATGAATGGAAATTTGAAATGAAATTTGATTGGGATTGTGAATTTGAATTAATTTACTTGAAGTTGAAATACAACTGCAAGTGTAAACGAAATCTGGTCGAAACGATGCTAAATTCCAACTATTGTATGTCAAAACTATTTTTCAAACTAATCTGATAATAAATTAAATTTCCTTATAACTATTTATTTTATAAATTAGTTAAATAAAATACTTTATAATTATTAATTATTTATTTTATGAATTATTTTAATGTGTTATTTATTTTGTCAAACTCTACTTTTATTACAAACTATTATTTCAAATTATTTCAATTATACCTTTAAACTATTTAAATATATTGTTAATTATTTCGATATTCAAAATTTATTTAAGTTGGAATTAGATCGAGTTGTTATGAATAAATGGAAAACCCCATTTAAATAATATTCTGTTTAGAATATGAAAATTGATTTTTGAACGTGATATTTTCGATATGAAGTACGAACTTCTTTGGAAAAGTAAAAGCACTGACCGGTGTGAAAAATGTAAAACGTCGGTTGGCAAGGAGACCGGAGTCGACATAAGGCATACTCTCTGTCAGTGTCGATACCACCTTGACAACTGTGTACGCGGTGGAAGTTCCAGAACCGAAGAAGGATGGTATGGAGGCGATTACTGGATTTGAAGAAAGAGAACGATGATGGATTAGCCTTGACCTTCGGGTCATAATTGAAATGACTAAAACAGGAGCCATACCCAGGTTAATGAGATCGCATCTCTGATCGAACGCGCTCCTTCGAAACCATCTCTATTACTGTTGTGATTGATTCGGGTGCACCTTTGAATATGGGAATGTCGTTCGAGGTGGGCGGTAGTTGCGGCTATGCGTTACCACCGGCCTGGGTCCGCAATTCGGTAGAATCCTACCGGGGTATTTCCTCAGTGCCTTGTCATATTATCCTGATCGAACCCCTACGATTTTGATTTAACATTGTCGTATCACGGCGCATCCCTATCCACCGACGTACTGGTGTGTTATATGCAAACTGTACGGCAATGGTATAAACGGTGTAAGGGGACCATGGAATCCTGCTTACGCTATTTTCGATATATTATACTTTACTGAATAAACACTATTGTAATAGCGTATTATACTATGTATGTATTAGTTTAACGGATCCTTGAGAGATGGAAAATCCCGTAACATCTCTTGAGTTACTGCACCATGACACTGATATTATTTCGTATTTTAATTTGACTAATATGAGATGATTTAGTGCTGATCCGAGTGTTTGTTGTGTTTTCTTTTATGCAATATGCTCGGGTCAGCAGACGTTGCAGTTAATGAAGATTGTCTTGCCTGGAGATCGAAGACGGAGTTTGATATACATGTATCCACTACATTCTATTTTCCGCTGCATTATGTGTATGTAAGTGTATAACTCTGATTGATTTAAATGTTGTAACTCGAATGTATACGTTTAAATGCTTTTGAATATTTATTTGTCTATTATATGTGATCCTTCCGCTGTGAGATTCTGTGATTGTTTTCTTCTTCTCTTTCTTTTTCTTATTTTTCCCCAATAACTATCTGGGTTGGCGATTTGTTTGGGTCGACATGTGTGGTTTATTGTCGATTTAAACGGTCAAAAATCTGGGTCGTTACAAACGATGTCCCACAGGAAATCTTATTCGTATCGCTCTCTTCGTGAGGGCACACCCAGCCTTTGTCCGGATACTGAGCGCTCTCGCTGTCCTTCTCACAGGCCGACTTCCTTGCAACCTCGATCTCCACTTAAACCGACCTCTACCAAGCCTTCCAACTTCCCGGCAGTTCCTACAGGGGGAAAGAAACTTCCTAAAGAGTTAACTCCTCCAAAGAGCGCACCTTCCCACAACCGGTCATCAAAAAGGCATTACGAATCTAAAGATAAGGGCAAGGATGCATCCAAAGAATCCGAAAAGGAGAGGAGTGACATCGTCCCCTCCAACCAGCCTGAGTTGGCTGCTCCAGGGTCGCGGGATTACGTCCATGGTCCCGAGATCCAAGGTAGGCTGGGAAAGCTGCGGGAACAATTCCCAGACATATTCTTTGACGGGATGGTGTTTGTTCCTGCCTTGCAACCGGTCCGTAAGAACTGGGATAGCGAAGTTGTCGGGCATATTCGCCACGTAGCCAGGCAATATGAGATGATGAAAAAGCACACAGTTAACCTTTCGGAAGTCATCCGAACGCTCGAAATAGAAGCACATAGGTCTAAGGCGAAACTTGAAAACAACGAGAGGGCTAGGACAAAATTGGAGAAGGACCTGGAAGATGCTCTGTCCCAGCTTGCTTTAGCACGGAGGGACGCTAAAAATTATAAGACTTAATTAGAGAATGCCAAGCAGCGCTTTCATTCAGAACTGGACTACAATAGCCAAGAGAAAATGGCCTTAAAGAAGGAGGTTGAAGATCTCAAAATGGCCAACATCGAGCTGAAAACAGCACAAGGCCATTTTGAAGCTGAGAAGGCTGCTTGGGAGACAGAAAAAGCGAGTTTAAAAGAATGTTTGGCTCTGGCTAAAGCAGAAAAGGTGATTTTGAATGACTAGGTCTCGGATGCGGAGAGAAGGGCAGCCCTCGCCGAAAAGAACGTTGAAAGTGCCATTGAATTGGCCACTGCTTCTAACAACAAGCTCCTCGAAAGAGAGAAAGAGATCGAGGGGTTTGAAGAGATGATTTTCGATTTCCTTGGCCAGGTTCTCAAGACTCGCAACATCTCGTGGATCCCGGATTACCATGTTACTTAGGCCAATTTATGGGATGCCATTGTGGAGGGTGAAAAACATAGATTGGGGGTCGAAGAAATCGATGAGGATGAATTGATGAAGAGCATCCTAAGAGACAATGAGCCTGAGGACCTGGCAGAGGGTCGTCGCCTGATTCTGGCGGAGATGGAAATGGAGAGAGCCCTGGCTAAGGGTTAAGGTAAAGCTGATGAGGGCTCGAGTTCAGCTGTGGAGCCCAAGACCTCCGGGGTTGAGGAATACCATCCCGATGATCCATTAATCCCTTTGGGTCGAACTCCCTTGGTCATTGGAGCCTCTACAACTACTCAAGAGGGAGCATCTGCTGAAGGTATCTCTCTCTTTTCCCCACAATTTGTTAGAGCAATTGTGAATTGTCGTCGTCTGGTAGAACAACCAATTGAATTAGTAACGTGTGTTCCTCGTAATACAGGTGGCGAGCCCGTCGACATGGGTGCTGAAAAAGAAAAGGAAGTGGAGAAGGAGGCTGTCTTGCCAGGTGCTGGTATTGATGTACCAAAGCAGGCTGAGGTCACAACAGCAAAAAAAGCATTCCGGCACCTAGCACTGATGTACCCAAAGATGCTGAGACCATCAAAGCCTTGAAAGATATGGATGGTCGCCATGTAGATGACGAAGAAGACATTATCGGCACCAAAAAGGCCGACGATGATGATGAGGAAACCTTGGCCAGCCGAAAAACCAGGCAGGAGAAAGGGTTGGCTTCGAAGAAGGTGGGAGATGAGGCTTTGGACGTAGTCCCTCTTGCAGAATTCGATCCCAAAACTGGGATGATTGTGAAGATTCAGCCCAAATCCATCAGTCGACAGCTTCACTTTGCAAACCCCGATGACTTCTCGGCTTCCCTTTCTGATAGGAGGAAGAGAAAAGAGCTGGAAGAGGAATATTCAGAGGAGTCGGATGTTCCTCTTATTGACAAAAGAAAGAGGCAGAAAGGGGATCCGTCTGATACCGACAAGGCGAAGCTGGAGAGGCAGAAGCAAGAGAAGAGGCCAAGGCGTAAATAGGATATTTGTTGTTTGTTGATATTTTGTCCTTAGGCTTTCCACTGGTCAGGAAATGTAATTGTGAGACTGGCCCTCACTTTCTTTTCTAGGTTATTTTTCACTTTGTTGGTTCGCAGTACATAAATAAAAGTTTATCTCTTTTTGCATCGTTATGTACCTGTATTCAAATAAACTTTCCATGCTTAGTCATAGGCCATCTAATAATAATTAAAAATCAGTCAAACAACAGATAGCCAAGGAAAATTTTTCATGCTGCGTTGCTGTTTTAAAGCTCAGCTTATGTATATGAGTATATGTGCCCCCAATCAGTTGTTACCATAGCGCCTGACGGGGGTTTACTTAAAATTGGTTAGCCTTGTTGGCAGGTCGCCCCCTTTTTCTGAATATGGGGGACTTAGAAGATTTCATAGGATAATTGTTCTTGTGGCACCGAATTTCTGACACCTTTCTCAGTGCTTAATTACAGACTTCTTTATACTCTCCTGACGATTGTTAAGGTTTTGAATTTAGTAGTTCAGTCGGTCCCCGATCCTTTGGCAGGGAAAAAGTTCTTTCTCAGCGCTCAATCGGAGACGCTTTTATACTCTCTCTCTCTCTCTCTGGAGAGTTAGAGTTCGACCTCAGCGATTCATTCGCTCCCCGATCCTTCAGCGGGGAAGGAGCTCTTTCTCAGCACTCAATCGGAGACGCTTTTATACTCTCTCTCTCTCTCTCTCTCTCTCTGGAGAGTTAGAGTTCGAGCTCAGCGATTCATTTGCTCCCCGATCCTTCAGCGGGAAAGGAGCTCTTTCTCAGCGCTCAATCGGAGACGCTTTTATACTCTCTCTCTCTCTCTCTCTCTCTCTGGAGAGTTAGATTTCGAGGTCAGCGATTCATTCGCTCCCCGATCCTTCAGCGGGGAAGGAGCTCTTTCTCAACGCTCAATCGAAGACGCTTTTATACTCTCTCTCTCTGGAGGGTTAGAGTCACGGATCAAGCGGTCTGCAATCATGCATGCTCATCAAACTCGTTCTAGGTTTACATTTTAACCCAAGCTCCGAGGATTAAAACCAGTCGGACAACCAGTTGGAGCTTTTGCCAAGGCTTTGAGTTCCTCCGAACAGTCTACGGGAGGAATGGTTGGCAACAGACTTCGGGTGCCAGCATCATTCTATTAATTTTCACAAAAATAAATAGGCAGATAAGTAAAGATGTAATAAAGGTAAACGACACACAATATTTTATAATGGTTTGGTCGAATCATGACCTACGTCCACTTTATAATCTCTTGCTTTAAGGAATCAGACTATTCTAGGCAAGTCATGCCCTGTACATAGTTTTTTAAGAAACCAAAAGAATAAATTTGAAACTTTCATGTTAAATATGGCCGTAAATGTTGGGCATTCCACACTCTAGGGATTTCCTTTCCATCTACGGTTGCTAGCTTGAAGGTTCCATTATCAAGCTTGCTCAGAATGGAGTACGGTCCTTCCCACTTCGCTCCCATATGAGTTGGGGGTGGGAAGACACGTTTCAGAACCAAGTCTCCGGGTTCCCATGTTCGGGCTCGAACCTTTTTGTTGTAATATCGGGCGACCTGTTGTTTGCATCTCAAGGCACGCAGGTCTGCTTCATCCCTCTTTTCTTCGATCATATCCAGGGACTCAAGGAGCAATTCATTATTGGTCATTGGATCATAATAAGTCACCCGATGAGAAGGTACCTTTATCTCAACCGGGATGACTGCTTCCGTTCCAAAAGCAAGGGAGAACGGGGTATG